>OY101437.1:22986212-24186212 GCA_956483605.1 Tuberolachnus salignus
TATCATCCTTAATGAACAAATACTGCCTGTCGCACCAAGCATTCGCTACCTAGGCATCACCATTGATCAACCATTGAACCTGGGCTCCGCATTTACGTAACAAGCTCATAACCCTAAATGATCGTTTTCGTCTTCTCCGTTCACTCCATACTTCCCACCATACCAAATTATCTATTAAAGTACTAATATACAAACTCTTCTTAAAACCAATTTGGACGTACGGAATCCAATTATGGGGCTCCGCTAAACCTACAAACGTCAACCGTATCCAGCGTTTCAAGTCCTCCGTACTATAACCAAAGCACCCTTTTGTGTATCTAATCATACATTACATAATGACCTAGCTATCTCTCCTGTCAACGATGTAGCTAAGACCTTCTACAGACGTTTTAACTTCAACCTACAAAACCATAAAAATCCTCTAATCAAGGATCTTGCGTCTATAAATATACCCGGCAACCCACAAAAAAGGTTGAAAAGGCGGTGGTGTAGGGACCTACTAGGCTAGACCAATCGAATACCCTTTGTTCTTTTTTCAATATCTACTTTTTGTTATTCTTATTTATCTTTCCTCTTCTAATACTTCCTAACATTTTTTTTTTTTCTTTTTTTTTTTTTTTATATTGTAAAAGTGCCTTCACTGGAAGGTGTCTTTGATCCGTCCTTCACGTCAAAAAACACCAAATTCATCAATTTCACTTATTGTTCAAATTATGAAACAGATTGTGGAAATAAAAAACTAAGTAATAAAAAAAAAAAAATTGTTTTACGTTATATCTATAGTAAACAATTGCATTTGTATTTCCAAACATATCCTAGTAAAGAACCGCAAGCATTTATAACCCGTCAAGCACAATCCCTACAGTTTTGTCTGGTTTTTACGTCCAAATCGACTAAAATACACACCGTCTCCAATTGCATTATTACTGTATTATTGCGAATAATAATTTGAAAACATATTGCATTAGCATAGGCCAATTTAGTACCGTGATTTGTAATAAATATTATACAATGCACCGCTCGTTCGCTACAAGGACGACATAATTCGAAAATCGCGGTTTTTGTGGTTTTAAAATAAATAGAATGATTTTATTATTTCGCATAAATGAATTTCGCGATTAAACCGCTAGATGGCCGATATGCCGTTATTGCATGATCGCATATTACTGTATTATTATTGTTGTAGACCGTGGCAAAACTATGATTAATTTTCGGGGGCGGGGGGGTATACAACTATACAGGATGGGCCATTTAAACCTTCGGGTTGATTTTTGGTAATGATTTAAAAAAAAAAATTACAAATTATTAATTTTGAATACTTTTTCGTTTAATTTAGACCTTGAAAATTTGTTCTGATTACTTTTAAAATATAATATCGCGTAAATGAGATCGCCTTCAGAGCGAATGACGTAACGTGCTCGTTTTTTCGGCATTTCCTATCACTTTTCGAAGTATTTCAGGCTGAATAGCGGCCATTTCCTGTCGTATACTATCTTTCAAATAACCCCACAGGAAAAAGTCTGGAGGCGTTAAATTTGGGTGATCGCTGAGGCCAGTCGAAATCACCTTTTTTTTTTTTTTGAAATTAAGCGCCCGGAGAACAAAGAACGCAATAAAACGATCGTGGCTCGAACTGTATGAGCTGTGGCACCGTCTTGTTGAAACCAATAGTCAAACGACTGTTCATGCCATTATCAGTCAGAAATGGAATCAAAAAAATTCGTTATTATGGCCCGATAACGCTCTCCGTTGATGGTTACGGCTGCTCCAGCATCTCCTTTGAAAAAGAACGGTTCCAATGATTGTTTCCGCACAAAATCTCCGGCCCAAACAGTGATGCGTTGATTGTGAATAGATTGTTCGTGGATTAATTGAAGGTTTTCATTGGCGTAGAGCCGACAGTTTTGATTTTTTTACGACCCCATTCAGAGAAAAATGAGCCTCATCGGTCATGATCAGAAATGTTGGGAAATGCCGAAAAACGAGCACAATACGCCATTCGCTCTGAAGGCGTCCATTTACGCGATATTATTTTTGAAAAGAAAAATTATTTTTTTTAATAAAAATAATAATTATCAAAAACATCCCGAAGGTTTAAATGGTCCATCTTGTACGTACATAATTACACTTGTAGTAGAATTTTAAAAAAAATGTTCAGTGTACAATAACATATCACTTGCGATTTTACTTTTAAAAAAACATTTCGAGAGATGGGGGGAAGTCAAAACCACCAAACCGTCCCGATGGTTGTGTCACTGATTTTAGGTGAAAATCGATTGTACGTAAAGTGGGCGCTTAAACACTTTTCTTCCGTTACAATCAGTTAGTTAAACCGGAAATTGCATTTAAAAATGATTAATGATTTTACATAATGTTATTCGTACGTTAAACCATTAAACTCGTTTACTGTAAAATCATGTTTTTTGTGTTAGGTATGTCGTTCTTGTGGCGAACAAGCGATCTATACAAAATATAGGTACTAAATTAAATTTAGTACCTACGTGTAAAAAAAAAATACATAATATGGACGAGGCACATTTTTTTGTTCGAATTGACTATTTAAATAAACGTATATAATATTTTTGGACTACAGTTGCTTGAGATATAAATTATGCGTTCAGTTTTTTTCAATATAGGTAATAACAGTATTTTAAACGATTAAAACTAAAGTCATCATGAATGCGTAAGGAAAAATAATGGGCTTTCAACACCTCTTTTTTTTTTTTTTAATCTTCCGTTTTAAATTTATAACGAAAGGTGAATAATATACATTTTTTTTTTTTTTTTGTTGAAACACGCCTCGTCTTTTTAAATCGCAATTTTTGTCTAACGCTTTAAACGTGGTTCGAAATAATACAACTTTTATACAGTTATTACTTATCTATAGGCACCTTGTAACTGTGACGAGTCAGACCGTTGCTCATCGACGTGTCTGTCTTCTCGACGGTGAACAGATATTTCGCGTCTAAGGCCCAACTGTTTTTTATGTAATCGAAAATCGTCGGTATGGCCGAAAAACCGTCTAAAAATTCGTTTTTGTCGAGCCACCCCGTTTTGGCGAGCAACGAACATTCGGAATCGGACTCCAGTAACTGTACGTCCATGTATTCGCGCATGTAATTCATTAAATTCGCCATTTTGTTTTTATCCTCGGCCATCACTTTTGCACCGTAATACGGCCTGTACGTTTAAGAGCATTAAAGAAATTATTCGGAGTAAATTCATTTAAGCACTTTCGTTTGTAATATCGCGGTTGACATATTTATTTATTTATTTTACGTCAAGATTGCAACTACAGTGCTGAGCAGAAGTTTGATCAGTCCGCAATCCGGATAATCCGTTTTTGGTTTTAAATTTACGATCAATACATAGATTATAAGACGACTAGATAATAATAATAATAAAAAAAAAAAAAATTAATAATATTAGTGATAATACTATAGTGTCTGTTGTCTAAGACTCGCGTGATTGGTGGTTTACTATCAATTTTTTTTTTTTTATATATATATATATATATATATATATATATACGAATGAATTGCCAGTTGTATAGTAGAAATTGTTTTTCAATTTTGTCAGCAATTGAATTTTATTCGAATAAATTTAATTTTATTACAATAATAATAATAATAATCCGGATTTCGGATTGAACCGGATTAAATGCTCGGCACTATACTCGAAACACAGTATATTGTTTTTTGACGAGTGAAAAATTATAAAACACGACCGTATTCACTATTATTATACCTGTAAGGTTTTAAGTAGTTCTGTACCGACCATTCGGAAATCTTGATCACTATATGAACCAGTTTACTAGCGGCTTTTCTAATCATTTGTAAATAGTTTTCGCTCAATCCTCGAGGCGATTTGTAAACGATTTCTCTGTGGAGTTTCCGAACGTTCGACGAATGTATGTCGGCTGCACCGTCCTCGTCTAGTGGTATGAAATTTGTCCACAGCACCAGCGTCTTATTAGAATTGATTTCGTATGTGTCTTTTTCCGGCGACGATGACGATGATTCCATATTTTTTATTATTATTTTGAAATATTTTATCCGGTCTAATATTGAAATGCTAATATACAGACAGGAAAAAAAAAAAAATAATAATAATAAAAATTGGTAAAAATTGAATTACGTTGTTTTTAAATACTAGACGGATTTTTTTTTTTTTTTATAAGCATCAACGAATTTTTTATTTTAGTCGCACATTAATTTAATTCGAACTTATAAAATGTATTATAGACATTATCACTTACTTTTATATTGTAATGAGTATACGGGCAAGTAATAAGCGAATATAATTCACAATCATTATTAATCTATCATAAAAATCGATTTGATAATATTAAATAATTTAGTTGTGTACACATTTTGGCCCGCAGTTGCGAGGTAAAATACAAATAATATAATAAATAATAAATACGATAAATGTCTATTATTAGTCATATTATCTTATAACCGTTACAAGTTAAAAAAAAAAAAAAAATGTATTATTACAAAACAATATTCTTATCGTATATATCCACACCTACATTATGTACTCGAATCGCTAAATACAAATAGGGCACGTGTCCGAAAATTTCACGAAAATCACTTTTTTTTTTTTCTTCCATTATCGAATTCAATATCGATAAATACACGGTTTCGTGCAAACGGGGCACGTGTCCTATTACACGGGTACCCGTAAGAAATAATTTAAAATTAGCATTTACCGCGGAAAAGACAATTGGTTTCCAAACATATTATACCATTTTTTTTTTTTTTTTTTTTTTATCTTTCCGAAACGTTTGCAAGTAAACCCGGGACATGTGCCGTTTTCGTATGCAACGATTCATGTACATATTACAATATTACCACCAATTATAATATATTAATAATGTAGATAATATGTATCGTAAAAGATCGAGGACCTCGCGACAACGCAAAATGTTAGGAGAGCCACACGATTTCCACGTGTAGAGACCAGTACCGAAATCGGTTTCCAAACGTTCATTTTAATCGACGACCAAATGGGAAATATTAAATACCTACCATTAAAAATATCGATTAGTTTAATTGCTGCTGCTTGAATGCAAATTATACGTATCGCGTACACTTAACGCGCGCACGATGTATTTTTTTTAATTCTTTATATACATACTCATAGTTCACCGTATGTGAATATTATAATATTACTGTGGTAATCGGTATTGTTATCTGTTATTAATGTCGCCTATATAGCCGTTGAATCGGCGGTATACGCGTTTAAGTCAAACATTATGTTAGTCCGGTGAAACTTTGTTTGTCAATATAAAAAAAAAAAAAACGATTTACGCGTTTTAAAAATGTCGAAACTGTCGAAATTATTATGGTTTGTCGTTATAATAATAATAATAATAATAATGATTGTTCAACGCGATTTATAGATCGGCGGTGTGCAGCAATCGGATTTCCGTTTAGAATTGATAAAACTTTTACTTCTAATATCGTAAACAGTCTCAATATATTTTGTTTCTAAAACGTACTATTAACGTCTATACATTTTTCAATTGTACAAACGTGATATACGTATATTTATATGATTTTATTTCTCCTGGGAATTTCGTCGATTTAATTAAATTCTACAGTTTGATATTCTAGAATATTCTACCGAATAATATGTTTTTCCCAATAAAAAAAAAAAAAAAAAACAAAAAAAGTATATTATAGGAGTATAATAATAATAATAATAAAAAAAAAAACTTTCCGGATCGAAAATGAATGCGAGCCCGTACAGAAATATTAACACTTCGAATTCGTTATGCAACGTAAACCGTATTGGTATACCTACACGGTGCCATACGCGTGAGTTCGGAGTTCATTTTTGAGAACGAAAAAAGCAATAAAAAAATAATAAAAAAAATTGAAGAATCATTAGACGGATTATACGCGTGCGTGTTTAGCGATAAGGCATAATTTTTATAACTGCTTCGATATTTTAACGCGAGCATATAGAGGAATTAATGTAGAAATATAAAACGATTGCGTTTGTTCGAAACCAGTGGCGCAACGAGAAGTCACGGTGCCCTACAGTGTCAAACGACCGTAAATGCGTTGCCCTTGAATATTGTCCTAAATGATATTTTTTTTTTTTTTTTTTGTGTGTGTGTTTTGTTATTTCACTCACACGCGGTTATAGTATTGAGATATTATCCATTAATGCGTTCGTAAAAGAAAAACAAAATATTATTTCATATATCCTATAATGAATTGTGTCATTATTTTTTTTTTCGAAACACTGACAAACTATAAAAATTAAAATGAACAAAATAGATTATGAAACAATAATTTATAATGCGCTTCAATAGAAACGGACAAGATACTATTTTCGATCATTTATTATAGACAATAAACGAATTCGCGTATACGATGTCGCAATATGCGTTATGCACGTAAAGGATCGTACAACTATTTAAATAGATAGTGCATTTCTAAATGTATTTATAAACCGTGGGTACAATGGGAAATTACAAAGTTTTTTTTTTTTTTTAATTCGATACACGTGAAGTACACAAATAGAATAAAACGTTTAAATGATCAATTTTTTCTTTTTCAAATTGGTTTTTCTGAAATTTAAAAATGCGCATCTAGTTGTACGTAATAATTTATCAATATGATTCAATATTTTCAAATTTTTTTAGGTAGGTAAGTAATGCACGTATATAGAAGCCGCTACTAAAAACAAAAAAAATAGAAAAATTGCATTTCAATGAAATACAATAAAAAAAAAAAAAAAAAAAAATAGTCTGCATAATGTTAACGTACAATAATTTTTGGATAATAGCGTAATATAAATGTTGGGTTTTACATTGTTTTTATTATTATTATATACCGCAGGGAAAAAAAATGAAATATAGTTTATTTTATTTTATTACGAGTGTATTGATGGTAAGCAGCCGTAGATGCAAAACGATGATTGAGATTGTCGACAACGAAAATTATGAAATTCAGACGTCTACAGAAGACATGGATCATGGATATGATCGCCGGCGTGATAAAATGAACAGGTGTGCAGACCGGCCCAAAGATATTATAAAGCGACGGGATATAGGACACTGGCGCCAGGATCTCGGAGTTTATCAATAATCTCGACCGAAGATTTATTTTTCAATATAAAATAACAACAAGACCATTGACGTTTTACTATAATGGGTGTGCGATTTGTCATTTTGTTATTTCTGTCTGTTAACAATTTGTCTACCCGAAATCGTAATCCGATCAACAGTGTCTAATCAGGGGGGTTAGAAAACGCGTTGTTTAGCCGGTTCGTTGGCAGGTAATTTGTTTGATATTCAATACAGTTTTCCATAAATCCGCAATTAGTTACTCAATTGTTATAGGGTGGGTAAATCGGGAGGTAAAAATTCAGAAAACGAGAATATTAATGTTTGCGTTATTTTCGATATTGTCTTCTAGTTGCAATTCAGTGAAAACTAATCGTAGAAACTTGACATTTATACCAAATACTTACGGACGTGATACTATTTTAAAATTATTCTGAATTATTTTTAGATATTTGAAATTTTCGATTGTTTGTTGGTTTTATGCGGATAAAAATTGTATAATTTATTACAACGTTAATTTAACCTAAACTATCCTATGCATTCTACATTTCAAACTTCCCATCTAGTGGTGTAAGATATGCCCGGCTTTGTTTTCTCGGGTATTATTATGTAATTTCAATTGATATTCATTTAAATTAAATTAAAAAAAAAAATAAAAATAATAATAATAAGATTAATTACATACAAATCGAATATATTACATTATTTATTTATATTTAACAACACGGCCGAGATACATTTTTGTACATTTAAATACAATTATTTTTTTTTGAAACTGGCCATTTTTACGGGCTAACAAGAGAAATATTTAAATCGCTATGTATATTATTCGCGTTATAATATCAATTATTGGTGGACAATGAACGAGATGTTGTTCCCAAATGATCGATGTCGGCCGATTTGGTTAATGAAATGTGTGTAAGCTTTTGCAACAACTTGTTCTTATCGTATTCCGAGATTTGATTCCACTCGTCGACGGTCAAAGGATAGACCTTATCGCATTTGTTACACTTTTTAACGATTTCCATTTCGTATGCGCCCTGTGACGGCAGACCCGGCTGTCGGTTTGGGTAATTTCTATTTCGTTCTCGGTCGCCGCAATCGTACAGGATACCGTTGCCGTTGGACCTGTCGGTAGGCGACCTCAGAGAATCGTTGGTGTCTTTTGATTGGCATCCGATGTCCGTCGGCGCGATTACTCGAATGTTATTTAATTTTTCCGTCTCATTATCGGTAAATTTTGTTTTTGCAATTACTCTGTACGACTTGTCGGCGGAAGTTTGTCCGTAGCCGGTATATTCGCTCGTGTTTTGCGCTTCGACGGCCCGATAGCAATTTTTATAAACGTCTATGGCCTCGGTGTTGGCCGTGTTCGATTCGGTTTCAACTCTGCCGACGTTCCGCGCCGTCGATTCGGCGGGGTTCTCGGTCGATGATTCCCCGGGGGGTGCCGGCAGACTTGACGTCAAAAACCGACGGCCGTTGTTCGTAACCGCGGTCCTTCTGACTTCGTACGTTTTCGGTGCCAGCATTTTCGTCAAATCGACGCTCGAGTACACGGGAGTCTGTGCTACCCTCGTGAGATAAGAGGGACACAGGTACTTGGGAACGGTCGGCAGGCGACGCCGGTCGCCCCCGGCACTAATATTATCAAAACTAGACATATCGAATGGTGACTAGAGGATACGATAATATTATGTAGAATATACGATATACGACGCACGGTCGTGATTACACTTACACAATAGATACAAAAACACATGATCACATTTTATCGTTTTGTAGATTGTTTTTATGTTTATCGGGTTACTATGGACATCGCGTATTATACAGGGTGCGGCGAAATAGCCAGTGCAGTTTCGAAAGGCTATTAAAAGAAAAGGAAAAAAATAAAAAACGACACAATATATATATATATATATACAGAAATTAGATTAATTTTTTTTTTTGTTCGGTACATGAGGTGTCGTTTGGTCATTTTATCAGGTCGTTTTGTATATTAAGTTTTAAATATTACATCAGAAAGATGATTGCTCTGCCCCCACCCACCAGTAGCGATACATTGATGAAGGCGATTTTTGATGTTTTCGGCCGAATATTTGCACATCTCGACGGGTATAACGGCGATTTCCTACCCGAATTCGATCTTAGAGTTCTTCCAAGGTGTAAGACCGATTTATAAAAACATTTTCCTTCGGGTAGTCGCACAGGAAGTAGTCGAAAATGTTCAAATTGGGTGAACGCGCTCACATCATCGTCACCCCTTCAGAAAGACGAAGCGCGCATGGAACATCTCAATTGTAATATCGGTTATTTTTGATTTTTATGGATTAATATAATACTAATAAAATACTATTCTCTCAGCATACAAGTAAGAATTTCGTAAAAAATAAAAACATCAAAACATTTGGTGGCATCAACTCTACAATGTCTCTCGATTGTAATATTTGAATTCACTGATACAAGAACGTATTTTTTACAAATGGGGTGAACTTGTTTTTATAATTTTAAATTTTGGAGGGCTTGGGTTTGATAAATTAGAATAGTGTAGGGCTCCAATTGGCCGGGCTTTCAATTAAGGGGGGGGGTGGACTGGGACTAAAAATATAGGCCCATGAATGTTCACCGAGTGGTGTTACTGGAACGTAATTTCTACAAATTTTGTACTTTTCTACAAAAAATAATAGAACATTTTAAAATTAATTTTAATCTAAATAAATACATGTTATTAATTAACAATACGTTTGATTTAGTTCTATTTTTGTTAAACTACTTAAATACTACTAAGTTACACTATTACCCAGTGGCGGGTATATCCTAGTTCTGAGAGGGGGGGATTTTTTAAATTTGTAACGAATGTTTAAACTTAATTGTGTTGAAACATCAGTTGTTACAAAAAATATAACACTATATTTCTTTCCTTTCTTAGCTTCTAAACAAATTTGGTTTAAAATATCTTTACTGTTGCAATTAATTATTTCATTCTGCGTGAACCCACTTATGTAAGTTGCTCTAGCAGTTGACGTTTTTAAATGATTTTCAAGTCTATGGTCTCCAGAGGCTACTTTAAATTTAAGAAGTTCTTTAAATTTCCTTCGTTAAACACAGATTTATCATTATCAATTGAACATTCATTAAACAAAACTGGGCCATCATCTCGATGTACACGAAGTGCAAAATGTTGCCGTCCTAGAAATACAATTGTTTCAGTAATTGGTCTAAGGCGAGCACGGTTTTCTTCGACTTCTTTTTTGCTTTAAGAGTCTAACATATTTATCACTTCTTTATTAGGTTTAGAACATGTAATTTTGCGCGACATATTACATGACAATATGTAATTATTTTGTATATAATTTGTTTAGTATGTAATCCCCTAAAGCTCTGGGTGGACATGTGTGTTACACGACAAGGTTATTTGCATCGTTAGTGTTTCAATTAATAGGTTGGGTTGGGTTAGGTTAGGTTAGGTCAGGGGCGGACTGGGAGTATATCGGTCCAGGTAGAGATGTACCGGGCCAAAAGTACTATAATACCAGTAACAGCATTATCGTCATCGGCGTAAATGTGGGAGGTTAAAGTAACTTAGTGTGCTTGTGTGAGAACCAAAGTAAAGTAAACCATAAATAAAACAATGCTCAAGAAAATACTAGTGTTTGGTTTTGGAACTGATTGACGGCGGATCATTCGGATTCTTTGATTTTGCAGGTTTAGAACAATGCACTTGTAGTTCTTTCCATGTACGGCTTCCCAGGAAACACACTATGATAACCGTCATATTGTCACACCCAATGCCACCATTTTGAACATTGGGTGCCAGACATCTTGTCATTAGGTCGTTACATATGTCCTCGGGTTCCGTGCCGTTGCTGACACGAGATCGCACAAATTCCACAACTTCCTTTAATTATAGCATATTTTTAGTATTATATTTGTTATTTGGTCAAAGTTTCACAAGAACTAAAAAAAAAAAAAAAAATATAAAATAATATGTACCATTAATTATAATAAGTTTTAATTTTTAATACTATGATCCAACATTTTCTAAAAATAAACAAATAATTCAGCTGTTTCTTAATATTAGACTAAATAATAAGATAACAGATACTACATTAGATCTGTATTGTCAGAAAACTATTAGAAAAAAAATATGTATATATATACAAAACTATGAACACTTTATTATTCATCAGCGGCGGCTCGTAGGCTTTGAAAGTGGGAGGGCGATTAAAAAGTATTCATTTTTGAAAAGCTTAAAAAAAGCTTAAAGTCTAAAATTATGTACCAATTTAAAATAATATAGAAAATAAAAAAAAACAAAAATTTACAAAAAACTAAAACTCAAATGTTTTTGTAATTAAAATCTAAGCGTCTATATTTTATTTCACTAAATATATCAATAGCAATTTTTCGTTAAAGTCGACGTCATTGGAAATCATTTCATTTTCAACACTTATCATTGCTTGAGCGTTTAATCTTTCCTCTCCCATTGTGCTCCGTAACTATGGTTTTATTCGTTTGAGCGTTGAAAAACATCTTTCCGCTTCAGATGAGATTATTGGAGTTGTTATTAATATTTTTAACAATACGAGGACTTCTCGAAAAGTATCATTCATATCATTTGCTATTATATATTTAAGAATTGGAATTACACCATTCGAATGTCATTTCGAAAATACAAAACTTCAAGTTCAGTTTTTAACCATTCCATATCAAAAAAAAAAAAATGGGTAGCATTCAATTGTACAATCTAAATATTGAAGTGTTATAATTATTCAAATTAAAATAATAATATTATAAATAATACAAATTATCGTAATTTACGCGCGTCAAGAACAGCTAGTACTAAAACATTAGTAGGCCATATACGAACAGTTTAACTATCGGATTTGGAATGACATTCCTATTTCGCCGTTATGGCCGACAGATTTGGATTGTCACAGTACAAAAATTTTTTTCTACGTGTACGCTGTTTTTTTAAATCTGCCGAATTGTCCCGCCCCCTTGAAATGTAACGACTAGATATGTAGATTTATGTTCAAAACTTTTAAATTTACTGCTGTTATGTTATCTGTCCCTTGATCATTCGACATGTTCGAAATATGTTTTGTCATTCGAACAGTATATGTAACTCGACAACTGTTTTCGTCTCTTTCCTAAACGCGTTTCTTAGGTTTTGTATTTTACTTTTGACAAAATCAGTGTTAGCGGAACGGAAATTTGGTTGGTAACGAGACATTGTATGCTCTATTTTTTAAGTGTCCATTTGTGTACTCTTTAGTTTTGAATTGCCATAAACAATTATTTTGTTTATAGCGATTAATGGATTCTACGAGTAACTCCTTACTCCAATCGGACGAAGACATAGCAGGGGTAGAAATAAAAATATTTTTTTTTTTTTTATAAAAGTAAGAACAAATTAAAATTTTAATAGAAAATCAACGACACCACTGGACACGTGTATTTACGTATTCTGTAAACCACTAAAACTGCGGTCTGTGGGATCGTCCATACACGTATAAATCGAATATAATATTTATCTGCCAGTCGTACCTTTAAACGATTACTTTAGACTTCTGGTCTGTGATATTTTTATCGCATACACGTACATACCAACACGACCGATCTGGTTAAACCGTTCGTGTATGGCCAGCTATTGACTTTACCATATTGTTCTGCAGTCCGCACTCCGCAAGCATTTCTGCATCTCCTCGATTACTTGTGTCGCCCCGACGGCCTTATTATTACCCAATTCTCCCTCCTATGTTTTTGTATTTTGATCGTATCAAAAAAATACAATTTTTATTTATATAATGGCCTCCCATACGCGATCAAACAATTTGCGCAATCACTATGTTTGCGCAAAAACCTAATTGCGTGTTTGTATGTTCCGTAGACAAGACGTCCGACGCAGGAGTTGCTTGCACCGCGATAATTATTGCCTGTTTGACAGAAAAGATAAAGAAAGCAGAGAGTACGGACGAAGGAATGGTTAAAGAATAAGGCAGAATTTGATCATGGCCGTTTAGTATCGGAACTCAAAATAATATCAATAGTCGACTACAAAAACTATCTTCGAATGGATGCAGATACCTTTGTGGAATCGCTATAAATGATTACACAATTAATTGACAAAAAAAAAAAAAAAAAAAACAACTACTGTCATTAGGGGTATCAATATCGGCCAAACAATGATTGTTGGCCACTTTAAGATACCTTGTAAGCGGTCAAATTCATTTGACGAGCTAAAATTCCAGACCTCCGTAGCAGCCCAAACACTTGGACAAATAATTGTTAATAATTCACGCCGGAACCCTTTGGTTTCGTCATTTTTAGTCGCCATGCTAATACAAATCGTATTATATTATTAAAACAACTAACAATAATAAATATTAATATTTTAGCGGGCAATTCAAAAAGTAAAAGTAATAAAAATAAACAAATACAATTCGGCACTATTAAACGAACAAAATGTGAATATGTAATATTTATTTTGTTTCCGCCACTGACGTCAATTTTCAAACAGTGACATTGACGTTCAACGAAAACCGAAAACCGAAAACCGAAACCGCCAGGACCGTAAAACCACAAGCTGGGTATCAAACCGTTGCGCAACTACTCAATCCATTACGTACACAATCAAAATGTTTGCGCAAACATAGCGGTTGCGCAAAATCGACGAGCGCCTTGTCCGAATCCCGGATGAGATAATACCTACACCAGTATACATACTATTATTACTCACATTGGCCACATTATAATTACAAACTCGAAATTCCGTTTTCCGTGATAATTAAAAACAATTTTTTACATAGGATATTAATGTTATGGAAACGTTCTTAATATAAAAAAAAAATTCTTAATATTTAAATCACAATCATTTAACTTATTATTAACGTGATTTGCAGGGAGGGCGACCGGCCGGACGCCCCTGCACACGGGCCGCCACTGCAGTATTCGTAAAATAATATATATAATCATACGTCATACCTCATTAGTCATTACATCCCAAATGCCATCGCAAGCTAATACGATGAATTCCAAGTCCTTCGTGACATCCTTTACCTCAACATCCGGCCACGCTATAAATTAAATAGTGAGTGTCATTGAGCAATTTATTCAAGAAATACATTTTGTTATTGCGTCAACAATAGACCTTTGCAGAATCACGGACAGACACAGACGTGAGAAAATTCAGAAATCTATACAAAGGTCAGGTTAACTCACCAATAACTACTTGTTCGTCTAATTTTTTTTGTTTATTTTTTTTAAATATAAAATCGCCTAGAGCTCTGGACAGAGCCAATTTGCCATTAACCCTGTTGAACTCCACCCAACCACCAGCGGCTAAAATTCTTTGGGTTTCCAACACGTTGTTTGGTTTATGGTCATACGATAGTGGTTCTACTATACCACTCATCGATGCAATTGCTCTCGAGTCTCCAACATTGGCCTATGGTTGAAAACAAACCTATCTTAAGAACGAGAGAGTATTAATTAAATAAATATTTATTACTTACACAGTATATTATTTTATCTTTTACTAAAACAACCACGGCCGTAGATCCGGCTAGTTCACTTTTTAAAATATCATCTTCAGCCATAGCTGAATCTATGTCCATGAAACCCTAAACAAAAATACACACTGTTAAAAATGACGTTTTGGAATTTGAATAATGTATAATTATTATTACCAATTGTAAAGCATCACTGATTTTATTTTCTTTATATTCAGGTCTCTCGGTAACAAATTTATGTAAATGCTCACCAGCATACTGTGCTATCCTTGCACCTAAATATATGTAAAAAGACATTAAATAAATCAATCAAATGTTAAATGTTTTTAGTTTTTATCTAAATTTTATTTTATAGATAATAATTAATCTTGCGAACCGATATTTTAGTTAAACATTATTTTTGTATCTAGTAATTTATTTTAAAAGGACAGTGACTTATGGAAAAAACTACTCTGTTTTAAATATTTAAAAATAAATAATTTAGTTTAAACACAAAAACAAAATTGATTAATTTTGGAGGAAAAAACAAGATGTATTTCTATCTAGTGAGTAGTAGTTAGTCCTTCTCTCCAAAAGGATAAATTGCTCATAATTGCATTAATTTAATAATTAATATGATACAATTTGTTTTATTAACACTTAAAAATTACTGCGAATAACACAATAGTAAGTTATTGCAAACTAATAACAAATTAGTGAATATTAAATACTATTGGTATGAATCATCAGCAACGAACACATAAAAACGACTATCATGCTTTTGAAAGGGAATTTCCTGCAAGTTGCATAGTGATTAACTCAGAAACTTGTTCTGTGTTCTTTATACTTAAAATATAATTACCACCATGTCCATCATAGACCCCGAAAAACGACGCATTTGGATCATCGGGAAGTGCTAGTATAAGATTATGGGAATCTTCCATGTAGATTCTCCATCCTTGCATGGAGCTGGAACCGACCTTTAATAACTGATTATTATCGCTTTCTGTATATTTCGTAGTTATTGGTTCTGATAAAATTTGATCCATTGTGTAATGTTTACTAATGTTTAGTAATGTTTAGTAATGTTTAATAATGTTTAGTAATGTTTAGTAATGTTTAGTAATTTGTAATTGAATAAAATTTAAAATAAAACAGAAACGTATAGAATAGTTACTGCTCGGCAACACGACTGTTGTGACAACGACTAGTTTTCCACAATGGTGGAGGTCCTTTTTTTACATTTTTTTTATTTTTTTTATTATTACCAATTGTAACCGACAACAGTGGAGGATATCCGCGTGGACATTTCTACCCCACATCGTTTATTCAAGCAAAACAATTACAAAAATACATTCGTCGATGGGGATGCGCAGGCCAGACGCCTACTACACCCCCCTTACATCGTGATCTTAACCTAACTGACACTGTTGTTCATGATTTTCGCGACCCGATCCACGGAACCAGTCGGTCTAGAAAACTGCTTCGTCCTGGTCTTCTTTTCGGCCCACGGACGCACGCACCCGCCGGCCTGTAGACTCGGCCTGTAGCCCCGACCTCGGCCTCCGGCGGCCCTCTCGTCTTGCTCCTTGTGACGCAGTATGTCTTCCAACCATCAATTATATTTTTTGGATGCCCGAAAACAAATGTGCACATCAATTCCATTGCCCTAACGCCGGGTAGCGTCTAATAAAAAGTTTGAATTGTTACACTGTACTCTACGGTGCACAACGATTTTGTGAAATATCCACTACCGTAGATTAAACATACTATAGATAGACCGCGGGTATAGGCGAAATGGACACAAGTAAATGAACAGCAATGCCGTGTGTCAATAGATAGCGTACTCAGTGAAAATCTCGACAAATTAATTACAGTAAAAATCAAAATGGCGGTGGGGATACAATAGTTGTTCGACCGAATTATAATAATAGTAAACTAAGACAAGAAACACAACCGCCAGTGGCGCAGTGTGAAACTTGTGGGCCCTAGGGTACCATGGAACCCTCGTAAACACAAAAATTAAGTTATAATACAAATAGTGATTCTAAGAGCTAATAATAAAAATAATAAATTAAAAAAATTATATAAATTATTGTGTGAATTTATATATTTTGTCGTATTTTAAATCTAGTTAGTTACTACATAAATATTATAAACAAAAAATGTTCAATGTTTTTTTTTTTTAAATGTAATAATAAAGATCCTCCTGTGGACCCTCAAATTGGACATACCTCGGGTGCCCTGGTGACCCCAGTCCAAATACGCCACTGGCAACCGTGATATTAATATTTGTATATATATTATTACAAGTCCGTGCGATTACACAATTGCCATTATTTGAATTGAATTCAATTTTAGTAATATATTTTATTTGATTGTTTTCCTGCATTCGAAAACTACTTTTCCTGTATTTATCGTGACTGCAAAAGGAGACAAATGTATGTTTTACAACTGTGGTAAAAGTAAAAGAAATGATTCTAATACAAATTTATTCCGTTTTCCCTATAATGAAAACCACGCAAAATAATGGGTTAAGCAGTCAGGATAGTCGAGTTAAAATCTAATCTAATTCGATTTAAAAAAAAACTTATATCCCGCATCATAATATTTAAAATAGAATTTCCAAAATTTCACAACGCATAAAAAGAGAACTTTATTTGTGTCGTAAAGGGCTTTACCCTTAACTCGAATACAATTAAAACTATCAGTATTTAAACTTTCATTTTTTTTAGATTCTAAGCGTATTTTATTTTGGTCTCTGGTAGATAATTTTGTCTAATTGGTACATTGAAGGGTTGTCGGTTTTTGATTTTCCTAATATAGTTGGGAAATATCGGGAATATTTACGCAATAACGGTTTCTGTTATTTACGATTTTTTTTTTTTTTTTTTGTAATTCGGTAAAAAATAATCGTAGAGACCTGGAATTTATAGCCATTTCGAATTGTTGAGTAGATATAAGTTTTACTTAAGAGGACGCTAAACCCGTCTCTATTTGCTGTCTCAGTCCAACTAATGGACAAAAACATGCTTACGCAGACCACATGGAACTCGCTTAATTTTGCTTTTAGAGTAAAAAATTAAAATAGGGCATATATTTAAAAATCGACCAATATCCAGACAAAATGTCTAGGATTATATTATATTCGAATACGTTACAGACGCCTTACAGAGTAAAAAATACAAACTGGCGAAAAGGAACTCAAAATGCTAAAAACTGTCGGCATTTAAACCGCTTTTACCGGTTGATAAAGCGACGAGAAAATGTTTTTCAAATATTTTTTTTTTTTTTTTTTTTAGTTCAGTCGTAAACCTAGTGGTTAGCGTACGTAGGCGTACTTGATTTATTGATTTAATAGTGGGGGGGGAGGAAAAAAAAATAAAAAAAAATGACGGGACGTTCTTCTTTAATAAGAACGACTTTCATCGCCGTGTCCGTAATCCGAGCCGTTTGTCGGCACTCGTGATTTCGTTGCCCCGAGTGTACCGCGGGCGGTCCGAACGATCTTTGCCGACACACCAGGGTATTATATTAAAACCTATACAAAACCCGTTTAAGAACGTTATGATTGCGATATATTTATTATAATGGTAATGCCGACTATTAAAATACGCGCGTACGCGAACATTTTGTTAAAAAAAAAAAAAAAAAAATATTACGATTAATTGCCGGCACCCGGGCTGGGTTTACGATTATTTTTTTGCACGGGCACTCGGACGAAAAATAAAGGGTTTTTCGGGGGTTGAGCCAAAGAATAAATATAAAATTAAGGTTAATCCGAGATTTTCCAAAGGGGGAGAAATAAAATATTGCAGGCCGATTGAACACAAAATTATATATATATATATAATAGGGTCGCACTGGCGTCTCTAAGATTTCAAAATAATTTTGTAATCTACAATCCAACTCGTATACTCGTATATTTGTTGGTTTTTGTTGTAAATAAAGTAGGCAAGACGATACATTATGAAAGTAATGTATATTTTTTGTAAAACAAACGAATTTTCTTCGGCTATTCATTGAAATATTTACAATTTTATTTCAATGTAAATCCATAAAAAAATCTAAAGGTGAACAGATAATAAACGATCTTGGTTTTTATATAATTTGTTAATTTTTTTTTTAATTCGTCAAATTTTACGTATTATAAAAAAAAAAAAAAATAAAAGATCTGTGTTACTCAATTTTGTAGTATTATACAATTGTATTTTATAAACAAGAGCCGTTATATAGACGTGCGGACATTTATACGGCCTTCCCGCCGTATTTGATTTTTAAATTATTTTTTTTTACGCGCTCTTCTCGTGGCTTTTTCTTGACGTTTTTAAATCGGTTTTATGTTCTTCTTGAAAATGTGGAAAACCCGAGATCGGTCACGATGGTCATTCACGGGCGACGATATTATATTTGCCGGGTCGAAAAAATTAGCCAATACCCACTCCTGAACTGAACGAGTTTACGATACAGATCAGTGGCATAATCACGGGCAGGGATCTGGGCATATTTAAAACTAAATTTTACGTAAATATCAGTGCGAATTGTAAATGTTTTTTTGACGAATGCACGTTACCCATATCAAAAATTTATTAAAAATATACGATGTCAGAGGTATAATTGAAAATTATGGTACCACAGAACGTATTACGTGACTGTATAGTGCTATACTAAATTTGTTCATTGGAATCGATTCATTAAAATCAGATCCAGAGGACGTACTGAACCAGACGCGTAGCTAGAGGGGTGGAGGGTGTTTTAGGTGTTGAAACACCACCCCTCCATCGGTCGTATTCAAGCCAGAAATAAATTAGATATATACGGAACAATTTTTTCGGGGTTTTTTTTTTATAAAAATGTGTAGTTAAATGATTCTATTTCGTGTTTGAATTAACTATTTTTTCATGCAAATTAAAGATATTAATATATATATATATATATATATATATATATATCACTAAATCAAATAATTGTTAATGGTTATTGGTGGGGTTATCTTCTATACCGTACACAGTGATGGTAACCTACGGAAGCACCTATGGCTGTTTTTTTATTTTTATAAATTTATCTCGATAAACGACGACTTCGCGGACCGTCTCGGATATTCTAGGATTTGTGAATAGGATAAGTGATAAGGATTTGTGAATCCCACTTTTCCGCCGCAAGTTTTATTTAAATAACAAATCAATTAAACAAAACCCTCCCTATAAAAAAAATCTTGGCTACAGAGTTATTATTATTATTACGAAATGTTTTTAAATATATCTGTAAATCTATCTACCGGTTATTAATTGTGCTGTGTGAAATCTAATATATATAATATTTTAAAATTACCGATCGGCGTAATGCGACGAGAAACGGGCGTGCAAATCCGCCGGGCAAATGAACGCGGCGAGAGTAGAAGAATTGCCCCCCTCGCTGTACCGCGGGCAGGATAGAACGCAGCGGCTCGCGGTGGAGACGGCGCGGGCGAACGAGGGCCCGGCGGACGAGCGGGAGACGGACACCGGCGGCGGCGGCGGCGGCGGCGGCGGCGGCAGTGTCAACCCGTCTGCTGCCGCCGCCGTCGCGCCGGACACGATCGCTGATCGCCCGGGCCGTCGTCGGGCGCGTTACGTGACGGATTAGCGTGGGAACGGGCGGACCTGACCGTCGTGCCGGTCACGTGCCCCTCCGGCTCGTCGTTTAAACGGCCGCGCCGCCCGTGCGAGCGAGACGCTCGTATAATTTATAATACGGGCGTGCCGTGCGTATTATACGTATGTATATTGTTGTACCTGCGGTGCGTATACAGGGCGGATGAAAAATAAGCGGAAAAAAAAAAAAAATACAGCACGGGCGTACTTCTCGCCACGGACCGTGGCGAGAAGTCGCGCAGGATATGGGGACAGGGGATGGCAAATCTCCGCGGCACGCGAACGATTTAAACGATTTTTTTTTATTATTTTAATAATTTAAAATAAAAAAAAAATTCCAACTTAAAACATCTACAAGCATTTCAATCGATATCCCTCAGAACAATAACCAATGCCCCCTGGTATGTAAGTAATTTAACTCTCCATAATGATCTTAACATATCACCCATCTCTGATCAAGCCTCGAAATTATATAAACGTTTTCACAAAAAACTACATCATCACCCAAACCCCCTCATCGCCAATCCATCCACTATCGAGTTACCCGGTACAACCCGTAGATTAAAAAGAAAATGGTCACCAGACCTCTTATCCTAAAAAAAATATAATAATAATGGTCTATAAACTTGAACTCTGATTATTACCTAGTTTTTAGTGTATTCTTTTTTTCATTAATGTTTTTTTTTTCTACCTAATCTTAACTGAAGAGTAATACCATTGGATATTTTCTCTTATCACCTGAACTCATGTCAAAAACTCTAATTAACTTATTGTATTATATTAAATATAGATTGTAAATAAACATTTTTAAATAAAAAAAAAAAATAATAATAAATAACGTCGCCATGTCGGTACTTTTTCCAGTGTATTAACGAAATGTGTTTTACTACTGTACGTAAAAAGCCGCTCTTCGCGGTTGCGAAAACCATCGTACCCGAGTATAAGAATTATTTTATACATCCTGTTGTATATCATACATACACGAGTAGGTATTTATAATATTCCGAGTATATTTAAGGATCTAATTTGCCGGTTTGTACATTTTCAGAGCTCTTCCCACGTTCGATTTTCCGCCTACGAATTTATTGTTGGTAATCCGAGACGTAGGGCTGGACGTACGACTGGGGAGGACGGTCTTAGAGGCTATGCGCCCCCTGTAGCAGGCGCGTAACTCAGTTTTTTTTTTTTTTTTTTTTAAAGATTTTAGTTTTATAATTTCATATGTAACTTGCGGCGAGGGGTTGGCACATCCTTATCGCTAAACAAAATCTAGAATTTTCGAGACGTGGTTTGTCGATAAAAACCTTCCGTAGGTTACCATCTCGGTATACGGTATAGAAAATAACCAATAACCGTTATTATCAAGTATATATATATATATAAACATTATTATCTTCAATTTTCTTGATAAATAAAAATAACAATATCAAATACGTGAAATAGAATCCATCTTTTTCAGTACCGCTGATGTCTTTTAGAAAAACTCAGATTAGTTAGATTCGTTAAAAACGTACATAACATACTGAACGCGCAATATTATTATATAATATAATTCTAATACGAAATTCGTTTGAATAACGAAATTAAAATGTTTTTGGATGAGCGAATACACGGAGAATTATCTCACTCGCGGTGGATAGCCCAGATTGATGTTCTTTGCAGATTTCACCCAGCATTTAAATGAATTGAATATTAAACTACAAGTTGATAATAAAATAATCACTAATGTGTTTGATATGATCCAAGGATTTCGGGTAAAATTAAGAGTTTAACCGTGACATAATAAACAAAAATTTCATATATTTTCCTAACCTTAAGGAGTTAATTTTCGAAAAAAACTGATATTAATCATCTTATCCAAGGATTTTCAAGTGTTATTGAGACGACTATGAATGAGCCTTCTACACGCTTTACTCGGTTCAAAGAATTTCAAGAAACCATGGAAATTATTATTTATCCAGACACATTATCATATGAAAAATTCAACTTAAAAGCGTTTTAATGGTTGAATTTAGATGATTTTAAATGCAGCTGGTAGACTTTCAGTCGAGTATCATATGTAAACAAAAATTCGTCATACTGAGAAATTAATCGGAAAAAATCCAGCGTGAATGGGCCTTAGGCAGATTGATCGTAAACACAGGGAAAAAGATTATGAAAGTGTGGAATGATGCAATTCCATAAGATTATTTTACTTTTTGTCTATTTTTTCTTCAACATATCCACGTGAGTCACTATTTTCAGAAATTAATTTTTATCAAATCTGATTTAAGAAACCGACTGATGAATGCGGTTTCAACAAAAAAAAAAAAAAAATCACATTAAGAAAATAAATAATTACCAAAGTAATGTTATCATATTATGTACCTAAACTAACCTTTTTTTTTTTTTTATATTAATACATTAATTATGCACGCTCGAAAAAAAAAAAAACCATTCTTATTTGTAATTTTTGGCACGTAGCGTTAAAATAATTTGCCACCCATGATTTAGGATATAAGGGGTGGGGGGGGAGGGAAATTGGTTTTTTTGTCTGTATGCGCGACGAACGAACAGCCGTTGACGGAAAAAAACGATTCCGAGCGGGGTCGATCGTGTTTTTAAATGCAGCGATACGTAAAGGTTACCGGTACGCCCGTGCGAATAAAATTAACGACTTGTAAAGAACCCAGTGTCATAATTTCTGTGCTAAACAAATTTCATTCGCGTAAAACCGAAGAAAAACGCGAACATTTCGTAACCAGAATGTTTTCGACAATTTTACCGCGTCTAGAAATGTGGTCGGTTTAAGTCTTTACAATAATTTTTTACTAAATTACTATCGGGGGGGGGGCAGGGGGGGGGAAGTCGAAAATATAAGTGCAGTAAACCGTTATTGCGTAAATACTTCCGGATTTACTCCCGTTATTAAGGAAACTATAAGAAAAATCAAAAGACGATTTCCCCGATGCATCAATTCAATTCAAATTGAAACAGAGACTGTCTCTCGTCGTTTTTCGATTGGAAAACCAGATTTTTGGTAGAAAAATCGTTTACAGATACCAAACATATTGCACACGTCCCCTCGCCACGCTCAGAATCTGAAAACCTGTCGTTGTTGCAAACTACTGCATTGTATTTTATTGTCAACGACGGAAATTCGCGATAATTTCGGTGCGGGCTGATATTTTCGAAATATATTTTACTGTACGTAAAAAGCCGCTCTCCGCGGTTGCGAAAACCATCGTACCAAAGTATAAGATTTATTTTAGACACCCTGTTGTACATCGTACATATACGAGTAGGTATTTATAATATTCGAGTATATTTAAGGATCTAATTTGTCCGTTTGTACATTTTCAGAGCTCTTCCCACTTTCAATTTTAAAGGCTGGACGTACGACGGGGAAGACGGACACTTAGAGGGTTCTGTATCCGTTTTAACACCCCCGTCGTTTTAGCTACGAGCCCGTCCCGAAGAAGAAGATAATCGTGACGGGAGAAATTAAAAACCGGAGATTTAAAATCGTGTTTTTAATTTCTTCTTTAATTTGTCCACTCTGTATATATACATATATAAAGCCGGTGACGAGACGGCGGCGGCGGCGGCGGCGGCGGCGGCTGCCGTTTCTCCGCGACTTTACAATGGAACGCCGCCGAAGTGTAAAACGGTAGGTACGTGTGCGTTTTTTTATTTTTTTATTTCGGTTGTTCGACAATTCAATAAACACAATATTGTTTATTATTATCTATTTAGACGGCGGCGATTCTGTTACGCGCGTGCTCCGTGGACGGACGACAATATACGACGTATATTATAATGTCGATTACTGCTCGTCCGCGTGTACGGATAGGTGTACAACGTTTTTTTTTTTAATAGATAGGCGTAATATATATATATATTTTTTTTTCTGTATTGTCGGAGATACGGTTGTTTTATATTCTTTTTCCATTTTCTAAAACCGTTCCCACGGTGTAAACGCCCTTTACGGTCCGTACCGGCGGCGGTGGCTGCTTCTTTTTTTTTTTTTTTTTTTTTTTTCCCGTCCGAGAAAATCGACGACGGTTTTTTTTTTTCCCCAGTTATTTCGACATAATATAACGTGGGCATGTATATATATATATGTATAATATAAATATATTTTCCCGTCTCGCGGTTACTCGAGCGTGTTCGCGGCCGTCTCGTCTCGGCGACCGTCGACGCACGTGTTGTACGTTGCCGTGCCATCAACCGAGCGGGCGCGCGACACGCCGCGACACGCAGGAATCTGTGGACGCGCCACGCGTGTAAATATACAAATATATTTTTAATAATCATTATTAATAATCATCGATACATACGAGGTGTACGTCAATATTTGTACCCGGACGAAAACGTACTAAAAATTATATTTAATACTTACAACAAACCTACAAAATTGTATCCCTTTAGCTTCTCTATACAACGTCTTGCCACTTTTGAAAACATCCTTTGAATTTCCTCCGAGGTTATAGTCTTTAGCTCTTCTGTCGTGGTATGGATGGTTTCGTTAGCGACCTAGAGGGTAGTTTTTAATCCCGAAAACAAAAATCACAAGGGGCTAGCTAAGTCGAGGTAGTGTTACCGTTGGTATATTTTTGGATGCCAATATTTCACGTATGGAAAGCGCTGAATTCGCTGGTGCGTTATCATGGTGCAAAAGCCACGACTTTGATTTCCTCGTTTCTGGCCTTTTACGGCGAACTCTCTCTTGTATTTGTTTGTAGAAAACTTGATTTGCCGCCTGACCTGTAGATACAAACTCATAATAATCTTAACCAAAAAAATCGAAAATACAATGAACATTTGCTTTTGATGTTTGATCGGACCTGACGACGTTTTTTTTTTTTTGGACGAGATGAATTTGCGGTCTTTCATTGCGACGATTGAACTTTGGTTTCCGGATCATATCCATATACCCATGGTTCATCATCCGTAAAAATTGATTTTATAAAACTTTGGTCATTAGAAACCCAATTTTTTAGTTCCAGACACACTTCAACGCGATGTCCAATATCCATTTCATATGATAAAACCGAATGACAAGTACCAATCGATATGCCAACGTCACCGGCTACTTCTCTGGCGGTCTATCGTCGGTCGGTTCTAAGTGTGTTTCGCACAAAAGTAATGGTATCATTACTGTTAGTGTTGGTGTTGATGGACGCCCATGACGATGGCCAGCTCCAATGGATATCCGACCTTCTTTAAAACGTCCGAACCAGTCAAAAGTTATACAACGGCTTAGTGGAACATCTCCAAAATTGATTAATAATTTAATCAATTCAAACGTTTCCGCGGCATTTTCGCCAATTTCGAAACAAAATTTAATACGCGCGCGTTGTTCCGTTATATTATCTATCGCGAAATCGCGGTGTTACACAAAACGATAAACTTTGAACGGGCACTGACAAATGAGATGACGATTTGTATTATGTACTGAAATAATGGTCATTATCTCCAGTTTATTTTGGCATAACAGCATTAAAAGTTTTTCCGTAATAATTTTAGCCTGGGTATTTATTGAACACACATCGTATTATAAAATATTATTATTATATTTTCAATACTATAGGCGTCGATTGACTAAAAACGACAACAACTACGAGTATTTAATTACAGTTTTTTTTTAAAAAAATATTTACACTTTTTTAATTCTCACTTGAGGGTTAGGTATATATTAGGCAGTGGCGCAACTAGGACGGGAAGGTGTCCGTCTACTGCAACAACCCCTGTTACTTATTCGTGATTACGCCGCTGGTGTCCGCACTGTCCGGCGTTCGATAAACCGAAAAACGCATATCGTATCAGTTAGAAATCGCATATAAGCATAAATACGCAATTGTCAAATGTTGAGGCGTAATTGTTTTTGAATATATGCTTAAAAAAATAAATATGGTTTATGGCGGTGGGGGATGGTTATCCTGACACCCAAAACACCTTTTTTTTTTTTTTTTTTAAACCGGCAATACCCCGTGAGGCACTACTGCGGGAGGCGGGTGGCCATCATTTATTGTCGCAATGAAAAAAATACAATTAAATACTTTAACAAATCCCGTTTTCCCCTATGGCGGGACGGGCTCACATGTCAAAAATTTACAAACAAATTTCGTGCCCTACGGTGGGATGGCCCGAAGCCCACTTGCTGCCCTCACAAAGCAGGAGGGGTGACACTTCCTACCGGCCACCCGGCCGGCGGTCTACCGACTACGGGGGGGGGCCGCTGTCAACGACGGCGGCGATGCGCTTGGAGGAGGCGGCACGCCGGCGACGTCGAGGGCTTGGCGCTGCCGTTCTGCCGACACCTCCACCGCGATGACGGCTTCGGCGAAGTCGACCGACCACGGCTTCCCAACGGTCTGGGGACTCCGGCATGAACACACCCAAAACACCTCACTTGGTTGCGCCACTGGTATTGGGCATATTGGGCAGTGGTAATATAATAATCATGAATCAACCGTACAATTTTTTTTTCTATCCTAACCTGACAATGTGAATTTTTAAAATACCGTATACCAAAATGCCGAATATTTATAGAACAAATCGAGCTGTTCCCTATTACATGGCGTGACAAATATAAATTTCCAAATTAAATTACGAGTAAATTATTTACTCGAAAATTTCGTATTTTAAAGCCAATAAGAGAGAGAGAAAGAGAGGTGGATATAACACCTTACCCATCCCATCCTTTATCACGCCACTAGGTATAGAAGAAGATTCTACGATTTGTTCACGGGATTATTATTTAGGCATTCTACGTCTCCTGCCAGTGAAAATTCCTGGGTTCACGACATGGTCTAAGGGGCGGTGGTCGTATCTTGAATATTATACACAGGACATTTTGCTGGTAAAATCGGTCACTTATATTAAGAGGGCGTGCTACCAGTGCTTTGCCACCCGTAATTGGACGGGTTTAAATACCGTTTTGCGCGAGTAAAAAACCACACGAGTTATACACCTAGTTAAGTAACCAAATTATCGCAATGGATAAATGAGAAACGTGGACCGTGTAATATTGATATTAGTTTTTCGTCGCTACAAATACGGAAATAATAATTATTATTCTACAATCTGATCGTTTCAAGTGTTTTAAACTCGAATAAATTATTTTGTCGTAATGATATCGAAAAACTAATACCGACGTTTTACAGTACAAGTTTTCCTTTTTTTTTTATGGTGAACATTTTATTTCTTAATTCGATTTAGAACTCGAGTGGTTTCTCTGTAGACATTTATGATCATCACGCAATCACACAATAAATACACGTGATAAGGACACGCGACAACTTGTAAATTTATACGAAAGTGAATTTCAATAGTTTTGAGTTGATCAATTTTCATTTTTACATAAATGTCGAGAAAATTGCCTATACGCAACCCCTTAAATGCCGAAAGTAGCACTATTAAATCGCTCTACTTCATCATTGTTTTCTATTCATACAAAATTACGATTTAGGAAATACTACCAATAAGTTCTTGTAATAAGGTATAGCACGATTTAAGGTATCCGTGCGTTTAAGTAATTTTCTCGACATTTTTTTAAGAAAAATAACGTGAATTTATCAACTCAAAAACATTGAAATTCACTTTTAAATACATTTACACTCAGTCGTCTGTAGTAATTATTGTGTAAACGTGTATTTAACAGAAATGTTTACCGAGAAACCATTTCACACAGGCAACAATGTAGAAACCAAAACTGTTATTTTTATACATTTATTTACATTTTTATTGTAACATCAATATTGTTTAGTAGTGTATATAGTTATATTTAAAAAATTGATAACATATTATTTCATTATTTTTCTTATAATTTTTGATAAAATGTGTGGTAATTAAAATACTAACTAAACGAGGTGCAGACAAAACCGTTGAACAATTTCTAAGGGGGAAGGGGGCTCTAATACACTTACCTTCCATTAGGAAGTAAAATTAATAAATACTAAATTACAGTAAAACAATTTTATGTTTACAAAAAAAAAAAAAGTTCCGATTCCTAGGGAGGTTTAAACATACCTACGCCCCGGGGGCACAAAATGTCTTAATCCAGCCCTGATTCCACGAGCCATGTGGGAGTTTTTCCTGTATTGAACGTTTTCAAATAAGCATTCAATAGTTATTTGTTTATATTCTAACAAACTGCTAGATTTATGTTTTGTTCAATATCACATAAATCTTTATTATTTTTTCTATGAACTATGTAACATAAAATATATTGTAAACATGTTTTCGCTGTACTAGAATACACTATAACACTGTTTTAGTATAACAATAAATGTAAGAAATTAATCTACATTTTATATTCTTAAAAATAATATATTTTTAAACAAAATAATTTGTACATATTAATTCAAGTATTCAAGGTTTGGTAGAATTTTCTTCACGGACTTTAGTTTTATTTCCTTCTTTCGTTTGTTCAATTATAGAACAATAATCATCGTCGTCTATGCTCTTTAAACAATTTCTTTTTGGTAATGTTTCAATAAGTGCATCTTTCCATGACATACCAGTAACGACTTTCGATATTATTTCGTAAACTAGTGAACAGAAAATTTATATTACACAATTATTATAAATAAAAAGACAAACAAAATATCAACACCAGTAATAACTCATGGGTCGGATATGTGGACATTACGGAAGACAGCTAAAAAAAAAAAAAAAAATGGTACACGTGTAAAGATATAAATACTGTAGAATCTGGAAAAATAGGGAACTAAGAGAAATGTATTAAAGACAGAGTATTGTAGAAGACCATAAACGACTTATCTGGGTAGGGTATGCATGGCGTAAGGATCACTGCTAAGAATTGTATTAAAAAACATTGTACAAGGGATAAGACCACTGGGTCGCCTGAGATTAAGATGGGAAGACAGGGTAAAAGGAGTCGTGGAACTCATAAAGCCAGGAGAGGATTACAGATATCTAAAAAAAAAGTTTATTTTAATTTTTTAAAATTCTATCCCAATCATATTATTATTGAAAAAAACTACATATTTTTATAAATAATAACATTCAAACTTTAGTAATAATTGTTACACAAGGAACTAATTTTAGATACCCAATCGGTGTTTAATATTATCTAAATATAATAAGTAATATAATATGAAATTACCGTGAATTATAGTTAAAGTTTGTCGAGATTTCATCATGATATATTTATCAATAGGTAATTTGGCATGCGCTATACCCAATTGGTTAGCTATTCTCAAACTTTCTCCCTAGTGCAAATAAACATTATAAATTATTTGACACAAATTAATAGTTTTATCATTAGTTTTACTTTGTAGGAATTGTGATCAACTAAACCTCCGACTACATACACTTTGCTTTCACATATGTTTTCCAAAACATTCGGACTCTCACTGGTCAAATAAACCAATTCTTCTGCTTTGAACAATTTATTAAACGAATCTTCCATATAATTTAGCTGTAAATCAATAATTATATAATAGATAATTTCATTCAATTATTTTAATGATAAAAGAAAATAATAGGTTATATTATTAGTTTGTCTGTCAAGAGCCTGTTCACCTTGTGTTTTTATACTAAACTTATTGTTACACAGAGAAAAAATATTATTTTTCAAATGTTATAGAAAACATATGTTATCGTTGGTTTTTGTATCTCATTGGAATTATTAATTATCAGCGTACTGTGTAGGTATGTTACTGACATATTTTCAATTAAAAATAATTTATATTTCTAGTTTTCATTAGACTTGTGAATAATTACAATCCCAAATAAAAACACAGTAAAAAAATAAAAATAAAATTAGCATGTGGCAAAGAAACAACTCAGTGTTTTATTTTTCAATAAGGTTTCTAACCAACATAGTTTGGTAAATGAAAATATAAGATATAATATTATGATATTTGTGAAATATGTGTAATCTTGTAGGTATGCCTATGTAAATCAACAGTAATTTTAAATAACGAATCAATATTTTGCTTTAGTCCTTTACAATCAGTTATTATTTTTAATGTTTTAAGCTCTCTCTTTTTTTTTTATTTTTAAATTTCATGTAATTTATTATAAATAATTATTGTTAAAAATCATTAAACATACATCCCAAAATTCAGATCCAATGTGTTTGGACAGGTTTTCTTTGATTTTTCCTTCGTAACTACAAATGTATAACTGCATAGGATTTTCCATTCTGCGGTTTACACCATAACATCTTAATATTTGACTTGAACATTTGCATAAATCCTGATAACATAAAATAAAAAATAAAACTATCACTATTCTATTTTATGTATAAAATAATCCTTGCCTTATCGGACATCAAATGATCATAAGACATGTCCAACACAATGCGCTGTTTACATGTACTTTCTGCCATTTTTGTCAACTTTGCTTTTTGTATTTCTATACCAGCTTGTCTCATTTGCGCTGTCAATTTCTTTTTTTCTTGTTTTCTTTCTTTGCTTATTTCTCTAATATAAAACAAAAAGTTGTCTGTATTACTCTATTGAGCTATTAGATAAAATAAAAAAAAATATTTTACTTTCGTTTTGCTTTTCCTTCCAACCATTTTTGTTGCTTTTGGATTTTTTTAAACTGTCTCTTTGACATTGTGGATTTGCCATTATTGCCGTTGCCATGTTCGCCGACGTCGCTGATTTTAAGTTTTTTTCGTTCATCGTCAATTTCGTCTAAATTTGTAACCGGATCTTCATCGAGTGATCGTTTTTCAGATTTGTTCGGTACAGTTTGATCTATAGAAATATTGTCGGTACCGTTCGGCGACACGGTAACACATTCCACCTGAGTTTTCATCTCGTCGTCGTGCAGTCGCCGGGGTTTTGAAATGGAATGTATAAACGATGAAAATTTCAAATAATCGATTTAAGAAAACTAAAACAACTGCAGCGCCGTAAATACTGTTATCAATAACCATACATCATCGTTATCTCTAAAGCCGAAATCGGTAAAATACGTCGTGTTGTTCCACACAAAAAGTGAAAAAAACAATAGAGGTTCAGCACAGTTATTTATTTATTTCCGTAACGAATGTACTGCGGGTAAAACGGATCATCGGAAGAAATGTTTGCCGGTATGAATATCCAAGGGCCGGGACAAATATTTTCTGTAAACAAACGCGAAAAGTGTAATATGCCACTCACAGAGCATATGTGGTTTTAACCGTTTCGTGACCAATACGTTTGATGCGCGGTTACAACTACGGTTATTGTCGGCGGGTGGGGGGCGGGTCGGGCGACCGAGAAAACCGTTCAACGATATTATTGCATTTGCAAATCGATTTTGGGAACGTGTCGGGGGCGGCGAACGAGGCCGGGTGGTAGTCGTAACAGTGGCGTTAACACGATTGTTACAATATTGAATTATCGCGGCGAACGGTAAACAGACACGGGGAAGAATGTAACATAACCTCGAAACCGTGGGACCGTGATAATAGTTATCATTTTGCGCTCGACCGCCAGACGCCCTCCGCCACGGGCCACAGATAAGAGATAATATTATTGGGCACCTGGTCGACGGCGCGTCACACGTCTCCACCCGTCGCCGGTGCTGGTTAATTTGTTATTGCCGTTTAGTTTGTTCCCGTTCGTCGACCGTGTCCATTGTTGCACGCTCGTCGACGATAAACACACTGAAAAACGTTCAAAAAAAAAAAAACAAAATTATTGTAATTTATATGATCGCTGGCGGTAATTTGTCGAAATTTTGTCTGCGACGCTTATCGACTGGTCCTATCCGTATGGCTGATTCCAGTATTTCACGTAAGTTGTTGTAAACATTTATAGATAAAAAAAAAACAAACCCACTTAATTTTCTCTCTCTCTCTCTCTCTCTCTACATCCTTTGATTATAAAAAAAAAAAAAAAAAAAAACCCTGCCCAAGTACATTTTTATCATACGCGTCGTATGAGCCAGCCGACCATTGCGTTTGCGTCCGTCATGTTTGCGAAATCAATATCGTCGTTTTTCTTTGTTAGGAAACTAAATACGAACATATCGAAGATGGTGTTTACCAACATCGACACGCTATCAGCCGATGGCCGCCGGGATTTCTTCAACTCGTTCGACACTGTACTGACCGACTGCGACGGTGTGCTTTGGCTCATGAACAACACTCTGCCGGGCGCCACGCAAGTCATGAACGGCTTCGGGGACCACGGCAAACAAGTGTTTTTCGTTACCAACAACAGTACTAAAACGATTTTACAGTTTATGGAGAAGTTCTGTTTGCTGGGATTCCGAGCGTCGACCAACCAAGTGGTCAGCACTAGTTTTCTGGCGGCCAAATATCTGAAAGCCAATCTCGACCCGTCCAAACGGGCGTACGTAGTCGGGTCGCCGGCCATAGAGTGCGAACTGAACGAGTTGAACGTGAAGAACTTCGGCGTTGGCTGTGACTATTTGAAAACTTCCGTACCGGAATTCGTCGAGAATATGAAGCTGGAACCCGACGTCGGTGCTGTTGTAGTAGGTTTCGACGAACATATTAGTTACCCAAAGTTATTCAAAGCGGCATCTTACTTGAAGGACCAAAATGTTTTGTTCGTGGCCACAAATACCGACGAGAGTTTTCCTGTGGCCGGTACAGATCTAGTCATGCCCGGCACCGGTAGCATAGTGTGCGCTGTAAAAACTTGTGCTGGACGAGATCCATTTGTGGTCGGCAAACCATCCAGTTACATTTGCAATGTCTTAAAAGAAACCAATAATATCGACCCTTCGAAAACCCTAATGATCGGTGACCGTTGCAACACTGACATATTATTGGGCAAACGTTGTGGCTTCAAAACGCTGTTGGTATTGACCGGTGTGAATAGTTTGAAAGAAGTAGAAGAATGGAACAAATCTGATGATCCTACGTTACAGGAGTTAGTGCCCGATTATTACGCCGAGGGTATCGATAGTCTGAGAAAAACATTCCCAGTGCCATTGTAATGAATTATTATCGGCAATTTTTATTGAGTTTATCTATATTATATTAAATTAACACATTGTACCTAGACAATTTTATTACAGTGGTTTTATCGCATATGATCACATTTTCTTGGCAATTGTTCAATATTATGTATTTAAATATTTTTTGCACAACTATTTTCTGCTGCACCGGAGTTGAAAATTATTATTCAAGGTTGTTATATTTAGGTAATCTGCGTTTGTATTTGTGCTTTTTAGAATACCGTGGTTTTTTTTTATACGAAGGCATTTATTAATGCTTTCAAAGGTAAATTGTATTTGAGATGGTATAATAATAATATTGCCGTGTTATCTAAAATAATGGGCAATAATTGTTGTGTCAATTAAATATGTTAAATAAACGATTTATAATAAAATCATAGATGCATATATGTGAACAAATAATTTAATGATGCATTTATTTTATACAATACTTCAATCATACTAATTTAGTTTTTACATTGCATTTTATACAATTTTATTATAATCAGTCAAGTTGTTCAATTGTTATTAAACTTATATAAATAATTATAGTAGTAATTATAAAAAATTCTATTCAACTTATTAGCTGTTTCTTTTGTTGACTAGATTTGTATTATATTCTTAATGTTATTACATTTTTCACCCAATCGTAATATTATATTAGAAACAATTAAGTTAATATTTAATATTAAAAAGTAATAGTGCCGTATAGTTACTATATTTTATTATATATGTACCTACCTAATAAATAAAACAATTCAAATGCACTATTACAAAAGAATATAATACAATATATATCTGGTTACTAGTTATTTATTGATTATTTTTTACATTTTTTTTTTTTTTAAAGTATTGGAATAGCGAAAGACAATTTTATTTATTTGATTAAGATAACTTTTATTGTCTCTTTTTCTCTTTTGATTGTCATTTTAACACTAATATTAAAATGTCTCATCTAGATTTTCAAAATATTTACTAATCGCATAATGTTTATCATATATGTGTTTCAAGTTGGAGTAATCTTTATCCTAATCTGATCGAATACCAAATGATAAAAAGTAAAAATTTAAAACCATAAATTATGGAATGCATAATCAAGGTGAACTCTATTTATTGTATAGGTAACTTACCTCATTTATATTTTTTTTTATGGTTATTGCCAATGTTGGGCATGTTGGCAAACTGATAAAAGTACTGCGTTTTCTCATATTGCCCATAAATTATTATAATATATTCTAGAGCGCTAATAGTTTTAAAATAAACAAAAGGTGCATTAACTCCATTATTACAAATTACAGTATTGATTATCAATGAAGTCAATAGTTTTTTTTTTTTTTCAATGTATCCATTATTAATTCTAGAGTAAAATATTAACCGGCAAACATAAACGCGTTAAAACTACAAACATTCTAATATATTTTAAACCATAATAAAATGTTAATTTCATTTTTTTTTTTTTGTGATTGTAATATTTACAGCCGACGATAACCCTTCTTCTAAGTCAATTTTAATTATTTAATTTTTTTAATTGCCCAGAATATTATTACTCTTCCCGTGTGTCATCAATGCGATTATAAAAGTGAAAATTTTAATTTTAACACGTACCAATTAGATAAAAATGTGCTGTAATATTATACTACTATTATATATAGTAATAACACTATAAGGTATCTGCAGACTAATATGACCAAAACCGATACTAGAGAGAAAATTATAAATAAATCGTTTTAATTGGAATATAATAAAGTATATTAGAGGGGGAGTTTTTGTCGAGATGTTTTTTTTATATATATACATTTTTGCGTAATAACCGGAAAAAAAAAAAAAATTGGAATTTCAATAAACGCTCATTCCTCCTCTACGCGTAGGATCAATATTCAAGACAGTTATATTTAAATCTAAATAAAAAATGTAGATTTATTCAATATGCATCTGTTATATTTATTTTATTTATTCGATGAAAATTCACACTTAATTATAATTGCAAAACAACGCGTAAATGACCTTCTGTCGGGCATAGCTGTTTTTATCTGATATATTTTGCTGTAGTCATATATATATATATATTGGAATAAAATTTTAATAATTAGTGTTCAAATTCCCACAAGTCGCACGGATTGAATATACCGGTGTATTATTTTATTCGTTTTCGTATTTAGGTATTTCGTTTTTATCAACTAATTACAACAGTAGGGTATTTATTTTTCTTATCTAAGGAAGACACTCGCGTGTTTAAAATACCAGATACCGGAATACGATCACGTTCATATTCAATTTTTTCTTTAATGAAGTTCATATTTTAAATTGACTAGGTTTATTTTAATTCAGATAACAAATTTTATATTGAGAATTTCGTGAGATATTGTTGAATTAAAAAACGGCGATAATTTCACGTTTTCCCTATCGGTTTCTAACTCATAACGGTGACCCTGTTTCTGTTATACCGGCCTGGTATAACCTCTCGATAATCATCGAGTCTTGTCTTGTAATCATTGTTTAAATAGTAAATGTCGATTTTTCGTCCAACTAGAGTTCAAATCTTGAGGGTGCTACAATTATGAATCGCTTACGTAGTCGTGGGTTAGACCTAATCACACACCCCACCAGAAGGCTCCAACATTACACATTGCCAGTATTTAGATTATACTATTATTATATTACATTTTAAAGTGTCAAACACAATTTTCTAACGATATTTGCAAATGTGTTTAATATTTCTGCAGGAACAATGCCATTAGCTAGGTCTCTCTCAAAATATTTATGATACTTAAATTTGTAAGGCGCTGCTGTAACATGCTGCTTTGCAGCCAATTTTTCAACCTCCTCACGGAGGAAAATCTTCGTTCGCATGTCGCAGAACTGACATGTATGGTTAATGCAACCTGCATTAACTTGTACAAGTTTGGAAATACTTCTGTATTTAGCGTTTTTTTTTTTTTTTTGTCATCCGTACTGTTTTTTAAACAGTTTTTTCCTATAAGCATTTCTGCTTTTAAGCATTCTGTGTTTGAATCTATTATGTCCTAAAATCGTAGAATTTTTCTAAAATATAATAATTTTTTTTACGTTAGGTACTTAATAACGTATTACTAATATGCACCTTATAACGCTGCATAAAACGTCGACTGTTTTCATAATCCGTATTCAAAAAATGGATCAATGGCTTTGGCCATATGAAGATTTTAGTTTTAAAATTAATAATTGTATCGATAATAATATCACGATTTACAACGTTCAAAATTTAAACCGCGAGGATGTGGTCATCAGCAGTTATCACTATTTACAATCGCTGTCGACCGTTTATGACCGTCCTACGCTCCTATCGGTCGGTAACTTACTATCGTTCACGATTAAAGATTATCCGCCCAGTAATCTCAACATGACGATATTATGTTACTTATTCACTGTAATATAATATAAATTGTAATCTGTAGGCGAGATAAGAAGAAGAAGAAAAAAAAAAATAACTGACGATAAAACCTTAACAATTAAAATTACATTGTTAAAAAAATATAGGATATTTGAAATTACCAAGACGTGGAACTTGGGGGTGCTTAAAGTAAAGTTGCGCCACTGCTCTCAGTGGTAGCGTGACTGTGATTGCAATATTCGTCCGCCGGGAGCGCTCCGTGTCTCCCGGGTTTATCGAAGACATACATTTTCACGTATCGTTTCGCAACCACACCTGTTTAAAGATTCTACACAACGGCCGCGATGTCGACCAAACCTTTATTTAATTTATTTACTTTCGTTTGGGCATAATGCCCGTTAGAAATACAGAGACGGCAAATTCTACCGTTGACACGCCCGACGTCCTATTGAGATTATTTAAATAGCGGGTGGCCAGGTAAGTTCGTACGTCGGTTAAATAATCTAATCAACGGTACACAGCTAATATATATATATATTGTATTTAACAAAATAACTAAAACTAATTTAGTGTGCTAGTAAAAATCAATAATAAAATTAACTTTATATACGTGAACCTAGCAATTAAGTTAAGAAAAAAAAAATGATTAACCGGCACGTGGACGATTTCATATTTTTTAAATGAAGTTTCCGTGGCTTGTTAAAAACTTTCAAGTTTCTAATAAACAAAGCGACAATATGCCCAAGAAACCAGACATTTTCTTGTCCAGACTCGTGTAAAAAAAAATCATTCAATTTCGGCCGAAAAAAATTGTCAAGCACTCGCAATAGCGACTAAAAGTCATCGTTGCAGGTAGCGCCTTCTTCTCCAAAGAAGTACAGACCCCTCCCACACCAAACTGTAATCTTAGGACTGTGGAATGGTCGCTAGATACACGTTCTTGGGGAATATATTGAATTCCGAAAGTTTTGTTTGTTGACCGTACCGGAAAATGTGCCTCGTCCGTAAAAAACAAAATGTCCGTTGAGGGAATATTCCTAAGGAGATCCCGGCACAATATTGTACGGGTTTGCCCATTTCTTTCACTTAGTTCTCGAGTGAAGCTTTCAAAGCAGGCGCATTTTCCGGTCTAGTTGTGCACCAAGGTCGGCCTGTCGATTTTCGAGATTAAATTACCAAATAATTACACAAAGTTGTTGTATTTTTAAGCCAATTGTGGCGGCGGTGCTATAACACCCAACTCCCCTCCCGGGCACGCCTCTGAATGTAAACAAACTCAATAACTGGTCGGTTTTTTTTTTTTTTTTTTTTTTTTTTTTTTTTTTTTCGTTGACATTTGCGTAAAATCGATTATTATTTATTATCGTTTGTTTACAGAGTTGAGGGTTTCGTACGGGAACAAGAGCGACTTGTTGTACGAGGATAAATTGGAATCGAAAAACCCGTTCCGATTGTTCGACATATGGTTCAAAAACGCTTCGGAACGCGACGACGTGAGACAGCCCAACGCCGCTTGTTTGGCCACGGCTACCAAGTAACGATTGCTATGATATTATATACATTTTCTTACCCGGTCGCGAACTGTAATACGAGATTTGTTCAATATCTAACCCAGACTTCATATTATACCAGACAAACTGTTCGTGTTTTAATCGCGGTCATAGAACATAAGGTCGGGCTACTGATGGCTATCTATAAAATAGGCACTAAGCTACTCTCCGGCCCGGTCCTGACCTCATCTTCAGACGATTACTGATTCCAATAAGTCATTCGCAGTACGCGTTCAAAATTGTATAAAAAAAACCGCTATTGGTCACGGCGGGCAATTATTATTACGGAGAAACGCGCGCGCGTTTTAAATTTTGTTTTAAAATCGCTAAAAAGCTACGTAGACTTTTGAATTGATAACGATTGTAGCTGTGGTGAATATTTTGGTTGGTCGTATTTTCAACGGCCAATTCGAAACGTTTAAACCATTCGAAAGTTCTACATCGACTTAAAGACGGTTAATTACTTTCACAAGTTAACCTTGCTAATTTAGAACGTGCTACGGATTTTCTGATTTCGAAACAGAATTATATCCATCGTGAAATCGCGGTTGTACATACAATACAATATATGATTCGTGGTAACTGCTTGAATAACTGTGCTCTCAAATACTGGACACATTTTGTCCCTTGTATATTATTTCGTTGTAAATGTAATGATATATTACCGAAGAGTATTTCTGTTATGATTTTAGTCCGGGTATATTTTATTGAACACACGCCGTATAGAGTATTTTCATCCGATCGAAACGTTCTTGTGCGGGTTGTACTAATAATCATCGTATTGATTTGTTGATCACCGTATAGGTCCGGTATCCCGTCGGCTAGGTTTGTTCTGCTCAAAAGTTACGACGAATCGGGTTTCTCGTTTTACACGAACTCGGAGAGCCGCAAAGGCCGGGAACTCGTAAGTATTACATACAATAACGGGGGTCGTATAGAACCGAAACGTCCCGGGACAATGGCAGGCAATGAGTTCCGGCGCGTAATTTTGGATATTGTCAAGCCTAGAGGAAAAAAGATAGATTTTTAATTTATATATATATATATATATATATATAAATATATGTTTTGTATCTGCCCCGGCGAGGCGAATATTTGGAAAATTTCTTGGGGACGGTAGGGGGTGTTGGATGTACACGCGCCGAATGGGGAGCCGAAGAGACACCGAAAAACGACGATGTACCCCATTATCGGTGTTATTTTTTGATTTGATCAAATCGGTAACGGTTTTTAAATAATTTAAAAAAAAAAAAAAATTAAAAAATTATACCCGCCGCCGATGGAACCCCGAGTTCAAGCATTCGCGTCACGTACAGGTTTACTCGCCCCGTTTATTACCTACGTGTCAATATTTGGCCGGCACATCGGAACTATTTCCAAACGTCCCGGGCGACGACGTGCGTCGTATATGCGTACCTATACAAGACTCGAGGAAAACATATTTTTAGTAGTTTATTTTCGATGTACGCGGTTTAGCTAATATCGCGTTATAAATAATATTAATCGTGTACGATAGCAATTTTTGTGCACCAGGACGAAAACCCGGTGGCCGCCATGACGATATATTGGGACGCGTTGAACAGATCGGTAAGTCCCATACAAAATTATATACTTTTTCCAATTTTTTTTTTTTTTTTTTTTTTTTTTTAACCATAAATGGTACAATTTACGTCCGGTTCTCTTTTAGTCCGGCGTACGTGTTCACACGACCTCTGCATATTTTGCAGATTCCGAGCGTAGCGTTTTCGATCTAGTCGGCCCCAACATGGAATTTCGTAAAATAAATTCTTACCAAACATTGTTATTCTATTTGTACAAATTTGCAATCGTAAATTCCGAATTTGTACACCTCTCAGAACACATCGAAATCGAATGTTGTTTACTATAGAAATAGGAAAATTTGCACTGTTCAATGTTTAGTTGCATTATTTCGATATTATAAATATAAAAAAAAGTTATTTTAATAACTTTCAAATTAAAAATACACAATTCTGTTGGCTTGGGCCAACCGATTTTTATTTTATTATTTATAGTAGGAATAATTCCTAAATGGGCTATATATAATCTAATAGAATATTTACAATGTTACCCATTTTGCTTTCGCCTATAAAAATGATATGATTTCTCGGAGCCTGACAATAGTATTTAATTTAATTTGATTATAAGTAAGTAGAACTGTATTGCCAAAACTAGATTATTATTTTAACCTAAACATTTCTGAAATACTTTTTGTGTTTTTTTTTTTTTTAAATGATTTTAACAAATTGTTGTTTGTATGCTTTTTAATTTTCTACCTTCAGTTTTAATGGCGATATCGATAGCAGAAATATTGTAAATGAAGCTATAAGCTATTACACGTTGCTATAACAGATTCATACTAATTGTTGTAGAAATAGTTGACATTACATACTGATGTTTGGTAAAAATTGTATTCAATTTTCGTCCGTTATAGACAACGTTACTCCAGGATCTATAAAAAACGATTTTGACGTGTTTTGAGAGGTGTACAAATTCTGAATTTACGATTTTTGGTAAAATTTGTTATATGAAATTCCACGTTGGAGGTGCAATTCCGTTAAAAATAATTGTAGAAACCTGACTAGGTTTTTTTTATATATATATATATATAGTTATTTATGGCTACCACCTATTAATTTATTTTGTCGTTACGAATTAATACAAATTTCGATTTTTCAAAACTATTTATGTTTACCAAGTTTAACTATTTATTAAGTATTTTTCAAACACTGAATAAACCTCAGCTCGGAAAGCGGGACGTAATACTTTATTAGGTACGGTCAGGTACATTATATATACAATTATTATAATTTTGTGATTTGTTTGATATTATCGGTAAAACAAATATCGTCACGATCGTTATCGTTTCGTCACCGGGCAAAATCATCCAACCGCGATCATTTTGCTATCAGTATCACTGTTTGTTTTAAGTATTTTCGAAATACAAAAATACTCTTAAAACGCATGACGGATACGAAATACAAGTTGCAAAACTCAGTTTCTTTTTTATTATATCAGACAATATTATATTATTGTGCAGTCTTTGGAATATACATAATATAATCGCAAGTGTTTCGATCCCCGTCCGCAGGTTCGTATCGAAGGGCCCGTGGCGAAACTCGGCGAAACCGAGTCCGCGGAGTATTTCGCCACGAGACCGAGAAGCAGTCAGATCGGCGCGCACGTGAGCAGGCAGAGCTCGGTGATAGCCGGCCGGGAAGTGCTGTCCGAACTGAACGAAAAACTCGAGGCCGAATACGCCGACGCACCGGTGCCCAGACCGTCATATTGGTGAGCGCCAGCCCGCCGTGATTGTTATATTTCTAATAAATTATTAAATATATTACCTCCACCGTATATATATATACGAGGTGTGATCAAAAAATACCCGGACTGTGTTAGTAATATTTATATCGATTAAGATAACGAAACCCCGATAATGTCATTCGATACTAGTAACTTTTAACGACAATTCGAGCGTTTGTTTGAAATCGATAACAGTATTTATTTTTATTTTATGGCGTTTTTTACGAATACTTTCGTTTCAGTCATGCGGCGATTTTCGTAATGGAAGCAATAGAAGAACAACGCGTGTGCGTACAATTTTGTTTTAAATTACGGAAATTAGGGTATTTCAACATCGTACCCGAAAATCCGAGTTTCATCGCCTGTTATAATATTTTATTAAAAGTCTAGGTCAGTTTCTGATCTTTCAAAAAGTTCTTGGGTGATGGTGTTCTTTCGATTTTGTTTTTGTTCATCGGTTAAGAGACGAGGAACAAATTTGGCTGCGATTTGGCTCATGCCCAATTCGTTGGTTAATATTTCTTGGCAAGAACCATAAGATATTCCGACGTCTTCCTGCAACTTCTCTGCAATAATTTCATACGCTCTTCGTACCTACTATTTGACTGATTATATTATATGTTTTAATATTTTTCCAAGTGACAACAAAACAAAATCAAAATTACCTACTAACTCTACATCTGTTGCGGGTATATCCCGATTTAAAGGGTGGGGAAAATTTAAAATCCACACGGGCCATTGGGAAGTCAACCCTTCCCGTTATGCTTGTTGGAAATGCATTACTCTGTCGTCAGTACAGAAAAAAATATGAAAAATTTGACGGTTTTAATTCAAAAATTGTCCATAATCCCACTCCTATTGATAATGGGTCTGAGCGCGGTCCTACTCAAAACCTCCCCTATTTCTATGGTTTATGCATAGATATTTCACATTTAAAATATTTATTTTTCAATACCATATATAAACAACACAATTTGGTCAATTTAAATAGTTATTGTAACTACCCAACCTATCGTCCACCTACGTCATATTATAAAATTTCATGAATAATAATAGTGGGTGACATAATATTAAAAAATGACGAAAATCCACTGTGGCGGCGATCCCCCCCCTGCAGATATCCGCCACTCCTCTGTATTATATTCAATAATAAAATAATTTATACGGTACCCCCTGCCTCTATAATATTTTAAATAGTTTATAATATATTATTATGCGGATGGACACAAAAAGTATAATTGTATTTGATCTTTGATAATTTTATATTCTACTTAAATGCGTCTGAATTATTACTGTAGGCCGGGAATATAAAAATAACTATAAATATTTATATAATAATATTTAATTGACGGACGACGGATTAACGCGATTCACCGGCCACTGTTAGCTAATCGACGATTATTTTGAATAATTTCACGAACACTAGCAACAGTTTCATTTGGTTTACTGATCGGGGGTCTACCACGTCGTTCGTTATCCTTAACAGATGTTCTACCTTCTTTTAACCGTTTAAACCACTCAAATCACGTTGTCCGAGACACAACGTCATCTCCAAAAGCTTGCTGCAAAAGTTTCACTAGAACTTGTTTCAAATTTAAAAAAAAATTTTACGCACACACGTTGTCCTTCTATTGCTTCCATTACGAAAATCGCCGCATGACTGAAATTTTACATGTTTTCGTAAAAATGCCAAAAAATAAAAACAAATATTATTATCGATTTCAAACCAACGCTCGAGTTCTCTTTTAAAAGTCACTTTATCGAATGACATTATCGGGGTTTCGTTATCTTGATCGATATAAATATTATAAACACAGTCCGGGTATTTTTTTTATCACACCTCGTACACTAGCAGACACTAACTCGTATTATACTCGAACGTTTATTATTACCTGTTATTACCATATTATTATTATAGCGAGCAATTTACTCACGAAAAAATAACTGTAAACCGCGGAAACGTTATCTCTCGGCGTATAGGTTGCGATACGTTATAATATTAACTGAAATTATCAACTTATGAATAAAATCCACAAAGATCTTTTGAAAAAAATCGTGTGAAGATTTACATATTTTACATAGCATACGAACGGCATAGATGTACGTAATGCAAATCGAAATTATAAAACCGTTAAATCCAAACGAATATAGCCCGTTCCTCGATAGAAACCGTGTCGTTTATTGAACGATTTTAAATTACGTAAATTATTTTACCTCAACCTGAGTAAAATAATTTAAAAAATGTTGCCGACAATTCCACCTACTACTGCTGCGAGCCGCGATAGAAGTTTTACCGAGCTAATTGCTAATAAAAAAACCACGCTACAACCGATGGACGCGTTAACAATTTAAACAGTTAAACTTTGATCGGCATTGAATACGATTTTACTTACTCTTAATGACCAAAGCGACCTGTCTAGACGGCTTAGACAAAGACATTATAGTTGCGGGACAAAAAGTTGCTCGTGTGCGGCCGCCCTCGGGGGACGAAAATAAAAACTTTGATATTTCTCTAAATATAATAATAATACGTCGCCCTCCGAAAAGAATATTCGATTGGAAAAAATCAAATATGAACGGTGTTATTTTAAACTGGTAAAACGTTGTACAGGCGTCCCAGCTGAGCACACAATAGATTTATTTGATTGGGTATTTATAATCCGTCGTATTAATACCATATTTATTACCGCAGGAACGGCTACACGATCGTACCGGAGACTATGGAATTCTGGCAAGGGCAGAGCGACCGGCTGCACGACCGCATCGTTTTCGAACGGGCCGAACGGGCGGCCGACAAGCAGATTTCCCACTGTCGCCCGGGCGATAACGGTTGGGTGTTCTACCGACTGTCGCCGTAACGCCGTCGACTTTCCGAAAATGCGTTGCATATTTTATTTTTTTTTTTTTAATTTGTTCTCTCTAAATTTCTCTAATTTTATATTTTAATCTTTACGATAATAACGATAATAATAATAGTGCCAGGGTGTCCGTTTTCACCGGACTCTCTGCTCGACTATTTTTCACGCCCATCCGTTCCGTTTGCTCCGCTGTGACTATATTTGGCACCCGTATTTGGCCAAGGAACAACTGCGGTCGGTCCTAGACCGTGTTCAGAACGAATCTATTTCACATTTATCCCAATATCCTCGCGAAGACTACACTCGTATCGCATATCTTTCACTCCGGCATTTAGACACTTATAGACCCACACACTAACATACGAGGCTCTCGTCCGAGAATCCCGGCTTGTTAATTATATTTTAGTAAAAATACACGATTTTCGTCGAAAAATAAATGCAAAACCCGTGTACCTTGTTTTTTTTTCATTTCGTTTACTAGGTAAAACTAGGTATGCCTATAACTTCTAGTCACTTTATCGACCCAAATGTTACATAATATTATTTGACCTCGTTTTTATTTGAATCGGAGCTACCGAAAACGGGTCCGGATTTTAGTTTGTTCGTGACGTGTTTTAATAATTATGTTGCGATTAAATTAAATCGCAGCAATATTATTTAGGTAGAAACGTGATTATATTGATTAGTAACAAAATAATACTCGATTTACTCTTATATTATATTTAAACAGGTAGCTGCTTGAATTATATTATTGATTGTAAATCGTTGTTTACGACTTTTCGTCACAAGCGCATAGCCGTAAAAAAAAAAAAAAACGCTAAATCAACCACGTGTTGTGCGGAGTGTGCACACTCCTCGATTAAAACAATCGAGGCGCCTCGGACATTATCGGCACGGAATTATGCAAGAAACGCATAAACTGTTTTATAACAAACAGATAGTGTGTAATCCGCTATTATCATCAATAGAACCGTAGGCGAAAATTGGCGAGGGGCCTAAGCCCCCGGAGATATTAGCCCCTCAGATATACTCAAATATTATACATACGAGTATGTGTACGAATCGTAAACAACACCCGAGCGTACTTTTTCCCTTTTTAAAAGAGTGTAAACCTATCTAAGAAACCCAACGCAGGAGGTATTCATTTGGTTGTTCGTTATTCGCTGTTAATACAATTTGTATCTTATAACAATATAGTTTATGTATAATGTTAATTTTAGAGTAGGACGTTATCGATTCATCAACACACACAACTATAAACGACACGAAGATAGTTAGATAGAATAATAGACGAAATAGTAAAAAAAACTGTTAATAGTAATTTTTATAATATTTGGAAATATATTCGTACGGTATAAAACAAAAAAAAAATGCAATATATATATATATATATATATATATATAAAATTATACGTTATTTCACAATTTGATTAAACGCATACATTTTGAGCCAATTAAAAAATTGTTTTCAATTATATCTAACCCCTCCTCACCTCCCCCCTCAAAAAAAGCAATCCTACACTTTTTCCTATGATGAAACGTTCATAAAAATGTCAAGAACTAATTATTCAATTTTGATAAAATATTAAACTATATATGACTATATATATATACACTGACTTTAAGGAAACGAACAAAATAAGTGCCATCAAAATTGATTAAGTAGCTCTCGAAATTTTCACCAACTACTTAACCGATTTTGATAGATGGTATCTTATAAATTATTTAATTTATAATTTCCCGGTGATGTTCGGTAATCGATTATTAAACAAAAAAAGTTTCATCAAATCGGCTACGTAGTTTTCGAGGTTATGTAGTTTTTTTTTATTATTTTCTTTTTTTCTCGTGGCTTTTCGGCATCACCCTTAAGATTTCTCTCGGACATCATTTATCTAAATTCGCGTAAACCGTATACACTTATCTATACAATTATTAGGGAGGGTACAAATAAATAATACTTGATATAATTTATAACTTAGATGAAGTAAAATAAGATGAATTTATACGGTTATAAAAAAAAGATATTGTATTATGTTCAAATTTTTATTTGGTGTGACTTTCAAAATTAAAATATATCCAAGGCGCCGGAAAACTTATGCCTATTTTATTTTCCAATTATTATTATTTTTATTATTACTTTTAAAACAAAAGGCGGATTTTTTTGTTCAAATTTATCGGTATAATCAACATTTCTATCCCATATATATGTATAGATATAGATGTAATATATATATATATATACATACAAGGAAATGATTTTCATTGTAATTGTTACGATTAAAACAAACTGTAAATAAATATTGATTATTTGTTTGCGAATACAATGATATTTACTTTACTTTTTTTTTTTTTATAATCATCGTTTAATCGGTTTAATATACCATACCAATATTATATCTACCTCAAACGATTCGGTTAGGTTATCGTCTGAAGGTTATATCTTTAGTGATGAATCACTGATGAGTTTTTGATCGGGATGGCTGTGATAATTCGACTAGGCCGATTTAGCAATAGTTTCAGTAATATCGTTCCGTCGTAATGTTGTATTGAATTTTTTGTCGAATATACTCCATTTGCTTGTTTACCACTTGAACGATTTAAGTAAACGGTAAAACATATATATATTTTTTTCATTGTCCGTGTATGGTTACGACGAATATTATTTGTTATTGTAAAATTTATTTTTTAATTATTTATATAATTGTGTTGCTCGAATATATATACCTTCCACTACATTACGCTATTTATAAGGAGGAGCGTGAACAAAAAGAGAAAAATCTTGCCTACTGGTCGTTGTTCTGACGGATATTTTATTTGCCATGACGAGGAGCGACACGTGGTCCGTAAGTAATTACGATTTTATTATAATATTACGAAGCAGTATTATGTTTTTCGAGTATACATACGTGTTAAAATTACATTTCATATGTGATATCGGAGGTTTTTCTACGACCGCCGTATACGCATCACAGACGTCACTATAGAATCGAAATTATTCTGAGATATAGCAAAAAAAAAAAAAAAATGATCTACAAAATTGTCCGCCGGCCAACGGCGATGTATAACGATTTCGTTTAAAATATTTAGATAATTATCTAGATAAGTGTAAATCAAAATAATAGCATATACACGTATGATTATAATTTATTCTTGTGCATTTGTTATAACTGATTAAAATATATTTTTTTTATAAAATTATTCCATTGAGAAATGATATCGAACGTTTGTTGTGCGAATTCGACATTTTTGGTCCTTCGAACCGGACCGAAGAAAGAAAATCGCCAGTTATTAATAACGATGAATTATTATTATTATTAAATAACATTATTAATGTTTAACCAGTATAGCATTTGCACAAGAACGATTTGTAACCGTTAAGCGTCTATGCTGTTGTTCGGGTTTCCGTGTTTACGTGAATGCGAATAAACACGGAGGTAGACACGCAAAGAGTCGATAGAACAAAAACCAATAAAAAAAAAAAAAAAAATCGAAAAAGTCCGCGCGGCCGAGGGACACGACAGCGAGGTTATAGCGAACGACTGCGGCGGCGGCCACACAATATAAAAAAAAAAAAAAAAAACACCCAGTAATCTATTCACGCGTTACGTAATACTCATTACAATATTTTTAATCGTTACAATTTTCGAACGCCCGAGGCGACCGACTACGTAGCCGTTTAAATTTAAATATTTTTCGTTAATTTATTCGGAATTTAATGACACTAATCGCGTAATCGTCGCTGGGATAATAACAATAATCGAATGGAAATGCATTTATAAAAAAAAAAAAAAAAAAAAATAACGTGACGGCATTGCAACTGAATGAAATACAATAATCAATACTATCAACAGCACTGGCCATCACGGGGAAATATATTTCAGACGAAATATGTTAATTATGTTTCTTGTTTCGACCGTAGTATTCAAATACCATCCGAAATGACCACACGTTCCGTTTTCCCTCCGGCCTTTTCGCATATTTCCAGGGCTTAGCAATATGGGGGGAATCGTCGTTCGCCATCACGCCTACAGCTGTCTCGGTACTTGGTTGTTATTTTTTGTTTTTATTAAAAAAAAAAGGCGGACGACACGCCGTATTCAACGCTAAAAATACTTGTTACTACAGAGTTTTCCGGAATAAAACAACAACAAGTCGATTTCTCATCGTTTTCGCGGTACGTAAACGGTTTTTCGTAGACCAGTGTTTCCCAACCTTTTTACCACCACCGGACCGCTTCGGCAATATTTTATAGGTCGCGGACCACCTCGATTTTACGAAAACTAGGAATACCTTTTGTTTGCTCATTTTAACAAGAATACACACAATTTATCGAAAAAAAAAATGTTAATTTTTATTATTTTATTTTACATTTCACTAATATACAATTATTATACTATAGCGTTTACCATTGCAATCGTTTTTTTTTTAATATCGAGTACCAATGGCACTCGTCCACAACGGGCGTCGAGGCCGCAATACTATTTAGGACAAAAAATACATATTATAAAGGGTACGGCGCGATTGATTGATGCGGACGGTTTGTGTTTATGTGTAGATCGCGAACGTTTTCAGGACGGTGACCAGGAAGAAAGCGACCGGCGACGGCGACATCCCGGGAAAAGAAAGGCTGAAACGGACGCTGGACGTGATCGATTTGACCGCACTGGGCGTGGGTTCCACGCTGGGCTACGGCGTCTACGCGCTGGCCGGCACGGTGGCCAAATCGCTGGCCGGTCCCGCGGTCGTCTTGTCGTTCGGCCTGGCCGCGATCGCGTCTTCGTTTTCGGGTGCGTTTTACATTCGAAACGCGCCGAGGAATGTATTGGTTTTACTGCGACGTGTGTTCGTTTCGTCTTTTCGTCCGCAACTTTTCACACCAGAAATCTCGGTCCAATCGAAAAACGAGACAAGCGACCAGTTTTTCCGGAAAAAAAAACGGTTTTTTCTAGATAACAAAATAAATATTCACATCGTTATTATATTATACGTATATTCTATAGCTCAGCGGTTAACCAGGGGGTTCGCGACTCTTGTGTCCAGGGGTCCGCGACGCTATCGTCTTAATGGTTGTACGCACACAATATGCACGCATGCGTATTTGTATAGTCGTGTAAATACTATAAATCAACGTATCGCATGTATTTTCCTGAATTGTATCTTTAAAATAAATATGATAGACAATCAGTATATACCAATTCCTATATAAAAGTAGATATTGGATTCGTAACCATTTGGGAATTGATATTAATGAAACAACCACCAGCAGACGATAATAGAAATATCTACAAACAGTAGTTTAAAAATTAACTTTTGCACATTTCTGATGCGAGGTGATTATCCGCGCACTATCAAATAAGGCTTTGCCAGGTTTAATACAATTTCCCACTACACACCTTTGCGGAAAAGCGTTTTCTGCTTTAGTGTACGTACACAGAATAAGTACAGGGGCCGGTTGCAAAACAAAGATTCCGATCTGCCGTGAAAACTATCCAGTATCGAGTCCGAAATATCGAAACTTGTACCAGACATACAACATCGGCCATTCGCATTAATTAGTTTTTATTTTATTGTACTGTTAACGATAACTGTTCGTATAGTTCCTATTGAAAAATATTTACTTTTGTGTAAAAAAAACGGTGCAAATTTAATGACATTATGTGAAAAAATTGTATTATTAAAATTATTTTTTTATTCGCTCACAAACTCCCGTGGTCCCGTGGTTTTAGAGATTATTTTTACAAGGGTCGTCGTGCTACAAAAGGTTAAGAACCGCTCTAGTGCAGCTGCTTCGCCCGAAGTCAGAATATAAATTATTTTACACTATCCAACGAATTTTTTTCTATAATATCCCACAGTGTAAAATATATTTTCACATTTATAAACGGCTTAAGTGGTTTTTTAAAATTATTTTTTCAATATATTGTGTAATCGTGTTCTGCCCATAAACGCAGTATAATATATTAGACTGTAACCCGGGGATTTATTAATCGGCGTATAACTCTGACGTTAAAAAAAAAAAATAAGGATTTAAAATATATATATATAGATATATTTTTTTATTTGGGGCCTATTTAAATATTATCTGTCCAGAATGCAAAGTAGTAGATATATTTATGACCACTTTTTATTTTTTTCTTCCGTAAATCCAGTTTTAACTTGTTTTGCTAGTTTTATGATCGGTATACACCTATTATATATAGTAATTTTAGAGTTTTGATGTCTAAAATCGAAGAATTAGCTTTAATAAACTCAGTGTTCAAGAACGGATTTAATATTGTAGTAGAAAGCGAACGTCTTCCGCACCATTATACGTTTTTCGTAATTATAAACCGTTTCAGCGGTGATAAATTGCTTGTTAAGATATTATTTATTAGGTACAGTTTTTGGAAAATGTATTGCCAAACGAAAAATTAGAGAAGGTAGGATATAGAGGGGAATTTAATTTATATCTGCACGCAACGATAAATCGTTGTTAATGAAATATAAATTCGGAGCAAAGTTTGGTTAATAATGTTTTGATTGATACGGTTTTCATACAAATTTGACTTTTAAACGATAAAAGAAAAAGTATAACATTAGGCTTAATTTATTACATAGTAAAACGTATAGTAAACATTGTGGTAGATTTTCATGTATTTGTTTTGTACAAAACAAAATTGTATTTACATTATTCGGAAAATAGTACGTGAAATTCCGTGATTTTCATCGTTCAAATTTTAACTTTAAACGCTTAAAAAAAAAAAAAAAAAAAAAAAAAAAAAAGAAGGTATCTTTGGTTATTCGATATTTGTATATTGTCAAAATCAAAACTTATGATGAACTTTGTGTAATTATTGAGCTGTTTTGAGATGCTAAAAAAATTAAATCTACATAAAATCAAATAATAATGTGATTACAGTGATTACTATAATCTATGGTTTTTGTTTACTGAATAAAAACAAAATCGAAAATAATATAAAACCATGCGTAAATATTCTCGAATTTCCCCATTATTGAGGAAACTATAAGGAACATCAGAAAAAAAAAAAAAAACACAAACTATTCACCAACTAGATTTAAAATGCAACAAAAAATCTTTTTTTATTGTTTTTCGATTGGTACAAGATTTCCGGTAGAAAAGTTGATGACAGACATCAACAATAAAAAACAATATACATTCCTCAACGCTACGCTAAGAACTAAAAAAAACAACAAACAGACATAATATTGTGAAGAAATTCGTGAGTTTTCGTGCGTTTTTTTTTTTGTACAATTTAAAATATTACTCGCTGTACTGCGGCTAACCTAAATCATAAATTGATAAAAAAAAAAAAAAAAAACGAATCATTGTAAATTAATACGATTTTCAGAGTCCAGATTCCAAAGCGAGTCACAGGCAATTAATTGTCACAGAGCGAACGAGTATAACGGAATAAATCATTTTTAAAAATTTTTTTTTTCCTAGGGGTTTGCTACGCCGAATTCACTTGTCGATTACCCATAGCCGGATCTGCGTATGTGTACAGTTACGTGGCCATTGGAGAATTGATCGCGTTTATTATCGGTTGGAATTTGCTACTGAATAACATTGTCGGCGAGTTTAAACGAATAAAATAATAATCGCAAAGCGAGGAACACGAACAGTGTTCATTATTTTTATTATATTTTTTTTCCAGGCACTTCCGTGGTCGCCAAAACTATGAGTAATTATTTGGATTCTTTACTCGGCGGTCCGCAGAAAAATTATATGAACAGATATTTTTCAATACACGTGGACTATTTGAAAGAGTATCCGGACGTCACGTCGTTTTTGTTCATCATGTTCATAACGTGTAATTATCAAACATTTATGCGTGCGATTTTGTCATGTTATTGATTTCATAAAAAAAAAAAAATCTATTCAGGGTTTCCGATAATATATATTGTATTTATAGAATATTCCGTAGCCACATTGTGAAATCGATTTGTTATTCGCTTTTGTGTGTACTGAAATTAAACATTTTACCGCGCTCGACTAATACTATCGTTGTACAATTTTTTTTTTTTTAGAAAAAAAAAAGTTTTCCACGTAACTGTTCGAGTCGTTTGAAATCGACTTATATATATATATATATATATATATATAAAAAAAAACCGTAAAAAAAAAAAAAAAATGATAGCATACACAAGAAAACACGACGCGGTGCGAATGTTGATCTCATTACAATACATTTGATACGAAATTATTTTTACATCTACGTGTATGACGTACCTTATGTAAATTTACAGTGTTTGTGGCTTGGGGAGTTCGGAAATCGTCCAGTCTCAACAACCTGTTTACAGCGCTCAGCTTGTTGACCATATGCGCGGTCATCGTCAGTGGATTTTATTTCGGTATTTATACGCATTTATAAATATTTTAATATTACTATTTCTGTTTTTAAACGTTAACCATGAAATATTTGTATTATCTCTAAAAAAAAAAAAAAAACCGTCTTTGTAAAAATACGAATTATGTCCGTCTCTCTTGTACACGACTGGGTAACACGTCTCACGTCCCCGTAAGACATTTTTCCCGTTTAAAAAAAAATTAATATTCAATCTTTTTTTTTTCTCCATAATATCGCCCTGTATATTATCCAGGGTACTGTAAAAGCCCGATCACCAGGTAATGCCGGGTATTGCGAGGATTTACTTTTTGTGGTCGATAAATGCCTGAAAAACATAATTTTATTCGGGCTTCTACTAAACGCACTGTGTACATCCTATGGTGTACAAATTGACTTAGCAATGGCCGTTTAATATTAATACACAACAAATAAAAATTAAACGACAAACTACGTTTGTTACTCATATATGGTTTGATTCACATGTGGCCGATATTGAACGATTTTGTGTGGTTTTAAGGCTAACAATTACAAATAAGGATTCTAGTAATACAATTCATTTATCGCGTGTCGAGAAATCGACACAGAGAACTACAAACACAACCAGGAAGATATAGCAACAAAAATAGTCGATGAAGAAAAATACAATTATTTTGAAGAATGATAAAAAACGGAAAAGTTAATAGAAAATTATTTTTACTCGAACGTACTACTAAAATTTAACGACAACGACAAGAGTCACTTAGGAGCCCTAGGAAAATGAGCTAAACAAATTAAATTAATATCTAATAAAAACGTCCCTGCTGCATTAATCGGTCAAACAGTGCGAGTGCAAATCCTAGATTTCGACCGCTGTAAAACTAATTCTATGCACATTTTATCGGATAATTGTTGTTTTAATCAGCTTTTATCTACTTAGCGTGTTTTTTTTTAAAAAAGCCCCAATGAAATTATGATTTTCAGCATTTACTGTGTACGAACAGTATATTCTAGCATTAAGATTTGCGTACAGGGTTGGATTTACCTACAGAAGAATATTTTTCGAATAAGATGTTCATTTTATTATCATTATTAAGCAACATTGTTTGAATTTAAATTTTATAAATTATTATTTAATTTTTTTTTTTAAACTATCGTAATTTGTCGATATTTTAGGTATAGCTAATAAACATGACTCGGAAGTTGTAGCATATTCTAATATTTTTTTGGAGACACTTAGAGTATTTTGAGTAAGACACAAATTCGTTTCATACCTTCCTGATGTATTATATACGTTATGTTTTGTTGCTATTTTTCGCATATTTTGGACTATAGAGCTATTTTGCTAATTTTGATTTTCAATTAGTACGACTAAAAACACATCTAAAAAAAGACTGTCGTATTCGATTGTTATCGTCAATCTTATAGTACTACAATATTATCGGCTAATCCGATTAGGATACGTCGTATGAATTAATAGTTACAAGTGGCTGAACGTACACAATGATTTTATTTTAGTGTTCGGTCGTCATCGAAATGTGTTGCGTATTTTCCAATTTATAGCGCACATTTTGGTGTTGTCAATTGCGTATTAAAGTGCTAAAAATGAACATTTTTCGTGCTACAACTTCTGAGCCCCGCTAATAAATAAACGAGGAGACTTTTCAGATGGGGGAAATGTCCGGACGGGAAAATGTCCGCGAATTATATATTTATTACTTTAATTATTTTATGAATATACGGACAAAGCCCTTTAGTACAATTATGAGTAAAAATAATACAGGTACAATGAATTACACAATAAAACTGGTAGATATTAGTATAAGAACGATAGTACTACACAACATAATGGTAAATAGTTTACAAATGGGGAAAAACGAGAGAAAAAAAAAACACTAAAAATTAAAGATTTAAAACAAACTAAAAAAAAGGCTACAAGAAGCTGGCCAAAAAGATGAAAGGTTACATAAGGAAAGAGGGGTCAGTATTAACATTAGACATCATCCGTCGTATAGGTTCATTAGCCATGCAATTGGTGGTACACATTGGGACAAGAAAGGTCGTAGTGGAGCGAGAGGTGCGTCGTGGAACTTTAAACTTTATAAAAGAGGAGAAGGTTGGGGAATCAACTCTATTAGCTAACAATCCTTTCAAGAAGTTTGTATCCATGTTTCGTCTGCGCCGACGTTTAAAGAGGCTAAACCAAGCTGATTGGCAACGGGTGTGCAGTCGTGTGGTGAGCAGTTGATATCCAAAAAGTAGCTGGTGGACCGCAAGAATCTACGCTGTACCCTTTCGACCTGGCAAACATTATGGGCGGTACGGGGATCCCATAAAATGACATCATATTTCAGTATTGGTCGTACCAAAGCACAGTAAAGAACTTTAAGGAAATTAGGAAGAAAGTTTAAGGTCTTTAGACAGTATAATATACTATACATATTTTATTGCATTTGTGTATTATCGATTTCGTATTGTATTGTAACAGTCGATTTGTCCAATTGGTTCATTCCGACAAATGAAATCCCGGCCGGCGTCGACGGCGGCAAAGGCGGTTTTTTCCCGTTCGGCTGGACCGGAATAATGGCGGGCGCCGCGCGGTGTTTTTACGGGTTCGTCAGTTTCGATTCGATCGCCTCGGCCGGTTCGTATAATATACACCATGCCGTTCCCGGCGTTTCTGGCGGAAACATAAACTAACCTAAACCTAACCTAAACCTAACCTAAACCTTTTTATTTTATTATTTTTTTTTTTTTTTTGAACCGGCAATACCCCCGCCTCCAGGAAACGCCGTGAGGCACTACTTCGGGAGGCGGGTCGCCATCATTTATTGAAAATGAAAAATACAATTAAACAATAGGTAAAAATCCCGTTTTCCCCTAAGGCGGGGCGGGCTCACATAAAAACTACATAACAACATTTCTTGCCGGGCCGAAGCCTAACCAGCCTAACCTAAACCTAACCTAAACCTAACCTAACATTTCGGTCTTGCTGCCGGCGTTTAATCGATAATAAATAATGTTGTTCGTGTCCGCGCGCAGCCGAAGAAACGAACAATCCGGAGAAGACAATGCCGCTGGCGATCGTTCTGACGTTTATCCTCGTCACTCTGGTCTACTTTGGGCTGTCGTCGGTTTCGACTCTGATGTGGCCGTACTACGATCAAGTACGGTATCGATTATGTGATAGAACTCCGCGATTCACGATTTTGTCATTTCAGGACCCCAGCGACCCGTTGTTGGTCATTTACGATCGTCTGGGAACGCCATTGCTCAAACATCTGGTCGCCGGCGGTACGGTGTTCGCACTTATCACCACGTACGTTTTTACCGTTTCGATTGATAACGATTTTAATCGTCCGAGCGAAATGACGCCGCGCGCTATTTTATCATTTTATCGTTTCGAAGTCTAATAGGACGTTTGTTTCCGATACCGCGAATATTGTACGCCATGTCCAGCGACGGTCTGCTGTTCGATTTCTTGTCGAAAATCAACGGAAAAACCAAAACGCCATTTACGGCCACAATAGTTTGCGGGGTCACCGTAGGTATATATAAATTTATATAATATGTATAAAATAGAAAATAGTCGTTTTACGTGCAATTCATTTTATCTATGCTCGTCAAACGCGAAGCAGGACAGTATAGTAATACTCCATAGTTTAAAAAAAAGAAGAAAGTGTCAAACGTTTAGTTATGGGCCGGGTTCGGGACTTGTAGCTCTTTAAAACTTGATAATAACCGCTAAAATATGCACTAAAACCCTGTGAAATAAGCATAGAATTTTATAAAAAAAAAAAAAAATATAATAATATACGCATTTAAAATATGTATTAATTAATAATTATTATTCGAGTAAAATAAAAATAAAAAATTGAAAAAAATTGTATTATTTCTTGAAGTAAGTATCTTCCTTAGCTATTTATATTTACACGTACATTTTAACGAGTAACAAATTTTAGATAATAAAAAAAACATATAATCGCATTAATATTTTTTTTCCGATTAAGTAAGTACATAGGCTTCTTTCCCCGATTTCATTTGAAGAATTTGTCAAAATAACGAACAAAAAAAAGCAAGCACAACAGCTGAAAAATAAGCATATTACTGCAAAATCTATGGAATATGAAAAAATATGCACATTCTAATTTCAGATTTGATATCACGGTAACCAGAAATGCATTTATTTCGTACACTGCTATAGTTTACAATAAATAACAAAAGCATGCAAATGCTACAAGTCCCGAACCATGGTTATAAGTTACTCTTTTTCATAACTCTGTTAATTAAAAAAAAAAAATGTTTGAAAATAACCCGGTGATTTTTTCTTTTAAAATTTCAGTTATTTACGAATTTTTTATAAAAAAAAAAAACTGCCCACTTACTTAAAAAAAAAAATCGGTCAACTCGTCCAGCTTTGATCAAACGGTATATGTCTATAAGTTTACAATTTTCCAGGACTGTTGTCGATCGTGTTCGATCTCGAACAACTCATTGACATGGCGTCAATTGGCACACTCCAATCGTACATGACGATATGCGTCTGCGTTCTGATACTTAGGTACGTATATATTTAATAAATGCGCATACCATACTATTACCCCTATGTCTAAGACGATTTCGATTTGTAGCGTTTAAGGTTGAGTACTCCGCGAGGAAAAGTCAACGGTATGAAACACACACGAGGGTAGGCCGATATGTAATGCCGTCTGGTTTACAGAAAAGGAAATAAAAAATTGAAAACAATATGTGTTTATATATTACTAGCTGCCATTATCCGGCCTTGCAGGTTCAAATTTTGTTATCCCAGAATCGTTGCTAAACGATCGTCTAAATTGTCGGAACAAATTTTTTATCATTATTTACCATTTTAATCTCTTTTAAAAACGGGACTCTGTTCCTCGTGCCTAGATTAAATTATACAAGTAGTAACACCTGTTTATTTTTTGTCATTTGAATCACCCGGGTAACTAACAGAAACAATTCGATTTTCGTACTGAAAATCCCATTAATCCCGTGCAGGATACCATTTACGGATTGAATTCCGGAATATAATATAGCCCATGTTAATCAGGGATTGCTGTTGCTTTTTATTAGTGAAAGAAATATTCGAATCGGTTCGGTAGTTCCAGAGATTATCCCCCTACGTACAAATTCGCAAACTAACGTATTTTATCTATTCATAATATTATTATTAGTATAGATCAGTACTAGTTATTTATATACTCTCATAGCGTCGAAATAATTACGGGGTCGTTTTTTTCGAGGCGTTTCGTATTAGACGTATAATTTGTACGTCGGTGCCGTTTCGCGGTATAATATTTTAAACTACTCGGGGTAATTTATAGTTTGTAAACCGAACTGCAAACGATTGCAATCTAAAAATCATTTTTGAACGGAATTCGGTAAACTGGTGGTAGGTTAGCGATTCGTTGCCGGGGTTGCCCAAAAATCAGCCAGTTTAAGAGAAACCGTCTGAATGGCAACCCGGAACACGTTTTCAAATAAAGTAACACGTTGTGATCGATTTGGAGTATTTTTACGAACCAAAAAGGTTTTTTTTACCGAGGAAATATCACCAAAAAACAGAATATAAGGGAGTGAACTGTTGGAAATTAAAAATATATATAAACATACCGGTCGGTATAAATATTGAAAAATCGAATAAGTTCAAATTCCGAGTCGGCACGGCTTAACCTTATCTGAACGATTCGAAATTCCTTGTGTTTAATTTTTGCATGCACGGATTGTAGGGGAGCGTCCGAAGAAATTTGAATGGTGCATTTGTAATTTATACGAAGAGTTATGGATTGGGAAGGTTTGAATTTTATTTATATTGGTTTTTTTTGGCAGCTTCCCCCGCATAACTGGACGCCGTAAGTCCAAATAGGAATCAATAGAGTTTTATATAAGAGTAGTTTGGTTTTGAGTGTTTACCGATTAAGTAGGAGAGAGATTTTCGTCTAGCGTTTAAGAGAATTCTTCGTTTGGTTTTAATGTGGTCTGCCCAGGTTAGACGTTGGTCGAATATTAAGCCTAAGTATCGAGTGCTAGTAACTTTTGGGACGATACGATTATTTAAAGTGATAGGCGGGCTACTCTACCCACAACGACCAAAGTGTCGGATTTGAACGCGGCGGCCAGCTGTTACGCGCATATTTGACGGGAATTTCGGTTTAATTTTCGGACGAAAACCAAAATACTCATCTCTAGAATGAAAACGTACGTTAACAACGCGTTAAATACACCGTGGTGTTTGTTTATTTTCAGATATACTGACGATAATAATTTCGATCTGTGTGGCCGGGATAGTGCAGTCGGCGGCCGCCCGGACGGAGTATACGCAATTTCCACTTGGTTGAACTTGTCGAACGCGAAAACTACAAACGCAGACACGCGACACGTATCGAGAATACTGATACTCGTTTTTTGTACGTTTTTATTACGATATAACAACAATATCGGAAAAAAGTTTTATTTATGGTTGTGTACAATTGTACATAGGGCATAATATATAACGGACCGCGTTTTACCGTCTTCGGCGTTCAGACTTATTTAGATAATATTTTTTTTTTTTTTTTTATCATTAATCTTACTCAGACGAAAATGTTGATATTTGAAATTCGAAATTTATCTAAGATAAAAAAAAAAAAAAATACCTAGGTAACCGTAACTTGTTTTACTTTTAGTTAAAAATTACTAGTTACCGGCTGTAGTGATTTACTACTACACCCTAACCGGCTATAATTCCCTCAAGAATATCTTTTTTCATCTAGATACATTCCACTAATATTCTGAGATAATGTATGTATTTTTTTTATCTTTATCTTGTACTAAACGATTTTGGAGAAATCATTTTCGTTTATCTTTATCAAGACAGATTTTACTTATCTGCGTTTCTACACTGGCTATCTTTGCAACCTACATTGAGCTATAGAGCTAGAGACTTAGTTTTGTGGGCTTTCGTGGCTTTCGTTTTCTGTTTTCGGGATTTTATTCAAGGTGGAAAAATGTTATTATCAATTCCTCCAAGAAAGGTAGCCACGAATGTGTAGTCGTCTCTTTTGCACTAAAATCATCTCTCTCTCTCTCTAACCGCGGTCCATTATATTATGTCTACGGTCGTATACCGTTTATTTTGATCGGTTTTTTAGATTTATTTTTCTTTTCATACATTATTACCGCGCGATTGAATATTATTGTTCACAGCTATTACTGCTAATTTGTTTTGCACCGGCATGGCTTACCGGGAACATTTTCAAGGAGCCCTCCGGTTTGCGCTGAATACCATAATATGTATTTCGGTCGTGATCCTATTGCTTACCGTGCTAATGTTGAACAGACTCCCGCAAGCGGACGAAAACCTACCGTTTAAGGTGTGACATTTTTTTAAAATTATTTTCTAGAAAAATGCAAATTTTCGCACTGACAAAGCTCTAAAATCCTTAGGTGGACTCTATACTCGCATGTGCCGTCTCCGTTTTACAAACGTACCATTTCAGTGGAGTCCCCGGGGGGTTGGAGGGCTATGCGGGCATCAGCCCCTCCCTATTTACAAATCCTGGGTACGCCACTGATTACCAAATATTAGCAAATTTGAGTTCAACCGGACCAATTTTCCGCTGTTATAGTTTTAATATTAGAGTGAATTTGATATCTATGATTAAACAACATGACATTATCCGTGTTTGTACGTCAGTTTTTTTTTTTTTTTTATCGATATTTTAATTTTCAAACGAGATGTATTTATGTGAAATAGTAAAATTTATTTTAAAAATGCTTATACATCTCGTTTAAAAATTAAAATATCGAACGACCACTACAGGTTATGTGTACCTTTAATGTGCGCGCCTGATAACGGACGCCCATAAGTTTGATAAAAAAATCAATTCATTCAAATATTAATATGAACAGCTAAATTCAGATAGCAGCACACGCGGGTTTTACGTCCTCGTAATCGAGATGACCGTAGAGTTGCGCTTTTTATATCAATATAATATTTCCAACAACTAAACATATATGTAAGTAAATATTTTTTTATAATATCAGAGCGTATTATTCGTTTTTATAGGTACCGTTCGTTCCTTTTGTACCTTGTGTAAGCATAGTCCTCAACTTATACCTAATGATGGAGCTGAGTTTCAAGACTTGGTTGAAATTCAGCGTGTACCAATTTATAGGTTTGTGCATAAATCTGTTTTGTATAAAAAATAAATGTCCAAGGCTGGACAAGTTAATGAATAATATTGAAGTTTATAATATAAGTATACAATATTAAAGTTAAGTTGGTTAATTCATTTGACTAGGTTTAGTTAAAAGTTGTTTTTTTTTTTTTTGTCGAACATTTAATTAATTTATTGTTTCAATTAAGTTTTTTTTTTTTTTTCTGAATTGTTTTCTTATCGGTAGTTGTTTTAAACGACTTACATTATCCTGTTAGTCTTTGTACGTATTTTTGTGTTTATCAATTTTTAAAATTGTTTTTCGACTGTTGGTTTGTTTTTCTACATTTCATCAAGTATATGAAATATATTGTCTACAACAGAACTATTTAGTGTATAACTTAAACGATATGATATCTTATACGAATTCGTAGTCGACATGTTATTATTTTTATCGAGTTAAGTTAATAAACCATCAAAAGTTAAAAGTTATTATTTACTAACTTATTCTTAAATGTTAAAACTCGTTAATGCCCAGCGTTGATTAAACCGACTACGATAGAAACAATAATACATTTCTCTTAGGTTATTTGTGTTTACAAATGATAATGACAAAAAAAAAAAACTCAATGTGAACATTTTTTTTTTATTTTGACGGCAATTTCGTATTTCAATACATACAAATTACCGTCCAGCGCTAATCGTGTATTAAGTATAATATTGCAATTTTCCGTTAACGAATATTATTATTATTATTATTATTTTTTATAAAATTACTGAAAACATTATAATACTAAATAAAACACATTTTATAACCGGTTTTTTTTTTTTTTTTTTAAATAAATTAATAATTTCCCGAGCGTAAAGTACGTTTTCGTGTTACCAAGTAATAATAATAATAAACCCGATTTGTTGCATAAAAAAATAATTTGAAAATACGCACGCGTCCCCCGTATAAATCGATTAGTACATTTTATTTGTTTATTCGATGCACCGCCGCAATTGTTCAACGTGTAATGTTGAACGACTCGAATATTACACTGTAAAAACATCATTTACCTACCGGTTTGTTAACGGATTTCTAATTTTACAGGATTGTTGGTGTATGTGTTTTACGGAATCCGGCACAGTTTGGTAGGTATCCGACAACAGGCGACAAGAGACGAAGAAAACCGAAACGAACCAAGATTCTGTAACTAATACTATTATTGGTGGGTTGGTGGTGGTCTGATAGTTCAGTGATGGTTGTCTGACAGTTTATTCGATAAATTTTTTATTTTTTTTTCCCCCCCGTTTCCAAACGAAACGGATTACCAGACCATATCATATTATTATTTTGTTGAGAAATAATAATACTAATTTAAAAGTCAAACTTTTAATTTAAAAGACCCTCCTGAAACCTATTTGGACTTATGGCATACAGCTCTGGGGTTCAGCAAAAAAATCCAATATCAATAAAATCCAAGTGTTCCAGAACCTAGCTTTTCGTCGACTCCGCCGTACGTATCAAACCAAACATTTCATAACGATTTCCACATGAAAACCATCATTGAAGAAGCACAATTCTTTTATGTGCGCTTCCGTATGCGACTTCTATCGTACCTCCTAAAAAGGAAATGGTGTCGTGACCTCGTACAAGTTCCAATTTAAAATATATATATAGAATTCCAATCAGTAACAATTAAAACAAAATAAATATAACTAATATAAATAATTCATGTTAAGTGTTGCCAGTGGGGGGCGGCTTCTTATTCAATTTTTCACGTTCTGTCTTCTCTTAGCGCATAAGCTTATTGTGCATTATTTGTATAGATTGTTTGTTTCTAATTAATAATAATAATAATAATAATAATAAAAAAAAAAAATAAAAATATTATTTACGTACACCCAATCAGATATAATATTATATTTTTATCTTCGGTTAGTATTTTATCGGACGGCACTGATTTATCGCGTTTGATTATTATTTTTACCGTATGGTAAAACGTGTGCAATTTAAATTTAGATTTTCACCACGGGGCTGTGTAGTAAACCGAACGTGTCGCCAACGCATTTTGCTGTTGTTGTTGTTGTCGAACAGAGACCAAGCAATTTATGTAACTGTAATATATTATTGCGCACATTATTTACAATGCATAATTATGTATACAAAACATTATACATTCCAGCGTGTAAACCGATCGAATTTTAATCTTTTTTATACAATTTAAAACAAGCGCAAAACACCTATTTAATTTTTAACCGCAAATGATTACAAACGCCTACTACTACTATTTGGTCTTTTTTTGTTTGGTTCTTATGATTTCGAGTTTTCGTGCCCTTGCTATTGACTTTTCCACCGGAATTCTTGCTCCATTTAAACAAAACCGTAAAAGTGATTTTTTTTTTTGTAGAATTTTGAATCTAGTTGTGCATTGACGATGTCATTTTTTTATTTGCTTTGTAGTTTTCAGAACAATGAGACCCCCCCATCCCTCGGGTCCGGGAATATTTACGTAAAAATGGTTTTTTTTTTATTAATTTTGATTTTTCAAAATATCCAGTTAAAAATAATCGTAGAGACTTGAAATTTCGCTAAATATTATTACACCACCTTTTCTAGACGTGGATATATTTTTATTTTTATTATATTTAAAGTCATTTAAAATTAGTTTTTATTCGGTTTTATGAGGTTTCAATTTTATTGGTTTATAAAAAATCCTCGAAAGTTTTAGTCACGGTTCAACATGAGTTGTACACTACTGGCAAAAGAAAAAAAAATCGACCATAATGATCGTTTAAAGTTGAAATTTCGATGAAAATCGTATAAATTAATGCATTTCATTAACCGAATCTCGCTCAGAATTGTTTTTCGTTAGTAAAATGATTTATCGTTGAGTACGGGTGTAAATTCCCGAATTCCCCTCTATATTCTATCTTCCCAATTTCCCACTTACATAACAGTAACACGATAACTCGTAACGCTTATGACATAAGCAGCGTTTTTTTTTTTCTTCTTAACGCGGTACAACTTATGGTGAAAATTCGAAAATTTATAACAGCTATAAATGCGTCGTCTGGTCATCTCATTGTTTTTCCCAACGTGTTGTACAGCTCGAGAGATCCAAAGAACCACCTGTACAGGTGTAATACCTTGGATACGGCCTTATTTTTTTTTTTTTAGAATTTTAAATATCAAATTTTAAAGGATGTCAGAGTTAAATATAAAAAAAAAAAAAAAGTGGGAAAAGTGGAAAAGTAGTTTTTTAGTAAACTTTACGGCGATTAAAAATATGTCTTCAGAAGTTTTTTTTCCGACTACTAGGATAATGTCGGTACAACGATATACGAGCGTAAAACAAAAATGATAACACGCCAACAACCATCTATTATTTTTTTTTTTTTAAGACAATGTTATAATTAATAACTACGATAATACGTTGCATATTATTATTATTATTATTATTATTACGATTACCTACCTGTTTGACTATTATAGTTATGAGGCGATACTCGGTTTAAAGCTCTCGCCACAGTCTTTTACAGCACGATTTATTGCCCGATAATATTTTATCGTTGGCGAACAATATAAACACCTATGAATTTAAATCTATTTTATAGGCCAGTCAAATAATTTATTATTATAAGCTTTTTATTAGCCACTATTAGTACGTTTATACGGTGAAGTGTTGTTAGCACGGTTTGAAATTAAATTGTTGTTTTTTTTTACATTTTTTTAAGCGTATATTGTATCGGTTTTACCGAACACGTTGCAAACCGATTGTAACGTACAATTTCGTTAGCCTATTGAAACCGAATTAAATGTTTTGAATTTTTAAGTGATTATTCGACGGAATATAAAATACGAAATCGATACGTGAATTATTAAATCAACGCGCAAATAAATACTGATTAAGTGATTTTAGGTTTCAAGAACGCGTTTATTCGTTAAACAATATCAAAACGGTTTTCAATTTTTTATTTTTTTTTTTTGTTAACTACCCGGCGCGCGCGTTTTAATTTTCAAATCCGGTTTCGACGTTTTTAAGCGTTGGACACTTACAAATAATAGAGAGTTTTAGTTTCAAACCGTACTATATTCAACCGATAGGTATAAAACAGTTCAAACAATAAAAAAAAAAAAAAACAAAAGAAGCGTAAGCTGTCATAATAAACAGCACATGTAAACCATGTGATCAGGCGCAATTAGCTGGACGGCCGATGTTCTAAATTCTATTCCTCGATGCCCCTCGAAGATTATCGATTTCTTTTAAACCGCAGATAACAGTCTTAACATAACGTTTATAGTGTATGGAATAGTTTTACCAAGAAACACAACGAACTGCGGCGGAGGAAATTTTTTTATATATTTGTTTACGTCTCACATAGTTTAAGATGAATTTTTTAGGTCACGACTGTGTTCTGAGCGTAGTAGCGACGGGGACGGTATTTTATTACTACGATAATTCCCATTCGCGAATAACATGTCTACCGGTATATAGTTGCTCGGTCCATCAACTTCAGGGGTAATTTGCCCGGTAGTAAATTGTTCATAGGGGAGGTCGTTTTTTTTTTTTTTTTTTTATTACCCATTCAGTTGTCTTAATAACGGCGGAAAACCGTCGGAAAAACGAGAATATTTCCACGCAATAAAACGGCGGTCTCTGTTAATTTCGAATTTGGTTTCGGTTGCGATTCAATAATAATGACAGAGACTTTTTCACTGGGCACTTACCACCCATTTATGTTCGGGGACGGGCAGGATACTTCAAAACAACTATCTATAGATACTAGATACATCGATTTTGAGTATTTAAATACGAAATACTGGACACGTGTGTTACAAGTATTGCAGTACAAGGCACTCGATAGTTACATTTTATGGTTTTATAAAAAACATTTATATTATAATATTGTTAAAATTGTTTACCTTGCAGGAACATTATGTAGGTAAAAAAAAGAAGCTTATATAATAAAATAACACGTATCTGATGCACACGTAGTATATAACACTCAAACCATTTAAGCGGACGACCAGTGAAATATACAAACCACTAGTAGGTAATATAAGATAGTGTACAATTAAAATTACCATTAACATTATTGTATAATTTTATTACATAATAGCACAATGCATATTACTACTGTTGTAGGTCGCTATTATTATTACTATTGTTATTATGATTTTACATTATTTCACGGTGAATAGTGACGGTTAATTTTTTGTACATTTTTTTTTTACTCAAATAAACTATTTAATTTTGAAAAATAAACGTTTGCCAAACGAAACACCCGGGCAGTTTACTTCCAGATGAATTATATATAAATCCTGCAGAGAGAGAAAAAAAAAACGCGTTCTACCGTTACTGCGGACACCGCAAACCGGTATTATATCTGATAAAAAAGCTTTAGTTTAGATTTAGACGAATAAAAAGAAAAAACCGTTTCAAATTATTATTTTAATATATCGCGTATGTTTCGTTGATAACAATTAATGAAATACTCAATTCATAATATTTGAAATCGTATCGCAATACAATGGATGTTACTCCAATACTATATTGCCATACAAGATACAATAGATTTTTTTTTTCTCGATTTTTTAAGCCTGAAAATAAGTTTTTTACCAGACACCCTGTTCCGATTTTCAACTGTGGCACCTTTTCTAAAAGCATTTTGACGATGCACATGAGGGAAGGCAAAAATAATCCTTAATAATTAGAAAAAAAAAAAAAAAACCAAGGAAAAACGTGAACATGTTACGGCACTCTCTCTAATGGTGCCGTATTATTTTCGATTATTTACTTTTTGTTTTAGCTCGGTTGAAAATAATCTTAAAGATCTGCAATATTAATAATATCCGTCCCTAGACGTGGACAAATGTTGAAAATATGCTGGCGGCTTTAGGCCAATTATACACATTTGAAATTGTCGAGTATTTTTTAGTTTTTATTCGGATAAAATTGATTTGAAATGCACGCAAATTTGACACATTGTTCATTAGCACGAGTTGGACAAAATGGACGAGAAATACAAACGTTGTCGAGCGCAATGGTGTAATGTAATAATATGCGTTTATAACGTGTACATTTCTATGAAAATCGTAAAAATTCCGGCACGTGGCATTTCAGTACACGATTAACGCCGAACAGGATCGGCGTTCGTCTACAATGATTTATCGATGCATCAATTAAACTATTTGCTTTATTACTAAGCGTTTAAATTTTGTTCACGTTTTTGTATGTAAACCGCCAAACGTGTTTATTCAGTATAGCGTACGTGTGCGTATTTAATCGGCAGTGCAAAATTAGAAAATCCAATCCAAGTGGTCTTGAAACGCGATAAATGCGATGAGTGGTTTTGGGATAATACGTGTACACGTGTCCTTGATTTATTTGATTTTATACGCTAATCCTTTAAATATTGTGAGAGTAATATTTATTATCTGTATAATATAGTAGTGTTTATCTACGAGATGCAGCTGATAAATAGTTCTTAAAAGAAAATAACACAATACACTTTGTTATATATAAACGTACGGTTTAAAAGTTTTTTTTTTTTTTTTTCAAGTCGATTTAATTATTTTACATTTTATTTCTTGTAAAACAAAACAAAAAAAAAAATTACATTACTATACGATTTACATGTAAACAGTCGATTATATTATTATCGTTTCATTGGAAATGCGATGTTGTGAAACGCGTTCTAGAAAGAAAAAGAATAGTAAAAAAAAAAAAAAAAAATGTCTCCAAATCGAGTTTAGACACGATAAGACATATCCGCGTCTCGAAACCACGTGATAAAATATCCCAGTTTTCTCGGATTGTAAGTTAAAACGCAAGTTGTTTATGAGAAAAAAAAAATCGCTTGTTCAATTTGTTCCAAAAAACGCGGTTCGTTCTCAATTAAATAGAAATGTTTTATTATTTTGCATTATTTATTATTTCAAAGTAATAGCGCGCCGATATTTCGGCGCATAGCTAATTTTTCAAAATTGCGGTAAAACACTTTATACCGACCGATAGATGACCGAGGGTACGAATAAATATTATATAATAATTGTACTATATTCATTAACTATGTTATTTTATATATTTTAATAATCGTTCTGTGATCGCTACACAAAGGGCTTTTCGTATACACTTCGGCAGCATTCCACGTGCTGAATCTGTTCCTTCTGCTAACACTATCAAATTGTGGATACGGCATTTGGAAGAAACTGCAAGTACCCTAAGTAGACTTGGACACGGAGCACCCAGAACGGTAAGAACCCCCGAAAATGTGCAGTTGGTTAGAGAGTCAATTGAGCAGTCACCAAGACGCTCAGCCCGGAAACAAGCTGTAGCTTTGGGAATCTCAGACCGTTCTTTGAGGAGAATTCTTCACGAAGATTTATCGTTCCATCCCTATAAATTAATGCTTGTCCAATAGTCAAATGCTACTGACTACGGCAACCGTAAAAATCTCTGTCAACAAATTCTTCTGCAAATTCCTCCGATAACAACTTATTTCTGTAGCGATGAGGCCCATTTTCATCTTTCTGGAACTGTAAATAAACAAAATTTTCGATACTGGGCTACAAATAACCCACGGCAGCTCCATGAAAGACCACTCCACTCTCCTAATGTGACAGTGTAGTGTGCTGTGTCCCAATTTGGGGTGACCGGCCCCTACTTTTTTGAGGACGAGAACAGGACCGTCACTGTCACGTCCGATCGTTATGTTGTGATGTTGGAAACTTATCTGCAGTATAGTTGGAGGAAATAGCTAAAGAACACGTTTTAAGAGATGTATGGTTTCAGCGAGACGGAGCTAGAATTTCACTCGCTGTCTTGCGACAAATGTTCCCTGGGCGGTTAGTCTCTCTGAGAGGAGACATAGGCTGGCCCCAGATTTAAGCATGTGTGATTTTTTCCTCTGGGGCTACCATAAGGATAAGGTTTTCAGACATCGCCCACATACCATAGAAGAAATTATACAGAAAATCACCGTGGAAGTCGAATATCATATGAGAGCTTCAGAGATCGTCTACAACAGTGTATCAATGTTGACGGCCGCCATCTTGGAGATATAATTTTTAAAAAATAATTTTTAAAAATGGGATTGAATACTGATTTAAATAAAAAAAAAAAATCCTTTGTCTAAGTTTTATTGTTCGTTATTTATAGCCCATCAAAACTCGTCAGTCGGCTATGCCGCACCCAGTATTTTATTTATTTTAATTGCCGTTTTGTCAGTAAATATTATAGATATATAATACATTATAAACAACTAATGTAGTGGGTAACGACTCGATATTATAACTAAAAGAGCTAGAAAGATACGAAAAATGGTTTGTAATACACGTAATACGCGTAATACGATTATCTGTCGTAATGTAATTGGAAAAAAAAAAAAAATAATAATAATAATATAAATCGGAGAATGATTATTAACGAAAAAAAAAAATGCGTTTTTCCCGTGTTGATAGTATAAACATATAATAGGCGTACGATCCGTTTACGGATAGGTTGGCCGTGCAAGGTTAAGGATACGATTGATAATAATTTCTGTACCATATATTTTATTGTTTAAGACGGTCGGCGAGTCGCAAACCGAATTTATGAATAATAATATTGCGGCGATGCGAGGTCGGCGTGAAATCCGTGGGTTTTTTTTTTTTTTTTTTTATTTTAATCGGTTTTTATTGGTAATATATTAATACATAACACGTCGATAAAGTAAACGTGACGCTGTAAAACAAAACCGCAACACTGACGCGGGCGTTGTCGGAAATAACAATACGTTTGTGTTACGTGTGCGAAACGGAAAAAAAAAAAAATGTGTGATTTCTCACTGACAATATTAATATTTTATAGAAAAACTATCTGTCGCTAATATTATTATTAATCTAGATTTTTAGATTATTAACAGTTCGATATTACGACAGGAAAATATGCTCGAAAAAAAAAAAAAAAAAAAAAAAATTAAAAACCTTAAAATGTTTTCTGAATTTTCCGTTGAAAACTGGAAAAATATGTTAAAACCTAAAATTAATATTCTTTCAAATGCTATTTTATTTTCCTACCCATTTGATTGTCAATATTTGTATGGGTTTAACGTGTCTGAGAGGAACAGAATGACCAACGTTACCGATTTAAAAGATTAAACAGTAAATCATATCGGATGTTACAAATTTACAAACGAGTAATTGAACGATTTCTGTAATTTTTTTTTTACAACTATAATATTACAGATGCAGTCACATTGACAATTTTTTTTTTTTTTTTTGTTAGTCTTCCTAACGGGCAATTTGGCTAAAATGTCTTCCCGTAAATCAAACGAAAATACCGGCAAAATCGTTAATTTTTGAGATAGAACAACATCTATTATAAAATACGTAGACGACAACACTCTGAAGACAATCTCGTTTTACAACTATCTAAAACGTTCCGGTCATTATCGAACGTATAGAAATTTACATATATATATATATATATATATATATATATATATATATATTTTTTTTTTTTAATCATTTTAACTTACAAATGATGTCATTGGAAAATTGTACAATTAGTGTTTTATTTCTAAAACCGATTGAAATGACGTTCACACGAACACATTTTTGCTGTATTGCCCGTAAAGACAGTAATGACGAATTGCCACTGGATCCGGCCTCGCCTTAATCCGCAGTTATAGACGCATAGTAACGTAATTCGTACGATTTTACAAAACAAAGAAAATTAATAATATATGTAGTTGATGTATAATGTTCATACGCAAAACCGTATGAATCATACAATTAACATCGTTATCTTAAGGGAATAACAATAATCGAATTAAAAAAAATACGCGGCTCATTTGATAAATGATAAATAATTGTTCGCACGGAGTACGTAAATAATATTATGTACAAGCGTCGCGTGCAGTCTTGTCGTGTACTTATTGTGCGTGAATATTTTACATGTTGCGGCAGAGCCGACTGACGGGTTTCGATGAATTATAAATAACGAACAGTAAAACTTAGAGAAAAGGTTTTTTTTTTATTTAAATCAGTATTCAATCCAATTTTTAAAAAATATTTTTTGGAAATTATATCTCCAAGATGGCGGCCGTCAGCATTGATACACTGTTGTAGACGATCTCTGAAGCTCTCATATGATTTTCGGCACATTTCGACTGGTATGGCTTCGAATTCCACGGTGATATTCTGTTTAATTTCTTCTATGGTATGTGGGCGATATCTGAAAACCTTATCCTTAAGGTAGCCCCAGAGGAAAAAATCACACATGCTTAAATCTGGGGACCGTGCTGGCCAACCTATGTCTCCTCTCAGAGAGACTAACCGCCCAGGGAACATTTGTCGCAAAACAGCAAGTGAAATTCTAGCTGTGTGCGTTGTAGCTCTGTCTTGCTGAAACCATACATCTCTTAAGTCATGTTTTTTAGCCATTTCCTCTAACCTATACTGTAGATAAGTTTCCAACCTCATAATATAACGATCGGACGTGACAGTGACGGTCCTGTTCTCGTGCTCAAAAAAGTATGGGCCGATCACCCCAAATTGGGACACAGCACACCAATCTGAAAAGAACGCTCTGAGATTCCCAAAGCTACAGCGTGTTTCTGGGCTGAGCGTCTTGGTGACTGCTCAATTGACGCTCTAACCAACTGCACATTTTCGGGGTTCTTACCGTTCTGGGTGCTCCGTGTCCAAGTCTACTTAGGGTACTTGCAGTTTCTTCCAAATGCCGTGTCTACAATTTGATTGTGTTAGCTGAAGGAACAGATTCAGCACGTGGAATGCTGCCGAAGTGTATACGAAAAGCCCTTTTGTGTAGCGATCACAGAATGATTATTTTCGTAATACGCACGCACGACGAAACCACGATGTACACCTGTCCAGACCATGATTACGAATAAAAACGGCATTACCGTACAATTAAAAAAATATACCACTTAATAAGGCCTGCTCTTATCTTATCACACGCTAATGACCTCATTGAACTCGTCGGTCGGCTCTGCCGCACCCTGTATAAGCGTGTTTCGATGTCTTTGTTCGATTTAATAAAATAGTATTTATTTATTTTTTTCCATTTTAACACTGAATAGGTTAGGTTGACCGTACGGTAATTTCACACGAAAACGCCCAGTCGAATAACAACAACAGTAATAATAATAATAAAAAAAATTAATAATCGAAATGAAGTGCACGCCGGCGTGCTATTATTTTTATATTATAATTTTTGTTCACGGCGGCTGTCAAAGTACGAACAAGTAAATTGTCTAGTACCCATCTAAAATACGTTATTTCAATATGAAAGTAATATTAAGTGCATTTTTTTTTTCAAATTTATTTACTTGTTGCTGTAATTTTTAATATAAAATCTTTCTTGTTCTCGTTATCGGGCATGTTTCTCGCGTAAAATTATCTTACAATTATTATTGATAAAACTTGACAAACTTTCACCTTGTCGCCCATTACGATAGAAACTATATTATTCCAAATGTCTTATAGGTTAGGTTATATATGAAAAAAAAAAAAAAAACAACATAATAAAGTCTAAAAATCCAGTTTCCCAAGGAGAAAAACTGATATAATATCGAGGGCCGTTCTCACTAACATAAACCGAGGCTCGCCAACGTAAAACTGAATTTGAACATTTTATAACCAAAATTTGTTTTCGTGGCCTAACAATGTTTCTGTATACAGAATGTTATTTTGCATATTTTGCATTTTTTTAGGGCATATTTCCGGATTCGGCAAGGCGAGCAGATAACTGTATACTATTGCCAGGGTATTTTAGATACCCGTGTTCTAAATAAAATATTATTTATTCATCGTGTTTTACACTATGAGTCATTGAATTTACTATAAATTCGTACGGTCAAATTATCGGTATCGTATAACAAAATCACACGATATCGATATGTGTTTATTTTATGGTACTCGCGTGTAGTGTCGTTTTAGTCATCAGTCGACGTTTTTTTTTTTTTTTTGTTTTTTGTTTTAGACCATATTTCAAGGACGTATTTAATAAGCTTTTAGGGCGTATAATTGTCGTCCCAACTTATAACTTGCAGATGACACGACTCTTTTTACAATTAACACGTTTTTAAACGACAAAATAAGGATGATCAGCATTTAGATCAGCAGTAGACAAACGTCCGACTGTGGTGGTGGGGGGGGGGGGTTCATTGGTATTATTAAATAAGTCGTTTTTTGTAAAAAAAAAAAAAAAAAAACAACCGGATATTCTATTGCCTAATCTAAAGCCAACCCCCACACATCTATTTAAATCAAATCTAGGAGCGTTTATAGACTCATCGAACTACTGGCGCGCCGCCACTGTATTGTTTTACTGCAACTTTAAGCTGACTCTCCTATTAATTTACATATTACAAGTAGATTAATTGTTTATACACGTCATGTGATTTTTGTAGAAAAATTCGCGAGATGGCGGGGAGGAGGCGATTTTCGAAATGTTTTGCACGTACATCGCATTACGCAAAGCCGAGCGAATTCATGAATAATTGCAACTCGGTTAACATGTAAAAAGTTAACGTTTTTCTAAAAAAAAAAAAAAAAAAAATGATTTAACCAAGTCACGTTGTTAGGTATTTTTTTTTTTTTGTGAAATAATAACCTAGAGTTTGTGAATTTTTCAAAATAACAACGATCAATATGATAAACGTGGTCGGTGTAACGTCCAGAATATCAAATTATATACTTATTTTTTAATCTTGAAATTCCATACGTAATCTAGTAATTGAAAAAAATAAATAACAATGTTCAATTGTTATTCAAACGGCCAAGTATCGAAAAAAAAAAAAAAAACAGTGTATTCATAGATTGTATATGTATACATGTTGATATTGTGTTGAAATAGTAATTAACTTAAAGCGGTATAATTCAATGTGAACTCGTTGTTTATGGAAAGCCGAACGAAAAAAAAAACAAAAAAAGAAAAATACACGCTTAGTTAAAAGTTAAGTTAGTAATAAAAAGATTAAAATTTAACGAGTTAACGGCTACCGGTTCGCGGCCAAATCGAAAAGTGTCGTACGCCAGAAATTCGATTTCGTTAACGGAAACGTACGGCGGCGCCCCGCCTCAGATTGAGAAAAAGAAAAACGCGGAGCAGGAGGAGAAGAAGAAGCCGAAGAAGAAGAAAAAGAAGAAGGAAAAGCAGAAAAAGGAGAAAAAAAATTAAATAAAAATATTAAAATAATCGTCGACACGGCCTTGTAAATATATAAACCGGTCTCTGACGTATCGGACGACCTAATCCGATTGCCTTCGCCGCCACCGATAAAGAAAAAAAAAAAAAAAAAAAAATCGACGCAGAGTCGAGTAGAATTTCGTCGGTTTCTCGACATTATAGTGAAACGCAAACGAGCCGACACTACCACGACGAGTACGCCGGTCCGCGCGTTCCGTACGGTAATATTTCTTTTGGCCCGTCGCAGTCGTCGCGATATTGTTAATTATTATAATTCTTTGTTTTACTTTCGGTAATTTTTTTTTTTTTTTTTTTTTTTTGTAGTTCGCCGGCGGCCTCGTTCCTCTATTCGGGAATCATCCGCAGTTATAATAATAATAATAATAATAATAATTTTATTGCCGTTGTACCGTCGGCCAATCGGCGAACCAGACCTCGGGCCGGCCCGAGTCGCACTGTAGTCCGGACGGGTTCGTATAAACTATACATAATCTGTCTAAAACAGGCAGCGCGTGACCGGGTTTTTTTTCTCTCTCGAAATTCAACAATATTTTTTTTTATTAATTATTCCGTAAAAAATATTATATAATTCGATTATTGTTCAAATAAACGCGAGTGTTCGAAAACCGCCGTCGCCGCCGTTCGTCGTCGTCGTCGTCGTCGTCGTCGTCGTCGCCACCGGTCGGATATTCGAATCCCCCTGCCATTGTGACCGTCGACAAATTATTATTTTTTTTTTTCCTTTCCACCGGATTATATCGTTGAATAATCGCGCGCTATTGTTTCGTTTAGTTTTTTTTTGTTTTTTTAATTTTACGATTTTGTATTTGTCTCCGTAAACATGACCGGCTCCGTAAGTATATATATATATATACACAATTCGATATTTGTAATAATATTATGCGCAACTATGCTAAAAAAAAAAAAAAAAATCATAAAATGTGACCGTCCCCGCCCTCGCCAATAATATTCATCGTTACGTCCCATCCAACCGATATATTTAGTGTAATTGATTCGATAATAAATTGTATCGACCACCACCGATTTTAACGTTTCTTTATAATATTACCCTAGTATTACCCTAGGACAGTGTTTGTCAATATTTCTATAAGGCGGTGCCTTTTTTTTTTTTTTTTTTTTTTAAATTCAGCCGCGTCGCCGCCCTCCTGTGAAAACCCCGAAAAAATTTGAACTTTAAACGCTTATGAGAAAAAATACCAACCACAACTTCGGCAACATTTTTTTTCTTTTTTTTTGTTACCATTCGGTGCAACTAAATGATGAACTTTGGGTCGAATTGTCGTGCATTTTTATGGGGCCAAAATAATTTCTATTCACCATCAAACTACAATAAACTAGAAAATGTCAAATATCTATAAATATTATAAAAACCATCCAGAATATATTGAAAATTGCACTACGTCTAGAAAGTGCGAAGTATAAGTATTATATGAACATTTCACGATTATTCATTACTGGATTAAAACAAAAATACCGAATCGAAATTAATAGAAACCGTTTAAATGGGACGTTCGTTTCGTGTTTTTCTCATTTTAATGAAAAGTGTAAGATAATATCAAAAAATGGCCTCCCATACAACAAATGGATAAAAAAAAAAAAAAACGTTTGCCAGACACTACCGCTGATGATGTTGACGGTTGAAGCAAGATTTTCGCTCAAAAAGTTAATTACGGACAAGAAAAAAAAAAAAAAAAATGCACACATCATAGTAAAACCAATATATTCTTCGCTTGGGTTAGGCCGGTTTAGGCTAATGTTTCCCAAAGGGTGAAAATTTAAAGGGGTACCGTATAAACTTGAATTTTTTATTTTAACAAATATAATTATGTAAAAAAAAAAAAAAAAAAAATAGTGTACACGTTAAACTAAATATCTAAATTTTAAATTCTAAATCGAAATAAGTAACATTTTAGTGCAAAACGCGTACTTGATGCTGGTTGCATAATTGTTCGAGGAGGAATTGACGATAAACACACTCGCGTTTTTTGTTCAACCGATAGAAGTTATATTACGTTTCTTATTTTTAATATTAGTTAGTGAGGAGAAATCAAGTTCGCAAAGGTATGTTGTAGGAATTGGTAACAATTGCTTTATGTAAAATTTTCTGTAACTGTCGGATACGACAAAAAAAATGAACGAGTGTAAATTTGTTCGTTAAATATTAATTTCAATGGACGATCAGATCGAAGTTCCCAAAAGTTGTTCTTGTTCAATTCATTTTAAATGAGAAATAGCATTTGATGTTACTGCAAAAAGATTGCGTACCCCTCCACCCCACACCCCCACAATCGTGTATTTAGAAATATTTCTTCATTTTTTTTTTTCTTTTAAAATTATAACGCGGTTGATAATCAAAGCAAACGTTGCGGTGCCCCCCTCGGAATGGGCTCGCGGTGGCCACGCGAAAGACGCTCGTGTCGTAACCCGTTCCGCCCAAATCCATCTTTTCTCGTTTCGACCAGACACCATTTTTAGTGTATTTTTTTTATAATTAAGTCCGGCGACGGTAGGAAATCATTTAAAAATGTTTATTACAAATTTTTTTTAAGAAAAATCCGAGTTCACGGTATACGTACGTACGTCTGTACAAAAACGTTATATTTATATATTTAAATACATTTAAACAACTGACATTATAAATTATACGTTATCATTGTTATAATACGAATCGTTAATTTTTTTCGTTAAAAAAAATACGCTAAACCATTTCAAATACGTACCCTCCAAGCCTTCCAATCTATCACTCTCCGCATTATCTCTTCCCGCACCTTGGTACGTATCGAATTCCACAATTCAAAATGACTTCAAAATAGAAACAGTACATCAGTTAGCCACAAAACAATATAAAAAATTACAGTCGCACTTTAACCCTTTAATCGCTCAACTTGCTTCCAACTCATTTTCTAATAATCCCCCACGCCGTCTTAAGAGAAAACGGTGTCGTGTTTTATTAAATGTTTGACGGTTCAAACCGTTTAATTTTAATTTAATTTATATTAAGTTAATAAATAAATAAAACAACGTTGGGATGGCCTCCCTCCTCATGTGTTCGGGTTGTAAAAATGTTTTATGTATGTGTTCAAATTTGCTTATTATGCCTTGTACCATAGATTGTAAATAATCTTTTTAAATAAAAAAAAAATACCAACACACGCTTTTTACGAGCATATAGGTATCCCGACTAGGTAGTCGTTTCACCGGATCCGTTAAAAAGTATACGGTTTTTTCATTATATTCCTGTCTTTCCTTCGGGGTTAGTTTATTATTATTTTTTCCGACTCGTTATTGACGGAGAATATTATTCTTCGGTAGACGAGTCTGTATAATAATTAATATCGTGTTGAATTAAACATTATTATTACTGTAATACTGTTAGGGTTAGAATAAGTGAATAAAGTAATATTATGTTTATAAACTGTGTGCAACGATAAATCACTGCAGTCGCAAAACGATTCCGGGCGAAGCTCGGAATTTAACCTTTTTTTTTTTTTTTGTCGATAAAACCGTACAAAACGATCGGAAATCGTATTAATCGCAATCGCTAATTATTTACGATTTTCCGTGTTTTTAAACGAATTCGATCATACATTTGAATTTTATACGCCCGTGGAAAACAAATAACGGTATTAACCGCGACTCTTTTTTTTTTTTTTTTTTTACCACGTTACACAAATACTTATTGTACGAATCCACGATTTTTGAGCCTTTGAATATGTATTCGTATGCACGACTATAAAACAATCCCATAAGCAATCTAAATATAATAAATAATCTATTATATATTTCTTACGTTTTCATCTATTTATACATTTTACTCACTAAATCGTATAACTAAACGAGTACTAATACAAATATATTACATTAATTTTTTTATTTTTTTATTTTTTAATTTGGTTATCGCGTTGAGCACCCGCCAAACTGTAAATCTTAAAGAAAACTCGACAAGCGACCGTTTTTCTCAGAGCAAATAATATTACACACGCCCCGCTGCCATTCGCGTCACCCCCTGAAAAATATTGAAAACTGAAGAAAAAAAAAGAAAAAAAAAACAAACGATTACAATCGAGTTAATTTTATTAGGAATAGAAATATAATATTTTTATCGTTGTTATTATCTGACCATCGTATTAAAACAAAAAAAAAAAAAAAAAAAAATGTGCAGTGTACGTTACGTTATTTCCATATTACAATATATTAAATTTCATATTTTTTTCTCTCCCATAATTCAGAGAAAATCGCAAATTGTATTATCATAATATTATTACGAACACACACTGCTGATTCACTATTTTGGAATTTTTTTTTTTTTTTTTTTTAAACAAATGTAAATATTTTATTGGACAATATTGTTGAAAAATAGCGACGTGAAACAACGTTAAATTTCATGTGCACGTTGCAAATCGCGTACAATCCAAAGTCTTATAAAATCTATCTCACGAGCGACAATACAAATAAATATTTGAACAACTCTGAAAGTACAGTGACCCGAATACTGTATGTAAATACCCGCGGATATCCGAGCGCATTCCGCATTTCGCCGTTTCAATTATCCGCGTATCGTTATCCCGGTCGACCGGATATTTGTCGAAAAATCCAAATTCATCTGCGTTTGAATTCCGTTTCCGACCTAAACGCCACAAGAAATGTTCCGCCGCGACGTACACGACAACCGCTAGTCTTGCCCGTTACGGTTGACGCGCGTGCCTCCTCGGCGCCCTCTTAATGTAATACAGAGCCGCCACTGGGTCAGGGCGAGCCAGGTGAGCGTAAATAAAGAAAACGCTATCTTTTTAACATCGTATACTGTTTTATCACATGTATAATTGCATGAACGTTTGCCGTCTCGAGAATATTCTGTGTCGCATTCAAGTACGTTTATTATATGTTATCGGTATCACTAAAGCCGGGTGCGAGTTAACCAATTTTTTTTTTTTTTTTTTTTTCGATCTAGTTTAAATTCAATTGTCCTAACATACAAACCGAATACAAATAACTAAGCTACGTTAATGTTAATGTTAATACACACGTGTATTTGAATAACTAAATAGTTCTGAGTTAAACATTTTCAGGAAAATAATTACTAATTACGTGTAGAGTTAAAAAAAAGTTACTTTTTTTTTTTTTTACAAATTTCCATTAACTGTTACACTCGTAAATGTATTTACGATATTCAAGTAAAAATCCATAATTATCGTCAAAAAATAAACGCAAAATACATAAGTGTACATTTTTTTTTTTTTTTACAAAAAATTCCTAAATACCTTTTTAGAAATAACTTGCATGTTAAGTTGAAATTATTTATTAAAAGAAATAACTAAATTATTTTACAACATTCTATTTCTTATTTTTTTTCTAACTAGTTAATTTACGGTGTTATCAGAAAAAAAATAAATAAAATAACTTATAGTAACTTGACTTGAACTTTTTAACGAGTTACCTTGACAAACTGACCTTTGGCTAGTATGAAAAAAAAAAAAAAAAAGAAGAAGTTAAACTGTTTCGCGAGGACAAATAAAAGCAGTTCTCAATATCGGGAAACCGATTTTCCACCGCAATAAAAACAGAATTCGTCCTGTGCAACGTCGGATTTATTTGTTCGATATCACTACTGTGGAAAGAGTTACTCGGGTTTGAAAAACGTTAAAATGATCATATGTTTGAACAATAATTACTTATTTTTATATATATATATATATATTGGACAAATAAAATCAACGTTGCCCAGTGGATGATGAGTTGGTACAAGGTGGTGAAAATTCCGTTGTTTAATATTGTGTCTGCAGTCTGTACATCCGGAGTAGTTTTCGTCCGGCCAAAACATTTGCTACCGTCCAATTACGGACAACAGCACCTGGGGATATTTGCATTTTTCAAACGGATAATCTTGACCGACCAGTGCGAAAATTTCCGAATATGTTTTCCGAAGCACGGAACAAAGTCAACAAGTCTCGCATTGTTATTCGTTTACAGTATTTCTAGGCTTTATTTATTTATTTATTATTATTATTATTATTTTTTAAATCGTCTCGTATAACTCTGGATTAAAAAATAAAAAATTAGATAAAAAAAATTACTTCGTAAGTAAACGGCGATCATTATTTATTGCATTTTACCGGAATCGTTTTAAACTACGTAATACGATAAGTTAATATAATTTGTCCGGTTAATTTACTTAATCGATTAGTCTGAATGTAAAATGTTATCGATTACATATATTCAATTCAATAGCGGTAGGTTATTATAATGTTCAATCGTCGGACAGAAAGTTTCGCGTAAAAAAAAAAAAAAAAAAAAAAAAACGTGGCGAAAAAAATTAACGAAAATGACAAATATAATAAATTATTTTCGATTCGACTATCGAGAATATTTATGTTCTTTTTTTTTATTGTTCGGCAGTTTTCGTTATTTCAAATAAGTTTCTGGTCTGACGGATTGACGTCGCGAGTATTCACTTCACCCGCGGAGGTCATCGCATTTCAATCGCGTATAATCCGATAAATCATCATACGATTACCGATAAATCATAATACGATTACCGATAAATCACAATACGAATTATAATACAATTACTACTATCGGATACAAATAAATCGCGATGTAATATAAAAAAAATCAGTCGGACAGATAAAATATACACGCCACGATAATATTCATAACGAAAAAAGATTCAGAGCCAAGTTCGGTTAAAATATCTTTTGATAAATTTAAATTGATAATTATATTAATTTATATCTACAAGATAAATTACAACTGTTTTTCGTTTCAGATTTATTAAAATCAAAACAATTTTATCTAAATCCTATTAAATAGGGAAATTGCACGCAAAATTCCGTGATTTTTACGATTTCCGTCACAATCTGAATACCAAACGCTTATACGGAAAAAAAAAAAAATAATAATAATAATAAAAGAGACTACGGATTTTCAATATTTTTATATGACCATGAAAAATACTTATGATTATCGTTATATCGATTTATCGAGGATTTTTGAGAAACCGAAAAAATGTTATCCCTAAAAAACAAAATTAAAACCGGAAAATTTAAAATAAACAGTTACACTATAACTCGAAAAAATGTTAGAATTTGTTGACAGTCGTACCACGTCTAGGAATGGCTAATATGAGTATTCAGTAAAAATCCACGACTCAACAATTATCGTTAACTTAATTTAAAAAAAATATAATAAAATCGATAATAATAGAAAACCGTTATTCAGTGAATATTGCCGTTTTTTTCAGTTTATCGAACAAACTACTATGGAAAAAAAAAAAATAATAAAAAATAACCTCCCTAATGCATCAATTAAATGGATTTGACCGTAAAAATTGAGGTTTTTTTTTTCAAATCTTAAGGTAAATTTGTTTACATTATAAAATGATTTAAATAATTTTATTAATTTCATTAACAATTTATTACGAGTAAAACAACGTTTGCCGGGTCGGCTAGTAATATATTATATAAATTACAGTTGTAATATGTATGATTTTTATTTTTGTTGTACGCGTTTTTATAAATAAATTTCTATTTGGGATATATTTTGTATTGTAAAAACGTAAATTTAATGTTGTTGTACACATTTAACGGTATTAACAATACGATAATAGTAAATAGTATTATGATAAGGAATGGTTTAAAGAATATAGAAATCACAATTTTAATAACCGAAATTCGGATTCGGATTGAAATCCGCATGAATGCAACGAATGTCTCGGATTTCGAATTTCGGTAACCGAAAATCCTCGAACTCCGGCAAATCCGAATTGTTGCCCGTCACTAATTGAAACGCGCACGTCGTATATGTCAATTTCTCGTCACGCTCAGCATTAAAATTATTTGCGGTTTTTTTTTTTTTTGTATTTTTTGTTGTTGTTATTGTTGTTGTCCTCCTCTCCTGTAGTAAAATCACCTTGACAATGTATTTCGAATTATACCGGTGCCCTCGCGCTACCGAAACTTATTACTGTATTACACAATACAAATGATTACAAATATTTTGTTTTTGTACCGAAATGACGGTGTTGTTATAGGCCGAAGGCGTTTACCAGAAACTCGGCAGGAAAAAAACGTACGTGGAAGAAACGGACGGGGGAAAAGGCAAACTGAAACGGGTGCTGAACGTTTACGATCTGACCGCCCTCGGCACCGGGTCCACGTTAGGCACCGGCGTTTACGTTTTGGCCGGGACGGTGGCCAAGTCTGTCGCCGGTCCCGCGGTCGTACTGTCTTTTATCCTGGCCGCGGCCGTCTCTTCGTTTTCCGGTTGGTATACGTTCCGGAAATCATTGGAATAATTATTTTATAACGTGTTCAAGTTTGTAATGTATTTATAACGAATACCGCGGAAGAACGAAAACGATTAATCGATATACAGACAGGCGGTGTACAGAGGACCTCGGGGCGTTCCATCCGCACGGTTGGCTTTCGGGCACGACAATTTTTCAATCCGCAAGATTATTCGCCCGTCTCTCTCTCTCTCTCCCTATACACACGTTTTGCGCCTTTCGATATAAAATACGATCGTATTTATCACGGTGTGAGCGATTTATATACGATTTCAGACGTCCGCACGTGAATGCGATTCGTGGACTTGCTCGGGTCGAGTTTGGCCATCCCGGAACCGTTGCTAAACGGTACTAAACTGTGGAAACCACCTTTTTTTTCTTCTTTTTCCCCCCCCCCATTTAAATCACCAAAAATAATTAGCTTTTCAAAAATACCATTAACAATGTAGCTTACTATTGGCCAAAGAAATATTAGAATCGGTTCGGCAGTTCCAGAGATCACCCCTACGTACAAACACACACATTTTACCTCTTTATAATATTTATTAGTTTAGATGACAAACGTTTTCGGGGTTTTTTTTCTTTTTTTTTACCGTTTCCTCTAGGATTCCTTCCGTCAACGATTAATACGCACGGTTCAGAGTTTGAATTTTATCGCAATGGGATGTTTTTTTTTTTTATATATGGTGTGAGAGTGGGTCATATTAAAACCGTAGGATATGATTTCGTTTCGGTAACTATATTATGTCATCGTTCTGTGCCCGCGGTCAGATGAATTAGGCATCTAGAACTAACAAGGAGAAACTTACGTTATGGTTCTTTTTTTTTATTTTTTTTTTTAAAATTTTTATTATTTTTTCTTTTTATTTAGGAATTTGTTACGCCGAATTCGCCGGCCGTGTACCCAAAGCCGGGTCCGCGTACATTTACAGCTACGTGGCCGTCGGGGAATTTATTGCGTTCATTATCGGATGGAATTTACTATTGGAACACACGATCGGTAAGTATAGCAACGGTAGGCTACGGATTTATATGTAAATGCATTATATATCGTTAGATTTAATCTGAAATCTGACGATAAATGCGTCCCCAGATTTCGATAGTTTATATAAAAATAATACCAATTGTGTTTTACGTGTTTTGCTCATTTTCACGTTTTTACATCTTGTTTTGCATATGCAACGTATATTTGTTATTTTGTAGTACATAGTTTTGGTTTATTTCATATTTTCACGTTCTCTTCACTATCAGTCTGCAAATTATATCGATAAAATTACGATTGGTCGTTATCAGTCAGAGGAAATAACTTGTTGATTTACCCGTATGAACGTAGTTCGTGTGACTCCTAATCTCCTAGTGCAATAAGAACTCAACGACGGATAACATTTTTTTTTTTTTTTATGTGGGTTAATATTTTTCAGATCGAGAACATTTTCGGTAAAGATTAAGTATGTTATTGGCGAAGACGACGAAATACTCATTTTTTTCCCATAAATTAATAATTACATTTCAAGCGCATATTATAGTAGTAGTAGGACCATATGTCGAGGATTTTTCATGTACATAAATCCGTTCCCTTAATTGAAACAATTGTTGTCGTTATATAGATTGCGATCGTCTTAACGTGGTTAGGACGTCGATCGGATTTATGTTTTTTTTTACAAATCTTGATATAATTACGGTTTTACGTCGAACATGCTAGCAAAATACAATAATAGGCGCCCATAGACATTATTTGAGGGCAGGGGCGACCGATTTTTTTTTTTCGTACAACCTCCTTAATGTTTTAACGCGTCTTTCCGAAAAACCAGAGGAAATGTCCGCTATACTTGCACCCATATCCCGGTTATGTATATTATGACGGCGTTGAAAATCCTACATAAATATTATTTTAAACACGGTTTTAACGATTTCGTCGTTTTGACCAAATAACCCCGGGGTTTATTATCATATTTGTTTAGATATTGTTTTATTAACTCACCGCGATGCCAATCTGCGAACCATTTGTAAATGATAATTTGTCCCGTTAAATTGCAGCACCGATCACGAGGAACAATATAATATAATTATGCAAAATCATTAAACGCCCGGCCTCTCGTCTCTAGTCGTGAAATCGTCTATATTAAAAAAAAATTACTGTAAACGTTATATTATCTTGTCTTTGTAATACAGGTACTTCTGCCGTGGCCAAAGCGATGAGTAACTATTTGGATTCACTACTCGGCAGTCCCCAACGGAAGTTTATGGAACACAATTTTCCGATTCACGTACAATTTTTGGGAGAATATCCGGACGTCGCTTCTTTTTTGTTCATCATGAGTATTGCGCGTGAGTAATTATTGTTTATACGTATGGAACGCAGTAATCAAATACAAATATAAATCGCTTTCACTTTTATCGTTTTAAAGCCCATTTTCATTAATCGATCTGTAAAAATAAGAAAATAAAACAGAGAACCGTTTTAACAATATCTCGGGCGGGGCGCGCTGGTAATAGATTTTTCGTCGGTATTTTCCACGCCAGTGTGCCTAATCTAACCTAACCGCCTGATTTAATTCATAGTGTACCGCAAAGAAAATTGTTTAAAAGTTTAACTCGAATCGTTTTATGTTATTTTCGGATTAATAAAACAGTTTTCGTAAATATTCTACACAAAAACGTACAAACTGTTAAGGTGCATAACACGACAGAAAAATTTTTTCGTTAATAATACAACCAACGGTAGTAATTCATTAATATTATGTTCGCAGTGGTCGTGGCTTGGGGTGTTCGTAAATCGTCGAGTCTCAACAACGTTTTAACCACATTAAACTTGTTGACCGTATTTGCAGTGATTGTCAGCGGATTCTATTTCGGTACGTATTAAACAGGACATTTTTTTTTTAAGAAGGTTTTCCGTGTCCAATTGTGGATACACCGTCGAGTACAAAGGACGCTCGGCGGGCAAAGATTGTGCTTGCTGTTGTACCCCGTGTACAACATGTGGTAAATATCATAAAATATCATAAAGGGTACTAAAAACGTGTATATGATTCTTATAAGTGATAAATATTTATTAGTATTTCGTCGTTTTATACCTAAAAGTGCGTAAAAGTAAGTTAAAACGAGACCGAATGAAAGATATCATGGTGGTAATCGGACGAACGTACAGAATGCTTTCACTAAAGTGGGTGGAGGGATGGGGTTGTTTAACAGAGTAAGACCAAACTGGGGTAGGACACCCTATGGATATTCACTAAAACATGGCCTGGTGGTATTATAATTGTTAACGGTTTTGTATTTAGGTATCCGCGTTATAGACGACTGCCGGTAATTTTGCACTAAATACGTTTCATGAACACCCGGGTACTCGGTATAATAAAATATCACAACGATACTATAATTAATGTTAATCTTTCGATTTGAACAACACTAAATAAACGATTGCGAGGACTTACACGTCGTGAATTTATTTTAACGGATTTTTAGTTAGTATAGCTTTCAATTAGCACGTATAGTTTTAATCAGTGGTGGATTCAGGGGGGGGAGTACCGGGGGAAAGTGCCAACATGTTGCCAAAAAGAAAAAAAAAATGTACTTTATTTATTTAATATGTGTCGTGTATAACATTATCGATTCTGTTATTAAATACCATTGCATTAATAGGCTCACCTATAGTCAAATGTTTAGGAGAGCCAAAGCTAAAAATCAATTTCGTAAGAGTTAGTCGTGGTTTCGGAGAGGCCTAAGCGGTCTAGACCCTCTAAGTGTCCTCACCGTAAACGAATTCTGGATCCGTCATTGGTTTCAGTCTGGGAGTTAAAACGCGTAGGAAAATTTCATATTTCGTTTTTCGTGTCCGAATGCGTTTTCGTTTTTGTCCGTGTTGCGCTTTGCTGTCTTGTTCGAAAACATTTCAACAAGTCAATCGACTTACTGTTTTGTTATTGGAATTTTTAAATTTAATTCGTGGCATTTCGTAGACAATTGTATTATTTTTATACATTATATGTAATATATCTTTGTCCGAAAAAGTTTTCATTTTTCAGGGGTGATAGAGGGAGGTGCTAGTGATTTCACTAGTGATTATTGACGACCCCTGTGATATTTGACCGTGACGGGGAGGTGGGTAACATTTTACTAGTGAATATCTATCGCCGGTCAAATTTCACAATAGTCAAACGAGGTAAAATAATTTTAATAACGGCGGCACGATTTTTTATTTTTTTGGTTTTTTTTTTATTATTTTTTACAGCGAACATATCCAACTGGTTCATTCCGAAAAGCGAAATCCCGGCCGGCGTGAACGGCGGAAACGGAGGATTTTTACCGTTCGGCTGGACCGGTATGGTCGCCGGGGCAGCGAGATGTTTTTACGGTTTTATCGGTTTCGATTCGATCGCTTCGACCGGTAAACATATATTTATATATTATTATTGGATTTCATAAAAACACTATACCCAACCGTGCGGGTACCATTACCAGTGGCGTGTCCGGGAATTTTCCACGCGAAGGGGGGGGCACGTAGTAAAAAATAATCACGTGTATTTTTTTTCTCTTGGATCCAACCCGGAATAATTTTTATTCGATTAAACGAATCGGGCTTAGTTCCGTTGGAACTCCGCCGAGATATATATATATATATATTTAATTTCAAGACTTAATCGATTAAACTAAAATTATTCATATAGTTGTCGTATTTGAGGGCTAACGGGAGAACGGGGGGGGGGGTGGCTAAGCTCCGACTTAAATTATTTTATCTGTACCATTGGGGATCGTCGAACTATCTATTTTATTATATTTATCGCGTTTATAGAAAGTAATCGGAAACGATTCGGGGAGTACAGTAATTCAACGTTGAATATAACGCGCGTAATAAACTAATAACAGCGATGTGAATTATTTGAGTTACTGATTAGATACGAAAAAAAAAATAACCGTTTCCGCTTGTTTTTTTTTTTTTTTTTTTATCGTGCGTACACACAGGCGAAGAAACGAAAAACCCCAAGAGGACAATTCCGCTGGCGATCGTTCTGACGCTGTTTTTCGTCACTTTGGCGTACTCCAGCGTAGCGTCCGTGTTGACACTAATGTGGCCGTATTACGACCAAGTAATTATTACGGCCAACGAAATTATCAAATTGAAAAACAAAAAAGAAATTAAAAAAAAAATGCCCGTTATTTTTTTGTTTTAGGACCGGGACGCGCCGTTTCCGGCCATCTACGAACATTTGGGATTGCCCGTATTGAAATACTTAGTTACAGGCGGCGCGATATTCGCTCTTTTTACCACGTGAGATTTTTTTTTTTACGATATTCCCATACACGGATATTGAACGGTATTTTTTTTTTTTTGTGTGTGTACAGTCTGATCGGGTGTCTGTTTCCGATACCGCGGATTTTGTACGCAATGTCCAGCGACGGGCTGCTGTTCAGTTTTTTGTCGAACATCAACGAAATCACCAAGACGCCGTTTATAGCGACGATAATCTGCGGGATCAGCGCGGGTAAGGAAAAAAAAAAAAAAATTTAAAAAACATTATACGTGTTGTTCGTACGTGTATTAAAGAAAAAACGTGTTTTCCCGCAGGACTGTTGTCGACCATATTCAATCTCGACCAGCTCGTCGATATGGCGTCTATCGGTACCCTCCAATCGTACATGATCGTGTGCATATGCGTTTTAATACTCAGGTGCATATATTATATTAAAATAATCGTAACTCTTAAACGGGTCCCGCCAGTGGCGGCTGTCTCCAAAAACACAACGGGTGTTCGCTTAGGTTCACTGTCTGGTACCCAAATGCCAAAAAAACAAAAAAAACAAAAATGAATGAATTAATTAACTTGTAATATTTTTAATAAACGACTTGGGTTAAAAGTTCATTTTTTTTCCTCCACGTGCTGTGTACGGAATACGAATATATTTGTGAATACTCGGGTTATTCTCATTGTTTATTCGATCGTGTCAGATAGTGGTTCGGTTTTTAACAGGCCATCTACCCTAACCGTGAACGGGCGGCCTGCTTGGCTAGATTACCGCATAGCCGCCCCCAAGCAGTGGGCGAATCTAAGGGTGTAAAAAAAGAAAAAAAAAACCGCGAGTTTTTAACGATGTCGCTGTGCTACAGTGAGAGAGATGGACAGTGATGAAAATCACGATTATTATAACAGTGGCCAACAGAAACGATAACCGCGGTGCTCGACGAAATTCGTACACCCGAGTACCCGAATCGCCATCGACACGACGAGATTGCCAATCGGCGTTCATGTCTATTTTATTTGAACGCGCCCGGGTTATTATTTATTTATTTTTTTATTTTTTTTTTTTTGCTCTGTTCCAGGTACAGCAATAATAATTTAATCATCCCCGATTTGAACAAATCCGAAGTGTACACGGTGTCCGCGTGGTTGAATCTGTCGAACACGAAAACGACAAACACCGACACTCAATTCGTGTCGAGAGCGCTGATACTAATTTTTTGTACGTTTTACGATATTATGGCCATTGCCTTTGGATGGAACGTATTGCGTGTATACGGTAATAACAACTAATCGCGGGGTGTTTTTACAGCCGTAACCGCCACCGTGTTTTGCGTTTGCGCGTCCAGCTGGGAAAATAGTAACGAGATCGTCCGGTGGGCGCTGGGCATCGCGATCGCCGTCTCCGTCGTAATATTACTGCTCACCGTGTTCATGTTGAACCGACTGCCGCAGGCCATCGAAAGTCTACCGTTCAAGGTGAGACCAACGGCCATTTATCGCTATTCCGCGTGCGATTAGATATTACGTCGATTAAATTAATCATATTGTTTGGCCTAGGCCCGTAAAATAATAATAATAACAACAACATATTGTCTATATCATACGTTATTCGCACGGGACGAAGAAGTGGGCGTTTAGGTTTTTTCCGTGTCGGGAAATCGTTTCGTCCCGACGAAACAGTACGATTTGCCTGTTCGACGGCCTACGGGCGTTAATTTAGAAAAAAAACAAAAAAAACACAATTCTATCCGGGGAACGACAAATACGTTTATCATCTAGTTTCGTGCGAGTACACCGGAAAACCGACGTGTCCCTACGGATAACGAGTAACAGTTCTATAATGGCGACTTTGAAGGGAACTTTTCTCGGTTTTCCGCGGACGAATTTCACGGTAAATACGAGCGACGAGGGCCCGGGACCGTTTTTTGAATCCACACGAAAGCCAATGCGAAAATATTGGCGTTTTCAATATCACCGATGTTTTGGGATTTTATAGCATTTGCACATTTCTTAGACGGTTCTTAAGAATTAGTAGAGTAAACTTAACATTTGTTTCGCGACTCAGAGAACTAACATTTAATCTTGATGATTTAATTTTTGCATATTTTACGAATTTTAATGATATATCTGGACTCTTTTTGAGATTGTTTTCGCATTCTTACCAGTTTCTTACAGACAATTATATTTTATCTTATATAATAATAATTTATAATAAAATCAAAATGTTAATATTTTGTATTAATAAAATAATAACATTTTAATAGACGTGTTTTTCGATTGCTGTTTATCGAATTTATAAATTGATAAATTACTAATAAATCATTTTCTGTTTTTCTTGCTTTTTTTTATTACAAATGTTTAGAGCATATTAATGCAATTTCGAGCGCTATAAAATCCCATCCCAAGCCCGCATTACATCACTATTGAAACCGTATTATGTGCTTTTATCGGTGGTATAATATCGGTCTACAATGTGTGTGTGTGTATAAATACGGTCGAAAAGTGATAAAGTCAACTTTAAAATTTACAATTCGTATACAATATTGACTTGGATAAACGAGTACTTAAAATGGCAATACTAATCAAATCCACAACTATAAATGTATTTGAATACAATAATAGAACTTGAATAGTCAAATGTTCACAATTGAAATGATCTGTGCTTGATTGAACACAATATGGGATTTACGAAACGTGTATTTTTAACGTGTTTTACAGGTGCCGTTCGTTCCTTTCGTGCCGTGCATAAGCATAATTCTTAACTTGTACCTAATGATGGAGCTCAGCATCAAGACGTGGATACGATTCAGCGTATGGCTGATCGTAGGTCGGTATATTTTCTTTGTCTTCTCTGGCTTTTATAACTATCTGTCTTATGTAAAACCGTTCGCCGCCAACACTATACTCCCCTCTGTCTTTCCCGATCCCGGACGATATTTCTACAGCGGCTATATATTTCCCAAATCCACCTGCCTCGGGTTTTTATTATTATTTTCTCCCTGGTATACGGCGAATTAAAAAAAAAAAAAAAAAAAAAATACTTTTTCGTGTAACAAATAAACTATTAAATAACCTCGTCTCGAACACATCTATTTTTGTAGATTATCTACGATTTTCTTTGTGTTGATGTAACAGATGTTTTTGTAAAATATAAAAATATGGTTTTCGCGTTTGGCGATTTTATAATGTTTTTGTTTCGGGACGTTGTAGAGCATTGTGTCTTACACCGTGTTGAGCTAAACGAAATGTTGTTGCATTTCTCTGTCTAAAAAAAACGTTCTCTCACCATCGCGGGAGAAGACATTTTTTAACATTCTTCTAAACACGGAAAACATCTGTCACGTCAAAACGAAGATGATAATGGCACATCTACGAAAACAGACGCGCTCGTCGGGAAGAGTCGCAGAAACCGATGATTGCAAATCGTAACTTCGGGACTTTTCGAACACACGAGGGTTATAAAACGTTTTATAATTTAAAAATTTCACAACAAAACAGATTATGAGGTCTGTGTGACTGTCCGGTAGACCGGGGAAAAAAAAAAAAAATTATAATATTATAATCGAATTGCGAGAGAAATTGTAATTTTAACGTTTATTAATGTCGGTATCCGAATTTCCGTAAAGAATTTCTAAACGAATTTTGTTTTATTTTACACACATAACGTATAACATATTAACAAATTGTGTAAATAATTTCGACCGTTTTATTTTATATATATGTATATAGGACTTTTGATATACGCGTTTTACGGAATACATCACAGTATGGAAGGCGCCAAATTCAAAAACGGAAAAGAAGAAGAAAGCAAACACAACACTAAGGAGGTGATCGTAACGCGATTTTGAAAAGTTCGACTCTGACGAAAAACTATTTATAATTTATAAAGAAAAAAAAAAAAAAAAAAATACGACCAAGACAAAAATGTCAAAATTCGATATCAAACTATATTGTTCGTAATTATCTTTTTAAGTTTTTTTTTTTATTTTTTTTTTTTATTTATTTTTTTTTTTTATCACACTCTTATCCCTTGGCAGGCATAAGTAGTCGTCGTAACGCGAATCCCTACCCCTCCACATCATTTTCGTAACGTGGCCAGTTTAGTGTCTAAACGGTTGAAAATATCATATTATTATTTCGTTACTTTATGGGCGGTTAAAAAAAAAAAAAAAAAAAAAAACAAAAAAACGGCCATTATTTAGTTTTTAAGTAGCTATATAGTATATTATATATTGCGCTTCCAAAGTCGTCGTTGTATTAGTTAGGTAATTTAGTTGCCGTTTCAATAACGGTACTATGTGATTAGTTGCACAAAAAATGTCGTGTCCAGTGGCGGAACACAAACATTTTCCCCTTCCCCCCTCCCTCAGCAAAAATTAAGTTCATTTTTCGATTTTTTTCTTTTCTGCGAGTTCAATTTACTTCAGGGAATATTACACGACGGTCTGAATATTATCGTCTGCGGGCTCTCAGTTACGCCACTGGTTGTGTCCCATGTGGAACGCCGATAAGAGCAGTTGTCCGACGCACTCTTGTAGAGACCGTCCAGCCGACCGAAAAAAAAAAAAAAAAAAAAAAAAAAAATGCGCTCTGGCCGCCATACTATTTTTATTACTCGGACTAAGTCAAGACTATAGTATAAGAGAGTTTTTTTTTTTTTATTATTATTAAACCCGCTGTAGCCCCGAATACTAACAAACGGTTTTATTTAACCACCGTGTATCATCAAACATTTCGGTCGGCGTACACGAATGCGTCGGTTTTTTAAATTAAATATTTCATAATAGCGTGTAAACGTATCGGATGTTGACCACATACACCGCTGGTCGTCCGTTTAGTAATATGGTCACGTATGGAATCGCCACTAGAAATTGGCGAAACGCGTTGAACATCAACGTTTGGTGTATCGATACATCGGAATTTCAAACATCGATTGTTTCGATATATCCGAGGAAAACACCGATGATTTTCGATGTTTTAACATAAACCTTAAATTTTTTTTTCTTCATAACGAATACGGTGAAAAAGTATTTTTAATCTCGAGAGCAAATTTTAACAACCGATGGGTATATGGGTATTACTATTAACAAGTTTGCTAAATGTTCGTTTTATTTATATCGTTCGTATTATTCAACGTTCGACCCCGTGGTTCCATAAAAAAAAAAAAAAAAAAAATAGATAAACATAGGGACCCCACCCCACCACTAGAATTCGGTCGCTTATGTGCTACTATTAATATTATTGATAATATTAAAAAAAAAAAAAAAAAAAAATAAAATTCGACAATATTATCCCATTTATTCGGATAGTTGATAATCAAATTTTAATCATAATATTTTGTTGATTAAATTATACAGCACAAACATAATATCGATAAAATAACAGTGGAATACACGTGTGTGATGGTTGATTTTGGTTGCGAGAACAATTTTTAATAAAAATACAAAATTTTCATAACATCGATTATCGATATTTTTTTCGATACACCTGAAGACTAACAATCGAAGGTGAAATTGTCGACGTATCGAACGAAAACCATTGGTTATTTTTGTCCGTCTCTAGTTACGTTTCGAGCGAATCGTACAACCGCGTCGTCATAAAGTTGTTTTGTACATCATTTTAACTTTATCGTTCTTACTATTATTATTATAATATATTACGTTCGTTTAATAAAAATACTATCGTATGTAAACATTTTATTTCTTAAGAAACGCGAAAAAAAAAAAAAAAAATGTATCTTATTAAATATAATTATTTTCACATCGTTCGCTTCCATTTCGAGTTTGTTTGTAACACTGAATCCGATTTATCGTAACAAAACGTATCGTCACGATCGCCTAATATTATTTATTTTTTTTTTATTATTAGAAAATTTACAATCTGTATTTCATAACACAATAAGTAAAAAAAAAGAAAAAAAAAAAGAGGACTGGCATAACACTGCATACATAATAAAATAGCACAGCAAGCACAAGATGAGGGAAATCGTCCAGCGATGGTACTCTCCAGTAATTTACTTTTATTCATTAATTTAATAGGTCTCACGGCACCAATTTCTTTTGAGTCGGCGCGGTGGGTTGTCGGGAAGAGTACGCGATGAGGCAACGCGAGAGACCAAAGGATTGGGATGGTTTTGTGGTTTGGAGTAAAATCTGTAATATTGTAATTAATCCCAATCCGTACGAGTTTTGCGATTGCTTTATTTAAGAGGAATTTACGTAGTCGACAATACGTTACCGTCGGATGATTAATATTTTTATTCCCGATACGAACGTACTAGTAATACGTATGAGTGATTGTGTGGAAACGCCTAAAGATAAAACCGCGTACACCTACACTATGGGTGAGCCATGATAGTTGCGACGAAGATAAAATTTTGGACGCGTAATGTATTCGTTACAATAAATGCTAAAAAAAAAAAAAAAATGTAATAAAATTGGTATATTTAAGCATGTCTATAATTTGTATTGTTGTTTTCGATCGGATAAAACGCACAACATCCGATATGACACGCTTTTTTTTTTTTTCAATAATAAATAATTTAAAAAAAAAAAAAAAAAATTGTATACCATGTATCTTTATATATAATAAAATGTGTATTTATAGTAGTTACGTTATAATATTATATTGTCTGTAAAACAGTTTAAGTAAAAATTAAGGCATTTTTTTTTTTTTTTTTTTTTTGTCAAATCGATCATAAAAAAAATAAAAAAATAATAAGCCGAACAAAGTGTTATGGCACGATTGACACGCGACTCGATAAAAATAAATCGTTAATTCGAAAACATATTCGCAACGATAAAGAAAATATTAATTACGAAATAATAATACGCCATTATTATTCATTATGAGTGTTTTTTTTTTTTTTTTATATTCATTTTAGTCGGTCGTGTTGGATCGAAGTGACGGTTACTTTTTACTGTTTGCTAATAATAAATAACAATATATACCTATGTAAAAAAAAATATATATATATGTATTTTTTTTTTTTTTTAATTTCCTCATTCTAGGCACCTGAATTTTCTGTTGAGAATTCTCCCAGAATGTTCGTTGATGCTGAACGTGTATATTGTGGTTTGTACACGCGTGGTGATCGTTCGATATGATGTTCTCGGCCGTCTTTTTTGGCGTAACACAAAAATGTGCCCTGCCCTCGCAAAATTAAAAAAAAAAAAAAAAAAAAAAAACCGGGCCCCTTTAAATATGTCCTTTTAAAAATATATCTATTGTCTTTTTTCTCGGAGTTCCCCATTCGCGTTAGGGAGTATTACACGAGGGCTTCGAATTATCGAGGGGCTCTCTACGCGACGCAGGGTCTGTGGTCTAGGCACCCCCGAACGGACAGGAAGAAAAGTAATCATATTGAAACTTTTTTTTTTTTTTTTTTCATTTATTAATAATATATACAATCTGTACACAATGAAGCACAATAAGACTATGAGCTATAATACAATAGGATATTGAAAAATTTTAATGAAGAAGCTACCCACTGATGACACTTTCGTCTTTTAATTATTTTATTTTAACCTATTTTGGATTAAGGGTTTAGCAGGTCTCCACACCATTCTCGCTTAAGGCGACGAGGAAGGTTACCAGGGATGGTTAAAGCAGCTAGATTTTTTATCAGCGCGTTTGGATGAGTGTTTAGGCGTAGGTGAAACCGTTTATAATAATTGTTTGCCTCTTCATGAATTGTTTTTATGTGTAGGTCTTTATGCAGGGTGTGATTTGATACGTATGATAGAGAGTTGGTAATTTTTCTTAATGTCATATTTTGGAACCTTTGAATTTTATTTAGGTTAGACATTTTTGCTTTGCCCCAAAGCTGTAGGCCATAAGTCCAAATTGGTTTTAAGAGAGATTTGTAGATAAGTAATTTAATATTTAGTTTTGAATGTTTGTTGTTGACGATTAGGGTTTTGAGCATTCGTAAGCGGGAGTTTAATTGCAATCTTTTGGCTTTGATGTGGTGAGCCCATGTAAGACGGCGGTCGAGAGTTAGCCCGAGATATTTAACAATTGTGGATGGAGGGATCTGAGTACCAAAAAGCGTTACTTCTGGACATGGTGCTAATTTAAGTGTAAATGTAGTATGTATTGATTTGGATTGGTTTATTTTAAAACGCCATTTTTTGTACCAGTCTTCCATTAATGAAAGATGGTTTTGTAGGTTTTCAGAGGCTATAATAGGATCTGGGCTGGAAGATATTATGACTTTGTCGTCCGCATAGTCTGCTGCTAATGTGTTGGGCGTGGTCGGTTGGTCGGATGTATAAATATTAAACAGAATTGGGGAGAGGATTCCATCTTGTGGAACACCTGCCGCAATTCCTGCTATATTAGAGTCTGATGAATCATAATGGACCTGGAAGTATCGGTCTGCGAGATATGATTTTAGTATAATGTAGTATGTTGGGTGTAGGAACTTTTTTAATTTGTATAGCAGACCTTTATGCCATACTCTGTCGAAGGCCTGTGATACGTCAAGGAATGCGCAGGTACAGTAACGTTTTTTTTCGAGGGCAAAGGATACCGTGTCAACAATCTATGGACTTGGTGAATAGTTGAGTGTTTGGCACGAAAACCACATTGATAGTTGGGTAGGATTTTTTTATCAAACATGATAGGGAGGATACGTTTAAGCAAAAGTCTTTCCAGTATTTTGCCGATAAACTGATCGGTCTATAAGAATTTAAGGAGTCAAGTGTTTTATTCGGTTTTGGGATTAGAATGATCTTAGAAAATTTCCAGAGAAGGGGGAAGTAAGAGAGTCTTAGGGTAGCATTGAAAATGTGAGTAAGTAGAGTGATGGTACGTTTAGGTAAGCATCTGGTGACTTCCGCTGTAATTAAATCAAATCCTGGGGATTTCCTAAGTGAATATTTTTGTATTATAAATTTTACGTCACTGGGCGTCAAGTGTTTGACTGGTAGAGATATAGGGGGAGGAGAGTCTAGATACATTTGCACAATTCTTGTAGTAGCTAGTGAGAATGTTTCAGGGTGAGGTTGGAATATTTCATGAAGATGATTTTTAAATAGTTCTGCTTTTTCAGCATCAGAAAAAGCAAGACTACCGTCTGGATTTTTTATTGGGGGCGATGAGGCTTTGTAATGAAGAGCTTGTTTTGTTGCCTTCCAAAGACTCCCATCCTTGGTCGAGAGGTTAGATAAGTGGTTTGCAAATGAAATATCTTTATTTTTAGATAAAATTTTCTTGAGCGAGTTAGACAAGTTATTGTATTTTTGTTTAAGAGATGGGAGACGGTTTCGGTGGTACAGGGCTCTTGCTCTCCGTTTTTCCACTATAAGTGTTCGTATATGACTCGGTAAAGAAGGATGATATGAGGAGCAATGATTTATTTCAGAGGTGGTTAACCATGCCGCTGATTAAATTATATTTGTGAAGTTATTAACTGCTACGTCAATATCGTCCGAGGATTTTAATTTGATATTAAGTTTTATTTTTTGATTAACAAGATCATGAAATTTATATCGATCAGTTGTGGCATTGAAAAGTTTAGGAGGCTTCGGGCGAGTTAATGGATATGCGTTGAGTGTTAGTATGACTGAAGAGTGGTCTGAGTTTAAGTCCAAGATATTATCAGTAGAGTGAAATAGGTTAGATGGAATTTTTGAAACAAATATGTCAAGTATATCTGGGTTTTTATAAGCCAGAAGTTGGCCAGTAAGTAAGGCCCGGGGGAGCAAGTATTTTAATTTTTCTTATACTTGTCTTAAGTTGTCTTACCTAACCTTGCAAAGTCACGTAAGACAAGTCCACGTGGATTATTCGTACGGCATCCCCAACTTTGATGTTTGGCGTTAAAGTCACCTCCAACTATAAAATTGTTGCCAAAAGTACTAAAATAGTTATTAAAGTCTGCAATTGTAACTGCATGTTTTGGAGGTGAGTATAGTGCAGCAATTGTTACAGGGATATTATTTATATTAATAAAATCGCACATGACTGTAAGAAATTCTGACAGAAGTTTGGGAGAGGTTGGAACGCTATTGTGGATTTTATTAGTATGGCAACTCCACCGTGAGCCGTATTATCTGGGTGATTGACTTTCAGTAATTTGTAACCTGGAATATGTACATTAGAGTATTGCGTAAAATGTGTTTCCGTAATTAATGCAATATCAATACGTCGGTTTTGTAGTACTGATTGGATTTCAGTTACATGATTCCTTAGGCCGTTTGCATTGAATAGTAGAATTAAAAGGGATTTATCTGTGTGTGAGTTATTAATCATTTTTTATTATCTAAAAGACTGGTTATTACTTTGGTAAGTAGAGATATTAAAGGATTTATTAGAGATTTGAACTCTTCTAGAAAACTTGTTATTGTTTTATTGATATCAGCTGCCGGTGGGGGGGGGCAGATGATGATTTGAGGATTGGCCTGAAGTGGCCTGAGCATAGGATAGGGTGGGGTTTATGTTAGTGTCATTAGCAGGGTGGCTGTCTTTTACAATACGTGACTTATTACCAATATTATCTGACAAAAAGAAATGATTACTAGTGTCGTTGGAGGTCCTTGTATACCGCACATCCTTTATAACTGGCTGGATGGCTCCCGTGACAGAGTGCACACATTGGTGGGAGCATCGCGTGGATTTGGACAAGCAGATGATAGGTGGCATGCGCCGCAGCGAACACATCGTGGTCGATAGCCACAGTACGTTTTCTGTGTGACCGTAGTTCTGGCAATTTAGACACTGGCTTATGGTTTTGGCTTTGAAAGGTTCCTCTACTTTAATTTTTGTGTGTAATAGAGATGTCAATTTGTATATAGTTCATTTGACTGGCTGCTGGGTTCCAAATCGACAAAAAATTGTGGTAATGGGTGCTTGTTTGTTTTGTGTAGAACATTGGTAATATTTCTTACTTCAAATTGACGAAGTTCTAATTCAGATTTTATAAGATTAGTTGGCGTTGCAGGTTGCGAATTACAACTCGGACAGGTTTATCTTGTTGAAGTTGATAGGTGTGGTGCAGGAGCACCGCCGGAGCGTCGGCGACAGCGTCGACGGCAGTAGCAGCTGATGCAGAAAAATTGCAACTGCATATGTATAAAATTGTAATATCTTTATGTGTAAATTTCGTAGTTTTAAGGATTTAGGGTAATTATTTTAAATTAAAAAAAAAAAAAAAAAAAAAAAATGTATATTTTAGTTTTTAAGGTGTTTTTAAATACTTAGTTCATAAGTTTAATAATGTGAGCCCGCCCCGCGAAGGGGAAAAGGGGATTTTATGTTGTGTATATATTTGTTATGTGTTTTTTTGCGTTTTAATAAACGATGGTGGCGGGCCGGTAGTATTTCCGCAAGGCCAGTCCCCGGCCCGTCATCGATGCCACAATAAAAAAAAAAAAAAAAAAAAAAAAAGTTGATAGGTGTGGTATTCGGCTTTTTCTTCCTTTAAATACCGTATTAGTGACCTATACGCATCTGGAGTGCTGGTTTGAATTTTTAGTTTGTCTGTAGATGATTTACAGACAAAGTTATCAACACCGATTAGTTCTATGAGTACTGTGCATAGTTCCGGAAAGTCTTCGACGCCTCTAACGAAAACTGGGGGAGGAGCTTTGATTGGTGGGTCATTCGTATTTGTATTTTCAGTCTGTGTGTTAGTGGCAGTATTTTTGGTAGTGCCATTGAGCGGGTTGTCATTTAGACCATCCATCCGATTTGAATCCTGCACTTCGTTTGAAGCGAGAACCTCAAATCGATTTGCTGACGCGAATATTTTTTTACTAGGTTTATGACACTCACGCGGAGAGTTAGGCTCAGAATTCGAAGAATTGGAGTGGACTCTTTTAGATTTTTGTTGTACGGTCCAACCTATATCTGGTTGACTAATATTTGCATCGAGTGATAAGTTGGAGGTTTTTTTGATTATTTACGATTTTTATTGGGGATACGATATTATTGCTGTTTTTTTCTGTTCATTTTGATTAAACGAATTTAGTGTAAATAAAATTAATGAGTTTCTAAATAATACAATATCAGTCGCGATTAGTGCGATGATGAAGCCGGTGGAATTGCGATAGCGTAATGATTTGTTATATAATAACCGCCGAGACCGCCGAGACGGCCGCCGATAAGACCGTATGCGTTAAAAACACTGGCAATATTACTAAGGACGTAATATTTTTCCAATTTATTTGTGTGCAGACTTAAGTCAAAGAGAAGAGTAAATAGAATAACTTAATAGTCTGTGTCGCATCTTTGATTAACCGGATAGAGAAAAAAAAAGAAAAATAATAATAATCATAATATAAACGAATGGTCGTTATACTAACGCACGTGCATGCCGATCGGACACTATCGCGGAACTGATATTGAAACTTAAATATTTTTTTTTTTTTTATCTGTTTACTCTATGTTTTAAATATTGTTTTTTATGTACATATCACGGTTCCGAATGGGCTTTTTACAATTATTATATTTTCATTAAATACATCGATCTAACGGCGAGCACGAGCATAATAGTAAATTGTTTGTATACAGTAAAACCTATACCCTAATTGTCGTTATAATTCCACACAGTTTCAATATTCTTAAAAAATTTCATTTTTTAATTCTATATTTTATAGACACGGGAGTATTTCACTTATAACATAGACAAAATGATCATGATGCGGTTTGGCTCGTAATTATAATTACGCAACTGTTAAAAACAAAAATAAATCCATAAAAGTGTAACAATTATGTACTGTTTTAGGAGGCCGCGGCGCTCAAACGCCCTATGATTCCATGTTCCGGACCCGTAAAAAAAAAAAAAAAAATATATATATATATATATAACAATACATTCGACATATTTATTTAAAAGTTAAAATTCATTTACCCATAAGTTATAAAATATGAAAAAAAAAATTAAATATGGTCATATTAATCGAGCTAACTTAATTATCGTTTTATTGTAAATTAAGTATTTTTTTTTTATTTTGCTTGTAAGTCTTGTAATATTTTTTTAGGTTTTTAAGCGCTCAGCGAAATTTGGAAAACCCTGCGCTCATGGCAACAGTTAAACTGTTGCAAAATCCTACCAATAGTATTATCAACTATTGCAGTACGAAACATGTTACGTTACATGCTAACCTAACATTATATATTAAAAAAAAAAAAAAATGTCTAATAAATGAATGCGAATTCTCGATAATAATTATGAATCGCTTGCAAGACTAAAAAATAATTTAATGCTGAGAGGATTTCACGAAAATGTCTCCTACTTTTGATAAACCCGACGCGTAATGTAAACGCAATTGCAACGCGTTTTATATTAATAAGACAAATGGTAAATTTATAACTAGACACAAAGGTCATATCTACGAAATAAAATTTAAGAAAACGTCTCGTAATTCTAATTTTGCTGGGCCTTTTTTTTTTTTTTAGGAAATAACCGTGGGGCGTCGAGTACGCTATAAACAACGACTGAGCTATTTTTGAATAGTCACGACAACGTTTACATTAAAACTGTATCGAACGATTTTGCATATTTTTATAATGAGTTCGAAGAAAATAATTTAAAATAAAAAAAAAAAAACATCTTGAATGCACAAACAGATTTAAAAAAAAAATAATAATAATATTCTATACCAATATATTTTAGATAATAAATAGAACATTGTAAATCTGCGCCATCTCGTCTCTTTTTACAGTCTCTTCAATAATAATACATAATACTCACCGTGTAAAAAATGGCAATGTTTATTATTTTTTTTTTTTTTATATATTTCTCATTTTGATTTTATATACTAGTCACGTTGCATTTGTTCACCTCTGCCGTACAATTGATGATTTTATTTTCTTCGCTCGAAATCAATTCATTAGCAATGATTTATTATTGCGTACGGATACGCAATAAAATTCCTTTCTATATCCTACTTTTTTTTTTTTTTTCTTCTGACTGTTAAAAACTTTCCAACCCGAAATCTCGAGACGTGTGAAGGTGGCAGTTGCCCCCTTCCCCCTCACGTGTTATATCCGATTTGAGTTGAACTTTCGCTAATGTTTTGTACGTTTTATTAATATTATTATTTCGGTCCGATTTTCTACTGAGCAAATAACAGATACAGTCTATAAATCAAATATAAATATATAAACTCTTATGTATTCATTACCGTTATCGGGTTTATATTTAAAAAAAAAAAAAAAAAAAAACCGTGTGATTTTTCTACTGTATAATAATACCGTGGAAATGATTATATAAAAATTATGATATTATTTCAATTTTTTTTTTTTTTATAAAATTTAATTTATTTTTATCACACACCCGTGCAGAATATTTGTGCAAAATCGTCCAACGTATATAATTTACCTCGATCTATTCTTGTCAATTCAACGGGCGGATTACTTTTGAAAATAATTTTTATTACGCACATAACAACAATTTCCGCGTTTCGTGTTTAAATTACGCTTGGAAATACGTAATGATTTTTTTTTAATTGGACTCGGGTCCGTAAAATACAAAAATAAAAAAATACTTTCTTATCTCATAGATATTTTATATAAAAAAAAAAAAAAAACTGTAAAATAATTGTTTCGTATAATTTATATTTTATGGCGGACAGATCAGATAGCGATGTGATATTAAGGTCGGGGGACCACTGACAATCACTGAGATGTATTAATTCCGCGGTCACCCGGGCGGGGTCCGTTGTAAAACTCTTGGTTTAACTCGAGTTTATCGTCCGACCTTTACACAATACCCTAGAATTAACATATTGCCGGTATTACGTTTGCGGTTCCGCTGAATCGTTTTTATTCGTTTAATTATCGTTTTGCCGTCGCGACGTTTGACCGTACCCGGCGCGTACGGAATATCCGGACGACGGGCGGGGAACCGTAATGTATTGTCAATGGACACGTGCGAATTCCGTACACTTGTCAAAGCATAAAAATTAATAAACGGAGTACACCAACGCAGACGCCCGGTTTGTCCGTCAGTGTTCCCAAACGTCGATACCGGTGGGTGGGTGGGTGCCACCCGTTTTAATTGCATTTTATAGATTTATAATCATCTAAATTTGTAACAAATAAAACTGTAAAAATTAAAAAGTTGTAATAGCACTAGGTGTGCTGAAACATTTTATAATTATAATAAATAAATAAAAAAAAAAAAAAAAAAAATTGCATTTTTATTGGCGACTTTCCCGACAAAAACGACGTCTGTGTCCGTAAAGACGGAAATTGAACGGTCGACGGACCACGCGCCCCGGTGCTATAAAAATCGCGATTCAATTCGGTTGGACCCGTCGACTCATCGAGCTAATGATAAATCGTGTATTGTCCAATTGATTTTATTTCGTTTTGGGGAATCTTGAATCGCGTACCATTAATGATTATGTAAAAAAAAAAAAAAATAAAAATGGCAAATTCAAACAAATGGGAAAACAGTTAGCAATAACAATAGTCGTTGTTATTCAACTATTAGGATATCACGAAAAGTAAGAGTTTCAGCGTACGAGGACTGGTTATTATTTGATTTTACGGCGATAAAATCGTTTTGGCTAGTCGAAAATCCTGGACAATTCCATAAAAGGTTCGCCATAAGTTGTAATTTATGGGTACAAAAAAAAAAAAAACCAAAATTTATTACGCTCAACTCTAGTTGTTTTTTTTTTTTTTTTTTTTAATAAGCGTTTATGTTAATCGTATAAATCACGGTATTTCTCGTACAGTTTTTCGATTAATGTTAAATTTACCGGTTAAATCAACGTCTTTAGGTGTATCTACGGCTATCACTTCGAAGTTTTTTCGATTTAAAAATAATAATAATCCATTATATGCGATTTAATAATCCCGCGCTTGTATTTGTAATACTAATCGACGTACGGATAAAATTGCGGCTTACGATAATTTTTTATTATATACATATGTTTATTTTTCAATAAACATAATACGAAAAATAAATATGTTTAATTTACTTTTCGTGTTGTAAAAAAAAAAAAAAAAAATAAAAATAATAAATTAAATAATATTATTGTGTTCGCAAACAACTTTACGGCGGGGTATACGCGACCGATTTTGAAACTCTCGTGTAAAACCGAACCGATGACGGTCACTTTCTACGTACGTATAGGAGACAAATTGACATTAAAATTACAGCCGAGTCGCCGAGATAACAGCGATAAGCCTAAACCGTACACTTGGAAATCACACGAGATCGTTCTGGATTTGTTTAAATGATAATAATAATAATAAAACCAATAATGTTATCGAACAAAACTTGGGTCGTCCGTCCAATATAATATCAGTTGTGTGCGTATTCGTGGCGCAGTCGAACTCGCGACGTGCAGTTTTTTTAATAATTTTTTTTTAATATTTTTTTTTAATAATACAGATACGAATAAATATTTTAGCGACGACAATATGAACAATCCCGAACCGAAACTATTCAAGACGTTTGCAGAACAAGTAAGACGTCATCTGCGTCCTAAACATATTATTATTTATTTATTTTTTTTATGATATTAATCGATTATTATTGTACTACTGTACCGCGGCCGGGCTCGGTTCGCCCAGAATCCAAATATATCCAAGTTAACCGTGCGTATTTAATAACTTTATTGCTACAATAACAAACGAATACGATAATGTCAACGGGAAAGCAATTGACGAAACACAACACGTTAACGAGTCCATTGTATTGTCTTGAATCGACAGAGTTTTTTTTTTTATTAAAAGTTAATTTTATATTATAGCCGACCTGTTGAGCACACGGTAGGCCCCTACCGCCCCTTACCCGCCCGCCACCCCCGCGAATAGAATCATTACGATCATAACCGTATAACTGTTTATACGACGCGATGTGCGTTTAGTTTGAGACCAAAAAAAAAAAAAAAAAAAAAAAAATCAAAGGCACGCGATAATATTATTACCGTGTCGTTTAGACGGAATCGTTTTATCGAGCGCTGAGCCGGAAAAAACTTTACGCGGACGAACCCGTAGCGCCCGGAAACGAAAAATTGCACCGGGTTTTGAACGTTTACGATTTGACGGGCCTGGGCATCGGCGCGACGTTGGGCTGCGGCGTTTACGTGCTGGCCGGCACGGTGGCCAAATCGATCACGGGCCCCGCGGTCGTGTTGTCATTCGCTTTGGCCGCGATCGTATCGTCGTTTTCGGGTATGTAAAAAAAAAAAAAATGACGTCGAACGCTGTTTTATCTAAATGTGTTTTATTCGTCATTTTTTTTTTTTTTTTATTATTTTAAAAATTTAATCAGACGTTTTACGCGCTACGTTCGCAAAACAAATAACAATATAATTAATTATTTATCTATATATTGATTTCGTGTAGTTAATTTTTTAATTATGATATTTTTTTTTTTTTTCTTTCAACCTAAACTCCGAGCGAAAAAAAAAAAGTTGGGCTGGTCGCGCTATTACAGAACAGCAGCGGCAATAGCGGACAAAATTAGTACTAAAACTGACGTCCGTGAACTTGACCCACACACACTCTGTCCGATCGTCACCAAACAAACGCCGGTGGTTGGCAAATAGTTACCAATTATTAGCATATCAATTTTCGAAGTCGGCAAATTAAAATTGTAATTTTGGCGTATGTTCTTCAGATGTTTTTCCCAATTGAACTAACTCGGATTTTTCAAGCGAATACCTAACAAGTGTTATTATTTTTCACCTTTTTTTTTTTTTTATTGTTATACTAATCACGCCACCGTTGTAGACGGGATAAAAATGGGAATTCAATTTATACGCGTACGCAACGATAAATCATTGCTAAAGAAAAACCAATTCCGAGTGAAGTTTATCGTGTTTGGAAATATCGTAACTTTTACGATTTTCATTAAAATTTACATTAATATAAATGCTTATAAAAAAAAAAAAACACAACCATTGTTTTTCTACCATGAATATTTTTTTTTTCACCATTAAGTACAATTTATGGCGAACCTCGTGTCAAATTTCCGTGTATTTCTGTGCGGCCCATTGACTTCTTCAATACATTTGTCAACTATTTGTATTGGTTTAGAGCCGATTATATAAAGTGGATGGGTCAAGTTCACGGACGTCTAACCCAATGTCCCGGCCTTATCTTCCAAGGCCGTCATAGTAGCTAAACTCCATTTCGTCTAAGAAGACATCTCGTCTAATGAAATAGAAAACTAATACTACACGCTAAAAACTATACGAGGTGTGTTCAAAAAGTTTGAATCGCACACCAACAGTGTGATTGTCATTATTGGTTTCTATGAAGCATACCAAGCATAGTTGTATCTGTAGATTCTTCTTTGTTTCGGTGTAACAGATGGTTTTGCTGGATGAGTTTTTCGTGTTTTTGGCGATTATAGGACGAATGAAAAAGTAAATTAGACGAGCTTTTCGATAGGAGTGGATTTTGTCGTCTCCATTTTTTTCTAGTTAATTGAAATTATTGCGTTCCTCTGCCGGCGAACGTTCTGTCGTCACATCAAAAAGCCCATCAAGTTGTTTTTCATTTGAATTTATCCTATAATCGCCAAACACGATGACATCTATTACATCAAACAACGAGGGCTATAAAAAATATACATAAAAACAGATGCGCGGAGAAAGTTTCACAGAAATCAAAAACCGACTATGTAGCGTTCTTCGCGCAGTCCCGGACCAAATTAAACACATCTCGTATATATAAAAATCACTCCGTAATCAGCTAGCAAAGCACTCAAATCTTTCGTCCGAAAATTGAACTTGAAACGCAATTACACAATAAAGAAAAAAAATCGTCTTTCGGTTCATACAACTCGACGGAATTCGCCACCGGAACGCGTCCCTGAAGTCGATACGTCCGGAGCGACATTTCCGGTAGAAAAATTACGAACGGACAGAAAAAAAAAAAAAAAAAAAAATAATAATAATAATAATAAAAACCACTCAGCATAGTTATACGAATAGATTACTGGCTATTACGCGCAGAATCTGAAAATAATTTATTATTTTTACACAGGAGTTTGTTACTCCGAATTCGCTTGCAGAGTACCTAAAGCCGGATCCGCTTATATTTACAGTTATGTGGCCGTCGGCGAATTTATCGCATTCGTTATCGGTTGGAATTTACTCATTGAACACACCATAGGTAATATATAAAAATTCTTGAAAAAAACTTTACTGAAACAAAAACGATGAAATATGCCGAAATGTCACAAGTGTAAATAATACAGTGTGGATTCGGTGTACCGCCTACTAGCGATTTTTTTTTTACACGTTTTTTTTTAAATATTATTTTATTCCGCAGGGACCGCGTCCGTGGCCAAAGCCATGACCAACTATTTGGATTCGTTACTCGGAAGTCCGCAAAAAACTTTCATGAAACATTATTTCCCGATGCACATGGATTTCCTGGGCGAATATCCGGACATCGCGTCGTTTTTTTTCGTCATGGCCATAGCACGTAATACGAAAAAAAAAAAAAAACTTTCACTGAAACTAACTCATTATATCCGAATAAAAAACATTTTTTTTTTTTATTTTGTTTCGGAAATTTCAACCGCTACGTACTATCGTGTCTGTGCATTTTTTTTTTTTTTTATACGTGTTAACAATACTGTTATTGCAGTGATCGTGGCTTGGGGTGTTCGCAAATCTTCGTCACTCAATAACTTGTTTACCGTGTTGAACTTGTTGACGGTAACCACAGTCATAGCTAGTGGATTTTATTTCGGTAAGTGTGTAAAGACCACATAAGCGCGATGGGTTCAGAATTCAATTACGTGTAGGGACGCACAGTAGTGGAGATTAGTAGTTGATAGACGCGTATAGTTGTAAAATGTCTGAAATTTTCGACTTTTGTTGATTACACGCTGATAAAAATTTTGCAATTTACATTAATATTCGTTAAAAACAAAAAAAAAAAAAAAAAAAAAACCGATCAATTGGAATTCGTTACGTATAGTTAAAAATTAGCACAATCTGATCAACATATTCACATAACCGAATTTCGCTCAGATTCGTCTTTCGTTTGCAATGATTTATTTCGTTGAGTTACATACATAAAATAAATTCCTCTTTATAATAACTAGGGCGGTTTGGTTTATACTATAAAATACTATACAATACCACGTTTTATTTTTTTTAAAAATAAATTAAAGGAAAGGGCACAGAACAAGGTTTACTCTGTAAAAAAAAAAAGGTTTTTTTGGTTTTTTGAGGAGGGAGGGGGACACGCTCTAATCTTCCTCCTTTTGGATGCGTCACGACAATTAAATTATAATAATCAATGATGATCGTCATTTGTTTTTTGGTAATTTTTTTTTCCCAGGTAAATTGTCGAATTGGTTCATTCCGAAAAGCCAAATTCCGGACGGCGTGCACGGCGGCGAAGGCGGATTCGCGCCGTTCGGTTGGACCGGAATCGTCGCTGGCGCCGCCAGATGTTTTTACGCGTACATCGGATTCGATTCCATAGCCACGACCGGTTCGGTTTTTATTTTGCTTTTTTCTATATTATACGCACTGTCGAGATTTATCTAGACAAATCTATCTAGCGAGTTCGTTTAGATAATAATTTTTTCCATATCTTATCTTATCTAGATGAAAATTTTGATATCTATATGAAGTTTATCAAAAAAAAAAATCATCTTTTTAGTAATTATCTGGATGAATTAAAAAAAAGAAGTAAAATATTAATTACCTAAATGTTTTACTTTTAGTTAAAAGTTCCATCCGTTTGCATTTACAGAATTATTTTAATCGTTTTACATTTTTATCTCCCTTACAATTGGAAAAAAAAAAAAATGTATCTTTTTTATCTAGATAAATTCCACTTATCTATCATTTTATCTCATATAATTTAAATTTTGTTTGTATTTATCTGTATCTCGATAAATTTTGCCTATCTGCTTCGCAATGACACGTGTATTTTTCTTTAAATAAAATATTATTACTAGCAGGGTCTTTTTTTTTTTTTTGTCATTTACCATACTACACACATTTTTTTTCTGGGCTTCGCCACCACACCCTAAAACCAATCCCCAAATCGCAAATCCGATTTGGGGGGGGAGTGAGATAATTGGTGATATTGGGGGGATAAAAAGTAACCTACGACACACTACGAATCTTGCCCAATCGATTGACGTTGAAATTTAGTAGTTTTAGAAATTATCCGGGAAAAAAATATATCGAGGACATTATTTTATATAAATAACGATGACCGTCATTGTCGCGTTGGTTTTCCGTACAGGCGAAGAGACCAAAAATCCGAAACGGACCATACCCTTGGCGATCATGTTGTCGTTGTTTCTCGTCACGTTGGCCTATTCCGGCATGGCTTCGGTATTGACACTGATGTGGCCGTATTACGATCAGGTTCGAATTAAAAAAATCCACGCCGTTCTAGTATCGACATTAAACATATATTGTTGGGTTTTTTTTTTTTTAGTTTTTCTTTCTGTTCTTTGTTTTTCTATAGGATCCAAACGCGCCGTTGCCGGTCATCTACCAGAATCTGGGTCTGCCCGTAATCAAATACATGGTCACGAGCGGAGCGATATTCGCTCTATTCACCACGTAAGCCACTATTAACACCGCAAAACCGTGAAAATTAGCGAATATTAGCGAATATTCATTGCGTTTGCTGTTTTGACGATAAAAAAAAAAAAAAAAACCCCATTGCTATGATTGTTACATCGTTTAACGGGCTCTCGATTACGTGTGCAACAAGTGGTTTCCAAAATGCACTTTAAATAATAGTTACAATTTCCTTATCGTTTTACTGAAAATTGTGTAAGTACTGCGAGAAATTATCGTCTGGCCAGCGCCCACCATTAATCGCGGCGCAAAATGTCCAACAAAATCGACGTAAAAACCGTTTAAAATCGTTTAAAATGTTTCTCACAAACACCGTCTCGTTAATTGCAATGCATAACTATACGAGGTGCGACAATAAAATAACGAGACTTTTTGAATAAAAGTTGTTTATTTTAAAAATGTTATAATTTAATGATTATCACCTTCAAAGTACCTTCCCTCAGCATCAATACACTGTTGCATACGTCGCTGCCATTCTTGAAAACAGTGTTGCCAATTGCTTTCATTCAGCCCTTTTAGAAGTTCTGCCGTTTTCATTTTTACGTCATCAACTGTTTGAAAATGGGAAAAGAAATAAGAAGGAAATAAGAAGAAGTCACAAGGAACAAGGTCTGGCGAGTACGGGGGATGTTGAAGTACAGAAATTTTTTTTTCAGTTAAAAAACGTTGAATTGAAAATGCACTGTGAGCTGGAGCATTGTCTTGGTGAAGAACCCAGCCATTTTTCCATAGATCTGGTCGCTTCTTTCTGACACGTTCTCTTAATTTAATTAATACCTCTTTATAATAATATTGATTAATTAATTTTGTCGATTTTTTCAACGTTTTCGTTTGTTGAAGACGTGGTAGGACGTTCTGGACGATCATCATCTTCGACGTCCTCCCTTCCACTACAAAACCGTTTGTGCCATTCAAAAACACGAGCTCTTGATAAACATTCTTCACCATAAACTTCACATAACATATGAAACGATTCCGTGGCAGTTTTTTTTAATTTAACAAGAAATTTAATGTTAACACATGTTGTTCGATTTTTATATCTAATATTTTTCGGCAGTATAGTCGAACTCGCACTAATAACAAGGCTACTAACGTATAAGAAAATGAATCGATGCCATCAGTGTTCATAGTACTTTTAGATAAGTGTTTTCTAATCATATTTCAATAATCGTTTTATAGATAACGTTAATAGTTTAGGTTATATTCAAAAAGTCTCGTTATTTTATTGTCGCACCTCGTATACTATGACTTGGAATAGTGTATATGACTAGATCGAATTGAACGATAATTTTTGTAACCATGTCTTTACGGAGTAAATTTCGGCGAAGCCAATTCAATAGGAATAGAAAAAAAAAAAAAAATTCCACTGTGTTTTTGGTGGCCGCCAAAATCAATTGCACCGAATTCGTCAAACAGAAAAATATTGTGCTCGTTAGTATTTTTTCCCGCCTTTTGTAACGCTTTGCGACCTGCGTTTTCGTATTATGTAAATAATAATAAAAATTATTATTTTTTTTTTTTTTTTTTATGAAAAAACACGGGTTATGTTCGTGCCCGAAGCCTGGTGGGAACCATGTTTCCGATACCGCGAATTATGTACGCCATGGCCAGCGACGGCCTGTTGTTTGATATTTTGTCGAAAGTCAACAGCAAAACCAAGACGCCGTTTTTGGCCACGATGATTTGCGGAGTCGGCGCTGGTAATCACAAGCTGTTCCGATACTTTGCCCGATATAATATTGTAATAATATTTTTATATTTTCGCAGGCACCCTGTCGACCATATTCAATCTCGACCAACTCGTCGACATGGCGTCCATCGGCACGCTTATATCGTACATGATAGTTTGCGTTTGCGTACTTATACTCAGGTAATGCACGCAAAAACTATTTGATTTTTTAAATTTAATTTTTAACTTAAACTTGACGAAGTCCCGTTGTAAACAGGTTGACAGTTGATTACGAACAAATGAGATACGTGCGTATAAGAATTATTAATCGGACGAGCAGTCGAGGTTAGTGGTACGAGGGAGACGGAAACTGTGACATTAAAAAAAAAAAAAAAAAAATTAGAATGAAGACGAGAGGGACGTTTAAGGGAACAAAGGAATGGATATGGAACTCTAAAATGTATACTTGAGAGTAGAGAAGGAGAATCCGTTTGATTGGACAGCGATGGCTCCGACTGACAAAGTTCGAAAGCCCCGAACAAGAAGGATGGGCAAATAATCGCGGGATGGGCAGGAAATGATGTGCCAGATGGCAGCTATCTGGAGAAATGTTCTCTGTTTACGTCCAATCGTAGCCCCAGCGGCTATATCGTACTCAATAATGAGGGAATAGTAATACAGTAAAGAGATTTGAGTGGCGTAAAAATATGTGCAACATAGAACATAGATTCCTGGCGAGTATGTATCCGAGGTTACGAACGAAGTTGCCAGCATCGTCGATAATACAGTAGTCGAAGGGACGGAGGATTAGAGACGGGAAAAAGTAATCACCGAGCATTTAGGGAAGTTTAGGGCATGGCCGAGTTGACCAATCGGTCAAGGTCAGCTTGCATCAGCAGGCAGGTTAGATTAGGTAGGGAGTTATTGTGGAGGGGAATAACTTCACGCCGTCAGCAAAGATTAATACAATAAGGGCGAAAAGAGAACCAAGATGAAAGAACCGCACTTCGGGAGTGACACATGAAAGAGGAAGGAGAGTAAACACCAGAGGATGAGGATGAGGAGGAGGATAGAGATGAATCGGACACATCGAGTGGCGTACTATACGGTGTTTTATACAATTTTACAATAGTTTTGCGACTTTTCGAAAACCGTGGATTTGTACGATATTTTTGTTCAGGTATAGAAACAATGACGACCAGCGGACCATGGCATCGAAAACGTCCACGGAGTACGAATGGTTTAGATTTTCCAGTGTGACGGCATCACCGACAGACCAAACTCAATTCATATCGAGAGTGTTGATACTCATTTTTAGTACGTTTAGTTGTAGAAAAAAAAAAAAAAAAACATTTATCAAAGCCTTTTGAATGTTATACAAATTATCACGAGTATTATTATTAATCATAACCAAATCACCAGAAAAAAAAAAAAATAATAATAATATTTACCGGAAAAAAGAACCTATTTGTCTCCCGGTTTCTTTTGAAAATCAATTTTTCCCGTAATGTTTTTACTCCCGTCGTTATTTCCCGATTTTTCCGGAAAAAAACAAAGATACGTTTAGATTTTTTAGTAAAAAAAAAAAAAAATTATTGTATATTTTAATCACCGCATTTGTGTTTCAGCCGTCTCTGCATTTGTGTTTTGCATTTGCTCGGTGAACGTGGAACATTGCAAAGGCGTGTGCCACCTGTCGCTGACCATTGCGGTGTACATTTCGTGCGGCGTCCTTGTCGTTACTACGATCATGCTGTACAGACTTCCACAAACCGTCGAACATTTATCGTTCAGGGTGAGCTGTGATATTTCCAAATGGGTCACACAACGGAAATTTTATGTTCCGATAGTTGCAGGGACGACCCTACTTAAATTTAATTTTAGCGTGGGAAAGTAATTTTCAAGTAAACTTCATGGCGAATTCAAGGGTGTTTTCAGAAGTAACGGAAATTTTATATCCCGATAGTTGCGAGGACGATCCTACTTAACATTAATTTTAGCGTGATTTGGCGCAGGGACCTCAATGATTTTGTCGGTTCGGTTCTTAAAAAAAAAAAAAAAAAAACAATAAAAATCGATTCTGGTTTTTAAAATTATAAAACAACGGTTCCGAGTTAATGCGGGTTCTTGAAAATGCATAGTTTCAAATAGCATTGCCAATTATGAGACATTTTGTTTTTTGTTTTTTACTAATAAAACTACCGACAAAATAACATTAATACAAGGCAGGAAAGTAATTTTCACGTAAACTTCATGGCGAATTCAAGGGTGTTTTAAGAAGTTTTATCCGATTACTAGGACAATTGCCATTATACAGGTCTATTTAGATAGAAAACAAAAATGGTATCGAATTCTTTTAATTATAAACAACCAAGTATTAATATTCGTAGGCATTCTCGTTGGAAATATCCATTATCGTCGTTCGACCCGAATATCTTTTTTTGAAGACATCGTGAATGTATTTGTAGATAAATTTCGCCGACGGTCGTATAATATGATTATTTCGAGTTAAAAATCCCATAGATAAATAAAATAGACATGTAAAAGTGAAATATTTCTATGGTTCTATGGACACTTGGTTTTATTCGATTCCAAATTTCAAATTTAAATAAAACGTTCAGTTATTACCGATAAGAACCCCAAAGAACCAAAGATATTTGTATTTTATTTAAATGGTTCCGGTTTCTTGAATTGAAAAATATGGGTTCCAATTGAGGTCCCGGTTTTCAATTTTTCATCGGGAACCGGTTTTTTCGGTTCCGGTGCCAGTCGCTGGTTTGGAGTAAACGCCGACCTCTTTAAAAATTACACAATTTTAAAAAAAAAACTGCAATTAAATTCCAGGTTATAGCCGTGTAACTAATTCGAATGATTAATATTGTAGGAGTAAAACCTAATAATATTATGCAAAATATCCTACGTTTGTGTTGGGTCAGATTTAAAATAAATAAAAATCGGTTAAAAATTGACTTTTAGCAGAAATACTTCTGAGTCACTGTAACTTTATATTATTTTTTTTGTTGATAAAAATTGCTTGAAAAAAAAAATGTGAGTTTCCCATCGCTCGTGTTACGAGAGAGAGCTACGATTTTTAAAATTTACCTTGCTCATATTTGCACATCTCGAAAACAAAATTTGTATATTTTAACGCGTACCAATAGAACGTTGGCCACGGAAATGTCGAAAATTTTCACACTCGACGGAGAAATCTAATATCGATGGCGATAAAATTCGATTCGTTTTGATTATTTTTATTATTTATTTATTTATTTTTTTTTTGCAGGTACCTTTTGTTCCTTTCGTACCGTGCTTGAGCATACTGCTCAACCTGTACCTGATGATGGAACTCAATTTCAAAACGTGGATAAGATTCTCTTTGTGGCTATTAGTAGGTCGGTAATCCGTATCGATGATACGGAATTTATAATAACAATCGATTATACCAAACATTCCTTTGCATTTCACACGTGTAATTCCGCCTGAAAACATTATTTAATGATTTTATTACTATCGATGTTCTAATAATATAATAATCTCGCCTGTTTTTTTTTCTTTTTATCCCTCCGTAGGATTATTCATTTACATTTTTTACGGAATCCGGAACAGCGTGGAAGGCATACGACAACGGGCCATAAGCGGCGGAAAAGACTAACCGTGGATATCCGTTACTAATAAAAAAAAAAAAAATGATTACTGTTTTTCAAACGCGTACAAATATTATATTTTTGTCGGATGTATATTATAACACTAACTATATATTGCAGTAAACCGTTTTTTTTAAATTGTTTTTTATACGACGGAATAAATATTACTTATTACACACTAGCTAATTCGCCCGGCTTTGTCCGAGTTACCTAATTTCAATTTTGTTTTTTTTTAGGACATAAACGAATAGAACACATTTTAAAAAATCAAACGAATAGTGAGGTTCTTATTGAAATTATTCGAGAATTTTGAGTAGAGGCAGGCAAAGAAAAATTCAACACCAGATACTGATAGTCATTTTACATTTGAAATTCAAACTTAAAGAAAGATTTTATTTAAATGTTCGCGAATTTTCACTTGAAGCTAGAAAAAACATTACATTCAACACCGGTACTCTCATGAGTTCTTATACGTTTTGGTACATATAATAAAAATCTATAATACTTCTCGGTGTATCTTATTGTTAAGATCCGGCGCACAACTGTATAAGTTATTTACCGAGCCATCTCGAGAACATGCGACATAAAATTGCCCGTGAGTGAAGCAGCGATCTGAATGATTGCCGATGCCTTGCTGGTTTTAATGTCTGACATTTTTGTTGCTCGTCGCAAAGCAAAGTCTGGCGGGAAATCGAAAACGTTTTGAATGTGGCCTTTCGCACAGTCAGTAAAAAAAATTTCATCTCCAATCTTTTTCAATGAAATTATTTGCAATCGCGTGCCGTTCGAGGCCGTACCTACATTTCCGTATGGCGTTTACCGGGTTGCCCATTTCGTTTGGTTATACTTCGAGCTCTGGGCGGGGGCGTCTGTTTATAGAAATTAATTGACTCGATCGTCAATTAACTTACAAAAGCTAGAATTAAAACCTGGTCCGCGATGTACTCTATCGTTTAAAAAAAGAAAAAAAAAAGGCAAGTCGATCGAGATTCAGTAATTTCGAAGATTACCCGTGACTAATATAATATAAATTATATAATAATAAAAAAAATCCAATGGTATGACGTCGTTCGTCACATAAACGTTAAGTAGCACTCCGCCGTGCTTGTTTGTCACGGATCTCGTAATGTGCTAAACAAGGCGTATAGGCAGTAGTACTTGTTTAGCACATAACTCATTATCGCGATAATTAATAAAAAAAAAAACTGACAGTTAAATAACAAAAATGTATCAAATAATAATGTCGTTATGATAGTATGCTGCAAAAAAAATTATAGTCGGTCATTCTCTTAGGGTAATAAATCCCACTTGAAGGCAGCTCAAACTATAGACGTAAGCCATTAAACAACATTTCGAGATTCGCGACGATCACGCACGGGCGGAGCACTACTTTACATTTAAATGACGTACGACGTCATTCTATTGGATTTTGTATTGTAATGTTGTGCTTTTTAAATTCTCCAACGCGTTCGCCCGGCATGTGTGATATTCTAGCGCGTTGAAAACACTTGTCGTACTTGTAATTTTAACGAAATTTCGTGTGTCCACATCGACACCGAAAATCCTCTCGTTTCGGCATTCGATACCGTCACGGGCGTGTACGGTAAGTATCGAGGTGCTGGCAATTTTAAATATTCACGCGAATTTATACGAAACCGCTTACTGGACACAATTCGATTATCTTTTACCATTACATCCGAATAAATTTCCCTTATATCCGTGTCTTAAACACCGATATCGTTTATACATTTTGTATGGGTATACATGTGTACCCATAGAAAAACAATGCGAGGCCCAAAGAATTGAAAATCGACAACCTGCCGTTGAAGCCAAATCAGATATTTCGATAAATGAATAGATCAATAACCAACAAATCATCGTAGTCTGTGCGTGTAATATTGTAAAATTGCGCGGCCTTGGCTACGACGTACGTGAACCGGCCGAAGTATTGCAAAAAAAAAAAAAAAAAAAAAGAAAATGCGCTAAACATTTGATCAAATAATAGATAAATATAATAGAAAATTTCCCCGATTCTTTACAATACGTACAAAAATGTACGGACGCACGTGTATCGTCTATTTTAGTTTCGAACACAAATGCTCAGTGACGGCCACTTCACTCGGCCGAGACACTTATTCGATTATATCAAACATTTGTATACAATGTTTTTTTTTTTACAGTTTTTTTTATATATATATATATTTTTTTTTTTGTTGTTGTTGTAAATATACTCGATCATCTGCGTTCTCGAGTTTTAATGCCGTAACGAATTATCAATATAATCTATATTATCTATGCAATATAAAATTGTTATTACTTTTATGCGGCTTAATACTTTTATAGCTTACCGCTTTTGGTTTTTTTTTTTTTTTTTTTTTACTTTTCATTACCGTACAGACATTGTTAAACTAGCTTAACGCCCGTCAACACGTTAAAACTATTCGTACGCCACCGTAATAAGGCCTATTATAAAAAAATAAAATAAAATAAAAAATATGTTCGACGTTTAATCAAATTTAACGTAGATAATAGTAGGCAGAAAAAATAATTCGGGATTAATTTATAACCTTGCCGGCAATCATCCGATCGATTCGACCGATATGTAAATAGTACAATAATATTTAAATATTTTTAAACGAAGAATTTCCGCGGTCGTCTTTGGAAAATCAAATTAATTTTGATATTGTGTGTTCGGTAAAACGAGAAAAACGAACGGATCTTACCGAGGAAAAACATTTAGGATTACGTTAAAAATACAATTTGATGGGCGACGTATACTCGAAATATTTGATGCAATCTACAAGGTTTCCCGTAAGTTGTTCTTATGCGTCTTTTAAAATCATCAACGTTTTTTTTTCGATTTATGTGAATCTATTTTTCTAGGCTCGTTCGAATGTTCGACACAATTTAGCGAACTTGGTGGTAAGAAAAAAAATAAAAAAAATAATAATAATAATTATAACTGTAATTTATTTTGTAGTTACGAATTCATTAGATTTATCAGACACATGTACCCATTTTTCGTACGATTACGTTTCGCTGTTTTAAATTGTAATACCGTTATATATTATTACATAGACAACTCATAGACGGCAAATCCACGCCAATAGGTGCTATATAGCATAGCAGAGCGTTTAGGGTAAAACGGTTTGCTTGTCGAATCCGGTCTGAAAAAACGTTATTCGAAAATCAAAAGTGCTTTTGAAAGGTTTTGAAAATATCGTCAAAACGCGCGACCGTCAAACGGGCTGTGGCAGTGAAAATCGCCGAATCGCATTCGTCCGAAACCGCCGGTTTGCGCGGCTGACAGTCGGCGACGGGTAAGGTAAAACGATCGCCCTGTAGACATTACGCGCTATCCGTCCGCGATAAACCGGCACGTACGTAATCAAACCGTATTAGATTTTTTTACGGTTTTCGTGTAACGCGTGCGGAATTAGCAAAATCGTCCGGGATAACTTGTAGGTTAGGTTTATTAGGTATGTTTTTTTCATTATTATTATTTTTTTTTTTTCAGGGTTAATATTAAATATACAGACGTACAGTGTCATCGCCGGCAACGAGATTACCGTATATTGTCGATTTGTCATTATTGTGTAATCGCGACACGGTATCTACGGCATTGATACTTCTGCATGTGCCGAACGAAAGCGTACTCGAGGCGCGTTGCAGTTACGGTAACGGGACCGCCCGATTAAAGTTCTCGACACCGTAGTGTCGTTTCGTTTCGTATTTAACCCGACGATTGTCCGCGAAATTTTTATCGGGGGACCGGCGTTGAGACGATAGAGACAGGAAACGAATCGCGTAAAACATGACCGGACACGTAAGTATATTGGACTTTTTGTCTTTTCTCTCACGAGGTTTTCCTATTGTCTCCACACTGTTCCGGGTCCCCTCCTCCCCGGGGGTCTATAAGTGTCCGCGCCGGGCTGCGGGCGGATCCAGGAGTTTTTTTATGCGGAGGGGTGCTAAGGTCGCGTGTATACCTATAAATAAATGTTTAAACATAAAAAATTTAAATTCAAAATACGTACATTTTAAATAACATTTCTATTATTCTGTCGTAATTCGTAAAGTAAAAATATTATCGTCGTTTTAACCAACGTCTACGAACTCTACCCTCATCTTATTTTTTTGTCGAACGACGGCGTCAACAGTTCGTTTTTATATCTGCGTATATTATATAACATTTAGACGTACCTCAGACATGGCGGACCTTAAGTAATCGTTTTGGACTTTCTTTAGGCCGAGACCGATCGCTCTGCTACGGCAGTGCAAACTGGTAACGTGGCGAAAATTTGTAGAAGTATTTCGATGTCAATTCATTGCAATGTTCTAGTGCCTCTCAGCTACAAAATGCGGATTATTTTTGAATTTCGGCCCATTTATTATTATTCCCACAAATTTATCTCCGCTTTCGATTTTAAATCTGTACCCTCGAAGTCTTCGTGACAAGACAATTTGGCGGATGCGATATAATATACTTTTAGCGTCGTACAAATCAATTTGTATATAGGAATTAGACATTTTAGCGCAACAATTATGATTCAATTAATCGTTGAATCTAGATTGTTTTTAAAATAATCCGGGAACCAATTCGGGCATACCGTCCGGAAACGACATTCCAATTACGGAAATATTATCGGAACACCGCCGAAATTCGAACTTGTTGTTAATGCTATTTGCTTGTTTCGATATATTTGTATTTGTTGGCGTAGACGTTCTACCAGGCGCTGGGCCGGAAGAAAACGTTCACGGACGAAACGGAACCGGGAAAAGAAAAGTTCAAACGGGTGTTGAACACGCTGGATTTGACCGCGATGGGCGTGGGCGCGACTTTGGGCAGCGGCGTTTACATTTTGGCCGGAACGGTGGCGAAAACGATCGCCGGACCCGCGGTCGTGCTGTCTTTCATCGCCGCCGCAATCGTATCGTCGTTTTCAGGTTAGTTTCCGCGGTTTCGGGAATACATTTTTCTTTTTTTTTTTCGTGTGGAGGGGTGGCACAGGAACGAATTTTTTTGTTTTTTTTTTTTTTTAGGAGTGTGTTACGCCGAATTCGCCGGCCGCGTACCCAAAGCCGGTTCCGCTTACATTTACAGTTACGTGACCGTCGGCGAGTTCATCGCGTTCGTCATCGGCTGGAATCTGTTCATCGATCACACGATAGGCAAGTGGACATTTGCGAATCTAAAAACATAACGGATTAATAGAAAAAAAAAAAATACCCGTGTTTTCCGTATAGGGACGGCTTCGGTGGCCAAAGCCATGACCAACTGTGTGGACACTCTGCTCGGGAACGTACAAAAGACATACATGAAAAAGTATTACCCGATGCACTTGGACTTCCTAGGCGAATATCCGGACGTCGCGTCGTTCATTTTCGTCATGTCCATAGCCCGTAATTACCAATCAATATTACATTTAATTACAATAAATACGGAGTCGTACTACTAGCGTTGTTGTCGTTGGCGAGAAATCAGGAACGTAGGATTTAGAGGGGAATTCGATTTATGACCGTACGTAACGATAAATCGTTGCTAACGAAAAATCGCTCTGCCACAATGTTCGGTAAAAACGTTTGAATATATTCAAATTGAAAACGTGTGCAACTAAAAGACAGACACTTCAATAATAATCGTCCGTGTTTTACCGTTTCGATTTGTCGCGTTTATTTTCACGGAGCCCAAACTAGCATAATGCCGTGGAATATTGTGATTTTCATAAAAAAAAAAAAAAAATAACGTATAGCATTACGTACAATATTTTTCTGTTTGACAATTTAGTTTGTACGACTATTACCGCGAATCGCGTGTCGAGATTTAATGCGTTGCTGTTAGATCAAAAACGGATTTTATTCACGTAAACTATACCCATAAAAAAAGGCTTGCCTTAAATAATCGCTCTCGCCAATTACGTTATCTTCTCACATCACAACACATCAACTTAAAAAACAAGCTACTATTATATAAACTCCTACTCAAGCCGATCTGGACATACGGTATCCAACTCTGGGGCGCAGCCAAAAAATCCAACTTAAACAAAATTCAAATCTTCCAATCAAAGTGTCTCCGCCAAATAACCAAAGCTCCCTACTATGTATCTAACAATACTCTACATAGAGACCTAGCCGTGCCAACAGTCCAAAACGTCGCAAAAAATTTCTACAAACGCACACACTCTAAATTCCACAGTCATCGTAATCCCTTGATTTCTGAGCTATCCTCCAACGCTATTCCCGGTGACCCCAGAAGGCGTCTTAAACGTACCTGGTGTCGTGACCGTCTAATCTAAAATTGTATATACCTCTACCTCCCCATAATTTGTAATACCACTCTCTCTTGCTAGCACACTAAAACCTTAGCCTAAAATCCTGACCTTAAGTGCCTCCAATGGGGCGGCTTCTTATCTCCAGCCTCTCAAGCCATGTTTCCTCCATCACATGCACTTCTTGTAAAACAACACTTACAGATTGTGAATAATAAAAAAAAAAAAAAAAATAAAAAAATTCACGTAAACCGTAACATCGTACGCGGAATGCTGTTGATTTTTACGGTTTCCATCAAAACTGTTACACACATTCTAATGTCTCGTATTTATTGTACCGTTACAGTTATTTTAACTTGGGGCGTTCGTAAGTCTTCAATGCTCAACACGTTGTTCACCACGTTAAACTTGTTGACCGTGTGCACGGTGATCACCAGTGGAATTTATTTCGGTAAGCGGGCGAACAATAGCAAAAAAAAAAAAAAAAAATCGAGTGAATACACGAATGGCCGCAAAATTCCGGCCCGTATCCTGTGCAAAGTCGTTAATGTAAATATAAAACTCTTTCGATTTCAGGAAATCCGGCCAATTGGTTCATTCCGAAAAGCGATATTCCGGCCGGTGTGATGGGCGGCGACGGCGGTTTTTTACCGTTCGGCTGGACCGGCGTGGCGTTCGGGGCCGCCCGGTGTTTTTACGGGTTCATCGGGTTCGATTCGATATGCACGACAGGTTGGATATATTTTTATTTTTTTTATTGCGTACACATTCGTCCGTGTTGTTTTACGGTAATTTTGTGTTATTGTGCCCCCGTCCTTCCCCCCCCCCGCGACAGGCGAGGAGACGAAAAATCCGAAAAAAACGATTCCTCTGGCGATTATGTTTTCGCTGTTGTTGACCACGTTGGCGTACGTCGGCGTGGCGTCCGTACTCACTCTCATGTGGCCGTATTACGATCAAGTATAAGTACAAAAAACCACAAAAATAATCGTCAATTCGACTAATTTTCGATTTTTTTCTATTCGGTCTCCGGACAATATGTTAATTTAGGACACGGGAGCCCCGCTGCCGGTCATCTACGAACACTTGGGGGCACCGGTCATCAAGTACATGGTCACCTGCGGTGCGATATTCGCTCTGTTTACCACGTGAGCAAATAATTATTATTCCGTTGTGATTTTTATGTATGCATTTTATTACGGTTATTTTTTCTTTTTCTTTTTTTGCCAGTTTGATGGGATGTCTGTTTCCGATACCGCGGATTTTATACGCCATGTCCACCGACGGTCTGCTGTTTGAATTCCTGTCGGTAGTCAACGAAAAAACCCGAACGCCCATCGTCGCCACGCTGATATCCGGATTCGTTGTCGGTAAAATTACTCGTAGCGGGCCATTTCGCATCGGGCCGTGGTGCAATAATATTTTAACCTAATGATTTCCGCAGCCATACTATCGACCGTGTTCAATCTCGACCAACTCGTCGAGATGACGTCTATCGGTACGCTCACGTCGTATTTGATTGTATCCGTCTGCATATTGATACTCAGGTGTGTATGCACGCCGGTGTACAGCCATAAAACGTTTTGTTTTTCGTCTTAACGGCAAACGGATTTACTCCGTAAAAATTTAAAATTTATTTTTATCTCATTATGGTAATATTGGTCCACTGATCTACTCCGCCCGAGTTGATCTACCCATTCAGGCGCAATAGACGTGGCCGTCCGACAATAATTATCGTAATCGCAGTAGTTTGATTTGAACCAATTGAAACGTAATTGAATTCATTTTAACAAGTTTGCTTTGCGTCGGTCAGTGTACTTTTTCAATTTTATCAAATATTTTATAGATTTGTCGAGATTTTAAAGTTAATATGAAAAATACCGGTATGCTATGAGCAATCTTGTTTATAAACTCACATAACGTTGCGATTTTAAAATCGAATCACAGGAAGTATCTAAATTTTCGTCAAGTGTTTTTAGGAGAATCATGACATTTTTTTAGTGCATTACGCGATACGTAAACCAGAATTATTTACGGCGGTTTTATTTCGTGCAGGTATAAAAAAGACGACACGGTCGTTACGAGCGACACCGCCGACGACGATTCCGCAGTGATTTTTCTCACCAAATGGTGCGATTTGGCGGAAACACCGAACGTGTATACTCAACTCGTATCGAAAATACTGATAGCGATTTTCTGTACGTCTTCGAATAACTCAACTGTTATGTGTTGATTTTTTTTTTTATTTCAAGTCGCGCCGTTCGTCCGTGTGCCGTTTAACGATTGATAATATTTTAACGTTCCTACAGGTGTTGCCGCGTGCGTGTTTTGCTTGTGCATGGTGAACCTCGACTGTTACGGCAATGCCTATTATGCACCGCTATTGGTCATCATCGTGTCCGTGGCGGCAATTTTATTAGTTTCCGTGCTGATGTTGAACAGAATGCCACAAGCAATCGAAAACTTAACGTTTAAGGTGAGACATTCCAAACAAATGTCCCGATATGATTTTGCTAAAATTCGATTCGGTGTGCGTACCACCCCACAAATAGAAATGTCGATTTTAGCGGTAGATTTTAAATGTAAAAAACACTATATATATATTTTTTTTTTTTTTGTAATTTCATATAATTCTCTAGCACGCACCTCGGGCTTGTGTTTTTAAAGTAACGAAAGCATATTTTTTCCCCTAAATAACCGCCGACCCCGGGCATTTGTTTTAACAGTAACAACAAAATAATAATTACATCTAGAAAAAATCGATTTGACATTGGTGTTTTTTTTTTTACAGGTACCATTCGTCCCTTTCGTACCGTGTTTGAGCATCGTTTTCAACCTGTACCTTATGATGGAACTGAGTTACAAGACGTGGATACGGTTCGGCACGGGAATCTTGTTCGGTTGGTGCCAACGTCGTAAAATATTATAATCGATAATGTTTTTTGTGTATCGAGTCGTATCGATAGTTTTTTAAAGTTATAAGGCGATCGGTGTACTGCAATTTATCGAATCCGATTGTGTTTTTCGTCAGTTTATGATGACATCCGCACAACGAGAAACTCAAGTCTCAAGTCACCAATCGAAACCAGAATACCCCAGTATTATGGTTTCAAGTGGTGCGGATAAAAAAACGAATCGAATGAAAATGTCACGTTCAATCGTAATAATAATAATAATTGAAAATACAAATAATAAACTATTCGCACTTATACGATATTCAGTGGCGTGGTCGGGTGAGGGGATGGGTCATTATTATATAGAACACGAATTACGTAAAACCGTCAACATTTTTATATTTTTTATTGTTCGAATTGTTTTATTTGTATTATACCTAGTGTGTCTTTTTACAGGGATAATCATATACGCGGTGTACGGATTCCGGCACAGTTTAGAGGGCAAAAAAAATCGGGCAATGAAAGACAACACAGATGACCGAAAGTCATAAAATACTGAAAATCTCGCTCTGACCGTTTTATTTATTATATAAAAAAAAAATTTTTTTTAATCACTATACAATAAACTTATATGTATACATTGATAATTGACTGCATTTGACTGCGGTTTTATACGACTGTTGTTCTTTATATTAACGGTATTTTATTATTGTGACATGTCGTGTATCCGATTTATTTTCTGGGATATCAATATTGTAAATTAGCGTGTTAATTTTCGTTGTTTAATAATCTCTGGACAGTCCTCCTCATTTATCTTTCGAAAGTCTTTGGAACTAAGCAAATCGTGTATAGTACGACAAATGAGCAAAACCATGGAGATTTAAAGACGTTTTAGGAACAAAAACCACTATAATAATAATTTGTTTTACTTTGTCGCCACTGCCCCCTTCATCTCCATTCATGTCCCTCGTGTCCCACTTTCGCCCATTTGCCCTCCGCCGCTTTGCTCCTACCTACCCATCTTGTTCCACATATTCTCCTTGCTCCCCTACCACCCCATTGCTACCGCTTCCCCGATACCCTTTCTCCCTTGCCACTATTTCCTCAACAATCCAGCGGAATCCCTAAACACCTTCCCAGGAGGGCCTATGTGCTAGTTGATATGTTCATTCTGACAGTCTATCATTGAACGAATATAAAAGCCCGGATCCGGAATCGTCTTTAACTGTTTTTATTTTATCGCATTATTACTCGTCTCATATTTGTTTAATGCTTATTTCCTATTGGTGTATGTTATCAGTAATCGTAAATCGTTTATTATTTGAATGACTAGAGATATAAAATATGAATAATAGATAAGAAATATTGATAATGGAGAAGAAATATCGATTTTTTTTAGAGGTTACACCGACTCTATGGAGACTCCAACTATTGACTAAGAAACGACGTATGAGAGCGAACAGAACCTTTACCATGTTACTCTAGTAACATGGTAAAAATTGAATGTCCCACGTAGATCTAATTGTAAATGTGACTGCCAATCGAGCTCGTCGGGTATTTTCACTATAGGCGCACGGCAGAATCAATAATACCTCGCACTTGTGGTGTGTTCGTTTCGATATATCATTTATTTCGTGATCATTTTTTTATGATTTTCAATATGAGGACTACGTAATATTTTGATATCAGAATCATAAGTTTATGATTAGGTATCCAAGTACCTGTGTTTAATTAATAATCACGAACAAATCGTAGAAACGTGTTTTATCCTAACCCGGCAATGTATATTTTAAAACCGGATCCAAAAATGCGTAATTTGTCTTCAAAAAATCAATATTTTCCTTACAACTTGGCCGAAATATATACTATTCACTAAAGATTCGCATCCGTCCGAAGATTCAAGTGTTCGCTAATATCAGTGGCGTATTAAGGATTTTTGTCTGGGGGGAGGGAGATATGTAGTTATCCATCCAGAGATCACTAATTATAGGGGGACTCCGCTAATATCCATAAATATTTATATTTATATAAATATACATTATATATATATATATATATATATGTATATAAATATTTTTTCTGTCCGTGTGTATGCCACTGAACTCCTCCTAAACGGCTAGACCGATTTTGATGAAATTGATAGGGTGTGTGTTTGAATGGGTCCCCGAATGGTTTAGATTCACAATTGTACCGGATAAGTGGCGTTGCAAGAGTGGCTGGACACAGGGTTATTGGTATTATAAGTACAGCGATCAAATTATTTTTGTGATACGGATGAAATTAATGTAAAAAAAAATGTGAAGTTAACAAAATTAACTGTTTATTAACAGTTGAATTTGTTGATTGCCACGGAAACCAATAGTATAAATAACTATATACAGAATAAAACGACGAGTATGGTTACGCTAAAACGGTAATCCTCATCGACAAAATATACAAACAAAAGTAGTGATCGAGTTACATTTGGTTTAGACTCTCGAATGAAGTGTGGCAATTTCAGTCCGATCGGTACATATGTAGACCAGGGAAATCTAGTCTCTGCGGTTATCAGTAATTAATAGGCTCTCCGATTTATTGTATTTTTAATAATAAAAAATAGTGAAGAATATTGGACGGGAAAAAATGTACATTATTATAATTGATAATTGATGTTCGGACGAAATTTTATCTCATTGATAACGGGAACCAATCAGAAATGACGGGCCACAGGTGGCCCATTCTTTTGTTCTAGTAGTGGCATATTTTGAAGGGGGTGACCTTCTTGTCTGGACACCCACGACCTATAGAAAGATAAAAAAAAAAAAAAAAAAAAAAAAAATGGTCCAATATACTTTCATTACTCATGCCTATTCAAATATTTATATCCGAACAGTTCAATGGTTTTTTTTTTTATTGGTAAATAATTTTAAAAACGGATTTGTAAGGGTCTTAATATTTCGAACACGCCCCCCCTAAAAAAAAAAAGAGTTTAAATTTTAATATAAATCGTAAAAACCACCGTCATTTTACATACTCATTTTCGATTTGTGTAGAGTTAAATTTGTCTAGCCCCGTGTACATGTGCTTAACAATTTAATCCGAGAGAGAGGTTGAACTTAGTGGTAAAAAAAAAATAGATTTTTGCAAAAACACATATAAACAATTGTAATTTATTTTGTAATTACGAATTCACGTTTGTCGATTGTTTAGATTACCAATGATGATCATGTAATTTTTTAAGAACAATTACCACTTAACAGTTTTCGTTACGTTTCATAACGGCACAATTGTTATCAAATAAGCCAATTAGAGCAGGTAATAAGCTAATAAATAGGCCGATAAGCACAAATGCACGATTGGTCAATGGATAGTATTTATTAAATCCATACTTCCAAACAGTGGTATTTTTTTATTAAATGATTATTTAACAAAAAAAAAAGGATATTAAAAAACACAAATGCGGTCAATGAGAGGGTTTTTTTTTGAATCCACGACCCCGATTCAGTATATAAACTTCACGGCCTTATTCATATATATTTATAAAAGTATGCGGGTACCAAATTCAGACCGAGAGATTAACCAGTTCGCCCAACTATTTTATTTTCTCACAACATATTATAGGTATCCAAAAATCGTTTTACTCGCTACGCCTGATTCCACCGCCAATTCTCTAGATTCCCAACAGGGATTTACTGAAAATAAAATAACTAAAAACAGTTTTAATCGTTTGCAATCAATGTAATAAAGAGTTACACTAGACAATTATAGCGTTTTAATGGTTTACCGCAAAGGACTCTTGAATCTATCATTATCCGTGAATTCATCGCCAGGCCACCGGGTCACAGTTATATGATTTGGCGGGATCCATCGGGAAAAGTCCCATTTCCAGACCGGTCACTCCGTCCCTGTAATATACGTATCCATCTTCGCCAATTTTCGTTCGTAACACATACAAAGAGTACTGAGTGTTCAGTCATGAAGCATCGCGATATTATTTAGACGAAAGAATTGTTTGAGATAACGAACATTCAATAGCTATTTATTACATAACCGTATCGTATCCAATTGAATATTTGTCTCAATCTCAATCGATATCTATATTGCGTCATAGCCGTTTTGTATTTATTGGTAACAGTTTTGTACATTATGTTTAGATAAAAACATTTTGAAGAGGCGCCGAACACATAAAGAACTAAAAAATACATATGCACTCGTACCTATAATATAAATTATAATCGATTAAAATTTAACGAATGTCTCTCAAACATAATTACCGTATCTATACAGAGTGATTTTTTTTTTTTTTTTTTTTTTATCGCGATCCGGCGATTTTCTCGAAAGATTCGAAAGTAAAATTCCATTTCTGTTTTGTTTTCGCCAAAAATTTGAACGTTATTTATGAACACTGTTTTTTTTTTTATTATTTAAATGTCTATACCTACTCCTTGTACCTTAAACGAGTATTGGCTTTTGATTTTCTAACGACAACCCATCACCTTTTCAACAAAGATTTTAAAAATAAATTCTTTTACACATTTCGATAGAACTATAAATATCGGATATTCGGATACGAGCTGACGAGTTATACCGGATCGCATAATCGTTTTTTGGACTATTATCCCTTTCCTACACTTCCGGATTAAGTCGTAAACTGTTAAAACCCATAGACGGCAAATCCCATATGCAGTGTCGATCGCGTACCGAAATGTGTAGACAAATTATTCACATTTCGAATCTAAGAAAGTATGCTCAACGCGTTCTGATAATATAACGACCGGAAATGTGGCAAAAACGTAGGTTTGACTGGAAACCTTTGCGACGGAAAAAAAAAAACAACCAAAAATCGCTCTGTATATAAAACATTAGCCCGAGGCATACTTATATTGCGCCTGTAATAAAATCGCATTTTCTTTTCTTACGAAATTACGAAAAATATTGCACGCGCGATAATATTCGTATTGTATCGTACCATGGAATTAGCAAATCCGTCTGGTAAACTGCAATGCACTTGTCGATTAACCGATTGCCGTTTTTTTTTTTTTTTTCTGTATGTTTTTTTTTTTGATCTATTTCGTTTCAGGAATAATTATTGTATTGAATCGTTGGTGCGCGATAAGATTATCGTCACTGTTATATAATTTCGACCAGATATCTCCGTGCATGCATTAATAATTCTGCGGGTACCGGACGAAAACGTTATTGGACCGTCCGGCAGAAGAAAACATTCCGGGCGTCGTATTATTTTATTTTGTAATCCGACGATTCGCGGCGGAAGTTTCGTCGGTGGATCGACGTGAAAGCGGGAAGCGTCGCGTTTCGTCGCCGGGACCGTACCTGTCGAAGAAAAAAAAAAAAAAAAAAAATTAAAAAAAATGACCGGCAACGTGAGTGTTTTTTTCGATTTTTTTTTTTTATGTCTTATTGCACGATATATATATCCTAACCGGGGGCGCGCTTCAATTTCAATAGGAATCAATATAAGTACAATGTATAAACACTGTTTTTTTTTTTTTTTTTTATACAAAATACAAAATAACGATTAATCGTATAAAACGTGTTTTAAACACGAGTTTAAAACGTCAAAACCCTAAAAAAAATAATTTGTGTGCAATTTAACAAACATTTAAATACAAATCAATACTAAAATTTTAAACATCAAATTATGAGTCGGAACAAACACATTAGTCATTGTGCTTCTTAAGTAAGTTTTCGGCCCTTTTAAACGTGAACAAGTTACTCCTGACGTGAAATAAATACGTGAAAACAGTTCCTCCTTGCAGAGTCTCAAATCCTTCGATCCACTTCTGGGATGTTGTCCGTCATGTTTTAGTGCTGCATGACCTTTCGATAAAACCGTTCGGTATCGAGATAAAATTGAGCGAGTGGGATGAATTACAATTGAAATTCGAACTTAACCGAATAAATTATTAAATAACTTTATTTCAAACCGAAATCTGACTTTTTTTTTTTTTTTTTTTTTTAATTTGTTTCGTTGAAATAATTATTTGTTTGTCTGATTCGTAATATTTACTATCGTTCGCGTATGCACAAACACGCAGACGTTCTACCAGACGCTGGGCCGGAAGAAAACGTTCGTAGACGAAACGGAACCGGGAAAAGAAAAATTCAGACGGGTGTTGACCACGTTCGATCTGACCTCGATGGGCGTGGGCGCGACTTTGGGTAGCGGAATTTACATTTTGGCCGGAACGGTTGCAAAATCGATCGCCGGACCGGCCGTCGTGTTGTCATTCATCGCCGCCGCAATCGTGTCGTCGTTTTCAGGTTAGTTTCCGCGGTATCGGCGGGCGTATTTCGGGAATATTTCTTTTTTTTTCGAGAGGGACGGGTCCGAAAACCGTACCGTAGCACGAATTTTTATTGGTTTTTTTTTTTTTTTTTTTTATGATATTCAGGAGTGTGTTACGCCGAATTCGCGGGCCGCGTACCCAAAGCCGGGTCGGCTTACATTTACAGTTACGTGACCGTCGGCGAGTTCATCGCGTTCGTCATCGGCTGGAATCTGTTCATCGATCACACGATAGGCGAGTGGACATTTGCGAACATAAAAATATAACGGCGCAAATAGAGTAAACATATTAATTCGGCACTTTCCGACGTTTTTTATGTATAGGGACAGCTTCGGCCGGCAAAGCCATGACCAATTGTTTGGACACACTGCTGGGAAACCCGCAGAAGAAATACATGCAAAAACATTACCCGATACACATGGACTTTTTGGGCGAATATCCGGACGTCGCGGCGTTTTTTTTCGTCATGTCCATAACGCGTAATTATGATTTTTAAAAATAATCGATTGGAAATCATTGGAAAAAATTTAGTGTTTAAATACCAAGCGAATTCGTCTGTACGAGACGTACGCGAATAAAAAGGGGTAAAATACAAAGTACATTTTTATGTACGATCCGTTAGCGATAATATTATCGTTACTACTGAAGTATTTCAATCGTCCGTATTAAAAAAATTATAAATTTATTTATTCACTTTGTCCGTTGTATCGTTACAGTTGTTTTGGCTTGGGGCGTTCGTAAATCTTCAGCTCTCAACACCTTGTTTACTACGATGAACTTGTTGACGGTGTGCACGGTAATCGCCAGCGGAATTTATTTCGGTAAGTCTACACATGAAAAAAAAAAACAAAAAAAAAAAAATTAGCCAGAATATTTCGCGTCACGTGTGACCCGCTGTTTGTAGGCGAGAAGTGGCGAAGGTTTTATTGGATATTTTGAGTAATTTATTGTTTATATCCGATTAATCATTGCAAACGGAAAACGATTCTAAGCAAAGTTGGGTTAAACGTGTCTTGATAAATTTAAACAGCCGACGGTATTGATTTGTAACTACGGAATTGTTCGCGTAAAACAAAACGGAAATCCGAACGTTTCGAATAGCTAGAATTCACTACACATAACTCAAAACACACCGGAATATTTTTTTTTTTTTTTTAAAAACCCATTCGGTGATAGTTTCCCTACGATTATTATTAACTGAATTAAAAACAAACACGAAATCGAAAAGAACACGAACCGTTATTATTGCGTAAACGTTGCTGTTTACACCATTGTTAACAAAACTACAATGACCACAGCAATGCGGCGACCTAAAAAAAAAAAAATGTACCTGAAAATTTCATCATACGATCGGGGCGAGATTTCCGGCGGAAAAGTCATTCACAGACAGAAAATCTGGCACACGTCGTAGTAAAACCAATAGATTGAATCTCTCTCTGAATAATTTCCACACGGTAAAGTCTAGCCGGTATTTCGGTGCTTTTCTGTAGTTTATTCGTATTGACGTTAGCATAGTACGCGCGAATAACTCGTGCGATCGATTACAGCAAATCTGTCGAACTGGTTCATCGGGAAAACCGATATTCCGGTCGGAGTGAAAGGCGGCGAAGGCGGATTTATGCCGTTCGGCTGGACCGGAGTGGCGGTCGGAGCCGCCCGATGTTTTTACGGATTCGTCGGATTCGAATCGATATGCACGACAGGTTCGATTATTTATTTTATTGTATATTGTTTATCCTACGTGTACAACTGATCCTGAACGTCTCGGTTAGAATATTTTTTCTTTGTTTTACTATTTCTAATATACTATGCACGTCTTCGACAGGAGAAGAGACGAAAAATCCAAAAAAAACCATTCCGCTGGCAATTCTGTATTCACTGGTGTTGTCTACGTTGGCGTACATCGGCGTGGCGTCCGTACTCACTCTCATGTGGCCGTATTACGATCAAGTATATTTTAAACGATATTTTAATATTACAATAGTTTATTGTGATAGTTTTGCTGCGTATTATGAACGATTAGGTCTATCTCTGAATATAGCCAAATATAAATCCATGATATTCAATAGGACTCGCTCCCCACTACTGTTCTCTCATCATCATCATCATAATTCTATAATTCCACGTTGTGATGGATCTTGGTTTCAAGCTATCCAGTAACCTCGACCCGGGTTTCCATATTGAAATGGTTTGTTGTTAAGCCCTAAGAATGTTGGGCGTTATAATGATGCTGTCCGAGGCCTTAAGCTTTCTTCCTCATTTAAAGTTCTTTACTGTGCTACAGTACGACCAATAGTGGAATATGATGCCATTTCATGGGATCCCCGTACCGCCCACAATGCTTGCCAGGTTGAAAGGGTACAGCGTCGTAGGTTGTTGCGATTCACCGGCTGCTTTCCGGGTATCAACTGCTCACCACACGACTGCACACCCGTTGCCAATCAGCTTGGTTTAGCCTATTTAGTTGAGCGCAGACGTAACATGGGTACAAACTTCTTGAAAGGATTGTTGGCTAATAGAGTAGATTCCCCTACCGTAAGGTAGGTAAAGAGGGTAACCTCTTTTATAATGTTTTATGTTCCACAACGCACCTCTCGCTCCACTTCGACCTTTCTTGTCCCAACGTGTACCACCAATTGCATGGCTAATGATGAGCCTATACGACGGATGATGTCTAATGCCATTACTGACCCGTATTATTTTTACTCATAATTTTACTAAAGGGCTCAGCCCGTATATTCATAAAATAAAATAATATTCCCCGCGTGAAACATTAATTACCGGAGAGTAATACAGTTATCAGAACAATGATAAGGAGCTATAGGCACAATATTTCGCCGTTTCTTACCGTCCGCATTCGAAATACCGTAGTACCATAATTACGGTTTTTGTGAATTGCAGCGATTTTTCCGTTTCCTATATATTTGACGTAGCCTTTTCTATTACAGTCCCGACATTTTTTCGGATTTTTTAGGCCCCCTGAGCGGCTACAATTGAAAATTATTTTATCACGATTTTCCGAAAACCGTAAACTATTGTTGTAATATAATATTGATTCAGGATCCGGAAGCCCCGCTGCCAGCCATCTACGAGCACCTGGAACTGCCCATAATCAAGTACATGGTCACCGGCGGAGCGATATTCGCTTTGTTTACCTCGTGAGCGTAATATTATTAATTCGTTGTAGTTTTTTAATATGGATTTTAATGAAAATATCTTTGATTTACCCTCTCCCCCGCATTTAGTTTGATGGGATGTCTGTTTCCAGTGCCGCGAATTCTATATGCCATGTCCGTAGACGGTCTGCTGTTTGAATTCCTGTCGAGAGTCAACGAAAAAACCCGGACGCCCCTCGTCGCCACGCTGATATCCGGATTCGCTATCGGTAAAACGGCTTTTTGCACTTTCGTATCGTGCCTCGTCGTAATAATATTTTAACCGATCGATTTTCCCAGGCATATTATCGACCGTGTTCAATCTCGAACAACTCGTAGAGATGACGTCTATCGGTACGCTCACGTCGTACATGATCGTTTGCATTTGCGTATTGATACTCAGGTGTGTATTTACGTCATAAAGTTATAGTGTAGCTGCTTACAAAGCGACAACGTTTTGTTTTTTTCCCCTAATCGTAGCTATTTTATTAGCGTCGTTACGCGACACGTAAACGAAAATCGTTAACGGGTATTTTATTCTACACAGGTATAAAAACGACGACAACTCGGACACCGATTCCGATGTAATCTCCCTCATTAAGTGGTATGATTTGGCTAATTTGAAAATACCGAACGTGTACACTCAACTCGTATCAAGAATACTGATAGCGGTTTTCTGTACGTCTTCGACTAACCCGACTCATTATTTTGTGTTTTTTGTTTTTTTTTTTTCTCAAGTCGATTTGTGCCATTTGACGATTGTTAATATTATAACGTTCCTACAGGTGTTGCCGCGTGCGTTTTTTGTATGTGCATGGTGAACCTCGACTGTTACGCAGGTGCCTATCATACACCGCTAGTGGTTATCATCGTGTTCGCGGTGGCAGTTTTATTAGTTTCCATGCTAATGTTGAACCGAATGCCACAGGCAATCGAAAACTTAACGTTTAAGGTGAGAGAAAAAAAAAATTTCCCAATGTGATTTTATCAGCATCGTGTCGATTCGTATTCGATTCGATGTGCGCATACCACAAATAGACACGTTGATTTTTATGATTACGTTTTAGACGTAAAGATCATTTTTTGGTGACAACGGCCAAGCCAATTTTATTATCATATTACCATGAGAAGAACTAAAAATAGTCGAACAAATGTTCAATCTTCTGACAATTCGCTCAAAAGTCTTCGTAATATTTTGTGAAATTTGTCCGCGTCTAATAAGGACTAATATTAATATTCTGTAGAATTGTCACGTCACTACGTTTGTTTATAACCGAATCACAACCAAGAAAACGAAATCGAAAATCAATCAACCGTTATTTCCGTAAATCTCCCTGTCTTTTTCTCAATTGTGAGGATAATTACAACTTATATCGAAAAAAAAAAAAAGACCGGCTGGATTCAAAGTGCGTTTAGAAAAGGTGTTACACTTGAAAATCGGAACAAGATTTCCGGTAAGTATGTTGTTTACAAACAGAACGAAAAAACGCACAAAAAGTAGTGTGTGTAACTAATACGTTCTCTATCACTCGCACTCTTTCATATTGATGGTGTCGCCAAGCTAAATGTGAAATTAATCGTCAAACAAACGGTTTTTTTTACACGTAAGAAATACAATTGAAATGATTGTGGGGGGTAGGGCGCACATGATTTTTAGTACGAAAACATCGGTCAAATTTTAGGTAAATTTACCGACCCCACACATCTCTTGACCATAACGGTGCCGATTGACATTAGCGCAATACGATTGCCTATACATTCGCCGTCTATTATTAATTCCATGTTACCCGGAGATTCATTTCGTACGGTCGACGCCACTCGGAAAATCAAATTTAGTATAGGTATTTTTAAAAAAAAAAAAAAAAATGTTTCCAGGTGCCTTTCGTCCCATTTGTACCGTGTTTGGCGATCATTCTCAATCTGTACCTTATGCTGGAGCTGAGTTACAAGACGTGGATACGGTTCGGCACAGGGATCGTATTAGGTTGGTATATTCGCACACAAAATACGCGGGATAAAAACATTTAATTGTCGATTATGTTCTACCGATACGTTTTCGGTAAAATAACTTTGTGTATCGAGAAAGATAAAAAAAAAAAAAAAAAACTAATATTTTATAGAAAACGAATTACGTAAAACCGTCAAAATTAAATTTTTTTTTTTTTTTATTGTACCCGGTTTATCATTTCGCAGGGATATTCATATACGGCATGTACGGATGCCGGCACAGTTTAGAGGGTAGAAAACAACGGGCCGTGAAAGACATACAAGACGGAATCATTCCGAAAATCGCACTGTGACCGTTTTATTGTATTGTATTGTATTGTATTTTTTTTTTTATATATATATATATATATAAATACTGTGTACTTGTAATTTAGTTGTATATATTTCGGAAATTACTGCATTTTAGCTGTTATATATGATTGTGTTTTTATTTATGATTATGAACGTTCTACGGGTAAAAAAAACCAGTATTTTGTTAATATTATTGTAACTTGTTGTGTACCCGATTTATGTGTTGTTAAATTGTAAATAAACGTGTATATTTATCTTCAATTAGTTCTTATTTAACTCGGAAAAGTCTTTGAAATCGGGAACTGGTACACAAAAGAACCAGTTTCCGTTCGAAAATACAGTGTTTTTTTTTTTGACACTAGCCATCCAGATTACACGAAGGCAAAATTAAAAAAAAAAAAACAATATGTGAGAAAATATTGCTAGCAACTTTGAAATTGAAGAATGGTAAAGTTTCGCTAAAATTATCATCGGGAGTGGAGGGAGGGTACTGTATAGACATTTTTTTATTTGTTTTTAAATAAATATATAAATAATTACCTTAAGAACGCAGCGAGTTTTTCTCGAGGATCAATAGGTCTTTGAGCATTACATCATTCAGAAAAAAAAACGGTGTCCTTTAAAATACGGCTATCGTCATTGAATCGACATCTATTTAAGCGGAAGGAAGTTCGTAAGTTGTTTTTTCAGACGTTGTCAATGCAAATTCACTGTGACTATTTTTTTTTTTTGATAAAATCACTATTTCGCGACGTTTTCCGTTTAATTAAAGAATAAAAATAAATTCATCTCCTCATCGGAATCGGATAAAACTGCTGAAAACATGCTTGAATTCGCCATTGAGTTTACATTAAAATGACTTTGCCATTTTTTCGAAAGTTATTTTGTTGGTAGTTTTATTATTAAAAAAAAAAGAATTCCTCACAAGCAATAGGCAATGAAACTATGCATTTTTATGAACCGGTATCAACCGGAACTCTTGTTTTATAATTTTAAGTACCAGAACCAGAAACGAATGAAATCATTACGGTTCCAGTGCCTGGTTGAAACTAAGCGGAATCGGCTTCTAAGACGACGACTAGGAGTAAGGAAAATCGCACATCCCGTCGGGAACTGTTTAGATATCGTTTTCACGGGATTCGTAAAAACGTGAGGGGAGGAGGAGGAAGAGAGAGACAAAAAAAAAAAAAAACGTTTTGAAATAGTAAAAAATAAATAAAACCATAGTGAACAAAGTGAACAATTGTGGGAGCAACGGTTGGTTAAACGTGTTCTGAAATGCCGTGATTGATTTTTACGGTTTTCGTCGAAATGTAAACTTAAAACGCATTAAAAAAAAAAAAAAAAACCACTATACGTAACGCCCAAATTGTTTTTTTCTCGGCTACTAAGTACGAATTTACGATGTACCTCGGGAAAATACGATTAAAAGCTGACAATGTCATGTGACGGGCTCCCGTTGAGTCCAAGGAAATTAGACTATAAAATATATTGAAAATTTAATTTAAAAAACAATTGCCGTTCGATCTTTAAACGCGTTTTTCGGAACTACAGCGCAGTAATTTTTTACATACGATTTCGCCGAGGCCAACAGCAACAGTTCTATTGTAATATTATTATATTATTATTGTATTCATCTAAATGATTTTTTTTTTTTTTTTTTTTTTTTCGGGCGTGTCAATAATTATTATAGTTACGCGTGGGTATAATTCCGCTAAAAAAAAATATCTAAATATCACGTGCACTGCGCATTACATACATTGCTGTTAGTCCACAGACGCATACGCCATTCGTTTATTACCGTATAGGTTGTAAAAAAAAAAAAAATTTTAATAAAAAACCACAAATTATCAAGTAAATACGTTAAAATCAGTCAATGTACATGTAAATAATTAACAGCGTCACGGAATTAAATTATTCCGTATATTATCGCTCGTAAGAAGTTTCGTTTATCAAACGTTTAAAATCAACGTCGGGCCTCAGACGTGTAAAATTCGCTATGCAATTAAAAAATCCCACGTGATCATTTTTTTTTTTTTTTTTTTATTTTTTATTGTCGGAACGCTCGTTATTGATCATGTATAAGATAAATATAATTATATATAAATAATAATGAAGATATACTTATTATATTTGTGTGTATTTTTTAAAACATATTTTAACTACTCCCTCGCCCGATACTCACTGATTTTTTGCTCTCTTAAATTTCATTGAAAATGCGGATTTTCTTGCTCGTGGCAACCAAATTACATAATAATAACTGTTTTTTTTATATACATATATATACCTAACGCAGACATTAACAAAAAATACAATTTTCGAATTATAAGACCAAAAAATTAAGCGTTATTATTAAAAATAATAAATATTGAGACAACTCTATTGTCACCTCTTGTCACTGCCGAGTCTGGAGCGACCCGGACAGTTACCGCCGCCGTTTTTGGCACCCGCTTCTTGAGCTCCTCCAACGCCTCCTTCCCGGAGCGTGGCTCGCGTTCGGTGCCGATCGCCGGCCGCTTTGCGGTCTTTGGCTCGACTTTCGCCTTCCGCTTGACCACGGTCCACTCGGGAGGCGCGGGAAGAGGCGGGAACTCAGCTGCCTCGGGGCGAGCCGTTTGATGGGGTTTCCCCTGGACCTGCGGCTGAATCCGAAGTTGCTTCAGCTTCTTCGGATTCGCTGTTTTTGGCGACGGGGGCCCGGTCAGCGGTGGCTGCAACACCGAGTCGGTCTGACAGCTCGCCTCCTGGAGGGAGGACTTATCAACCTGACCCGTGCTAAGAACACCGCTTTCCGTCTTCATCGAGCGCTGGAAGACGCGAAGGAGAGCACTTGCCTCGTTCACGCCGTCTTTAAGGACGACATGGGCGTTTCGGTGGCCCTTCGCAAATTCCACCATTCGGTTCAAGACGACGCCGAGTTTTACCAAGGCCGCCGCCCCCGCGCTAGGCTTCGTCGTTGGAGTTGTGGTTTCGGTTCTTTTCTCCAAGTTTGCGAGTTTCCGTTCGGTTGTATGCTTTCCGTGGCTAGACGATAACGACCGTTGGGGCGAGCCACCCCCAACTGCCGGCTCTGGGGCATCCGAAACCCCTGTAGCAGTAGCTGTAATTGTTTGGTTTTCTTCCATTACGATTTTTTAGGCAAATTCTAGCCTTTGCGTTTTAACCCTACCGCCAGGGGTTTTTTTTATCGAGGATTTCCTTCCTCTAGGGCGGCTGCCAGCCAAGGCTAAAGAGCCCACCCTACCCTATTTGTGCGCTGTCCGCGACTGCTTATTCGCCCAGTTCATTACTGACTCATATCGCAGCTAACCTTCAGATCTGAAGGCCGTTCCCCTATCCGCCGCCTGGGGACGCGCCCGGTCGCCGTGACGTGCCGTTCTGGAATTGCCTAGTACAGGCGTTCCACCAGAGTGGCCACGACGGCTACTCCGGCGGTGCGTGACCGACGGCGCAGTGTCCGGGACGAGACTGATGCCTAACATAAGGGGCTCTAAGCAGGGGAAACGGCGACTGCTGATGAGGGCGGAAACGCTGCGGAAGTGGCAGGAAGAGCGGGACCGGACCGAGACCGGCGCCTGGACCCGAAGACTGATCCCGAAGGTGGCGCCTTGGGTGTTAAGGAAGTTTGGCAACACCAACTACCAACTCACCCAATTCCTGTCGGGTAATGGCTGCTTCGGCCAGTACCTGCATAGGGTTTGGGAGGCTGGGTACCCCGGAGTGCCACGACTGCCAGTCCCCCGTGGACGACGCAGACCACGCCTTCTTTCACTGCAACCGACGGTGGAGGCAACGGAGGGAGCCGGAGGCGAACAACGGCAACGGCTTCAACCCAGAAACGGCGGTGAAAACGATGCTGGAGAGCCCGACGGACCGGGAAACGACGATTCAGTTTATCAAGGGAGCGCTGAAGACGAGAGAGGAAGAGGAGCGCCATCGCCAGAGAGCGGCAGATAGGCTATAAAACCAAAACTAAGTTGTAAATTTCTTGTAAGCTGTAGATTGTAAATAAACCGTATAATTAAGACCACTAGTTTGTAAGCTTTAGCAAGTAAGAACATAAAATGTGCTAAGAATTTTTTCTTAATAAACGATGCGCCTACGGTGAGGAAGGATTGCCCTGCCGGGTAGAGTTCCTCCCGTAGGTTGCGATACTACCAAAAAAAAAAAAAAAACGTGTCCAGTGAACGTTTTCCGTCGAACGATTATTACCGTTTTGGCGACATGTCAACCGAACAACGTTTGCCCCGAAAACGCAAACACCCACAATCCAAAACACGACTATTATCTTTTACGCACCTCGAATTTCGGCTTCTAGCCGGACACGTTGAATATTGTCTCATGTGCGGAAAAACCGCGGGTAAGGTAATCTAACGTACCGTTGCCGGGCGGGACATGGATGAGTATTAAAAATTGCACATCCGCGCGCAACGATAAATCATCGGGGAAAAAAAAAAAAACGATTCTGATATAATAAACCTCTCGAGAGCCTGTTGTAATGGTTTATAGTAATGCGTCGTTTCAAAACGTCCGTAGTATCGCGAGCTGACCGGACGCTAAACTAAACGACGTCGGGTTTGATTGATCGCGCGATTTGACCGGCCACACTAGGAGAGGCGCGTCGTCGTGCGGTCCGAAGCGGACACCGCCGAATGACGTGCAGAAAAACGATAATGTAATACGACGATGATAATAATAATAATAATAATAATAAAATAATAATAACACCGACAATACGATTAACTGCGCCGCGTATGCGAGATATTAAATTGTCGGAGTGCGAATAGCACAATAATATACCGGGACAGAAGAGAAAGTGGTACGGGTCTAGCAGCAGCAGCAGCAGCAGCAGCAGCAGCAGCAGCAGCAGAAAATGCAACAGATTAACCGCCGGGACGGCCTTAATATTTGTATGCAATACTATTACAATAATACTGATTTGACGATAGTAATAGTAATAACGGCGATGGGCACCGAGGATCGTTTGTCCGAGTGTGCACGCACGGTCTCCGGGAGGGCCCCACCGCCGAGGCGTTCCGGCGGTCGCGACCGGTACAAAATGTTCGCCGCCGTCATATTTGCCCGGTCGTTTGTCCGGCGAAATCGTATATCGGCCGTGCATATGCGCGCCGTTGTAAATAATATTATCAGACACCCGGTGTAACTAGGCACAGGCATAACTGAAATATTATAATATTATAATATTTGACCGGGCGTGCCACTCGGTTAGACCGACCCCGTTAAAATATCAGAAAAGCGTTCGCCGTGCGCGCACAGTCCCAAATTGAAAAAGGCCCCCCCACACACAAGCCTAAAAACGAAGGTATTGTATTTTATTATGGGTTTTTTTTTTTTTTTTTGTATTTCGTACAGCGAAATCATACTCGCGAAATTTCCCCTCGATATTATCCGGCCACCTTTTACACGTACTTTTAAATGTATTCAATTACGTAATTATATAATTGCATAACTGCGGACAAAGTATACATTAAATATAATTTAACGAAATGTCATTTTAACGCATTTATTGACTTAACGGGTTTCTTAAACATTTGTAATTGTTACTGATTTATTTTTATATTGATCGACCGGTTTTTAGTTTATTGTAATAAACAAAACAATGACTTTAAAATAGTGACGTAATATTTTACCAAAATAAAGGAACGTAAAAAAAAAAACAAAAAAAAAAAAATTAAATAACCGCGGTCACAGCTATTCAAAAACGATAAACGGTCTGATAATAAATAGTAAACGCTCCCCGTGTGTACAACTGTGCAAATAAAAATTAAACTTTGACTTGACGAACCAATGTTAAAATATAAAACAATTGGAAGCGTTTAAGTTATACATAAAGGGCGACTTGGTTTTTATTTGAAAAGCACACTTTTAAAATTTCGGCTGTAATATGGCCCGGTTGTTTTATTTTCGGTTATTTAACGCGCTCCCGTTTTGTGTGTAGTACAAAAAAAAAAAAAACAAACGTTTTTCCTATGAACTATGCGCCTTTTTTTCGCGTTAATAATAATTATTCCGTTTTAACAAAACAATAAAAACATTAGTATCGTATTGACTAATCGCAATTTAAAATTGTAGGTGTCGTGGAAAGTTGTAATTGTAGTTTGGAATGTGTAATCGACAAGTGTGCCCTAACGATATATCGCGTCGGTCTGCAGCCGTCTCTCGTCAGTTTATCTTTAAGCGACCGAGCAAGTGTAACTTTATAATAATCAGAAGAAGAAGAAGAAGAAGAAGAAAAAAGAATGAACAATCAGTTGAACGGTTTTATTTTTTAAAATCATCAGAACATTAAAATAATTTAGGGTTTGGTTTTCCTGTTTTGATTCAGAACGGAGCGAGGAATGTAAACGTTTTACAATGATCGTGCAAACGTAATTATGCAATTAAAAAAATTAAAAAAAAAAAAAAATCATATTTTTTAAACGTTCCACGTTCAATAAATGTATAATAGAATTCGTTAAAGCGTTTAAACAATTATTTTGTAATTACAATATTGAATACGGTTTTGAATTTTAATCGAGCGAAAATTCTCACGGTGACTATAATGGAAAAAAAAAAAAATTTAATTAATGCGAAATTATAGGTAGCACTACACACAATACAGTGAGATCATTTTTATTTTTTTTTTTTCTGGTAACATTAAATTTATATCGGCCGGACGGCCTTGTATTTAAATTCGATTTTCTGAAGGTTGCGTGAGGAGGACGGGGAGTATACTAAAGTAAAACATTTTGAGCCAGTTTTCAAGATTGTAATCCTATAACAACTGTGTGTGAATGCACCATGAATCTTACATTTTCTTTAACGGAAACGCACATTTTTAACACCAGAGTCATTTCATTCGGATTCCTATTTGTATTTGTGTTTTTAACGAATTGTCATCGGTACGAATTTTTACGGTATACATATGTTACCATGTACGTGCGATTTTTCCATTATCTTTGCTAATAAATTACTAATAATTCGTTCCCCGTAAAACAGATGTCAAATTTGTTTATTATTATTATTATTATTAAAGGCGATCGTTTAAAATGGTTTGGAAAATCTAGAAAAAAAAAAAGAATAATAACAATCATCATCATATATTTAAATTATTTTTCGGATAGGTCTTTATCTCGGGAAATTTTTGAGTTTGAAAAAAAAAAATTGTATTGGAAAATGTCGCGGTAAAAACAATTCGAATAAAAAAAAAAAAAAAAAAAAAACGTTTAAGAAAATATAAGTTTTATTGCACCGCTATGGCCGACGTATTGAAAATACGTTCTAATTGTGTTTTTTTTTTGTTTTTTTTGGAACCGAATAATTTTATTTATTTATAATTTTTTTATCCCTGAACGAATAACAAACAAAAACCGGGATTTCAATTAAATGTCGTCCAGACGAATTATTTAGCGTTAGGTACCAGCAAAAAAAAAAAAAAAAAAAAATCGTCGCACTACACGATACTATAATTATAATAATCGTGTGTGTAATACTAAACGTATAACCGACGCTTACTGACATTTTGGCGACAACGGCGGAATATCATAACCGAAACCACACAGAAATAAAATATCACGAGACTATACCGAATATATTATTATCTACCGCATACCTACGTTACTTTTCCTCTTATAAACACCTCGATACTCGATAAATCCGACAAAAGTTACAATCGGTATAACCGGCAATGAATTATTTATTATATTTTTTTTTTTTTATTATCATTTTTACAACGGTATAGTGCGTATTGTTTTAAAGTACTGTATCTACGTACGCGTACGTAAAAATATCAATGTAACAACGCTACACCGATAAAAATCTTCGTGGTATAAAATATTATACGAATCCGGTGAGCTCACCGCCGCGCGGCGGAGTCACGATCGAAGGTTAAAAACGGTGACCAGGCGAATTTTCGAATAAATAACTCAACGCAATACAATAATAATGATATTGCGAACGCGTAATACAATAACGATAAGAGGTCAATCACGATTAAGAGAATAAAGCGTATTAAATTATTACGATTAAAAAAAAAAAAAATTTTTTTTTTTAAAAATAGTCACCACTATAGGCGACCACTAACGCCGAGCGTTCGACTATCGCTGTGTGACGAGTCAATATTATTGGGATTTTCGGTTTTTTTTTTTTTTTTTTTTTTTTTTTTTAGTTTACCCACCTTCCTCAAATGTTATTTTGACATTTTCTCCTGAACGGTAATTTATTTCAAATATTTTTACCGAAATTCTCAATACGCTTTTGCCAAACGATTCCGTTAGTTTTTGTGTTTGATTTTCTTAAACACGTTTTCGGCGAGTAAAACGCTGTAATCTCAATAGACACTCAACCCGTTAGTATTTACAGTTTAAACAAATTTTTCCAAAAAAAAAAAATTAAAAGATCATGTTATTTCTTGTTTTTTTTTTTCTTCGTGTTGTTCTTCCATTTACAACGGTGGCCCGTCAGGGGCGCGGGAACAACGGGAATAATGTGGGCACCAACCACCACGGACAATAATCCCTAGAGGCTACGCCTCTATTTCTGAAATGCACGGGTCACAGTCGTTCTCGGTTATTTTTCTGTCCAATGCCAGAAACAACCCAAATGATTTTTTACATTACGAAAATATTCAAATCTATTGCACGATACAATTTCTCCCGAGGACTATAGTAAATGAATTCGAACGATATTGAAATAGAAATAAAACGTTTTTTTTTTTTTTTTTGTTCTCTACTACTCTGTGTCTGTTTTCGTTAATTTCGGTTATCATGAAAAGAAGATAAAAAAAAAAATGTATTTTAACGTATACGTTCCGAAAATCGTTTCGGCACAAATGCCAGCCTACCCCGGACGGTGCGAAATATGTCCGGTTATTATTTTTTATTTTTTTTATCGACAGTACGTAAACAACAATTTTTTTTTATTGCGTATTTCAACACAGTGGCAATGTACGTTTTCGGAACGGCAAACTGAAATTATATTCCATTGTAATTATTTACGCCTAGAGTGCACGGAAAAACAAAAAAAAAAAAAAAAAAAAAATTGTTATTCGGTTGCGATCGATAACGATCGCGCATTATACACGTGTACACTGACAACAATAACAAAATAAAATACCATAAGACCGAGTCACCGGGGGCGCGCAATATCAGTTTTTTTTTTTTTTTTTTCCGGGGCGAATCGCGAACACTGATTATTTCTAATTACTAATTTAAAAATTATTTTATATTTTTTAATATAATACGCGCACGTGTGATGATTATTATTATAGTCACGTTTGTGTAGCGTTAATTTTGCGACAGATAACGCGGCGATTATATTCCCGGAAAAAAAAATTTAAAAAAAATAAAAAAATAGTATGTCAAATTAAAAGAAAAAAAAAACAATAATATATATATATATATAGATTTTTTATTGCCCGATTTATACGTACGTACGAAAACGTTTTTTGTTGTTTGTTGTCTTCGAAGAGTAAATATCTTAACTGGTTTTTTTAAACCGAAATTAATGAAAAAAAAATAAAAAATCAGAGGCCAAAATTCGAAAACGCGGGTAGCCCGCGATCTCGTGTACACTTCGCGTTGAATTCAAATCAGTTTCTTTCTTTTTTTTTTTTAGGTCTTATCGCAACACTAGGTCCGCCGGAATGACCCGACAAAAAATTCGAGTGTTTTAGTCGAAAAACCGCCCTTAACGTGTTTTTACATTTTTAATCAATTTTAAACGACCAAACACGTATATGGTTTTTTTTTTTTTTTTGATTCTGACTTGACATCAATTCCAATAAAATTCTACTCGACACTATAGATTTGCACGAGAATTATACGTCCCAGAAACTTTCCCTGACTATACCGTAGATACTGGAAATATGTCGAAATTGTAAAAGGCGGTACACTACTCTTTTGGACTAATTTTTTTTTTATCGTTACGTTAAAAACGTGTGTGTTTTTTAGACGATGGGTAAACCATGGTACTTTTAATAGTTTTTACACGACACGTGCCTATTTAACTATCGTCGTCGTGTTAGCTCGCGCGTATCGCCGAAAAGTTTGGCTGGAGTCATTTTTTTTTTTTTTTTTTGAGATTCCGAACGAAACCGGGAACGTATACGACGTGTCGGTTTTACTATTATGATATTGTGCGATTTTTTGATTTTTTTTTTTTTCCCTCTTATTCTTTAGTCCGTAAATGAGTTTTCGACCGGAAGACTCGTACCGATATCATCAAGTTCACGGGGCACGGGCGGCATTCTGGTAGCGAAAATTATAACCATATAATCGAATGAAATTACTAATACTGAACAACAGTATAACATTATGCTTAAATATTATATATATATATATTTTTTTTTTTTAACATTTTTTAGAAAAATATACAATGTGTAATATGGATTACAATAAGAATATGAGCGTGTACAAGATAAATAATATACAAGACCCGAGAGCTTGAAAAGAGTAGCTACCCAGCAGTAACACTCAAACGCGATAAATTGTTTGGCTATATAAATATTATGAATTTTATATTTCTTTATTCTTTTTGCGGATCAGTTTATTCAGCCAAGCCACGACACCAGCGCCTCTTGAGTCTTCTCGGTGGACTCCCAGGAATATTTGCTGAATTTAGAGGAAGAATAAGAGAAGGGTTTGGGTGGTTGGTACGGCGAGAACGGAAACGAATTTAAGAGGGACGGTAACCACTTGAACGACAGTCTGTAGTCTAAGATCAGAGTTTAGCGTTTGGTTGGATACACAGAAGGGCGTGTAAAACGCTTCGCATTTTGTAAATATTGGATTTTATTGCCGGACCCCGTAATTGGACACCAAATAGGCTTCAAGAGGGTTTTGTAAGAGCAACAGTTTATTATTTAGATTAAGGTTGGAATGTTTACATAAAAGTGGGAACAGTGTAATACCGTCTAGCGTTTAGCCGGGAAATATATAAATTTAAATATGTTCATCGTTCCGGCTAGGGGTTACGCGGACCGCCGGTAATGGTTTTCTAACGATACGAGTACGGGGAATGATGGACCGCATAAATCGAAAATAATAGCCGAGTGTAAATAATCGCGATCAAATTATTATAATAATAATCGATAAATAAACGGCGACCGACGAGTTATGCGCGATCCCAAGGTTTCCCCGTGGGCGTACCGACAAACGGGAACACTGTGCGAAATGATTCGCAAACTCCGTGTCATCGGAGTTAATGAAAACGACCTAGTGATTTAATTCGATCGTTTTAACGTTTTTGTATTTTTGTTTTATTCGTAACCGTCCGTATAGTTTTCCACCGTTCCGGCGGTGTTCGGCGGTTTTTGAAACACGCCAAGACGACTCGAAAATCGATTTATATAATTTGACACGAACCGCGGAGAAAACAATTTTTTCTCCGCGCCTCGGTAATTTGTTTAAAAAGTAACAAGACATTAAACATTATTTTCGAAATAAATGGGCATAGGGTCGCCGGCGCTCGCGGGCTATTGAGTTTTGAAAGTAACGAAAAATAAAAATTTCCGAAATTTACGGAAATATCGAGGGTGTCCCTAATTATACGAGAAATCGGACGAACGAGTAGTTCCCGAGTACGGGATTTCGACTGTTACGATTGATTGTGTAAAAATACATGTTTTTTTTTTTTTTTTTTTTTTTTATCGGATCTATACGGGATATTTCGAATGAGGAAAGTTTCCAGCGGGATTTCGTTTGCAGGGGGACATTTTTGACCGTACGGTATTTCGATACGCGCTGGATATATTCAAGGGGCACCGGAACACACACTCGTATGGCATGTTAGGTTAGGTTAGTTTCGGATTTGTTTGCGTGTTTCATATTCTCCATCGGTCAACTCTACTAGAAGTCCCAACAGAACAAGCGCGTTCAAAGCCGATTTTTAATAATATTTACGCGATTCCCGTCGGTATCCGTGAATGATGCGCACATTATTATGCGTAATTCACACGAATTACACGGATCACAAGGTCTCCAACACGTTAATTTCACGCGCAATATTTGGCGGTACGGTTTGTGTTCTCTCCACGCAACACCCCGGGCAACGTTCTACCCGTTCGTCTTGTGCGCCGCATCTTTGAACTCGAACCTATTTAGATAGGTGCAATATACAGTAAAACTTCCATATAACGAAGTCTCTTGCGGAACGAAAAAAATTCGTAATACAGAGAAATTCGTTAAATAGAATTACATGTTTTTTTTTTTTTTTTTTTTTTCATATTCTATATTTTATATTAAAAATAAACATAAAATATCATATTATACCTCCTACATATATATTATTATTTTTTTAATCTTAATTTAAAAAAAATAATCAGTAAGTTTCGTTTGTTTATTATTTTTATCAATTGTACTGTTTTCGTAAAATGTATCGATTTCATTGAGTTTTTTAAAAAAAAACATTTGCTCGTTGTCTAAAACCATTTCTCACAACAGTCAAGGCGGTTTAGTATCTCTTTTTCTGCGAGTTTAGGTAATTCATCTGCATGATCTTAGATGTCATCACATTTTGTACGATTAGGTTTTCGTCAGTATTGGAACTACAGCACGTAATACTGCAGTCAAATTAACCGGCTTGCCTATCCGATGTCTTATCATTATTGGAAACAATAAAAATGTAGGTATTTTAGAACAATATTTAATATCCGATAGTGACAAAGTGTACAAAAACAGATTTGTTATCGAATAGTTTATACGTTAATATAGAAACATCAGATTCGTTATACAGAGACAAATGTACGCATTATTAACAATGAAGGTCGTGGTTATCAAAAATAATTCGTTAAATAGAAAATTACGTTAAATGGAAGTTCGTTATATTGAAGTTTTACTTTATATATATACTCTGTTAATCTAATTTATCGTAGCACACGAATTTTTAATTACGCGTAATCCACACGAACGGCGGAACACAAGGTCTCCAACACGAACGTTTTAATTTCACGCGTAAAATTTGGCGGTACGGTTTGTGTTCTCTCCACACAACACACCGGACAAAGTTCTACACGTTCGTCTTGTGCGCCGCATCCTCGAACTCCGACTCGAACCTATTTAGATAGGTGCAATATACATACATATTCTGTTAATCTAATTTATCGTAGCACACGAATTACACGGATCAAAAGGTCTCCAACACGAACGTTTTAATTTCACGCGTAAAATTTGGCGGTACGGTTTGTGTTCTCGCCACACAACTCCCCGGACAAAGTTCTACCCGTTCGTCTTGTGCGCCGCATCCTCGAACTCCGACTCGAACCTATTTAGATAGGTGCAATATACATACATATTCTGTTAATCTAATTTATCGTAGCACACGAATTACACGGATCAAAAGGTCTCCAACACGAACGTTTTAATTTCACGCGTAAAATTTGGCGGTACGGTTTGTGTTCTCTCCACACAACACACCGGACAAAGTTCTACCGGTTCGTCTTGTGCGTCGCATTCTCGAACTCCGACTCGAACCTATTTAGATAGGTGCAATATATATACATATTCTGTTAATCTAATTTATCGTAGACGGGAGGTATTGTCGTAATTCGCCCGATGTGTTCTTTTTTTTTTTTTTTTTTTCTGTTAGATTAATTAAAACGAAATAAAATCGTAAACACGCCTACAGTGAATTTACGCGTGCATAATTATATTATAGCCTACCTAACGAATAAGCAACATATTACACTATAACAATAATGTTAACGAACGCGAGCCAACGACCGCGGCCAACACACCGAGGTTTATTAAATATAAAAAATAATTGCGCGTATGCGTTATTTATATTATAAAAGCTATTTCGGTTACGACGCGAGGTATAAAATTAATAAATAATTATTATTATTGCGCGCGACCGTTGTTGTTGTAGTCGAATATATAATGTTACAAAGTCATACGCGGTATGTTAATATTTATACGCGCGTTCTGCGGATGACTGGACGCTTATTTTTCTTTCTTCATTTATTTTTTTTTTTTATTCGCACATACGTCGTCGTTTTCTTTGATGTTTGTAGGTTATACCAGTATTTATTATTATTATCGTAATAGTCGTCGTCAGTGTCCAGGCGGCTGACGGGCGGACGCGCACACGATTTCCACCTAACCGACGAGGTGCGGTCTTCGCGGTCATTGTGCCTGTCTCCGCCGTCGGCCGGGCGTTCGATTTCCAGTGCCCCCAACGATACCGATATTACACGGTCGTCTTATGGGCACGCCATTAATTCCGTTTAATTCTCGCGACAATGATTGATAGCCGCGATAATACCGGTCGACTTGTAAAAAAAAAAAAAAACGTACATTTTTATAAGATTTCGATAGATATTTTATTGTCGAAAACCTATTCGAAATCACGTGTTCGAGTACGCTTGTGTAATGTTGGGAAAAATCCCGATTCTCCCGGTTCCGGTATTGGAAATCCGACATTAATCGTAAATCCCAATTTCCGTTTTGTACAATTGTGATTTTATATTCTTCAACGGTTCATTTCTCATAAAATTATTATTATTATTATTATTTTTATTATCTTAATGCTAATAGCGTTAAATGTGTAAAACACGAAATACGTTTTTACAGTTCAAAAATCATCGCAAATAGAAATTTATTTTAAAAAAAAAACAAGAAAAATCGTACATATTACACTGTAATTTATAGAATATTAACTGTCCCGCGCGGCGTTGCCCGTGAGTTTAACTGCCTACTCCTCGCCCAACTCTATCGGTTTTTTTTTTCTTCTCGCTAATCTTTTTAACGGCGATTGATCAGTGAGTGAGCTAGCTAATGGTATTTGTCTTTTATCTATTTATATATGTATAAAATTAATAGACTCAAAAACTCCTGGAGCAATATTTGCAAAATGTTCCGCAATGTCCGGAGAACGTAGCTATAAAGCTATTGAAATCCACCCCCTATTCGGTTTTTAGGTATTTTCAATACAAAAATCGAATTTGTTTTGTTGATTTACGGGTTACCTTGGTAATACGGATGAATGAAAAACTGTTATGAATTATCGTAGTGCGATTGACGTGCTGTGCTGGTATCTACGGCAATAAGTGAAAACACGTAAAACCATCAGCTTTGTTTGTTGTTTACTCGCCAAACAAAAAAATAAAACATATCGTATATCATAAAGCGTTGAAATGAACGAAACAATCATGTCACAGCAAAAAAAAAAAAAACACAAATATACCATATTTGTTTGACATGAAATTTTGATTTAATTCAATTGTGCCTGAAATTATTTTTGTTGATTAGCGGTTGAAATGACAAAATAGAATATATTTAGTCTGGTGAAGTTGAGCACTACCCACTTTCCATGTATTTTTGTTCTCGAGTAGTCACAAAATAATAATACCTAATGATTGAGCAACAGCAATATCAATATAATAGCAAAGCTTATTGCCGGGTAAGCTAATCTCTTTTAAAAGAGAAATTTCTTGCCCGCGACAAACCCAATGAAATAATAAATACAAATGTTTTTTTTTTTTCATCTGTGATTTTGAACATATAAAGATAACTAGAAATTGATTTTCGGCAAAATTCATCTCTTTAGGGGATAGATTTCCAAAAGATATTTCTTATCTCACCCCTAAATAAATAAGAGATATATAGCAACATAGAATAACGAAAAAAAAAATTCAACATTTGAATTTGGTAGGTAAGCAACAATAGATTCGTTACCAACGTATTATTGTTTTTTCCAAAATTTAAAAAAAAATACCATTTAAATGTCCGACTTTATGTTTCATAAAAACCTTGTCTTTACAATTACGAACACAACGAAAAAAAAAAATCTGCCAAATCGGTCGAGCCGTTCTCATGTGATAAACTTACTAACTGTTCAAAAAGTACCAGGATTTTATTTTTAATAATTAAAAAAATGAAGTCATATATTATTTAACGATATCCCCCTTCGAAATACTCCCCTCCGGACGATATGCAGTGATCACGACGATCTTGCCATTTTTCAAAAGTCCTTTGGAACTGTTCCAAAGTTAAAGCTATGGTGTTCTGTTGCCGCGTTCGCTTTAATTTCCTCTACATCATGAAATCGTTGTCCTTTAAGCGTAGATTTTAGTCTTGGGAATAGAAAAAAACCACATGGGGCCTGATCAGGAGAATAGAGAGAGTCCGCGGGACCACAGCAATTTTTATATCAGCCAAAAATTCACGAACCGACAGAGCTAAATGTGCCGGTGCATTGTCGTGATGAACGACTTTGGCAGCGCGACCCTTTTCATCTGTACATTTTCCTGTAAAATTGCACGACAAGACACAATTGAAATTCGTTTTTGTTAACTCACGAACGCCGGTTAATCGGCGGTCATTTCGCATTTATTTTTTTATTTTTTTGCAAATTGTCGCCACACCATCGTTTCTGGATGACGTCGACGGTCATCCAGAACGTTGATCGTCTTCAGTTGACCGCCGACTGTCCGTGAAACGTTTAAAACACTCGAGAGTCACGGAACCACCAAAAAAAAAAAAAGAGGTTTTAATCATTTCCGTACGTTTCCGTTGCAGCATTTTCACCAAGTTTCAAGCAAAACTTGATGCACACGCGTTGTTCGTTAATTTCGGACATGTCGAAAACGGCGAACGAAATCAACCGATTGGATTTAACCACGTGTAAAATTAAACCGAGATAAAATAGCGACTTCGGGTTTTGTTTAAAATATCGACTAATTCACGGGGAATACATCTATTTACATTTTTTGAAACGTTATCATGTGTAGATTAGCAGTAATAACATTTGTCCGGGTACTTTTTAAACAGAACTCGTATATAGAATGTATACATTTACTAATTGACCTGGCAAACGTTTTATTACTCATAAAAATTCGGATTTTAAAATCCTATATCCGGATTATTTAATTTCAAAATTCGAAATCCGGATTTACGTCACATCACCAGTACGAATACGCGGATACTTTTGAAAAGTATTTTATAAATACATACTTGAATATAATTTTTTTCATATTTTTATTACACAATTATAACGTGAAAATTATTATCCCGGGTTCGAGACATTAATATTCGTTTTTTTTTTCCATCATATAATACCATTATTTTTACAGTAGTGCTGATTAGATACCTCCGGGGTAATAAACTATCGTCACTTAATTTTGATGAGTAGCCTAGTTGAGGCTAAATGTGTTCACGATTTGAGGTACCATTTAATATTTTCGCCGGATAACCTCTGTTTGAAAAAAAGGTTTTCGGAAGGTTATGAGGAGTACGAAAAATGTACATTTCTAGATAGACTTCAAATTTTTTTTTTGAAACAATTTTTGTATAAAAAGTTTTTGTTTTTGTTTTTTTTAATTTCAAAATTGGTAGAAATGCAATATTTACGAATAAATTTAACCGAAATTTGAACAGTAATCATTCTGCAACTATATTATTTACCTTAAATTATTTTTAATTTATCTCACCAGTATAGATTAGTAAAAATAAAGTAAAGTACGATAGAAAAATGTAATCAAGCCCGATTATAAAACGATTACTTTTAAAACTTCGTTAAAAACAGATTACTCGTTAATATTAAATTTGAACGTCCCTTAACTCTGACAATTTTGCAATTACAAAACAAAAAAAAAAAAAAAAAAAACAAAATATCTTCTACCCGAATCTGTAGAAATACAAAAATATGCGTTTTAGGACCCCCCACGCCGCACTCTGAAAAACTCAATGGATTTCAATCTAAGGTCTATCCGGCGAAAATATTAAGTGGCACCTTAAGGTGGACTTATTGTGAACTATTGAAACTCGGAGGCGGAATTGAATATTAACGCAAGCAATATCAATGTATTTATTACCGAACGATTACAGAATGAACACGTTTTGACGTGTTGACGTCCCCGAACAATATTTGTTATGCGGTCGATTGTGGTGCGCAAACGATAGGTAGGCAAACGGTCCCATCGCCGACTGCTGCGAAACGCTAAACTTGGTCTCTTTCGTTTGTGCCGTGTTTCAATATACGCGTAAACTCGACGTAATCGAACAGTCCGTGCGAAATGGGAGCTTCGCGATACATCTCGTCGACCTGACGACAAAACAATACGGTTAAAAAATGTGTGATATCGTTTTATAGCCAACGACGAAATGTGTAACGCGTTTCGTTTTTTTTTTTTTCTCCGCATAGGGCATTTCGTGTTCGCCCGTATTGAAACTTATGAGAATAAATCTCACGGGAAACCTATTTAACGGATTTTATACGGTTTTCACGGTAGCTATCTCGTTAATTGAGTACGGTCTCATTTAACGGATTGTTTTCCCGCGAGATGTCTTCATGTCCTCGCGGTACATTCGTCATTCAAAATTCCTCCACCTCTGCCCCTCCCCCCCACATACAAAAATTGAGTTAACTGAATGGAGCGAGATCGACAAATCCCGTCCTCCGCTTAGTATTGAATTACGTTTAAATATTAAACAAGACGGCGGATTTTATAGTAAAATCACGTCGCGCGTTTCGCGAAACGTAAAACATAAACCTTTCGATTACACCCGCCGACACATTATGATACCGTTCCCGAAGATCGTACGCATAAGCCCGGACGGTCAAATCACTAACAGAAACTAAATGTGCGATTAATGTTTGGCAACCGCGGAAATCGATCGTTTACGGGCAATCTCGGCGATCGTTTGGGAATCAGTGTGGTATTCCGGAATCCGGTGTGCACAATTATCGATCGGTGATTTGCCGTCCGGATAAACCGCATAATCACAACGGAATTCGGATGCCGGTACGCACTTCTTTATCGGTGAGTTTGTCTCCGGCGGTGACCAAAAACTCCCTGAGTTGTTCCGCGTCGACAACCCCCTCGTTGTTTTCGTCAAAGTGACCGAAAGCGTTTTTTAACACGTTTCCCGGGTCCGTCCTCCGGAGCTTTTCGTAAAACAACATCAGGAACGCGGCGAAATCGATCGGGCCAGGGGCGTCGTTCATCATGCCCTCCAAATAGTCGTCGGTCGGGTCTTTGCCTGCGGCAGAATAATATAATTCGGTTTATGTTCGAAGATCATTTCTATCATCAATAATGACCGGTGCCTAAGAGTGGGCACCGGATCCCAGGACGGGACATTGCAATTTGTCCAGGCCGCCCAACGTTTTTTCCTCCAATAAATCTCCCCGCCAAACGAACGAATTTGTCTCGTCCGGATCGTTTATAATATTTTTTAGAGCCTACACAAAATATATAAAATATTTTCTATAGTTTAACGATTGTTAACTTCGTTTACGATTAATTGTATATCAAACTATTTCCAGCACTTTTGTTGGACCTCCGCAATTATTACACCTAAGAAATAAGATTCGCCATACAAAAATAATATAACGTAATATTCACAACAAATGGTTTATTGTTTTGATATAGTATTTCTGTTATAGTAGATCGTACAAACTTTTAAATGAATTGAAATTTGATGGGGATAACAAACACAAGTCAATCAGCAAATCGTTATTATTTGAAAACTTCAAACAATGCGAAAATCGGGGAAATATCCGTTTCCAAACCAGCCACTGATAATAATAATCATTATATTCGCATTTACCCAAGGAGACAAGTACATCGTGCAAATCTGTTTTGTCGATAAACCCGTCGTGGTTTTGGTCAATCATGTTGAAAATTATTTTAAACTCTTGTATCTGCGCCGGCTCGAACGCGGCGAACACATTGGACCGCTGTTTTTTAGAGCTAAATTTCCTCTCGTTATCGTTGTCCGCCGTTGTTTCTCGTCCTGACATGCTAAATGCGACAAATTGAAAATTATAATAATAACTATTCCATGGTTCAGAAAGTAAAAAAGTGGCAAGTAGTACGGCGCAATGTGAAAAGCAGCGGAGCGGAAAACCCAATGGAGAGATGCTGCGTGAAACAGAGATAGACGGCAGATTTGGTGTTTAGAGGTGTTAAGGGCCGAAAATAAGCAGAAGAAATATGATAGAGAGTTCATATTTAGATACATTTCATGGTATCTGCAAATTTGGTAAGTGTTTAGTTGTACAGCCCGGTGATCCGGTGCCATCAGTTCCGATTCATATACTTTAATCACAATACGAGACGAGAATCCGACGGTGAAAAACGTACAATCCTATTAAATTATTATTATTTTATGTGCCGTTCCTTCGATATTCTGTTAGAGTGACTATTGTTATGTCCAGTGGTGTATCTATTAGGGGGTCAGAACCTAATCCGAGACAAATAGATAAAATTTTTATATGTAACGCAGTTTTTTCACAAACATTTTTATACTGTTAGAATATATACAATAAACATTAGTGTTGGGTCATATATTCGTAATTTTTTTTTTTTGAAATATTTGAATAACCGGAATCTGATATCCGGATAATTGAAATGGACAGTAAATGTTATAATATCCTGATATTTTCTACGTTCCCGAATCGACCGTTAAATTAGTTGAAAATATTTGGATTATTCAATCGAAAGTACTGTTGGTGAATTAATATTTCTTTTACGGGATATAAATAGCTTTTTTTAATTGATTTATTGAATTGTTTCGACTGTTTAATGTGTTTTGTCTTTACGATAAAAACAAATAAATGCCCGGAGAGCGGCTCTCCGCTAGTAAAAAGTAAAAGCAAGTGTAAATTTGTTGAACCACGCCCACATATTTCGAAACGATGATCGAAGCGAAGACAAACTCTACAATGAACCGTAACCTTGCCCTTGGTGGCGTTTACAATAATAATAATTTCGACCAGGTGAAGACCGTTGCCAATTATCCAGGGAAATACTTTTTACGATGACGGCCTAGAATCGAACATTATTACTTTATCTCTGACAGTGTTTCCAAATGAAAATGTGTGCCAGCCAAAACGTTATAATTTCCGTAATATTTAATCGGATTTATTAATTTGTTCAGTGCCTCTTTTAAATCGGAAACGTTATCGAAAGAAAGTTACTCGTTTTAGTAATCAGATGAAAATAATGATCCGCCACCTCGTAAAAGTCATTAAAAATTAAATAACAAACACATTTTTATCTATCCGAGAAAAGAAGAAAAAATAATCGAAAACCATCAGGATGCGCGCAATAATTTTTTATTCGTCAAATGTTAAAAACAAAATAACGATCTATGTAACTCATTATTATCAATTATAATCAACCGTGTCTACTACTATCTTTGAAATTTCAATTCCTTTGAAATCAATCATTTCATTCCATCGGGTGTAAATTTTTCATTCAATTTTATACAAACGCGTAATACACAATCGAAACAGAGTCCACAGAGGTGGATAGGAAATCGTTGAAAAACCGTCTCGGTTCGTAATAGTTTGGCGAAACTCGCGTGTATGGTTAAAAGTTATCGATTATTGGGAATGAGATCGTGAATAGGAAGGTGCCATTTTTACATAAAAAATCGTTAGAAGCGCGAAACACCGAGCAGCGAGGTTAACGCGTGAATGGACAATACGTTTAAACGACACTGTTAAAAACGATTTTCTGCGATTACAATAAAACTGTTGGTAATAATCGCATTACTACTAATGTTCGGCGGGTATCGGTATGAATAATAATACAATTATTATACGGGCAAAAAATGCAATTGCTCCAATCATTACGTTTTATTATACTTGACGAATGAGAAAAAACATATACAAAACGACAACATCGGTGTTTTGCCGTTTCAAAGTAAAAAAAAAAAAAACGTTAAAACGTTATAATATAGGTACACGTGATTTCGATTGTACGGCAGTGCAGTTTACACGTGTGTCCAACGAAAATTTAACGTATCCAATAAAACCGAATGGCTGATAATCTCGAAATGGGTTGGGTTTTCGTGCGTTTTTCATTAAGCAAACGCGATAAAATCCAATACAACAATATATTCTTACGATAATATTATTGTTTTTATTTTTGTATTTTTACACCGGGTGGTTACCTACCGAATAAATTACCGTTGAATTGCGATTGGTTTAACGATAAAAAAAAATGTATATATACAGGGTGCGGCAGAGCCGACTGACGAGTTTAATGAGGTCATGAGAGGTCTGTGATAAAATAAAAGCAGGCCTTAATAAGTGATATATTTTGAATTGTACGGTAATGCCGTTTTTATTCGTAATAATGGTCTGGACAGGTGTACATTGTGGTTTCGTCGGGCGTGCGTATTACGAAAATAATCATTCTGTGATCGCTATACAAAGGGCTTTTCGTATGCACTTCGGCATTCCACGTGCTGAATCTGTTCCTTCTGCTAACACTATCAAATTGTGGATATGGCATTTGGAAGAAACTGAAAATACCTTAAGTAGACTTGGACGCGGAGCACCCAGAACGGTAAGAACCCCCGAAAATGTGCATTTGATTAGAGAGTCAGTCACCAAGACGCTCGGCCCGGAAACACGCTGTAGCTTTGGGAATCCCAGACGGTTCTTCGAGGAGAATTCTTCTTCTTGCTGGACAGCACAGTCCCTAGATTTAAGCATGTGTGATTTTTTCATCTGGGGCTACCTTAAGGATAAGGTTTTCAGACATCGCCCATATACCATAGAAGAAATTAAACAGAATATCACCGTGGAATTCGAGGCTATACCAGTCGAAATGTGCCGAAAATCATATGAGAGCTTCAGAGATCGTCTACAACAGTGTATCAATGCTGACGGCCGCCATCTTGGAGAGAAAATTTTCAAAAAATAATTTTTAAAAAATGGGATTGAATACTGATTTAAATAATAAAAAAAAAACCTTTTCTCTAAGTTTTACTGTTCGTTATTTATAGCCCATCGTAACTCGTCAGTCGTCTCTGCCGCACTCTGTATTACCAAAAATCAACGGTTCACGTATACCGTCGTTTTATTCTGTTCTACTAGGATTCACTTCCCGGTTAATTTAAACTTTTAATTATCGGCGTACTCATCGGAACAGTAAACCGTAATTAATTTTAGAAACATACGGTCAAGTATATAGGAATAACAAGTATAAGCAAAAGTAGACGTTCCGGAAAACACAGGAAAACATATCGTATGATGCAGTTATTCAAGTGCAGTTATCTAAGTATATATATATATATATGTTTACAGTAAATATTATGCAACACAACGCGATCGCGGGCCGTACGTACCTTTTTTTTCTTTTTTTTTTTTTTTATATTTTCTTAACGGATTGCCAAGTGAACTTTAAACGTAACAAACGCGTCGTGTAAAAACCGAGATCAAAATCCGAATTTCGTTTCACGTTGCGACCATGACAAACATTTTACAGTAACCACAGATACGCGCGTTGATATTGTAACAATGTACACGCGTCGCGTGCGTATTTTATTTCGGATTCTGTGTAGAAAAAAAAAAAAAAAAATAAACTAAAACGATTACATTTTACGTTATTGTCGTGTGGGCCGCCCGCCAAAATACGAATAAATGTCGTGTTTCGATTTTCAACGGATTAACCGATTTCGACTCGTGTTAACGAGTGATCTTTTTTTTTTTTTAGGTTTCCCTATTTTCGCAGGCACGTACGTGTTTTTCCGCCGCGCCGTTACACGACGGAACATTCGAACATTACTTAAAAAGTATAATTACAAGCCGAAGCGTAATAACTTATTAGTAATAGATTGTCGCGTTCAAGTACAAAACAATAATATATATTATTTTTTTTTATTTTTTGTCAATGTTCAAACCGATAAGCACCGACATTTTAGATTGTCAGTGTTATGGCGGAGGAGCTGAGATGCGATGAATCTAAGATGCCGCCGAACCGTTCGTGTTTTATGTGAAACATAAATTTCCGGATATCCCAACAGTTTTTCTAAAAAAATTAAATATAACGATACATTATAAACGTACGAGATCCGCTCATAACCGTTAATCAGATTGCAATTATTCGCAAATGATCGTTGCATTTTTGTTGCGTTTACCGATTGTCTACGTTTATAATTTTATTGTTCACGCGGAAACCGATGGGCGCCGTTACCCGGATCGGTATCGAGATTCTTAGTCCCATAATATATTGAAAGGTTCTATAATTATTTTTACGAAAAAAAAAAAAGAAAAAAGAAAAAAAGTGCACGGTTCCAAATAGCGAGCTATTTCCTCGTTTTCCGCAGTTTGACTTATTAGGCATACCGTTCGAAACTCTGTTCGGAAAAAAAACGTACGTTAACTATAGCAGTCGTATATTCGTATGCCGAACTGCATATTTTTTACATTTTTTTTTACAGTAAAATGTACAGGGTACGAAAGAGGATAACGATGGGGTGTGCCCTACGAAAAATCCACTCCTACGGTAATAACTAATCGGAGTGCGCGGGTTCGTTGGTTACACACGATTGAAATAAATCATTTATTTTTTTTTACTATTTATTTATTTTATTTATTTTTCACTGTCGCTTTGTTATCGTACGCGATGAACAAAAAATCTCCGGTTTAAATCACTATAACACAGTTGTACACGGTAATCCTACCTACTCTTCCATTATAATCGCGTGTAATCATCGTCCGCTGGAATATTAAAAAAAAATATATATTTATTTATTTTGCCTGTCTGCGACTAAATTATCCAAGGGAACCCAACGATAAACGTGTAGCATAAAAAAATAACGAATCCAAATTTTAAGGCTAAAACACCCGATATTTACTGGGTATTTTTTTGTGCTTTTTTGAAAACAAGCGATATAATCGAGATAAAAGTGATTTTTACGAAACGTAATTATCAATCGCATTTTTCCTTATCCAATCCTAATCCGTTTCGTTTCAATGGAAACATCTAATCATAACGAAGGCGAAAACATGCCCGGAAATATTTTTACTAACCCAATTGTGACCGTTGTGGCCCGGTAATTTATCTTCTAAAAAGACTTACCGGGACAATGGAATTAAACAATTATAAATGTAATCCGTGTCGCCGAGGCAGCCCAGTAACAAACAATAAAATAAAATCGCATTTTTTCGAATATTAAAATTCTTACATTTTTATCAACCATCAGCGGGGGATATAATAATAAATTAATAATGTTGGGAGTATTTTTTTTTTTCTTTTTACTATTTAACTTCCGAGCATAGGCGTTTAACTATTATAATACGAGCCGTGTAACGATTTTTTTTTTTGTTTTTTCCTGTCCGCGAACGATTTTTCGACCAGAAATCGTACTATCATATCCAGTAATTTTTTCGTAGCTTGTCGGATACAGTTATCTCAATAATCCCGGGAAAACGGAAATATTTAAACAACACTGGTTTAATTTTTAACATAGTTTTGTTAACAATTAAACTGATAAACTTTTGACACGCCAACTCGTTACATTTTTTTTTTTTTTTTATTATCATAACCGTATTGTTTTTTTTTTTTGTTACTGTTTTAAACGCATTCATATTTCGAGCGGCGGACTAACATCCCTCGGCCGTTTTACCGGTGACTTGTAAAATTATTGTAAACGGCGAGCGTATTGCGTACGTTTTTTATGCTGTTTTTGCGAATCGTAAACTGGACGTGTGTGTCGAATACGGGAAACGCGACTCGCTTATTGTAATTATAATTTTTTTTTTTTTTTTTTTTTTTTTTTCCCCGAGGCCAGTCGACGGCAGAATACAATACGAAAATTACCGAATGTTTACAAAATTTAATTATGCTCGTTTGTGTCTTTTCGACCAGAAATCTAACTCCGATAGACTTTCCGGTAGCAATTTTCGTCTAGTCGGTGTACATCCGGGGATAGATCATTATTTTTTATTCCCTCCCCCCCCCGTACGCTTTTAGCGAGAAAACTTGGTTTTTTTTTTTATTATTTTCGTCGTCGGGCATACGCAGAACAATGCGTATAAAATTTATAATTTATTATACGAGGTGTGATCGAAAAATACCGGAATTTTGTTTTTATTTAAAAATTCAAATAAACAAATAGGTTTTTTTTTTTTTTTTAATATTATTCACTTTCAAAGTATTCACCGGCAGGTGTTATGCACTTATCTCATCTCTGCTGCCACTTTTTAAAGCAATGTTGGAAGTGTTCGACTTTAAGTTGTGAATTTTTGTCTATTGTTTCGATATCATCGAATTGTTGTCCTCTGAGGTCAATATTAATTTTTGGAAATAAAAAAAAATAATCACAAGGGGCGAGACCGGGTGAGTAATGGGCGGCGAGGTTCAACTGGAATTTGTTTATCGGCCAGAAAATTACGGATTGATAAGGCAGTATGATCTCTGAAAAAACCACGACCGATTCTAGAACGTCGCATTCATAAATCTTCAGTTAAAATAGTTTGACGTGGTCCGTAAAAAGAAAATGTTACACTCACTGGAAAGTTCTCTTATCGTCGTCGTTCGTCGATCGAATGATTTCTCGCATTTTTGCCACTATTTCCACAATTCTTGAAGTTGAAGGTCAACCAGCACGGCTGTGATCGTTAACGGCTTCGCGGCCTTCAACAAACCACTCGTGCCATTCAAATGTTTTAGATCTGCTCATTGTCTCATCTCCAAATGCTTTTTTTTTTTTTTTTTTTTTAATCATTTCAAAATTTTCGGTCGCCGATTTACCGAGTTTAACGTAAAATTCAATGCGAACACGCTGTTTATTCGAAATGACAAAACGGCAGACACAACAAAAGTATATGACATCAATTCGGTGTGTGTAAAATACCGATATAGTTTTTTTTGTTTTATCACACCTCGTATGGTACTCGTTTGATTTACTCGATTTACGTGGTTTTTTTTTTTTTTTATTCTATATTTTACCCGAGTGGTTTGTAAATATCCAAAACGATTTCTGTTATTGCGTACTAATTTCGTTTTGTTTTTTTTTTTGTTTTTTTTTTTTTTTTTTTTTTTTTCATTTGCGTCTTCGGTAATTATTATTATTATTTTACCCTGGCCGGACGGACCGGACCTGACGACCGTGCGCGCGCGCGCGCTTGCGCCGTATTAATAATGATAAAAAAAAAAAAAAAAATAAAAAATAATAATAATAAAAAAAAAACCGCACAAACCGATTCGCGGGTGTACGTTTCGATAATGATCGCGATCCGCGCACGCGTACAATAAAATGATATATAACAACCGAATTTCCGTTGCATTACACACGTTACTTTTACATTTATATTTACGGGTACGAGTTGTATATAATAAACGAGCACTCCCCGTTGTCGCGTATATTATTTTTTATAGCCGCGCCGCGCGGATTTCCGATTTTGTTGTTCGCCGGTCGCCTTAGCCGTCACTCCGCCGCCGCCGCCGCCGCAGGTCACAGCCGACGTTTTTTCCACGGACGTCAATTTTTTTTTTTTCGTTTTTTCTTCTTCTTTCATTTTTTTTATTTTTTTTTTTTTCCCCGCTTGTTGCTTTTCGTTATATTCTAATTTCGTACGCGTTTTCATCGCCGACGGTATATTTCTAGTCTAGTTTACGGTCGATCGTCGCGCGTCACCGCCCCCGCGGCACGCCACTTGGGGATCCGCCGATACTCGGGGGGGCGTTTTTTTTTTTTTTTTCTTTTAATACAACCGATCGGTTACCAGGACCGACGACGACGGCAAGATGGACAATCCCTGGTACAAATCGGTAAGTAGGCACGTTTTTCACGGTCCGGCGATAACTAAACGGGATTACCGTGTCGTTTGCCAAAACACGCGATTACCGAACAGACGATTTTAACAATTCGTTTTTATTATCGAACCGGTATTATATGCATTTTCTATGTGTACCCGGAGCAGACGAAATAAACACGTCATTTTTTTTTTTTTTTTACTAATAGTGAGATAAAAAAAATAATTGAAAGTAATGGAAATTATAGAGAGAGGAAAAAAAAACGTAATAATATCGGCGAAATTATAAAATGATTAATTGTTAAAATTTCGTTAAAAACAGATTATTCGTAATTATTACATTTCTATCAATTTTACGATTAAATAAAAACATTTTTATACAAAAAAATTGTTTAAAAATAATTACACTAACCGAACTTATAGGGGGGGGGGAAATCGAAATGTTAAAAAACGTAAACTTTAATGCGCGTGCGCTTACCAAATGGTTTAAATATTTGAAATCCTTTTTAAAATGTGCATTTCGGTACTCCCTATCAACTTCCGAAAATCTCATTTCACTCTATACGGATATCCGGCGAAAATATTAAGTTGCAACTCGTACCGTGAACACACGGTATGTTTTTTATTATTATTTTTTTTTTATTTTTATTTTTTTTTTTTTGTGATAGCGCATTCGAATATCGCAATAATTTACATCTCGCTTAGCATTCGCTCTCGCCCACATTTATTTTATTTTATTTATTTTTTTTTTTTATTTATCACCTATTGTGGTGCATATGTACACGGTCGAAATTACAAGTCGCAGTTACACGGTAAACGCGACACGTTTGCTGAATTTGTTTGTTCGATGAATTTTTCGTTTTCATTGTTTTTGAAACCCGTGACAAACGTTCAACGCGAGTGTAAAACTTACACGTATTCGTAATGTTTTACTTTACCATGTAATAAATTAAACGAAATATCGTACGATAAAAATAATAACGTAGTTGTGGGTATTTTTTTGTGTGTTTCTCTTCACGGATTATTTCGTTTTTTTTTTTTTTTTTACACAAAATCCGAAACAAATAAATAAAACGGTTCGGGACGAATGCGGTAATTTGTATTTTAATTATACGTTTGCCGATTTGTCGTACGCGTTTTAAAAACACACGCGGGGACGTTTTAAAAACAAATAATATTACACCTGTTTTGGAAAATTCAAAAATTCGAGAACAAAAAAAAATTGCATTTTATCTAACGAGAATAATATTATTTCGTATCGATCGTCAGCCGGGCTCGTCGTTACACGTAGCTCTAAAATACGCGCAATAAAATATTTCCAATTTTACTCCGGGGTTATCTGAAGAAAAAAAAGAAAAAAAACCGTATAGATTACTCGGGTGGACCTATCAAAAATTCTAAAAATCACCACGTGCCCCCTAGTCGATGTGTTCGTTTTCAACGATTGTGCCAAACCAAAGCTCTGGACAATTTAAACAATTTTCGTTGACTAGTTTACGTTAAGTTATCCTGAATAAAAAATAATTAAATCAAGTTAAAAGTTTCTTTTGAAAAAAAAATTGCCTGTAACTACACTTACAAATGTATTTTGTACTCAAATATTCAAACTTACTATACAAAAAACGTTTGAGTGTGCCATACACTGGTTATGTATAAATGATTTTCCAGTACAAATACGTAATTTCCGTCGTAAAATTACTTAAATTCTAACAAAATTCTAACTAGTTATTTTTCTATCGTTCTACATTTTTTTTTTTTTTTTTGTTATCTAACTAGTTAATTTTTTCAAAAAAAAAGTAGTTTTATGATTAGCTATACGGTTAGAAAACGGATTTCGATATTTTTTTAGTCGATTCGATCAACGCGTAAGTAATGGTAACACGACCGTATGAATGACCGTAAATAAGTAAATGAATAAATAAATAAGTAAAAAGTAGTATATTCTAACGGGTCCGAAAATATAAAAAAAAAAAAAAAAATTGCAGTAATATAATTGCGTTTGCACGCGCCACGCACAATAATATTATTGTTATATTATTACGACGATCGTTTTGTAACGTTCGAAAACGTTTTTTTAATTTTTAATTTTTTTTTTCTACAAACTATTAATGACCAGTAATGCCAATAACAATTGACCACCTCCGGGCAGTTAAAACGAACGGATACGTTGGATCGGAAATTTTATAATCGCCGATGGCGGTGTTATAATATATTTTTTTTTACAGTAAAATGTACAGGGTACGAAAGAGGATAACGATAGGGTGTGCCCTACGAAAAATCCACTCCTACGGTAATAACTAATCGGAGTGCGCGGGTTCGTTGGTTACACACGATTGAAATAAACAGTTAAAAATAAACGTGTATATAGTCGATGGAAATACCGAAATAAATCATTTTTTTTTTTTTACTATTTATTTATTTTATTTATTTTTCACTGTCGCTTTGTTATCGTACGCGATGAACAAAAAATCTCCGGTTTAAATCACTATAACACAGTTGTACACGGTAATCCTACCTACTCTTCCATTATAATCGCGTGTAGTCATCGTCCGCTGGAATATTAAAAAAAAATATATATTTATTTATTTTGCCTGTCTGCAACTAAATTATCCAAGGGAACCCAACGATAAACGTGTAGCATAAAAAAATAACAAATCCAAATTTTAAGGCTAAAACACCCGATATTTACTGGGTATTTTTTTGTGCTTTTTTGAAAACAAGCGATTTAATCGAGATAAAAGAGATTTTTACGAAACGTAATTATCAATCGCATTTTTCCTTATCCAATCCTAATCCGTTTCGTTTCAATGGAAACATCTAATCATAACGAAGGCGAAAACAAGCCCGGAAATATTTTTACTAACCCAATTGTGACCGTTGTGGTCCGGTAATTTATCGTCTAAAAAGACTTACCGGGACAATCGAATTAAACAGGCAGCCCAGTAACAAACGAAATAAAATTGAATTTTTTCGAATATTAAAACGCCGAAAACCTTGTTTCATGCGTCGAAATCGGGAAAGGGGCTAAAATTAAACAGTGCACCTTCCCCTTTTTTTTTTATAAAACGTCAACTGTACAGAGTTTCAACGAGATCGAAATAAAACTGTGGACTTGTATAGCGGACTAATGTACGGATTTTCAATTTTGTAATGATGGTGTTGATTTTGTTCTTTTTTATATGTTTTAGTTTTTTACTAAATAATGTATAATATAATTATGTTATGAAAGTGATTGGGTGGATTTTTGGAGTTGTGCCCGGAAACACATACTTTTTTGAAGGTAACCGCCACAGTAGTGTAAACGTCATACGATTTATATAATATAATATTTATATTCAAGTAAAAAAAAAAAACAGTCTCCTAGAATAATTAATGGTACACAATTTTTTTTTTTTATTAAAAAATAGTTATTAAAATAACTAAGACAAGTAAAAATTATTTATTAAAAAATTATTCAACTTAAAATGTTAAGTTAAAGTAATAGTGTAGAAATGTATTATTAATTTTTTTTTTTTTAAAGCTATTTAAAGATATCATTCATTTTCGACATTTTCAGTAATTTCTTCATATACAAATTAATCGTCCGCTGTAAAAGAAAAAAAAGAAAAAAAAAAGAATCTATTTAATCGTATACGCGCATGCATAATTTAAAATCCCAACACCAGGATAAAACGAAAAAAAAACAAATCGATTTACCATTTTCAAATATTACAAATTCTTCAGCGTTCAAAAGCAGCGTTGGTCTGGCAGTAAAATTCCGTAATTCGCGTGCCAGGATGACCGTGCTTAATTATACGACGAACGTTAACAAATACCGTAAAAACTGTAAAATATGTGTTCTAAAAAAAAAAAATATCGAAGAAAAAAAGTTTTGAAAAATACAAATAATAATGCAATTTTTTTTTTATTTTTTACCGAACAGAACAGGTGACCATGGATAGTGCGAACTCGATTTACTATTATTGGAAAAAAAATTAAAAAATTAAAAAAAAAACATGTTTATAAGTATGTATGCAGGCAAATATTATATTATAAGTTCAACGCACGGGTTTAGTAGTTGACCGGGTCTTATATTTGCCACGAAGAATTAAATATGTGCGTTTATAATAATTTATAAGAATAATTATTCTCCTATACGTTCGTTTAAGTCGGTTAAAAATGGAAATCTACGTTTGTCTTAAACGACCGTTACTGAATATTCACTTATTGGCGAAAATACCGGTCAGTTAAGGCCTTGGCCTGGCTTTTATTACCGACAGGTGTCGGCCTTAGCCGACAAATATTAGCATAAACCGAGTCATACGTATATGAATCGAGGATATCGAATTTATTTTCCAAATACCGATATTCGACCCGATATGTTCGGAGAGAAAAACGTCAACGCGGTCTCCGGAATATGAAAAAAAAAAAAAAAATAAATAAATAAATAAAAGGGCGTTAAAAAAATCCGTAAGTTTCAATGTGGGCCAACGGTTTTCTATTTTGATTATCGAATATCGGCTATTGGTTTTCGTATCCGCGGCAAATGTGTCCAGTTGGTCACATCGGGCGAAAACTTTCCCCCCTGTGAAAATCGACTATAATCGTACAGTCGTACGATGACGAGAGAGTTTTTTTTAATTCGAGGCGATTGATTTACGCGAGGTCGAATTTTAAAATTTTTTAAACACTTCGCGTGCGAGCAGCTTATAAAATATTAGAATACCATTATACAAATTAACCGATCGTAATAAAGTAATCGATAATTATTATCGTTAGATTATCTTAAATTATTAATATCATATAACCAGATATTGTTTTTCGTTTGAAAATTCCGGACTAGCCGATTACTTGCGGATTACTTGCGAAATACCGACTTCGCAGACGTTATTAACGTTATTAACCATACCGAAACGCGAATAAAACGTACTGTTAATCGGTTGAAATTTAAAAGCATGGCTAACCCGGCAAGAACGAAAGTTGAATAATAAAATACTATTAAATCTGACGGCGAAACACGGCGGACAGCGAAAACAAAAAAACAAAATATTATAGTGAAAACGAGGCCGTGGCTCGGCGCGGTAAAAGAAACGTGTGAAATGCGAAGAGATTTCCCGTACAATTAATACGCCATCGAGGAGATCGTGCTGTAATTACATACTATTATATCCGATTAATCGTATTCGCTTTTCGCTATAATTATCATAAAACGTTCGAGAAATTCGTCAATAGTGTACAGTTCCGACAAAAATCGTCATCCCGCGTGCCTATATGAACCCGAAATCAGTATGTTCGGCGGGGTCTGTGCCCTTTGGGAGTTACGTTTCTCGATTATAACGGTCGATTAATGCCAATCGGCTTGGAATTACAACAATTGTCGAGTGTAGTACTTTTCCTATTTGATAACCTCGAAGGTTACTCGAAAAACTCTTTTATATAATCATTGTGTTTCCGACCATTACCGTTCGCCGCACGATTCTGGAAGGGGCTCTAATATTTCGAAAATATCGAAAACTGTCCATAAAAAGCCGCGCAAAACCCAAATACGATTTATTTTTGACATCCTGTAGATCGCATGCATACACGAGTACGAGGCAGTTTATAATATTCCAGTGTGTTTAAAGAGGTTTCTCCGATTTCTCCGTTTGTACGCGTCCGAGGGGCTTAGCCCCCCATCAAGCCACCGACCATAATTTCTGCCTATAGGCACACGTGGTTTTTTTGAATAAACATTTTTCTTCTTCTTTCGAATCCGGCTTTTATATTACTCTTAGAGGTCATCTTAGAGATATAGACGAAATTTCTATAGGACGTGTTTATGCGATTATTATTTATTGCGTATGCCCCACGTCCCGTCTTATTGACATTTTCTGGACACGCCACTAGTCATGGTTTATTTATATAAAAAAAAAATAATAAATTTTTTTTTCATTACCGTTTTAGCGCGTTTGGATTGATATGATAAAAGCAATATTTTTTGGATCTTGTTTATTAAGTACGGTTTTAATATATACCGTTTAATATTCCATGATTTCCGACGACGTTTTAGTATCTATTTTTATTTTTAAATAATACATTAACCTTGATGTATTGTTTTTGAATTCGTACAGGTGTCCGTTTATAATATGTGGTAAAAAAAAAAAAAAATTGTGTCGGACCCGTTCGCCTCGTATTTTATTTAAATTTTTTATTATATTTTTTTTATTTATATCAATTTCTCGGGTGTGTTTTTAAAATTGTAGTATAGAAGAAAAAAAAAAAAATCAAATCGGTTATAACGATAATAATTTATACGATTTACCGAAATGATTAATCAACAGTTAAGTAACTACTATATTATTATATTGTGAATATTTATATACGAACCGTTCGGTATAGAAGAAAAAAAAATATAAAAAAATTTCTCGCTCGTGCTAAAACAATCGCGGGAAAAGTAAAAGTGTTCGGGGGTCCCGAAACATTGTTATTACAATAATATACGATCGTTATATAAAAACACCGCGTGTCGTCGTTAATTTCGTAACTCGAAATCGGAATCGCGAAATAGTCAATACATAAGACGACGGACTAGTCGCCGAGTGCGCCACACTTGCCAGAACAATGCGATAGCGTAATGATATTACGAACAATACGATAGACGACGAGCCAAAAAAGATTCTATTCCTTCGGCTATTGGAAATATTAAATTTTTTTTTTTGTTTTGTTTTTTTTTTCGTTTTTAACCGGGCGTGATGCAACGGAATTTGGCCGGGGAAACGGCCGGACGAACATCGTCGTCGTTGTCCGCTCAACCGCGGCACACTGCAGGGGCGTCGTGTGGTTCTTTTTTAAATAAAAAAAATATGTATATATATATATATACGAGGTTAGGTATAACCTAGGAAATACCTAGGTAAGAGCTCGTGTTTTTGAATGGCACAAACGGTTTTGTAGTGGAAGGGAGGACGTCGAAGACGATGATCGTTCTGGACGTCCTACCACGTCTTCAACAAACGAAAACGTTGAAAAAATCGACAAAATTAATTAATCAATATTATTATAAAGAGGTATTAATTAAATTAAGAGAACGTGTCAGAAAGAAGCGACCAGATCTATGGAAAAATGTCTGGGTTCTTCACCAAGACAATGCTCCAGCTCACAGTGCATTTTCAATTCAACGTTTTTTAACTGAACAAAAAATTTCTGTACTTCAACATCCCCCGTACTCGCCAGACCTTGCTCCTTGTGACTTCTTCTTATTTCTTTTCCCATTTTCAAACAGTTGATGACGTAAAAATGAAAACGGCAGAACTTCTAAAAGGGCTGAATGAAAGCAATTGGCAACACTGTTTTCAAGAATGGCATCGACATATGCAACAGTGTATTGATGCTGAGGGAAGGTACTTTGAAGGTGATAATCATTAAATTATAACATTTTTAAAATAAACAACTTTTATTCAAAAAGTCTCGTTATTTTATTGTCACACCTCGTATATATATATATGCATATATTCATAGTGATATTTTAAACGCAACACTGTGTCAGATTTTGACAAGCCAAACCGATTTCGATGATATTTTGCCAAAGAGATGGCTCGCATCTCCCCAAGCAGGACACGGGCTACAATTTCATTTCATAGTTCAACCCCTAAATAGGCGGTTCACGCTGAGATATATTATTCATTATTTTGATACTGGAATTGCAATAGTTACTTTTGACGAATTATGTCGGTTGCAATACGGACGAAATAATGCCCAGTAACGACGCCTTGCGCTCGTTGATATTCAGTTTGTTTAAAGGATTTCTCATTACTTTATGCCGCCGTATAACGATTCTAGTTCGTATTTATATTGTTAATTCATATATATATATATATATATTTTTTTTTTTTTAACTAACGTGGTATAATTCGATATTGATCCGTTATGTCTACCGCGTTGATGTAAAACGAAACAAATTCAAAGGTTCAAGAAAACCGACGAGTTCAATGTTAAATACGCTTATATTCGCTAAAAAATACAACGATAATTACGAGAATTATTTTCTTGAATAATCCGATTTCGGAACGTATATATTAGATATATTTCGTACAAGTCACGAGGAAAAATCTGATAAATATTGAATAAATCGGATAAAAATCGGTATTTTTAAATTTTGTTTTTTTTTTTTTTTTTTTTGTCTTTCGAATTCCCGCTGCTTGGGAATAGGCGTAGACGAGAATTCTCTGCGGTTTATTGGCGATCGTAAATTATTTGGATACATGGCCTACCCCGTCGGACGGTCCCGGTGGCGCCACACTAGAGACGTGCCACGCACTTATAATCGTAACCTCCGGACCGACGAAGTCTCGACACTCGTCGACCGAATTCTTAAGGCGACGCTAACAGCCGTTTAAACGGGTAATCCTCACTGTGAACATCATCACACGTCACGTGAAGTAAAACGACACTCGGTTAAGCGTACACGTTATAATTGATATTTACTGTCGTAATAATTGTACGCGTAATCGTATTCGTTTTCTACATCATTTTACAACTCTCCGGCGTCGTACGCATTCGAATATAATGCCGATTAAGCCGTCGCCAGCGACAATAAAATATTCTGATATTATACGAGAACCGTACGCATTTACAAATATAATCTATATAATATTCGACATTCGTGATAATTATATCGTTTCGAAACATTTACTTAGGAAACGCGCGTGTAGGAACATCAGTTGTCGTCATGTTTACTGTGCATTCGCGTGCTTTTCAATTGTCCGGCGTTTGAACGAGGAAAAAATAAAATTATTATCCACTCGTACATGCCGATAGTAACAATATTAAAAATAGTTTCGAAACGATTATAATATCGCGAACTTTATTGTAATTTATATCCATTTTACGATCAGATTATAGTATAGGTTTTAATTATTTTAATTTTTTTTTTCTCGTATTTGTCTATTGTAAATGTTCACGATATACCACCTACGGACGCAATTTATTTATTCCGATTAACAACAATATAATATTATATTATGGTATTATTTTTAGTCGTTATTGTCGTGTTTCGATTGGATTGCTTTTCAAACCCACGCGTTGGCAATCAAGTTGTAAAACTTCAATAAACTTACGTGTATTACTACTGAACAATGATTCTTACTGTTTGTTTTTTATCTCCGGCGAACGACATAAATTATTCGCACTATTCGCAAATAACGATTTACAATTTGAATCGTATATTTTAGGCACACTATCACGCAATATATTTACGGTGCGGGTGGCAATAAATTAATTTACGATCCTATTATAATATCGAAAATAATATTAAAAATAATTTCGAAACGATTATAATATCGTGTAATTCGAACTTTATTGTATTTTATTTCCATTTTACGATCAAATTATAGTATAGGTTTTTATTTTTTTATTTTTTTTTTCTCGTATTTGTCTATTGTAAATGTTCACGATATACCACCTACGGACGCAATTTTTTAATTTTTTTTATTCCGATTAACAACAATATAATATTATATTATGGTATTATTTTTAGTCGTTATTGTCGTGTTTCGATTGGATCGCTTTCCAAAACCACGCGTTGGCAATCAAGTTGTAAAACTTCAATAAACTTACGTGTATTACTACTGAACAATGATTCTTACTGTTTGTTTTTTTTTTTGTTTTTTATCTCCGGCGAACGACATAAATTATTCGCAAATAACGATTTACAATTTGAATCGTATATTTTAGGCACACTATCACGCAATATATTTACGGTGCGGGTGACAATAAATTAATTTACGATCCTATTATAATATCAAAAATACCTCCTATACTAATAAACAATACGCGTGACATCCACATGCGCGGGTATCACACATTTAAAAAAATTATGATATTTCACACGTTCGTATTGTTACGCATGAATATAAATGCAAATTCTAAAAAAAAAAAAAAAAAAAAAAAAAAAAAAAAAAAAAAAAAAAAAACAACGGCGTGCGAATGATTTTCTCACCTTTAATTTTTTTTTTTTTTGAATTAAACAATCTATACAAATAATGTATAATGAGCATAAGTGCTAACAATTTAGGTTGCTGTCAGATGACATGAAGGAGAAGCCGCCCACTGGTGACACTCCTGATGAGTGTTATAGGGTTAAATTAGAGAAGTAGGTCGCGGCACCACTTTCTTTTTAATCTTTTGGGAGGGTTGCCAGGCCCTTTAATTATTTAAATTTAATATCACAAAAACCGTTCCTGCTGTACGCCAATTTGTAAGACTCTTCAGTCTCTCTATTAACCGTCTTAATTTAATATCGACAAGAATCACATATGTACACTAGGTCAGGCCGGTCTGGAAACGGGAATTTCCCGGACGTCCGGAACGGTCCCGATGGTTCGAAATCGTCAAAAAACGATCTGCTTATGGTTCGTCATCTCCGGGCGCGTTTCGAATATTTTCTAAGTTGACCGTCTATAAACGGTTTCTGTTTATCAAACTTAACGCGAATTCTTTGAAAACAACAGTGTTAAACACGCGATGGGGTTTATTCCGGAATTATATTTATTTTTTTTTTTTTTTTTTTACTCCGCGCGCATTATTCAGTAACGAAAAATAAATATAAAATCGTTAAAGTAATATTATTATTTATATAGATTGGACAATCGATATTATCGATGATCGGTCGTTTTGTGGATGTTTGTAAAGTTTCAACATGACTCGTCGTCCTCCGTCGCTCCTTTCAAAAATACGTCACGTTTCACCAGTTTTAAAAAAAACATTTATCAAGCTTTAGCGTCCAGCTACACTATCAAACAATGATAAGAAAATAATAAGAAAAAAAACCACCCATACATAACTTCCGATAATCATTTTGAATATCGTATTGATCGAATAATTAAAAGATTAACGTGTTGATATGAAAATAAAAGAAAGAAAAAACACAAATTTGAATATATAATAAATTTTCAATGTTATCATATCGTTATCAAAATCGTTTACCCACACGATTATTCGAATGTTTATATGTACATTCCTTTAAACGCCGATACTATCAATCATAGAAAATATCGAACAATCGGTAAATGGTAAATACCTTTAGATGCCTTTAGACTGTTCAAATCGTGGATTGTATAATATTTAATATTGTGTTGAAATCGACTATAAACGCGGTGTTATTCGAAATTAACACGGTTTTTAATATTCGGTTAGACAAAAAAAAAAAAAAAAAAACAAAAGGTTATTAATTAGAATTAACCGAACATTTAATTTGTTCGACTAGCGTTAATGATCGGCCTTGATTTTTTTTTTAACGGTTTACGAATAATTTAAGGCTTCCAATGATTGGCCGCCGAGACATTTTTCCGATATAATTCTAACGCACAATGGAAATAATATTATGATTACCGTAACACGGCCGTTATCGTTGTAAAAAAAAAAAAAAAAACATATAATTATCCTTATTGTACGCGAATTATAGTTTCGCACCGCAAACAAAAGTGACTAATTTGTTTTTAAACACACGAACTATTTTTTCTTTTTTTTTTTTTTTTAGAATTCTAAGCATTGGTCTTACCATGATTTGCGTGTATTTTCCCCGTCTGCGAAAAACTATTCTATCAGAAAGTTCGATCCGAATTCCCAGCGAGGCGCCTTTTCTGAATGCATTTTGGATCTTGTTCGGTGCATCGAAGACGATCGTTTTTCGATTTTCGTTGTGGTTTTTTTATTTTTTTTTAATAATCGGAAAAATACCGGGAATATGTACAGCAATGGTTTCGTAATTTTCGATTTTTTTTTTCCTTTTCGTTGTAATTCGGTTAAAAAAAAAAGAATCGGTCACGTATTCCTTTTGTTTGTAAATCAATATCTAACTGTTTGCCATACTATTGTTCGGTCTATGTCACGTGAATATTTTAATCTTTTCGAATTCTGCTGTTAATAAATATAAATAAAAACACTCAACCATTATTCGTTACAACACGCATATATATGATTAAATTTTTATTTTTGTTTTTTGGCAAATGTGTATTTTAAGAATGTCGGCCGTGTCTTTTTTTTTTTTTAAAAAACGTACACGATCGAACTCTGGGCTAGCAAACCCCATAAAACTTTACACTATAAATTAGTGTAAAGTTTCTTTAAATTATTATGATTTTAATAATTTAGATTATTCGGAACTCCGGCCGGTCCCGAACAGTGTCGACATGTATCGAAATTTATGATTTCGCCGGTCGTCCAAATACCGCTATAGAATCGAAATATCAATATCGACGCCGGTTCACCTATCTAGCTCGCTAGTTGGGTCGTTCGGTCTCCGAATTCTGGTACGATACTCAAATCGATTCCCGTTCTCTATACTAGCGAATGTTAAATTTTACAGTCTCCCGGCGCCACATCCGTCCGTTTGTCGTTCCGTTCCACATCGTCGATTTTCTTTCCGGCGACTCCCCCCCGTAGGCTTTTTAAATCGAATTTTATACGATCCTGTAACGCGGTCTCTTCGTAATACTGTACTAGACGAATTAATTATTGTACGTTTGTTTTTTTTTTTTTTTTTGTACAGACGGACTCGCTGAGCGACGCGTTGACGAGGAAAAAGAACGATTCGCACGAGTTGGGCAAAGAACAACTGAACCGCGTGCTGACATTCTTCGACCTGACCGCACTGGGAATCGGCTCGACTCTGGGATGCGGCGTGTACATATTGGCCGGAGTGGTGGCCAAATCGATCGCCGGCCCCGCCGTAGTGCTGTCGTTCGTGATCGCCGCCGTAGTGTCGGCCTTTTCCGGTAAAATCCACGGTTGTGGGGGTTTTTTTTAATTTTTAATTTTTTTTTTTTTTACACGAATTCGCCTCCCCTCCCCCCCACTAAAATCTGCAACCGATATACTGTGGAACGCTGCGTACGCCGCGAACGTGCTAAAGACATCGGAGTTTGGGTTATTATTAAACGAGTTTCGACAAATCCAATAACGGCATAAAAAAAAAAAAAATCCTCTTTAAACGGATGACTCGAATTTTTAGGCCGTACCCCTCTGGTTATACCTATACAAGACAATATAAATACGATTCCGGGGGTTGTAGTGGGAGGGGATAATCGGAGTCATTGTAGTTTTCGCGATTTTATGTAACCCAACATAAAAAAATGTAAAAAAAAAAAAAAAATAATTATGTTATTATACCGTTTACCGTCGAAACTTCACTCGGGGCTAAATTTTTTCGAAACCGACCCGAATGTGTTTTCTGCGCAGGTCTGTGTTACGCCGAGTTTTCTGGTCGGGTGCCCAAAGCCGGATCCGCGTACGTTTACAGTTACGTGGCGGTCGGCGAGTTCACGGCGTTCGTCATTGGCTGGAACTTGCTCATCGAACATCTCATTGGTAAGAACGAACACTATTAATATTAAAAATCTTATTGCCGGGCCTTTTAACCTTTTTTTTTTTTTTTAATTTTGGTACCGGCAATACCCCCGCCTCCCGGAATGACCGTGAGGCTCTACTTCGGGAGGCGGGTCGCCATCACCTAACAAAATTAACACGTACAAATGACACAGAAAATAAAATCCCGTATTCCCCTTCGACGGGGCGGGCTCACATTATTAGTGTACAAAGCTTCGCGTCCCTACCGGGGAATGGGCAGTAGTCGGGCCGAAGCCCACTTGCTGCCCTTACACTAATAGGGGGGGGGGACACTTCCTACCGGCCCCGCGGCCGGCGGTCTGTCGTCTGCGGGGCCGCGATCAACGACGGCGGCGACGATGCGCTTGAAGGCGCGCGCCGGCGGCGTCGAGGGCTTGGCGTTGCCGTTCGGCCGACTCCTTTTCCGCGACGACCGTCTCTGCGAAGTCGACCACGGCTTTCCAACGATCTGGGGATTCCGACATGAGCGACACCAAGTCGCCCGGTTCGAAAGGACCTGTCCTCCGGGCCAGGCGCTCCCTGTCCCCGTCAAACGCCTCGCAGAGCATGAGGGTATGGAGAGCGTCGTCATCCTCCTCATTCTGCTCACCGGGAAAACCTCAGTGAGAACACCCAGGGTGCGGAGTTCGCCCGATCCGATGAAGGAACGAGTTAAGGCATCCGTGCCCCGTGAGAAGTTGAATGAGGCGAAGTAGGTCGTCGAACCATGCGGTCTTGTAACCCGCCGCACCAGCAAGTCCGGGGGAATGATCGTGAGCGTTAGCGCGCGTCCGCTTCCCGCGGGCACCTCCGCGCTACGGATCCGGAGCGCCCCCATCTGGTCGCGACGCGGATCCCCGTGCGGAGCGCTGACGGGCGGGGTGCGTCGTCGCCTTCCGTCGTAGTCCCCAACTGCACCTAACCAGAGGCCAACAGATCGACGGGGAGCAGTCCCGCAACGATCGTGCGAGACGGTCCTGTAGGCGCACACGCTCCGGAGAGCTGGACGGCCGCCGTAGCAGCGAGGCCCGGGGGGCAGAGGTTGCAGGGAATAAGCCCGCGCGGGAGCGCCGTACAGCAGCGCGCCGTGCACGACGCTCACGTGCAGTTTCCGCCTGCGCTCCCGCGGGCCGCCGATGTTGGGCATTAGCCGGCCGAGCGACGACATCACCGAAAGTGCGCGCCGTACAGAGTCCGCTCGTTCTCCAGCACAAGGCCGAGATATTTTAAGGACTCGCTGGGCGCGACGAGTTCGCCGTCGAGTCGAAACCGCGGCGCCGGGCCTTTTAACCTACGACCTCTCCTAATCGGTGGGAGGGGGGGGGCAATCGGCATTTCTCCGTAATTGTACAGGGTTAGGCTGAGCGAGAAAATACCATTTTTTTTTTTTTTTTTTTGTAAGACTTATTATTTTTATTATTTTTTTTTTTTTTTTTTTCGAACTATTTCGAAACGATCGGTTTCGGCGTCTCATCGACGACTTACGGCATTACATGGCTTTCCTATTGACAAGGTATTATTACGTGTAATCAATCCAACATCCGCGATTGGTCGTATGATCCACGAAACCAAGTGCCCGGTATCAAGACACGCCATTCGATTGCCGCCAAAACCGATCGTTTTGATTATTTGCGAACGTATTGTTTTTAAAAATAATATTTGTGAAAAATTAAATGGTCGGAATAGAAAAAAAAAAAAAAAAAAAAAAACCATTTTAATTTCCAAACTCAGTCGTATTTATCACGAAAATATTCGCGTATATTTGAATTGAATGATTTTTTTTTTTTTTAATTTTCACGACTCCCGGTCATATCGCTATACGGTTACGTTAGGTTAGGCTGATCGTGCAGACACGCGGATATGCAACTTAAAATACACTCCCGCATATTATGATATTGTCAAAAAGTTGAGAATAAATCGCAGTGTATTTCTTAAACTGATCACTTAAGAGTTCCGCGAAACTTTTTTTTTTCTTCAAAAATATTCAAATCTCTACCATCCGTGCACTACTGGAGTTCAAATATTTAGTCTTCTATATTCTTTTCGTGAAGAGAAAAAAAATACCATGGGACAACTGCGTTGATATCTGTACAGATGGTTCAAAGGCTACGAGTGGAATAATTAATGGAGCATATATACATCGTACTAAAAATATTCTCAAAAACTTGTCTAGTAGCCACAGAATGATACATAGGCAGGCACTCGCTGCAAAAAAAGTTATCTACCAGTTTTAATAATGCTCTTCTTGATTAGGTCACAAACTTCATAAAATCTCTACTTCTAAATAATCGTTTATTCAAAAATCCTATGCTAGGACTATAAGTCTCTTCTTTTACATACTGAAGACAGGTGGTGATCTCGAGAAAATATAATAACTAGTATATTTGAACTAATGGACGAAGTACGTGCCTTTTATTTTGGACACAATTTCGAATTAAAAGAACGATATCTTGATCAAATTTGGCTACTTAAAATTTTCTTTTTAAGCGAATTTTTTACAACGATCAATGAGCTTGATTTTCGTCATTTTTGTTGCAAATAGTCCTTATATAAAATGTCGTATTAAAACTATTGAAACAAATTAGGGGTTCCAGGATAAAAAATGCATATAAAATAAAGGTGCTATGGATAAAAAAAAACATTATGAAATCAGCGTTTGCTGGCCTTGGTGATGCGACTGAATATAAATCCGGATAACGTCCGCTGTTAACAGGCGACCAACGATCCGAAAACGTATGAATTATAAAAACAATATAGAAATTATGCGTAATACAAATATAAATTTAAAATATCTAAAACCCCGGGGAATTATAAAGTACGGGTTTTTCTTACGAGTATTTACGACCGGTTACGGTTTAAAAAAAAAAATCATGCGATGTTCAAATTACAATCTAAACCGAACACCTTGTGTGAGATTTAATTAATAACATAATATATTGTCAGATATTGAAAAACACATATTTGAATTTAATTCAAAAAGTATTCAGTATTGAATATAATATATTTCAATAAAAAAAGTATTAATAATAAGTTGATTAAATATTTGTATACAACATTAATATATCAGTATAAATAGAACAGTTGGAATTAATAACCGTTCATTTTTTTTTTTTTTTGTTTTTTATTAAATATATTAGAAAGTGTATGTATACTCTGTCAACATATAACAAATGTGAGCAAATGTGGATTGTTTTATATGTGAAATAAATAGTTTGTTCTTGAAATGTATTAGTATTATAGGTATTTTAGAATATAATATTTAATATTCGATAGTGACAAAGTTTTTTTTTCATTCGTTATATAAAAACATCAAATTCGTTATACAGAGATAAATTTACGCGTGATTAACAATGAAGGTCTCAAAAATAATTCGTTAAACATAAAATGTCATTAAATCGAAGTCCGTTATATAGAAGTTTTACTGTATAAACGCTTATAAAAAAAAAATCTACGTTTAACACAACCCCGAAATCGACAAATCGACAAATTAATTCTTTTGTCATTTATTGATTGGAGTAAGATTTCTAGTAAACGAGTTGTTTATAGACAGACAAAAAAAAAAAAAAATCATACATCATAGGAAAACCAATACATTTGTCTGTACGCTTGGGATGTAAAAAAAAAAGGAAGTCGTAAACATTCGAAAGTATTGATATTAAAAATACAATATATAAAAATAATGCCAACAATATCCGTTTGCATATATATATATATGATTTATTGTATCGGTATAATATTTCGAAAATGTTTCGGTTTTTCTTCAATCGTATTAGCGTACCTATAGGCAATTTTACCGGAAATGTCGAGAGGAAAAAAATCAATTAAAAAATATCAACAAATTCACTATCAACTCGATTCGAGCATATTATATTTTTGTAATTTTTGTGTAATCGTATGGAAATTTACGTCGTTTTACAGGAACCGCTTCCGTGGCCAAAGCTATGAGCAATTATTGTGACACTCTGTTGGGCAACCCGCAGAGGAGTTACATGATGGAACATTTTCCCATACACCTGAGTTTTCTGGCCGAATATCCCGACGTCGCGTCATTCGCCGTGATCGTTATAATCGCACGTAAGTATTAAAAATACAGTAACATTAAACTAAGAAGGTTTATTAGAATTTAAAAAAATAACCTTATTTGTATGATATACGCAGAGTGATTGTTTTTTTTTTTACTCTATCATGACCCGGCGGTTAAATAAGGAAGTGGTCCTCAACCTTTTTGGATTCGTGTCGTCCTTGTCCACAAGAATCCAACGCCTCCCTAACATCGAAATATTAAATAACTTACGCTGTATATTTTAGAAGAAATATAATTGCCCTTCAAAAAAAATATAGTACGCATATTTTTGCGCATGTTCAGCATGTAATTGATTACACATTTTGTTTAAGCTTAAGTGTTGAATAAATTGAAAAAAAAAAAATCAATCAAAATATTGAAAAATTACAATAATTGTATAAAACGTGAACAATTAATGAGAAATTTGACCATATGGTGATTTATACAAAGTTGGGGAATACGTACTTATCGGATGTAAAATATAAATATTAACTTAATATAATGATAATAATTTTACGGTACCTATGGCCGTTTGGTGTAAACCATTTATTACGTTGTTCTGACGGCGGTGGCAATTTTACATGATTTAAATTTTACAAATTTTACATGCATTAATACGATTTTATTCGAAAAATTCTCATATTTTTATTCTTATCCCCGAGGATTTCGTGTCACCTCTACACTCGATCCATGTTACCCCGGTTGAGAACCACTAAGGTCTAAGAACTCGTGTAAAAATGATTGTTTTTTTTTTCAGTTATTTTTCAATTTTATTTCATTCGTTCATTGAGATTTTTATTTGCGACTAATAGCGACTTCGTTCGCGTAAAAAAATCATAATGCCGTTTATGCAAGGGTGGTGTATTGAAGTGTTAAACGTCCGGACATACGTCACAGTTGTATAAATCGTTAACGTTTTACAACGTCAATGGTACGAAAATAAAAAAAAAACAAACAATCTCACAAATATTGTATGTCCGGGCGAGAACGAATAAAAATAACCTAGTTCGGATATTAATTTTTATAATAAACTTTAATCAATCGTCTGTATGCGTGTAAACTATAACGACGGGGCGATGAGTTTTTCAAAGCCGTGACGCAGACACGTTATTATTTGTTTGCAATTATTATTTCGATCTGGAATATTGTGTTTCTGTTACCACGTTGGTTCGCTGCAAGATAATACGTTTTTTTTTTTTTTTTTTTTTTATCGTTTATTGAAATCAAAACTTTCGTTTATATAGCGAATAGATTAAATAAAACAAATAAATCGATTGTTTTCAACCCAGTTACGTAAAAGAGAAAAAAAAAATCGAAAATAACCATTATAGCCGTACATTTTCCCGTTTTGCCTACGTTTTTTCTTTCAATTATTAAGAAAACTACAAGGAATATTAAAAAAAAAACAAAAAAAGTGGTTTCACTTTCTTCGGTGCACCAACAAGATTCAAAAAAAGCTTTCAGGAAAAATGCTGCACTCGACAATCGGAGCAAGATTTTTGGTAGGCGATAAACGTGCATATCACAGTACAACCGTTTCTCGCTACGCACAGAAACTAAAAAAAAAAAAAAAACACATTAAAATCTTCATTGTATTAATCGTGGTTATTTTTACACGAGCATAAAATTATCTAATGCTGACAGAAAAAACCTAACCCATACGATTACACGATCGGACAATTGGCCGATGTTATATTATTTTGTTGGATTTAAAATTTTTTATTTTTTTTTTTCACTCTGTATTAATTTCGCAATGAAATAAATCGTTTTAAATCGTCCGCGAGATACTAATAATGAGTTATTCCGCAGTATTGGTGGCCTGGGGTGTCCGCGAATCGTCGTTCACCAACAACATATTCACCGCGCTCAATCTGATCACCATTTCCGCGGTGATCGTAACCGGATTCTTCAAAGGTAACGGGCCGGATTATTAAAAACCGATTTGTATCTTGTACATGCGATAATATTATGTTTACTCCGACGACACAGGGAATTTCCACAACTGGTCCATACCGAAAAGCGAAATACCGGCCGAAGCGAAAGGCGGCGAGGGCGGATTCCTGCCGTTCGGTTGGGTCGGCGTCGCGGCCGGATCGGCGAAATGTTTCTACGGATTCGTCGGTTTCGATTCGATCGCCACGACGGGTAATATTTTCGTTATACAGGGCGATCGGCATAACGCGAGCCATTCGTTATCACGGAATATGAATATTTTCACATTTGTTTTAACGAGAAAGTTTATGAAACACGAGCAGCTCCGATACGTTACATTACCGTTATTTTCTGTCACTCCCACGTTTGGGGTGGGTGGAACCACTACCCGTTTTTAATTTTCAAATAGTTACATTAATAATACGACAAATACATGAAATGTTAGTTAAAATACATTTCGGTGTTGAAATATACAATTTTCGTCAACTCGTTGTCGGGATATCCTACGGTTTGTCGTTTTGTGGACGGAGGCGAGAGTAGAAAAATGTATTTTAAATCGAATTTTATCCACGGAATACAGGTCGCCGCCATTTGAAATAAAAAGGCGGACAGTTTTACTATCGAAAAAAAAAAAAAAAAATACGACGAAAAAAACGGTAACGGTTACGTTACACTTTAGCGCTGCTTGTTTCTTAAACAATGGGAAAAAAGTTTACGTTTACTTTCCCAGTCTTACGATTAGTTGATCGTCCTGCATCTATTATTACGGTAAAAATTACATTTTTTTTTTTTTTTTTCCCCTCCGGAATTATTCCCAACAGGCGAAGAAACGAAAAATCCCAAAAGGGACATACCGTTGGCGATCATGGCGTCGCTGTTCGTCAGCACCATAGCTTATTGCGGTATATCCACCGTCATGACCCTAATGTGGCCATATTACGCACAAGTACGGGGTTGTTTTTTTTTTTTAAATTTAATTTTTTTGTTTTTTTCTGAGCCGATAAATAGCACCCGGATTCGGAGATTTACACTACATATTGTGTATGACTGGATACAAGTTACAAGTCACAATTGCATGACCAAGTTACATTAAATGTTATCAGATACCTACAAATTTCTATATATATATATTTATAAAAATAAATAAAACAGTTGCCAGTCAGGCGAAATACATTAAATTACACAAAAGTTAGAGTATCACTACTATTATTATCTTGAACCGTGGTTAAAACAAATAACCATTTAAACCGACCAAAGTTAACGGTCATAAATAATTCCTTTCTTTTTCATTCGTTCTTATCAATTTTCAATTTATTCTATGTAATTTAATCGATTTATTCAGTGATGATTTTTGAAGAAAAAAATACATTTGAACGGTTAATTGAAATAATCATTGGCGATTTCGCCAAATACTCAAGACAATTTTTGTAACTCGGGTTACGTGTACATTTTATTACAAGTTACAAAACAAATTGTTACTGGTTAAATTAATCGCTACGAGTTATAAAAGTAATCGAGTTACGTAATTTTGATTGATGTAACTGATCCATTCCTGCCGGTAGCTGCACGAGACTGGCCAACAGGTCCCAAAATTCAGTTGATGTCTATGGGCACCGTTTCGATTACGAACCCTACACGAAAGCAACGGTGTGGTTTTTCTTATCACTAGTTTAATGTTTATGTTTTTTTATCGTAATTGCTAATAATAATATCATATAAAAAAACGAAATATCAATTGAAAATATTTTTACCATAACTGAGTATAATAATATATTAAATATAACAATTGATGTTATATCGAAAATGAATATATTGTTTCGTATGGAAAAAAAAAAAAAAAAATGTAATATTTCAACAAAACGTAATTACATAAAATTACCGAAAATGCTAAGTAATCATAGATAACGAATATAAACATTATTTTAGTGATAAGAAAAACCGCACCTGTTGCATGGTGTATTTATAATACTATCTTATCTATCGTATCGTCGTCATAACATTTATATCGTATTGGTTACATTCGATTAGGATTCGTAATCGGAATAGTGCTTACGGACCCTAACTGAATTTGGCATCTATTGGTCAGTCTCGTAAATACGCCACTAAATTTTTTTTAATTACATTATTTTTTTTTTACATGAACTGCAGGACGCGGACGCACCGCTGCCGGTACTCTACGAAAATCTGGGAATGCCGACTGTCAAAATGATGGTGTCCTGCGGGGCTATTTTCGCATTATGCACGAGGTACGATTTTTCTTCTTTTTTTGTTGATTTTTTAGACTTCGAGTGAACAAGATGCCTGTTATTTGTTTTTCTATTCTTTAACACTCTTCCATTAGTAAAACTCACATTTCCAACATTTTCACGCGGTATTCCTACTTCAAAAATTAAACATCGTGTTAAACTTTCGAGTACCCCTTTGTCCTATATTTACCTTCCCGACTTTGTATACGTTGAACGCGTTTTCACATCAACAAAGGCGCGGATTATGTCCACGGTTTTTGTATCCAATTTATTTTACTTTTAATCATTTCTATATGTAATCATTATTTTAGTCTATTGGGCGCGATATTTCCGCTGCCCCGTATTCTGTACGCGATGGCCAACGACGGTCTGCTGTTCAAATTCCTGGCGAATATTAACGAAACGACCAAGACCCCGTTGATATCGACGGTCATTTGCGGCGTTTGCGCCGGTAAGATCACAGATAACTAAAATACTAGATTGCTAACCGCCATTTCAATCGAATCCGGAATGCCTTATCCGTTGTTATTTATATTGATAAAGAATTTTTTTTCTTATCTTTTTTAAGTACTTTTATTTGCATGCCATTTCAATATTGGATATTTATTATCTATACATATATTTTAGTCTCGCAGGGAAAACATAAATCGAAAATCAAATGTGTGTAACAATGTTAAATATATTTAGTCGTTAATTTTTATAACATTATTAAATGATATATAAATCGCTGGTTTAGAAAAACATATAAAATTACGAGGCATTATTATAACACAATTTATTTAAATTATTATCACTTACTTTATGCAACGTTCTAACAAGTCGAGTCTACGTGTAACAAGAACGAAATTCGGGACTTAAGGTATTAATCTTAATACTTCTGGCCTCGAATAAAAACGTCAGATGTTATCACTCTAGTTAGCAATTTAGTATATTAAATATACCCATGGGTAAGATAAAAAAAATATAATTACATCGGCCGCGGTTAAAGACGGTCGTTTATTACCGACGCGGAATTGAGAAATAAAACGGGAAATGATAATTTGAAGCGGGCCGTCTTTCAATTGAGAGTACATTTTTCCCGTCGGACCGTATGAAATTTGAACGACGTATTTGATGGCGATTTTCACTAAGTGGCCTAAGTAGATATTTACTACTTGAATTACAACAAAATAAAAAAACCCGAATAACCACTGAATTATATAAAACAAAAAAAAAATGAATTAATAAATAAATAATAACCAAACCGATCGATACGGTCTTCAGAATTTAGATGTCGCGTTTATTGTAAAAGGTGTCCAATGGTGATCATAATTATAATGGCATTCGATATTTCATTCTGGTCCCGTTTCGACAATCATTTAATTAATCGACGGTTCCATTGTTTTATCGAACAGTTTTTGGCGTATTCTGTGGCGAGTAATTTTCATCGGCCCGAAAATAAAAAATTTACCGCGGCCCGCCGAATTTTGCCCGGATCAATCCGGCCTTTTTTTATTACAATATTATTGCAGTGGCATTAATCGTATTAATATTTTTACGCTTTTTTTCAGGATGTCTGTCGGCCTTGTTCAACCTCCAACAGCTGATCGAAATGGCGTCTATCGGTACACTGCAGGCGTACACGATCGTGTGCATATGCGTACTGATTTTGAGGTTAGCCGGGCGAGATTTTTGTTTTTTTTTTTTTTTTTTTTTTTTTTTTATTGACGACACGCGAACCGTACTATACTCTTTGTTTTCCCACAGGTACAAAGACAACAGTCCTTCGATCCAAGACAGCACAACGAAATCGAAAACCACTACGGTCGGCACCTGGTTGAATTTGTCCAACACAAAAGTACCGAACGCCGACACTCAATACGTTTCGAGAGTGCTGATAACAATATTCAGTACGGCCGATTAGATTTGTTAACGTTCCTATTTCTACATAATGATAAAAACATAATACGACTCGGGCTAATTACGCAATTCTACAATTATTATTACCGATACCGTTGACTGCAAATATTCGGTCACGAGTCGAACGATATTTATTTATCGTAACACACGCATCTTGATATTGTAGCCCGTGACAAGGCTATAATAATATAATCGTTTTAAAATGTAGTTAAAATTTAATTTCCATTGACAAAAAACACCCTTAATGAACGCTATCGAGACAATTTAACGATTTTGAGAATCTGATTTTTACAATATTTTACTATTTATATAGTGTTTTATACTATTGCGATCTCTTTCTGACGAATGGAAATTAAACTGAACACATTTACCACACCGGGAGTGCGTTCGAAAACTCAGTTCAAGCGTTCATTCCGGTGTCGTTCGAGACATCAAAGTTAAATCTAGCCAACCGGGGTATAAACAGTTGGGTTTTTTTTAACTCCATCGGCAATGACGGTTATTATAAAACGATATAACAAGTATTTTTATATTACTCAATCTCCATTCTCGTCAGTCGTCACGAACGTCACTAATAATCACTAAAAATTTCTTTTCTCATTTTCTTGATTGTTTTTTTTTTACATAAATTGCTTACGTAGACAAGCAATAATCATTTATCAATAAGACACTGCCGATAAAAATATATTGACTACCGTTCGGTTATTGGGAGTAATCGTAATGCGTGGAGTAAAAGTAATTAGACGGCTGAGTAAACTCCACCGGAGTAAGCGATTTCCCAACGATACTACAAGAATAACTTATAGAAGAGAGGGCTATTTTTGTTCTCCAAAAAAAATAAGCAGAACAGAGTGCCGGCAGTGTCAAAATCGATTAGACTATTTATTTTTTAAGTTTCGGCGGGATTTATAATTTTTTTTTATAAACATCGTAACATGTTAACTACATTATAACGTACGCGTTGTTCTTGTGTCCGTGTTAATTTTCACCCGTAAAGAAATTAATAAAATATATTGTCTTTCTAACGTGAATTATAGCACAATTGTGTTCAACAAACGAAAAGGGGATATTTAGCGATAAAACAGTTACTGTAATACGATAACATTTTTTGACAAACGCATCGGTGATTTTTTTTTTTTTTTTTTATTAAAAGTTTACAGTTATTATTAAAAAAAAAAAAATAATACGATTTGTTATACCTTCGGTAATGAGGTGAATAAGGCCGACGATGTTGTTTTCGAAATGCCGTAGTATAGAAATTGTATAATTGGCTGACCACCGCCAACAAAATAAAAAATAAAAATACTTTTTAAGTGGTCACTTCTGCTAACCACTAAGCCCCTCAAAGAGTCGTACGTGGGTTTAAATATACATGCGATTATTTCATTTTTGACCGCGGGCGTGCATATTTTTAGCTACGTGTTTTAACGGTAGTTTTTGTCGTTTAACGGGACCTTTTAACCACCGTCGATGTTAACAATATTGTTTTTTTTTTTTTTTTAAATTGCAACCATTTGCAGCCGTGTTTTCGTTTGTATTCGGAATAAGTCTGGCGAATATGGAAACGCAACACGGCACCGTCAAGACAGTGCTGATGCTCGTTAATCTGGTGTCGTTATTGGTGTTGTTGGTCACGTTACTGATGCTGGGCAGACTGCCGGAAGCCGAGGAAGACCTGTCGTTCAAGGTAATTCTATTGTTTCTATTTTTTTTATGTTTTACAAGTCGTTAAGACTTCCACTGATTCCCACCGTCTGGCACGATCCACTGTGTCGTCCAGTTTTACTGTCTTGTCCGCTATTTTCAAGTGTTCGTCGACCCGGACCGTTTCCGGAGTAGGAATTTACCTTTAAACACTTTCTCATAAGTCCGATTATTGTATTTAACAGCCGTCAACAATTAATTTTTACGATCCGTTTTCATAACTGTTCGTTATTTGTTCGCAGGTACCCATGGTCCCTATTATACCGTGTTTGAGCGTAGTGTTGAACATTTACTTGATGATGGAACTCGAATACAAGACATGGGTGCGGTTCATATTGTGGCTCGTTTTCGGTGAGTTATCGTTATAAATCGTGTATTATAATAATTCTGTGGCGTCAGAGTATCGAGGATTGTATCATTTTTTGGGGAACATTTTCAATTTTTTTTTTTTTTTTTTTTCATTATTCTTCTTTTCTTTTGTATAGAAACCATCACAATATGCCTTGGGTTGTTATTATGAACGCAATAGTAACGATTCAAATAGCGTATAAATTACATTTGACCACAATATTGTCTGTTGAGTAAATCGTCCAATGGTTTAAAATACTGCAGATCAAAGACTGGCCTAGGACAGTGGGAATGATCGTATTAGGGCTCCTCAAGTCATGATTATTAGGATTTGAGTAAAATAATAATAAAAAAAACTAATAAGTATTTATGAGCATTATTATCTCGATATTTAAAATAGTAACAACTGTAGTATTTAATTATTAATGGGCACGGTCGTGAAGATGTACAATAATTAGTAAACGTAATTTTGATTGGTCGTCGATAGTTTTGGAAGATCGGTTTTCGATCGGTCGCCTTGAACACTAATTCAGAAAAACCACTCGTGTGCCCATTGAACCCATAGACAAATGATGGGCATGACGGGCGAGAGACAAGAGGTCCGGGGGCCAACATTGTTAGAAAAAATAATATTATGGCGTACAATAATTTAATACCGTCCGTTTTTTTTATCTATTGTACATTGGTAGAGTGTGCGAGAGAGGGGTAAAAACAACGTAAGACAAAGACAGCGTACAAGTTTAGGTCCCGTCACATGCCCGAAGGCGTTAGTTTAAATTTAAATTTAAATTTAACAATTTTTGTACTTGGCAACCTAATGCGGAGTATGTGTGACGCGCAGTCCATTTATTAATACAATAACCAATGTCTTTTTACCCCCGTTGCCAAATAATTTCAGGAACAAACTGCGAACGTCTGTAGAATTCAAAACCGGGTTACAGCAATATAACGTCCGCAAACGAATACATTAAAAAAAAAAAAAAAAGTAATAAAAGCACGTAGATTTTTTCATTTTTCTCATATTTCTTTTTATCGGACGACGGCGACCATTATGCGATTTTACGCATTTTCAATAATAATTATTGGAAATATTATAAACGAAAATTGTACAGCCGCCACTAATAATAATTATTGTCGTATTTAAATCAACACACGTGTGCCATGTGACGGTCATTCGCATCGATCGACAATTGCCGTCATATTCTATATTTGTATATTATATTACGTTAAGTAGTACAACTACACTGTGTATACAGGGTGTCCGATTTCTCGCGAGAAGCTCGGCAATATTGTCTTGGACAGTTTACAGACGTTTTTTTTTTTTTTTAAATATTTTTAAAATTGAACATTGTTTTCGAATTGTGTACATTGTATGTTTGCCCAAACGGACGAATAAATAAAACCGCCCTATATGTTTGGCGGTGAATAGATAGATAGATAGATATTTCACTATCAATAGATATTTATTTCGAGTAAAATTATTTATATTTCGTCTATTTATGGCATTTTTCAAAGCCGGACTTTAACAAGATGAAATATTAGTTTTTAATTTAAGTTGAACATTTCGATTTTCTATTAACTCCAATCGTTTTTTTTTTTGTTTTTAACTCGTTAAACAACGAATTGATTATACCGCGAATTAAGTTAATCTCAATATGTATTTTAATTCGAACACGATCGTAAATGTTCAAAGATATAACCACGTGCAAGTCTGATAGGCGACCGGACTTTTGTGTGCGAACATATAAAACGGGGAAACATAAAATGAATTTGAAGAAAAAAAACCCGATAAAACGGCAATCGGGCAATTTATCGTGAACAAAGGGAGCATAAAAATAACACAGAGTAAAACAGAACCAAAAAAAAATACAATTTAAGATACCCTAGGTAAAACCTAAGACAATATACAAAATAGTCCGGGAATACTATACAGGGTTGCACGTCATTTTTCATAAAAATGTCGAAATGTATTGGTATTGACGAAATCGTCCGCGCGAATATTTCGCTCTCGGCTTTAGATGACGACAGAGACGTCTGTCTCGGGAATATAATTCGAATTCCGCGGCCGTCTATCAATGTGGACCGACTGTCTACGAAACTCCAAATAATGTCAATTTCGTTAGATTTCTTCGTCGTTCGCCACAACGGTCGACAATATTATTATAATATTTTTATTTATTTATTTTTTTTTTTTTTTCTATATGTATACCATATCATTATGCTTACAGGTTTAGTAATATACATGTTCTATGGCATCGAACACAGCGTGGAGGGAAAGAATCGAAAAATCCAGAGAAACACTATTCAAATCAAACCGAAACAGTGAATCGACAATAACGATTATTGGAAATTCGCTTTCCGCAAGCTCAGTCCAATGTATACGTATATTTATATATATATATGACGTGACCGTCATACAATTGTATTTATTTCGTTTAGTTTATATTTTACTTATATAATAGTAACATAACCTTTGCCAAAAAAAAAAAAAAAAAAAAAAAAAAAACATACGAATATTATTATGAATTCAAATAGTTCATAATAGTAATGCTATTATTTATATATTCAAAGTACTTATGTAATATGTGTCCAAAGCTTTTTTTTTTTTTTTATTATTATTATTATTATTTTTTTTTTATTTTTTTTTTTTTTTTGTTGGCATTTGATCATCAATAACAACGTTGTTGTCAGTATTTACACGCCCGAACCCGAATAATTCGAGTTCGGCGTATTATTATGTGAAACCGGGACCCGAGAATATTTCGCATTAAAAATCAATCGAAAGTCTATCAATATAGACGAAAAAAAAAAAAAATTATTATAAATTATTGTTATACCGTTAAGAGTTATTTATTTGCGTATGTATATAAGTTATATTATAAAATAATAGTTTTTAATTAAATGTAAAGAAACACAACATATTATTATTATTATTATTATTACATATTATCATCCGTCATGGCATATTATAATAATACAACCGGTACACTTTTAACAAATAACGTTTTGCGTAAGTAATTATATAATTTTTATTTGTTTTTTTTTTTATTAATAAATGACTTCACTGGCAAAGGTCATAATCCTAAATTACATTAATTGAACTGATATACATTGCATTTACACGCCGGTTTTATACAAACAATTACAATTGCAATTCGTTGGCCAATGCTTTTAAAAAACTTGAAGGTATTGTTCGTGTCGCGATGGTCGGGAGGGCTTGTTCTGCGGTAGTTGGATTCTTGAGGATAGGGAGGGTGGGCGAGCAGTTGTGCATTTCGGCCAGTGAAATATTACGTGTTCGATAGATAGAGGAGTTTTGCATAATGGAATTGGATCCTTGTTGACGAGATATGAGCGCGTCGGGCATAGAGTGTCCTTGTAATTATATTATTATACTGACATTTTTAATTGTGCATAATATTTGAATTACACGAAATTTTATTATTTATCATTTTTTTTATTTTTTTTTTTATTTTTATTTTTGATTATTCCGATAATAGCGGTGACGCGCTATGATGTGCGTGTTTTAAAACATATTTTATTTGAAACATTTTTCTAGATTCCTTGGAGTTTTCTTTAAAAATTCAAAACGATAAATAATGGTACTGGCTACGAGTGAAAATCAGTTGTCCCAGCATTCCTAAAACGGACAATACTATTATATTTTAAAATCAGTGGCGTAATTAAGGCTAGATCATGGGGAGGAGAGGTGATCGATATTTTATCATAAGAACGAAAAAAAAAAAAAGAGAAATAATCGATCTTAGAGATATTTTTTAATATTAAAACTTATCGTTCGTTTCGTTGGTAAATTTGTATCGAATATCGTATTTAACTTACTTATTTTAATTTTCAATATGGTTTTTATTATATTATCAGAGTTTTCAAGCATTATTTATTTTAAAATATTTTAGCTAGGCATACCTACAATAAATCGTAGGCACGCCGTTTTCATTCCTTATCTAGATTTATTATCCTCTTGACGGTTTTATGTCAAAAGATCATGTGCAAATGTGCAATTGTGAAATGACAAAATCACAGCTAAACCGAACTATATAATATAAGAGAGATAACAAAAAAAAAATCGGAATTTCCCTCCCCCCCCCCACCAACTCATATATTCAACACCATCAATTACCTATACATTCATCAATTTTGTACTTCACTTCATCGAGTGACAGTCGTATAAGTAATTGAAGCCTTAAAAAAAAAAAATAAAAAAAAAAAAAAAATGCGTTATATAACTCGCGAGTATATTATGTAATCGGCAAATTTCATAAATTATACTAGACTATATCTTTCCGAACAGTTTATGTATTATATTTGAGTCATCGTTATTATATATTATAGTGATTTGTTTTCTTTACTGGCGATAGTTGTGCCACTAATAAAACACCAACACTGAATTAATAATAATATATATATATATTGCATTGCGGTTTCGTAAAAGAAATATATTATTAAATTACAATTTCGAAACGGATTTAAATTTGAACTATGAATTTGCGAATACATTTAAAGGTGTCGGTTGCCCACAATGTTATAAATTCGGTGTTACGATTAATTGTATTTTTTTAACACGTAGTATGGCTTTCCACACGTGAGTAATACAAAGCGTGTACGAATACGATAAACCCCGTCAGAATCAAATGGCGAACAATGTATATTCGGATATCGTTTTACTGCCGGAATTTTCCTTATGGAAAATACCAAATGAACGTAATTCGTTCAGTATCTACAATACTGAGTCACCGAGAATACAGTTGAAACGTTTTAAATTATTCATATATTACTTGTAAACTGACCATACTCATCAATGTGTGTGTGTAAACAACTATTTTTAAAGGTAATAATTTCAAAGTGCAAATGAGCACTGCCATTTATTGAACGCGTAATATTGTTGCGATTATTCGACTAAAATGCTAACTCGAGATAATTTTACAGGGCGTTTTCATCAAAAAAAAAAAAAACACTATAGTTTCGATTTCGCGTGTGACGTCACGTAAACGCGAGTGATTCGCGACAGAATATTAAATGAACCAAAATTGGACTCAACGTTTACGTGGGAAGTTCGCACGCAGGAAATGGATTTAATTAACTAAAAGTCACGTGTTTTCCCGTGACGAAAACAAATGCGTTGTCGGAAAACGTATAAGGGCTTCCTTCCACTGCACACGCTAAAACCCAGAAACTATTCTATATTTTATTCTAGTATAATTTTAATATCGATATCCCTACGATATTTATTTAATCAAGAGTACATTGCGAACAGAGAGCCCGATGTTGGTTTGTTTATTTCTCCGGGTAATACATTTTTGGATAGTGAAAATCGTCGAAATTGCAAATCAAAAACTCTTTATCGAATACGGACAGATGGTATTCGTGAGGTATTAATTTTAAATTAACATCTCTCATTTCGATCGCCCTTAAAATAAAAAAAAAACGTATGAATTAGGCTCGGCTTGTAATTCGTACAAACGAAGAAATTATGAAAAATAAAACCAATCCGTAACATGTATAAGGGGTTGAGCGTAGGCAATTTAAACGAAATCTCTTAACAAATGTGGTGGCCGTATAGGAATTATCCAATAATTTATGCAAGCGAATCGAATAAAAAGTAATTCCAGCCGTGTTTATGTTTTATACTTTTTCATCTAACCTAACCGCCAATCGGTTTTTCGTCGATCCTAACGATAATTATTTCACTATTGAATTACCGCTGTCTCGTGAATGAAGACTTTTGACCTAAAAACCAGACACGTTTAAAATATTATAACACCGGCACAACCCTCAAAAAATAAACCATAGTTTCGTGAAAATTCGATGTTTTCAAATCGTATCCGCTCACCCGAAATGATTCGTTTTTAAACTTTAATTTTAATATACGAGAGTACATTGTAATTTTTTTTTTTTTACCCGTTACTCGAAGCTCATAATTATTATTTTAATTTTATTATGTTCGGCGAAATCTATACAAGACTCCAAAAATCTGATGTTACGGCGCAGTTTAGCAATAGTGTATAGATAACAATATTCTCGTTTACAGGTTATATGCGATGTCATTTTTCGCCATTTCAAATAAAATATTCGATACGCTACAAAAATAGTAATATTTATTAATACTGCGGCTCGTAGAACATTAAATAACGTACAGATTCATTACTGTCACTGCAAACCGAAAAGTGGCAGTTTTTTCGCGTGTGTCGCCCAGTCGAGATTTATTGGGCAGGCGCTTACGCTAACGAATCCGCAAAATGATGCGGTGCTAATTTATGTACAACTATAAAACATTTTTAAAATACGTACAATTACGTAGAAAACCGCACATAAAAATGTGGACAAATATAAATATATATATATATATTTTAAATAAATGTACAATTGTTTACAGGCACAAAAAAAAAAAAAAAAAAAACACTACAGTAAAACGAATACAATAATCTAAAATTCGCGCGTCATATTATTATTAGGGCTAGGATTTATATCCAATTACAAATTTTAAAATGAGCAGAAACAAATTTTTATTGTTTCTAGAACTAATTATCACTACATTAAATATTAGTTTACATGCTGTAACGATATTTTATTTCAAATTTTCAACTGTGAACGACCGGCGGTTGGAACGAAGTATGGATTTCTATTGACTAAAACTCATTTCCACATCACATGATGTTATTAGAACATATTTAAATGACGCGATTTAATGTAATATTAACATCTTCTTCCGTTTTGTATTCACCATTTATAATGCTACGATTTTTTAAAAGTGTTTTGTGTGATGATTACGAGATTCATCTTAAATACCGAGTCCATTTTAGTTTTTGCAATTCTGCTCCACTCCCGTTACATTTAGACAGTATTTCTAGCACATCTAAAATAATTTGTAAGACCTCATCAAGAGATGGTGATCAAAAGTGTACTTTTTTCTAGGTTAATAATAGCTTGGGTGAGAAAACAAAAATTACTATCAAAAAGCTAAATCATTCTTTAAATATTTGTCTTCAAACAATTCTTTTGGTTTTTTTTTTTTAAATTAATTCCGATTCGTCGACTAAATGAAATATTAGAGATTTTATTGAATTTAATTCAAATAAACACAACCAACACCGTTTAAAATGCATAAGAGATCCGAAAATTTATATATTTATAGGGTGGTTATTTATATTGGTAATACATTTTAGTCCGTACTTGCTAGATTTGTTTAGTTTACATGAAAAAATTTTTTTTTAGAAAATTTAATTTAGTATAATTTGTACTTAATATTTTTTTTGTAGTGTCTCCAAATAATTGTCAAACCTATTCAAATAACTGTAAAAATAAATTTTGTAAAAAAAAAAACTTTTTGTTTTTATATTTTAATATTTTTATCGGAAACTAATGAACATACGAAGAATTTTGTTTTATTATTTTGTATAGGCATTATTGAGGTCTGTAATTTAGGCCTTGTACATTTTTATGTTTAGTGCTATAGTTTTCTACATGCATTTGAAAAACAACTAAACTACCCTCCCCTACTGCCATTTTTCAACTCTAATTCGACACCAGAATGGGCCTTTCAAATTTTACCTCAAATTACTGTCTCACGCGACACAACAAATCTAGCGGGTACGGACTAAATACAATTAAGTTTGAAAAATAAGGACCGCACTAATATACACGCAATTACATGCATTACGTTCGAAATATGAACAAATAGTTGCAAAAAAAAATTTTATTTAATTTAATTTATTGTTTTAATTCCTTGTTTATTTCCTTGGATTACCAAGTCCACAGTACAGGAAGACAATTTAAATTTTTTAATGGTCATTTTTTTTTTAACCTAAATATATTCATATTGCTATAGAATTTTTTATTAACCCTTGGGCAACACATTCCTAAACACGGTCCAAATATTATGTAACCAAACTGTTTAGAAGTTTTATTATTCGAAACATTTTCCTATTGAGTTTTAGATTCCGACCTATTCACCAATATTACTAAAAAGTGTATATTACACTTATTGGTTGGTAAAAATATTATGCATGGATTTTATTTTTATATTTAACACGTTTTCTAGACGATAGGGTTTTCGAAATAGTTGAATAGAATAACTATTTACAAATGACGTTGGTTTTGTTTCCTTGGATTACCTCGAGCAATCTAAACTAAATAACTCTGTGCCCTATACCTACCGGACGTCCAACTTACCTAACGGCGACGGGAAAATTGTGTTTTGAATTTTTATACGATTTTAAATTTTCACGAAAAAACCCGCATCCGGACAATAATCAAAATCGCCCGTATACCCTTATCGATATAATTCGTGTAAATCACATTAATACCATTATTATTTTTTTTTTTATATATATTAAAGCGATAATGGACATTTTTTTTTACGGGTTGGCTCCAAAACTACATATCTAATTGTCGTGGTTTTTTTTTTTTTTTTTTTAATTAAAGAGGACAACGCGGAGCGGGTTTTAGGCATACATTTAGTCCGATAAAATTAATAATTGTTGATTAGTTATCGATTAAAATAAAAATTGCTCACGTTTAGAATACCGATGAAAATATAAAAATCGATTGTATGTCAACTTGAGAACAACGGTTCGACCGATTTGGCTGGTTTTTTTTTTTGTTGTCGTGTTCCTAATTGTCAGGACAACGTTTGTATGAAAACGTGTTAATCGACCGAGAGTTAGCCGAGAGATGCGCGGACATATCCGACCGCCGATCGATTTGGACTAATGGAAAACGCGTAAAAAGAAATCCGCCCTCCGACCCGGTCCTGATTGCTTTTGTTCGCAAATGGTAGTCGAAAACCGATTGTGTTTCGGGCATCGGCTGTACGACGACGGCGCCGGGAATCCAACGGGAAACAATAAAAAAAAAAAAAAAAAAAAAATCAAATAAAAATAACATTAATAACATTGTTGTTATAATAATAATAATTATTAATAATAATAAATCGGCCTGTCGGCGGGAAACGTTCCGCCGCCGTATCGCCCGTTCCGCGGCTCCTTCCCGCCCCACCAATCGCCGAACGCCCGTAGCGCCAGCGACCGCCGGGCGAATAAAAGCGACGCCGCGTGCGCGCGGCCGTTACACCGTCCGACGACCGACCGACCGACCGACCGACCGACCGACGAGCTGCCCCGCTTTCTACGACGCGACACCGCGGCCGGCGCATCGCAACGTACCGTGGTTTTTCTCGTCGTTTTTCCATCGTCCGCCGTCGGCTAAGCCGTAACGATCGTTACACAAATATTATCGCCTTGTTCCTAGTCGTCGCGTGTGATCGATCGACCACGCGGGGAAAACAATATAAAAACGAAATTATCGACAATTATTGTTTTCGCCCGTACGCCACAATAATACTATTAATATTGTTATTAGTTTTTTTTTCTTCTTTTCTTTACCCCTCGCCCGTACACAAAACGTAACGATCGCCCGTTACCGGTAAAATAATAATAATAATTAATTTCTTTATTATTACGTAAAATAATACGGCCGCATGCGTCACACCGACGGCCCGACGAACGCGCTGCTCGCCATTCTCCTGTCGCTCTGGATGTTCAGGTATTTCCACAACGGAGACCCGGCCCCGTTGCCCTGTGTCCGCGTCCCGCTCTAGCGAAATCGCCCGAAGATAACCGCCGGAAACCACATAAATAATCCGTTTCGATTCGTTTTTTGAAACGTTGCGTCCCGGCCCGACCGACCAGACGACGCCCGCAAATATGGAAAGTTCGTGGTGGAATTCGGTACGTACAAATAACGTTCAATATTATTATTATTTTAAATATTGCCGTTTGAGTGGACGGCGGGTGGCAATCCGACCGAGTCCGCCCGTCGCGGTCCGACTAACGGGACACGGCCAAAAACCCCCGACCCTTAGGATTCGTTCGATTATTGTTTCACAGTAAAACCCGTTTATTATGAAATTACAAAAAAAAAAAATGAAGACGACAATATTGTCACGATGTTTTTCAACCCATCCACTCCCCCGCCCCGTTATACCGAATAGTACGAGTGTATAGCGTTCGATACCGCACCGTTTAGTCGTATACAACGAATTTTGTTAACTTTTCGGAAAATTAATTTAAAAAAAAAAAAAAAACATCCGAAAAATTTAACAACCGAACAGTGGAAACCGGCGAAACACGAAACTGACGCAGTTTTTCGCGTCAATTTTTTTTTGTCGCGGATCGATTTGGAATTTTATACTAAGCACTTTTACTTGCTCGACGTCCATATATCCGTGTGGCTTGGCGACGGAGGGTACAAACGAGACCCACGACGGAAAATTGCATTTTTTTTTTTTTTTTAATCGAATATACGTTACGAGATACTGTGTAACACGTCGAAAAACCCGATAATAATTTATATAAAATCAAATACTTTTATCCCGACTGTTCGTCACGTGATTTGTTTTATTGTGGTTTGTATTTATTTTTTTTTTTGTATTCTTTCAGTAGTCGTTCAATATGTACGCATTTACGACTTTTGTAGATAAAACCAATTTAATACAATATAATATCGGTCTATGTTTGAGATATTGTGTAGCGCTGAATGAGGTTTTTTTTTTTTTTTTTCTGTTGCTCTCCGAAAACGATGCGTATTAATATAAAAAAATACATAGGTTTTTTATTTTATCGAACACGTTTTTTTACCGTGGCAAAGGTCAGTTTACGAATAATTTCTCGGTTCAACGGATCTCGGAATACCGAGACGAAAACCGCGTTACGGAAATTCGATCCAATAACGTCGGTGTTGTTGTTTTTTGTTTTTTTTTTTTTTTTTATATATATATATATATTTATATATTACCCCGCGGTTTTATTTCCCGGTGGATTTGCGCCTGGTGGTCGAGAATTTGATCAAAATCGGTGTTTTTTTTTTTTTAATGCGTAAAATATGTTAGATATAGAAAGAGCCTAGCTTAGAAACGTTTGATGTTTATTGTCTTGTCGTGCTAACACCACGCGAATTATAGCTAGACCAATGTCGTAAACGAAAATGCGTACGGTATTTCAAAAGAGATCGATCTCTGACACTCGAGCCACTTTAAAACAAGTTAAAGTGGCGAGATAATTCGAGAAATACTGACTTTGGCTTTTGTCGACCGAATTTTCGTATACGCGTTGTTATATTCGTAGTGGGTATAATAGGGATCTACTAATTGCGAATCGTTAATAACATAATAACGCGGTCTGTTTTTCTATTTCTTATTTTTTATTATTTTTTTTTTTCTCTCTTCTGCTCGTGTAATTTATAACGCGGGATTACGATATGCGTAGAGATTAGACAGTCGACAGAAGTGTGTAGTGTTTATTATCGCGTATAGTTCTTTATTGTGGGTGGTCAGAAATGCGTTGAAAACAAGATAAAGACTAAATACCGCACTCCAATGGTTTTGTTAACGAACAGCGTTACGTTTGGTTACACCGGCGCAAGCGTTTTTTTTTTTTTTTTTTTTTTTACAAACGCATACGTAGGTATATAAAACATATAATCGCTAAATAAATTAACAGGCATTCAATAAAACCTATTAGCTACAGGTATCCGCCGAGATTAAGATAAACGATACGAATATTATACGCAGGTTAACAAAACATCTGCGATCGGGTTCTTGTGTGGGCGGAAATCGTATAAACACAATAATCTGTAAATACGCAGAGTACGGTAGGAGAAAAAAGAAAAAAGCGAGTTTTCCATACATCAGCACCATAAGTGGGCCGCCGTCGGTAGATGAAACGTCGGAAAGGCAGGGGGCAATGCACGAGACGGATTTAGTTGGTACGCCACGATAAATAATTGCGTGCGAAAAACGATTCTGGTCGAATTGGGCGATTGAAAAGCGCGTTTCGCGAAGTACTACGTGTAAATTGTATTAGTTTGTAATTACAATGTAACATAAACATATCCATTATAAATTACGACCGTCCGTGTTTTGTCGTACGACCAAAACGATTTCAATCCATATGGAACCAAATGAAAATCTAAAATAACTCAAAAAACGTCTGAACGTTTTCGAAATTGCACAGCATCTATCAGTGTTCAGTGAATACTATTCTATGTCTCTACGGTTGATTTCATCAGAGTTATAACAAAAAATTCAAATCGAAAATAATAGAAACCGCTGTGCTTTCGTAAATGAAAGAAATTAAAAAAAAAAAAAAAAACCGGGTGCCAACTAAACGCACCGACTAGACGAAATTTTCTATCGGCAAACACTCGGTTATGTTAAACAACGCTAAAAATCTAAAATCATGTAACGCATTTTTTTTTTCTTTTTTAGCCGCGAGCGGCGCATAAATTATATTTATAGATATTTTAAGTACGGTAATATTGTGTAAATCCGATCGAATTCGAAAATGTTATTTAACTAAACTTTGTGACGTCTGTATAGAATACTATTATTGCGGGTCAAGTGTTCCAGGCGCGCGCCAGTGGGTTTTACAACGGCAACAGGTCGATACGTATAAACAATAAAAATACAGAAAAATAATAATAAAAAATTCCAATGTTTTCGAAACGATCGGATGATAATGCGTTATTATTAATATTGGTCTCTGTGCGAGACTAATAGTATATATTAAGGGTTCTATCACTGGACGGTCTCCCTTATCATGTGTCTTTCTGTTTGTCTTCATTACTGTTTTTTTTTTTTTACATTTCACCACATTTGCTCATTGTATTTTGATAATACAGATTGTAAATTTTTCAAAAAAATAATAATATATTATAGTGTTGTTATGCAACTGTCGTTTATCGCGTATTCTCCCCGGAGTCATACAATACAATTATCGTTGTTAATGATCGTGTCGATTATCGACCAATAAACGTTTCGTCGACTACACGGGCTCACGGTGCTAATATTATATTCGACATATTTAGATTTGGAAATTCAAATTTTCAATTCACTCTGCCGTTAATAAAAATTAATGCGCCGGCCGGTATAATCCGGTTGTCAAATTTTGTATAATTCGTATTATTATTATTATTTTTTTTTTTTTTATATATACATATACGCACTGTAAATATTTTCTATCGCCAAGATCTGCGTAAAACGTAATTCGTTTCGCGGACGGACGGTACAATCGCCTTCCCGTGCGTTTGTGCGCTGTAATAACTTTCCCGGTCGACGAAAACATCGTGGGCACCTGTCTCTAATATTCGATAAACAATATGACGACGACCATTCTAACAAATGCGCGTAGCGTATTATTATTTATATATAAAACCGACTACTTTTCGCGATTGATTGTCGAAAAGAAAATGTAAATTGTGCGTTTCGGGTACAATAAACGTATAGATCCGCCAAGAGGGTCGCGCGGTCCGCAGCGACTAAATTAAAAATTAATATTGCCCGTTACTCCGGGCCGGCCTGTATAATATCGACTGACGGCGGTTTTGCGATTATTCCGCCCAACGTGAACATTACTTAGTGTAGTGTCGTCGAGAATAGAATTCGAATCGTATAAATGATCGTACGAATCGGTAACCTAACCTAAAACTATACAGCGGTCTATGAATCGCGATCGGCTTACCCGGTGTAAAATATTATCACGCAGGCAGTTATTCCGAACGACCGTGAATAAAAACCGCCATTCGTTTTCACGATTAATTTATTTATTTATTATTTTTTTTTTTTTTTCAAATACCTACTTACTTATTAAATATATACCTGTATAATACGGAATACTTGGCAAAACAAAACCGGCCTGTCTATTCACCTTGGACGTAACTATTAAAAATACCTGCTTGTAATTATTATAACCGTCTATGTTGTATACAGGGTGATTTTTAAACAATTTTTTTTTTTGTTATATCCTGATCCAGCGATTATCCATAACGGTTTTGAGTAAAATTGTCTGGTTTTTTCGATCGTCTAATAATATTTACAGCATTTCACAGCGTTGTTCCGTACACCGTAAACGCACATGTGATAACGATTTTTGATTTTCGAATAGAAAACACACACCCATTTTTCAAACCGTATTAGAAAAGAAAAAATATAAAAATTATTCTAATAATTTCGACACGCGTAACACTAATTTACCGTGTATGGGAACAAAGCTAAAATATTTTAAAATTTGGACGAGAGGAGCAGGGGAGATTTATCGTCTAAATACAGACACGAAACTTTTTAGCATTCCCCGATGCTGGCCGGATTTAATTTGTAACCGTTTGAAAACTCATAAACAGTACATCCGGTATTGGTTTTACGTAATTTACATAATTGTGAGAAAAATAATATTTTTTTCAATCTATATTGAAAAGGAGCGGTTACCGTTCGAAAAGTAAAAGTTTATATTCATTTAAGGTATAAGGAGTAGGGATAAAAATGTTAAAATAGTAATAATGGATTGGATAGGTACCGCGATATTTTCTTTCGTCGGTTTAACGCATACTCGGATATGAATTTAGCGACTAAGTGGCGTAAAAGCCGCTTTTTTCAATATAATGTTTGTTTGTTTTTTTTTTTTTTTTTTTTTTATAAAAATTGTATAAATGTCCAAAACATATTGAAATAAAGCTTCGAAAGTATTCCCGTGACGATTGAAAAATACCAGAAATCAAATTATTAATCTACAATCATGATTTAAAAAAATTAGAAAAAAAATAAGAAAATAACCGTTATGCACTTGCATAATTGACTAATATTGTAGTTTGTTTGGTTTTTTTTTTTCTTCGGTTTAAACCGAAATAAGTCAATTAAAATACCCGTACGTATAATTATATAGACGAGCGTATCGCAACAAACGCCGTTTGACGACCGGTTAAATTGACAAAACTTGACTTTTGGCCCCCGTTAAAGTCGGTTAAAATCGTCGTAATAATAAAATACCGAAAGCGCTACAATCGGTATTATACAATAGTAATTAAAATGTATTAGTATAGTCTCCTCTCGTATCCACGTCGGTATTATCGTAATTACAAAATACGACAATAATCATTATTATTATTATTATTATTATTATTATTATTATTCGGTGGCGACGGTATATATATTTTTAATAAACCCGCGAATTAATTCGTTATCAGACGGATGCACGTGCAGTATAGGTACACTTATCTTATCGTTATTATTATTATTATTATTCATTTATTATTTTATTTTTTTACGGCTCTCCGCGCGATTATTAATGAAATACTAGTTGGAGAGGTAGACACCCCCCCCCCACTACTCAATCGGCGTACAAATATACACGAAATCCATATGAGAATGCATAGTAATCCGTTTTACCGAAAAATTCCTCGGTATAGCAAAAAATAAAAGAAAAAAACCTGTACTCAAACAAAATCGATTGTGAGTAATAGTAGTCCAATATTCAGCCTTCGAGCTACTATTATGTCCGACCGAAACGGAATTCGACGTTCTCAAAGCGCCGTCGGATGGTATGCATTATCTCAAAATCGAAGAAGAAAAAAAAGACTTTCGGCCAAGTTACATGGAATAACTCGATTGTGATATTAACACGACGTACTGCAGAAATAATTGACGGACAAACGGAATGATTGGAGACCAAGAGGAGATGTCGTTTGAATAAAATGTGCTTTTTCTTTAAACTCCCATTGTCGGATTATGTACGCAATATGTGGGAGCTTCAGAAGGTTCTACGATCTATTCACGGTTATTTCATTGGCGTCGTCCTCTCCCGTTGAAAATTCCTGGTCACGCTACCGGCATTAGAATAATAAAAAAAAAAAATAAAAATAAAAAAAAACCAACCTTGAGCAAACCGGTCTGCGCTACAAAAAAACTATGACGTCGTGGTAAATACGCTCGGCAAAAATTAACCGAGATAATAATCGTTTTTATAATATAACATCGAGTCGACGCTGTCCGAATTCCGGTCCCTACGACATTACTTGCAAAAAATTTGGAAGCTTTCATCGGGACCCGGAATATCTAAAATTATGTAAATCGATAGTTAAATGTAACACGTGTTTCGGGGCCGTTATAAGGGGCTTGGGCTTCGCTTATTCTCCGGGAGGATACATTTTTAAATTAAATGAAATGTTTTAATTCAATCGGAATTCTATTGACTTATAGTGATCTAACCTCTAGCATCAATTATGATTACTGAACAATTAAAGTATTTGCCGAGTCCATAGTCGAGGAAGAAAATTTTTAATTTTTTAATGATTATTTTGTTTTAACCTATATAAATTCGTATTGCTATAGAATTTTTTATTAACCCTTGGGCAACACATTCCTGAACACGGTCCAAATGTTATGTAACCTAATTGTTTAGAAGTTTCGTTATTCGAAACATTTTCCTATTGAGTTTTAGATTCCGACCTATTCACCAATATTACTAAAAAGTGTATATTACACTTATTGGTTGGTAAACATATTATGCTTGGATTTTATTTTTATTTTCAACACGTTTTCTAGACGATTTCCGATAGGGTTTTCGAAATAGTTGATGAGAATAACTATTTACAAATGACGATACGTTGGTTTTGTTTCCTTAGATTACCTCGTGCAATCTAAATTAAATAACTCTGTACCCTATATCTACCGGACGTCCAACTTACCTAACGGCGGCGGGAAAATTGTGTTTTGAATTTTTTTACGATTTTAAATTTTCACGAAAAAACCCGCATCCGGACAATAGTCAAAACCGCTCGTATACCCCTATCGTTATAATTCGTATAAATCACATTAATATCATTATTTTTTTTATATACATATAAAAGCGATAATGGAAATATTTTTACGGATTGGTTCCAAAAAATATTAAAATCAATTGTATGTAAGATCATGAGAACGGTTCGACCGATTTGGTTGTTTTTTGGGTTAGAAAGAAAGAATACGAAAGAAAATTATAGGATAATCCACTGGAAATGTCGAAAATTCGGATGGTATTTCGCCCCTTAATGAGAAAAAACCATAAGATCATTAATGCGTTGCTACGTTGAAACAATCGTTGCTTAGTTACCAATCAATAGAATTTTTCATCGTCTGTAATTTCTTAACCCCTAACATATAGAAAAGCAATCATTATCACGGGCGAAGCCGGGTAATTCAGCTAGTTTATTATATTACAAAACGAAAAATAAAAAAAAAAAAAATCGCCGACTTTTCGGGTACGCCGCGGATAGTAAAATAATAATAATATTGCGGTATCTCGGGGTCGACGACAAGCCGAAATTGTATTATTTATTTCGTAATGAATACTACGGCGGCATATTAGACGCGAATTTCCAATTTATTTTCGTTTACGGCCGATTGGGGGCGGGGCGGGGGGGGGACGATAGTCGTTGAAATGTTTGTTACGAATAACGAAAAAAAAAAAAATAATAATAATAATAATAATAATTATTACGATTAGAATAATACACATCACGGTGTCGTTCGTATTATATACTAAATAAACACGTCGCTCCTACAGGTGTCACGGAATCGGGCACGAAACATAAAAAAAAAAATAAACCCGACGAACCGCGACCGCCGCCCATCGTCCGGCGCGGCTTATCGAACAACGAGACTTTCAATGTAAAAAAACTTTTCATTAAAAACGATTAAATAATGATTTTCTATATACTCCCGTCCGTGTTTAACGCATCGCTCCATTCGTATTTTCCGTCGGTTGCCAGAGTGTTGGCGAATCGTTTTCTCGTAATGCCTCGAATACCACTGCCGGGTTTGTTTAGACAACCGATTCAAAATGTGTCCGCGATTTTCAATTTTCGGAAAGAGCCAAAACACGCCCGGAACGATACCCGGGTGTTGTAGCACCGGCGTGGGATTTTCGGCCCGAAACCGCCTTACCAAGCCGCATGAACCGGCTCGATTCGCGAATCGTTTTCGCACAATCCTGGACAGCTTTCTTCTCACCCGGTCTCCGAGTGTTGCCAACCACTCGTAAAATAATCCCGTTCGGTCGTCATCACACCGTTAATATCAAAACGTACGATCACACACGGCCCTCTGGCGACCGATTAGGGGTCGTGATCGTACACCGGTATCAGAGTACGCGTGCTCTCTGGAATTATCGATATCCGTGTTTTTTTTTAATACGCGTGTAATTAACACGCCGCGTCGGCCAAACCGTAATTTCGAATTTGAAAACTGGACATCCGAAAGTCCGGATTTATGTCACGTCTCATTAATAAAACCACGGGTATCCGTGCAGTTCATTGCGCGTGTAATGCGCGGAGTAACCAAACCTCTAGTTTCGACCCGCACGCCGTTCGTCATTACGTCATTCAATGAATCGTTTGTGCCGGTCAATAATACGCGATCGGCGTGAAACCAACAAACCAGCATCACCATACAATATCCGTCAATATGCGAATACGAATCCGTAGCAGATTATCCGAATTTCACTAGAAATTTTTAATCAATCGCGCTCACGCGTGGACCATCATAACGGACACTGATTTCACTATGTTTTTAAGTGAAAATATACCGACATTCCGCTCTTATCGATTGTTTATTTCATAGTCTCGTTGTTTAACAGCCGCTAACTCGTACGACATCGATTTATTGTAGAGCTTGCCGTAATAATTGTTTTATTATAATTATAATTATTATTATTTTTTTTTTTTCGTTGGAACTCATCACGGTCGTGTTGTATAGGTGTTTAGACACACTCACTCGAGTGCTCGAATACACGTCGTCGAAAATCGCAGCCTGCTGCTGTCAAACTCTTCGGCGCGTATTAGGTGTTGGGCAATAAAAATTGTTTGTACAATAGGTTTTGTACACGCGTAGTGGTTTTTTTTTTTACAACAATACGACAAACCGATAATCGATATTTCCCACAAAAGTAACAATTTACTTGGCCGGTGCGTAATTACACTAGTACTATTATACGAATAATACGTTTAAAATTAATTATTCTTTCTTTCGATAACAATAACCGTGTTAAAACTATGTTAATTTGTAACCGGTGTGTACGATTTGTTTTTTTGTCGTAAAATAACAATCCCAGAAGATAATATTGTGTGTATGTGTATAAATATACATAATTATTGCGTACGTCGACGGGCGAAATTAACTAAAAAAAAAAATCAAAAAATAATCGTATAAAATAGTAGGAAAATTAAGGAAAATTAGTTCCCGTTTCACATACGTAACAATCGGCGTAATTGCCGTATCGATTATATTATACGCACCTTATAATAAAAAATAAAAAATTTGTCGTTAAGCGTTATTATAATCGCTCGAACTATTACGCACTTCTAGCGTATTACCTCGTCTGTTTTAACGGATATTTGTTATCGGTATGGCCCCGTACGTAAATGCTGTCAATTAAAAGAAATCTGTGTGTTTTTTTTTTTTTTTGTTTGTATAAATACGTTTATTATTAGGCACATATTGATTAATGAATCTTGAGAAAAGAAAAAAAAAATTATTCTTACAAGTGTTATCGATACTTGTAATTTTTATCGTCGCAATAATAATAATATAATAATTTAATAATTAATAACACCGTATCGTTTTTTTATTTTTTTTTTGTTTTTCATTTTAACAGTTTCAGCTTAAAAAAAAAAAATAATATTTACTATTTAACACAACGACGATTTGTTTTGTCTTCTATTGTAAAAACCAACGTCCGCCGTTTATTTAAAAATGAACAATAATATTAACTAAACAATATTAATATATTTAACACGGTTATACAGTTTTTAAACGTAAAACGTCCGATTATCGTCACAGTCTGCTTGCGACTGGTGTTTTTTCGGCAAAAACTGTCGAAATGTAATTTTATACAATTCTGTAAATACTCGCAATACATACTACATACCGTATTATAATATATTTGTTATTTACGTATTAGATTCCGGGGGGAGGAGTTGTAGCAGAAAACAATGATATACGCGTTTTGCACTACAGCGTGTGCGTGGTTTTTTTTTTTTTTTTTATCCTCGGAACACATTTTTCCGGTTGGTGAAAATATTTCGAGTTTTTCACGCAATGCCTTAAACCCAGTAGGTACCGTATCTTTTTCGACGGCAGTGCCTATTTTTCGATAGAATTCAGCCGCCGTGAAAACCCCGAAGAAGTTTGAATTTTAAACGCTTACACGAAAAACTACAAACCATTACCATTTATTTATTTTTTTTTTTTTTTCAACGAACCTTGGGTCAAATTGTTGTGCATTTTTATGGGGTCGAAACAAATTGTTCTTTACATCATACCACTATAAACTAGAAAATATCAAATATTTATGAATACCATACAAACATCCAGAATATATTGAAAATTGCACAGCGTCTAGAAAGTGCTAATATAATTATATTAGATGAACATTCCAAGATTACTTATTCATTACTGAATTCAACCAAACATATATAACAATTTATACGTTTATATATTATGATAATTACTATTATTTAAAATACATTTTTTTTTTTTTTTTTTTTTATACGAGTAAAATAAGTAAATAAAATGTATTTTATTTTTATATAAAACGATTAAGAAAACAAACATAGAAACCGTTAGGTTAATGCGTTCTCTGTTCGTTTCGGGGTTTCACCGTTTTAATGACAGGATAAAATCGAAAACCACCTGTACAACAAACGGATAGAACGTTCGCCAATGAACTACCTCTGCTGATGTTGACGGTTGAAGCAGGATTTCTGGTCAAAAAGTTAATTACGGACAGAAAAAAAGAAAAAAAAAAATGATTGTAACAAAACCAATACATTGTTCGCTTGGGTAAGGTTTGGTTTAGGTTATTGCGAATATATATTTAATTGTTCGTATGAGCCGCGGTGCCCCCGGAATGGGCTCGTTCTGTCCCTAGGGCACCGCCGCCTTGGCCGATGCGCGATTTCCGGCCAGTGATATTTTATTCGGGGGGGGGGGGAACAACGTTTTTTACTATATTATTCATTGTGTTCGTAAAAATCGTATTTATTTATTTATTTTTTTTTTTGAAAAAATAACCGACAACGAAATACCGTTTGCTCCGGGTGGAGGGGAACTCTTAATCTTAAATTTCCGCCTACAAACAATGGCCGCCGGTTGCTCGTTGATAAACGGTCGACGAAAAAAAAAAAAAAAAAAAAAATATTCCGAAAAACCTATCCGAGACAAGCGGTGTCTCGCGGTTAGTCGAACGCTCTGTATATATATGTACACACGTGATGGGTAAGAAAATAAAAACGAAAAATAGGTGTCGGGCCAGGGTCGCGATTATTTCGCGGGCGCCAAACGATACGAATATTTTGGAATACGGTGGGCGCAGCGCACGTCTGCCAAACGTGTAACTCTATATAGAGTCAGATAAAAATAATTTTTCGAGATTCGATTTGGCGGCGTACTTTATGATGATAATGATAATAATAATAATAATAATAATAATATTAATATAATTGCCCGGGTCTTGCGTCGTTCATTGCGCGTAACGTTTATTATCGTTTATTGTTCATTATGTTCGTAAAAATCGTATTTGTTTTTTTTAATTTTTTTATTATTATTATTATACAATCAGTGACGTATTCAGAGATTTGATGTCCCGGATACGTATTATACAATCGTAGTGTTGTCCACTACGTTTAAATGTTTTTAATACCTTTCTTTCATTTTTTTTTTTTTTTTTTTTTTTGTCGTGGTCCTTACAAAGAATATTTTGAAATTCAAAAATAATACAAATTAATAAATGTAAATATTAAAAGTGTAACATACTCAATGCCTATTTCCGAGCTGTTGATGCCCATTGGAAATTGCTGCCCCGGGCAATTGCCTACCCCCTAGCCCTTTCCCACATCCCATCAAAATATGTCACTGGGCGTGCCCAGGAGATTTAAACGGGCAAGTGATCCCGCACAGTGAGAGTATTTGGACTTTTTAATTTTTTTATTTTTCTTAATCGTTTTATAATGTTATATAAAATATAATACATTTTATTTACTTATTTTACTCGTATAAAAAAAAAAGGATATTTTAAATAATAGTAATTAACTAATTATCATAATACATAAACTAAAATACACATTAAATGTTATTTATTATAATCGTTACTTTCAGAATTATCAGCACAAGAATCTTCAGATGAACTTGAGATATCTTCAGTCTTCCGATTAGGTGTCACCAGAGTTTTCTTTCAAAAATCTCAATGGACATCTGGACACATTTTGATTGTTTTTTTTTTTTTTTACATAAATATAACTTTTAAAAGTTATTACAGGGTCTGAAGATATATGTAGTGAGTGCATGAGGAGGTCCACATTCGAATCTACGGCATGCCGTAGTAAACAATAATCATAAATAATTTTCTTCTATATACCTAACTTGGCAATAGGAATTTATAACGCCGTTTAAATCATCAAAAAAATGCCATAAAATACATTTTTATTCAATAAATAAAGCTCGTCCTCGGAGTTCGGTTGAGAAATAATATTGCAATTTCGAGATGAAATTACCGAATAAATAAATAAATAAATACTCATAGTTGTAGTATTTTGAAGCCAGTGGAGGGCAAGGGTCTAACCCCTAACCTCCTCTCCCCTGTGCACACAACAAAATCGGAACAAAATGCGTTTTTATTATACACCGGGCAAAATGACTACTAGTTGACAAACCATATACGAGTAAAGGACATTGCATATTTTTATTTTAATAAAAAAAATTGGCATAGTTTTACGCGAGATAAAAATGTACTATTTTACTCTGTTATTTTTATTGCGCACGTATTTCATTGGTTTTAACATTTTTAATGGAGCCTATAGCGTCGAACATCGTTAAAAAAAAAAAAAAAATATTATTTCTAAAGATTTGAACGGGGTTGTTATTTTTTATCAAATCGTGTATCCACCGAATAGATATGGCCCGTCATTATTTTTCTATAATTTCGGAATGCAAAACTTAAATCAAATTCATTATCTACATCGACGATTAACGTTGATCGGGCGGAATTGAGAATAAAACAAAATTCTCCCCCGTCTGCCCCGTCAAAAAAATACAGCGAAAAATCGGGGGGGGGGAAAAAACCGACTTAAACGCTTGATTGTTGTGTTCGGTCGATAATCCGTTGGAACGCATTTGTGAAATTTTCACGAAATTTCCAGTGGGTAGTTTGAAGAAACCTCCCCGAAAACCTCGCCTCGTATACGTGTCCTCCGCGAATCCGAATAATGCGCATTCCAAAAATATAATATGTACGGGAAATTATGCGTGGTACACGCGTGACGCGCAATTCAATTGTATTATTATTTTATTACGACGATCGGTTTCGTAACGATTCGATTAGTTTTTTTTTTTTTTTTATATATATACTACCGGGTCAACAATAACAATAACAATAATATTTATATCGGACGTTTCGTCGTAATTTAATTTCGACACGTGATACCGGCCAGTTGAAACGGACGATTCGGACATTTTTATAGCCGACGTCGGAATGTTATAATAATAATAATATAAACAGGGGTATTATTCGATATTGTTATAATATATTATATTACGTTACTTGTAGTTTTTCGAGTGGAAACGTGAAGGGTATCATAAAACGCCTATTCCTACTCCTGTGCACGGCGTAGCCACGCGCATTAAAGAGCCCCGAGGCAAAATGTATTTTTTTTTTTTTTTTTTGACGTTTATTGGAAAAAAATATATAATCTGTAATAACGGTTACAATAAGTATTTATTGAGCGTAATAAAAACAAAATATATATATATATATATATTCAACAGATGAAAGTTTGAGGAGAGTAGGCTGCCGGCAGTAACACTCAGATCCGCCTATAAAAATATCTTTTCGCCCCTGTAATACAAAATAGAAACTTTCTACTAAACAACATATATATATATAAATATATATACAGTATGACCTCTCTAAGGCGGACCCTTTATAACTTTATAACGAAATCCCCCCTATAACGGAAAACGTCCCGGTTCAAATAGTAGTGAAATTGACCTCTCCAAGGCGGAAACGGAAACATTTTCGTAATTGAATTAGTAAAAATACTCTCTATGACGGGAAACAAAACTATTTAAAAATTAATATTATTTTACGTAATGTATTGGAAATAACGTAATCCGAATTATATCATTAGTTTATATTTAGACGAATTACAACAATTTTCAGTCACAATTTCAAATTCAAAGCTATTAGAATCAACGACAAAAACACGAGAATGTGTTGAACGCGTTGCCACAAAAAACAGTAAAATATTCCAAATTATTTTTCTTAATTATAAAAAAAAAAAAAAAAGCTAATGCGTTTTGTGTTGTCCTTTAGTCCTTAGTTTTGTTAGTTTAGTATTATACACAAAACGCGTTTAAATATTAATACATTAAGTGTAAATTTACGATGTACGTAATATTTGCATACATAAAATATCTTAGATTTTTTTTTTTTTTTTTACAATACGCATATAGATTCTGGAAATTTAAATTCGTTTTTCCATCCTTTCTATAGCCGAAAAACTCTCTATACCGGAAACTTGTGTTGGTGCCAAGCGGTTCCGTCATAAAGAGGTTTTAGTGTATATTTTTTATATATTTTGTCAAGACAAACGCCACCGCGGCCATACGATTCGGAAAACCCGGTACCGGGCGTATACGTCACCAGCAATATTTTAATATCGAATATGATTATTATGCGGCAACTCCGATATTAGTGTTATTTCGCGTCATAAAACGATAAATTTATTGGTTTTTTTTTTTTGTCTTTTTTTTTTATACCATTTGCGTTTTATCGATAGAATTTTCGCCGGCTTCTCCCGTGCGCGCCGTGACCCCGTCTACCCCGGCACATCGACCCGACCCGGCGCCATATAAGTACGCGGTGTACCGTTCATACTATTGACTTTCATTTATTCCGTTTAGTCGCATTATATACGAAGAGAAAAAGCAAAAAAAAAAAAAAAAAAATAGAAAAAAATCCAATAATAATAACAACAACAACATTTAGACATAAATATAATACGGCTGTGAATGTGTTGTAGCGTTGTGAACAATTGTTTAAAATCGTACAAAGTTTGAATTTTTTTTTTTTTTTTTTTTTTATAGATCTCTCCCCTTTTATATAGTTATTATTTTTTTTTTAACGAATCGTACGCCCATAGTATATATACATATATTTTTATTCGGTCATCGATTTCGATATTTCGTCATCGTACACGATGACGGAGTGCACAACGTACTTGAACTACTATTATTATATCTGCGGCGACGCTATAATTATTATCGCGATAAATAATCAATAAATCCTTCTTCTTTTTTTTTTTTAATTTTTTTTTTATCGCGATAATTCAAGAACGTCCCGTAGATGTTCCGGGGCACGACACCATCACGCCGAACGTCAAATACTACGCGTTGCAGTATCGAAATTTTAGATCGCTACGTCATGATTTTTTTTTGGTTCATTTGCATTCCAATCACCGCCGTTTCGTCACTCGTCTTATCGGGTTTTTTTTTTATATTTTTTTCATATAAATATGTAAATAAATAACTGTATGACCTAAAATAAATTCTGCAAAACCACGAGTTCATAAATTCGTATATTTATAGATTTAATATATAACCGTTTTGGGTAAAAAAAAAAAAAACCATCGTCAGAATATTAGAATTTGAAGAAATAACGAATATAAAAAAAAAAAAAAAATTTAAAAAACCCTAAAACAATATATCCTATCTTTAAAAATCATATCCGGCGACCTGGAGTGAAATTCGTTCATTTTTAATCATACGAATGCATTTTTACAAAATATATGATAAAAAGCCGACATACGTCGCACCGTGGGTGGGCCACTGTTGTAGCGAGGAAATTGGGTAGGTACAAGAAATAACGTTTGTTTATATCGTTGTTGGCAACGATTAATCATTGCAAACGAAAGTCGAACGTGTGCGAAGTTCAGTTTAACGTAATATGATAATAAATTAGAATTATTGAAAATTGAATTAGTGTGGAACTACGAAATACATTACATTTATTCGTGTTCCTTTTTTTTTTTTTTTTTTTTTACGAATTTCATCAAAAATGTAAACTTAAAACGCCTCCATGGTTATTCGCCGTTGAATTACAACGAAAAACAAAATCGATATTTGCATTAATCGATAATTATATCGATTTCTCGATATATCGGAAAAAACCGTTAGAATTAGAATTCCGATTTTATCGACGTTTTTTTTACCGGTTTTTCTCCATAATTTGGAATATTACAATAAAAAAAAAATAATAATAATAATAACTTATTCAGTGCACTAACTAGATAGGATTTTCTACCAGAAAGTTTCTGTACGTTTTTCGATCGGAGTAAGATATCTAATCGAAAAGTTGTTTAGAGGCGCGAAAAAAAAAATAACACATCATATGGTAAAACCGATACATTCGTCGCGTTAGGATAGTTGCATAAAATGAAATGAAAAAAAATAACTATAAAAAAGGGGGGAGATTTAAATAAAATCAAAAAAAAAAAAAAACGAAAATACCAACTTTGTACGACTTTAGACAATCGTTCGCAACGCTACTACACATTCACAGCCATATTATACTTATTACGACACAATTGTTATATTCTTCTATTTAATATATTGTTGCTGTTATTATTATTATGGCGTATTGAGTAATTTTTTTTAGATTTTCTATTCGTATATAATGCGACTAAACGGAATAATAAAAAACATTGCGAAAACCATCATTATATACGGGGCCGGCGCCTGCGGTTGGTCCGTTTTCGTCTTGACCGTTTCCAGTTTTCCGACTATAGTAATTATAGATTGTTACTGCGCATTAAATAATGTTCCGGAAAGGAATGATAAAAAAAAAAAAAAAAAAAAAAAAAACCATAACCAAATTTGCTTTACCTATCCGTACGGCAATTATTCTTCACGATTTTTCTTGGTTCTTTGCCGCACGGTGGGGATAATTATGCCGGGATTCGTAATACACCGCGATCCGGTTTTTATAAAAAAAAAATTTTACATACACTAGTGTAGTTTTAGAGTACTTTTTTTTTTTTTTTTCTTTAATCGTATATACCAATAAGACGTATAGGATACTTTCAACGGATTAAAAAAAAAAAAATTATTCTGCTTCGGTTACCCACGATACGCAATAATATTCACGACGACGTGTATAGCCGTTGTTCTATTGGTTTTTTTTTTCCTGATTCGAATTCGATGTTTTTCGCCCGTCGGAAATACATTATCGAAATCAATTTTTTTACTATCCTGCGTATATTATTTCGGCGCGGTATCGCACGCGTAGTTTTTCATTTTTCCCGGCAGACTTGTATTATATTTTTTCCCGGTCGGCGGGTATAGGTGTACACACTTATTTATAAACTTTTAAAGAAAATCTGCGTCGCAATCAAATCGCAACGTGTTGGGCATACTGCACGTTTCGCCAACTATGGTAATCTATAATTTTTGTTTAACCGTGCAATAAATGTACTGTGTCGACGTCTCTATTTTATCTTTAAAGACATATTCCGGCATTATAGGTTTAGAAGAATGAAAGAAAAAAAAAAAAATAGTCGGCCAGACAACGACCCCCTCAAATCATGATAATAACTGATTACGAAACGCAGTATTTTGTAAAAAAAAAAAAAAAAAACATTGTCAATGTTGTTATATTATATTGTTTGTTGTCCGTGATTAATGTGCGACTTACAAAAATTAAAGTCAACGCGACACATTTTTCGTACACTTTAACGTAGGCATCAATAATACACACTTATCGTCGATTAATTAGATTTTTTTTATTATCAATTTGGCCTCGTTACTTTACAATAAATTATGCTTTATAATATCTTTTCGTACTTTTCTGCCATAACTCAGATATACGTATATATATGTAACGTATAGAAGCGCAGACTTGGCCAAACAGCATATCCGATTAGGGCAGACTTCTTGTTTTTGTAAGGAAATTCCCGAGAACAATTTTGTTGAAACCGTGAAGGACACCGCCAGGCCGAGACTTATAAGTGTGAGGGTTAGAATCAACGAGGAACTTGAGTGTGGCACTATACCAAAAACCGAACATCGTAGAAGCGTTCGTAAGAGTCTACAGCGGGCTGGGCACGCCTGGGCAAGTCGAAGCACATGTCAGTGCCGGAGAATAAATCGATAGGAAACAAATCCCCGGGAAGACCGTGAAGAAGGCGGAGACATGTGGTCGAAAAAGATGCGGAAGAATAAGAAGCTGGTTCAGATTGAAAGTCGCGAGTATCATATCTCCTCGCCCCATCCATTGACGGATATGACGCGATAATAATTGAGGAAGGCGCTTTGCAACCAGAATTAAAAGAATATATATATATATATATATTAATTGTTGCCGGTAGGTATGGAGAAAAAAACCATCGTGATTTCACTGGGGTTTGTCGGGATTATTTTTGGCGATTTCGTTACAGAATCAACTAGCTACCGATTGGCGAGAAACAACGAAACGTCTTTGTCGTGTTATACGAGCGGAAATCGGGTAATACAGTATTAGTACCGAATGGATTCACACGCGGTGTGTGGCCACATAAATAAACGGAACAGATCTATAAGAAAATCGTATCACGCGGGCAATAGAAAAATTTCGACCGTCGGGCGTTCAATAAAAAAAAAAAAAAAAAAAAAAAAAAACCCGACAACTTAAGAAGACAGTTTTATTTGTTTAATTGTAATATTCATTAATCGCCACGAGACGAGCACAGCGATGTTTAGAATCAATTTGTCTGGCTATAGTCGATGTGCGGTGGAATACGTACGTATATGTGTCAATCCGGCATTCGTTCGAGTTTCAGTAAACGCCGTCGCGACGCGTCGGGTCGTAAAAGTTCAAGGGGAAAAATTAATTATAACTCGATACCCGGATAAAATACTTTTGAAAAATATTCAGAATAAATATTCGATGACTTTTGTAAGCGATATTTAGGAATACAATCTTAAAAAAAAAAAAAAAACTCTTGTTTGGATGACTTAAGGAAATTCTAGACAATATACGGACGGTACGTAACAAATACAAACGTAACCGGTAGTATACTCATATTTGTTGTCTGTTTTTTTTTTTTTTTTTTTAATTTTTCAAAAAAAAAACTATTTCGAAAACCGAAAGAGCGTTTTCCGAGAAGAAGAAGAAGAAGAAGAAGAAAAACTCGTATATTCAATCGAAAAACACTCGGAATCAGCGACGAGAATGACAAAAACAGTAATTATTTATTATGTCCAAGGAATAACATAATTTTTTTTTTTAAGTATTCGGAATTATAGTATTTAATACTTTAACGGTATTTAAAAAGTTAGTCCGAATGTTTTTATTCGGGATAATCTACCCGTCGTGTCTGATTATTTAAACAAGTGATGCATAATTAAAACCATTATACAAAACAAACCGCTTGTCGTACACAACACGTTAATCATATTATTGAATCGTAATAACCATTATGATATTGTATTTCAATATTATATATATATATATATTTTTTTTTTCCACACTCATTACTATATTACGCACTGTAAACGTATTGCGGCCAAACGGAACGTGAACCGCGTTAAACCGGTCGATTGTAATCACGTGCTCGCCAGATTCCGTACGCTGTAATATTGTCGGTGTTTGCGACAACAGCAGACGTACGTTGTTATTTTATCCGATGAAAACAATAGATCGGCAAAACGATTCCCGGTGCCCGTCGAATACGAATAATTCTCATGCAGATAAGCTATTACACTAAAGCAGATACTAAAAACCGCCTCTCGGCGACGTATGAAAACGATAAAGCGTTGCTTATACGCGATAAATTATTACGGTACATTACGGCACGGTGGAGTAATCAAACAGTACGATTATAATAACGCGGCCAAAAATATTACGGGGGGGCGACAGATCTACCGGACCCCCGACCGTCTAGATCCAGGGGGATCTAAGGGTTTCGACTAGACGATTCCCTCCCCAGGGACTTGTGATTGTTTAGATGCTCGCGATCAGAGTTTATAGACACTAAACCACCTCTCGGCGACGTTTGAAATCGATAAGGCATTGCTTACGAGGTGTGGCTATTAAATAACGAGACTATCTACTTAGCGATAAGGCATGAGTAGATAAGGGTATAATGGTAGTATATTTGTAATCTATGAATATCACTGCATCGAACAATACCAGTTTAGTCAGTTTCCGTTTTGTAGTCTATGTGTAAGCGTCGTTTAAATTGACCTCTTACGTGTTGAATGTCGAAATCATGCCGGACGAAAAAATTGAACAACGTATTAATTTAAAATTTTTAGTGAAACTTGGAAAATCTGCGACCGAAAGTTTTAATTTATTAACTGAAGTATATGGAGATAGTGTCTTATCACGACCACGTGTTTTTGAGTGGCACAAACGATTTCGTGAGGGTCGTGAAGAAGTTGAAGACAATCAACGGGTGGGTCGTCCATGTTGGTCGTATTTTTCGATATTAAGGGTGTAATAATGACAGAATGGGTACCTCAGGGACAAACTGTGAATCAACATTATTACCTTCAAGTATTGACAACACTCAGAGAACGAGTAAGAAGAAAGCGGCCTGAGTTGTGGGAAAATGACTCTTGGATCTTGCATCAAGACAATGCGCCGGCTCACAGTGCCTTATCTGTAAAGCGATTTCTAGCTAAAAATCGAACTCCATTGCTTCAACACCCCCCATATTCGCCAGATCTCGCTCCATGCGACTTTTGGCTTTTTCCAAAATTAAAAAGTGCGTTAAAGGGCACACATTTTGAGTCAGTTGAAGCTGTAAAAACAAAAACGACAGAGGTGTTAAAGACATTGCAAGAAAAGGATTTCCAACACTGTTTCAACCAATGGAAAATTAGAATGGAGCGATGTGTCAAACATGGAGGGGAGTATATAGAAGGGGAAAAATGTTAAACCATTAAAAAATATAAATAAAAAGTTTTTACAGAGAAAATCTCGTTATTTATTAGCCACACCTCGTATATACGATAAATATTATTTAAATACTCTATCGGCAATACGACTAGCTAACATTGCGGCATCTATGGCCGTATAATAATACAATAACGAGAATATCGCAATCAAATATATCGTTGAAATCGTTAAGTGTGTCCGTTACTGATTCGATTAATTTCATATTCTGCGGTTGAACTACGATGACCGGGTTTTTTTTTTTTGTTGATTTTATTCGAATATCCCCGCCTCGCGGAATTCCGAAAAAACGTATTTTATTTTTAATTTTTTTTTTTTTTTTTTTTTTTTTGCATTACCCGCCCCGAACACTGCAAACAAACGTTCACTTTCGAAAATTCTACTCCGGTTGAACAACAGTAACTGTTCTTCACTCCCCGGGTTTCCAAACACCACCCGGAGTATACGGATGTCGTATTTCCCTGTTAAAAACTACGATTTAACGAGCGGTAAAAATATAATATTTTAACGGCGGACGGGCGCGTAATTCGTAGTGTTCAACGTCAGTCTGGCCGCGTTACAATTTATAACATGTTTGACGGAAAAAAAATGCAATTTTTTTTTTTTTTTTTTTATCTTTCTTTTCTTTTGCTCGCATAAAACATAATCGTTCGTCGCAATGCACGAACATTATTGTTATTAATCGTGCGTATTCTCCAATATAATCACCTGTTAATACACACGTACACAATACACAAATACGAAATACACATATTATATTGTATTATCTCGTCGTGTCGAGTAATTCACTCGAGTATCGTACGGGCAAACTAGAATAAATAGTCGGGAAACTTACGATTTGACGATAAAATTGAAATGTACAGTTAATAAAATATCACCGAAACACGCCGTACTTATTACAGTCGATTTCCGATAAATATTATTATACGTACCTATCTAACGAACGAGAACTATTTTATTATTTCCATATAATTTTTTTTTCCTTTCTTTCTTATGTCTGCTGTAACACTTCCTCGTTAGATAAAATGTATTTGCAATGTATACGCAGTCGTCATTGCAATCAGTCGCATGTAATGTTGCCCTCTTGTTCTTGAGTGAAGCAAGAAATATTTTGGTTTTGGCTATACTACGATATCGTATTTTTTTTTTTTATTTTCCCCGATCTGTGAACACATTTTCTACCAGGAATCTTGTTCCGTTTAAACAAAAAAAAAACCGATAAGATTTTCGGTCACGTTCCGGATCTAATTAGTGCAATTGGGGAGGTGATTTTTTTGATTTTCGTTCATTAACTTTTGAGCCGTAGCCATTTGAAATTTTCGAATATTTATTCGTTTTCATTTGATTCCACGTGGATTACAATTTCGGCTGCTATATATTACTCGACAATTCGACACAATATTCACCGTAATATGTTTGTGTTGTGCGCTACAAAAAAAAAAAAAAAAGGAAAATCGAAAATCCGTGGGAAACTGTTGTTTTTTATAAGCGTTTAAAGTGATCAATTCTCTACGGAAATCGTATAGACTGGCTTTATCTTCAATTAATATGTACGTAATAATATACGATCATTCATTGGGGGAAAAAAGAAAGGAGAAAAAAAACAGAAAGACTTTTCGACGCGTCTAGAAACAATTTTCGCTATTTTTGTTCTTTCTATTATTATTTACCGTTTACTCGTCGCCCACGACGTATTCCGTTTGAGTCGGCCGATTTTTGGCCCGACGTAACGGCGCCCGACCATTGCATCAGCCCGGCGGCCGTCTTCGCGGGTGCATTTCGTCTATTCGGCGGCGTCGTAGCAATAAATAAAAATAGAATTTACTGTTAGTCTCACCTCGCGGATGTTTAACACGATACCTACGGGCTGTGTCGGGATCGTTTTTTTTTTTTTTTTTTTTCTTCTCCTTCTTCACCGGAGACACGTCCAATATTACCAAGTGGCCGTAATAATAATAATAATACGAAAAATCACTATAGACGAGAAATGCAAACTATACAGACGCGTGTTCGTTATATATACTAGGCGAACGTTAACGTCTAATTAAAACCGTTTGCGAGACTATTTTTTAGATTTAATACCGTTTTGTACCGATTCGCAAGTACGCACTCGTTACGCATCAAAACGAAAACCGCATTCACCGGTTGTGTTTTAATCGAATATCCCAATGAAAATGCCTCAACGAAACGTCCTTTGCGTGTAGAATTTTTCCAAAAAGAGTAATTAACAGTTACTGTTGAGTTTATTTTTTTTTTTTTTTTTTTATAGTAAAATAAATGCGAGCGAGCAAAATTAGATATTTAGATTTGTGATTTATATAATTGTTTTAAATTAGTCACGTTTTTCGATACTTTATTTTGCGACTATTGCAAAAACATCGGATAGAAATATACATATATATATATATATATATTGTTATTGAAATATTAAAACCGGATAGAAAAAAACGAGAGTTTTAAATTGTACAAGACGAAACAAAAACAAAATCGACGGCAATTTAAATACACGAGAACGATAACTGGCAATAACCGGAGTTCGTGTTTTATACGATTAAAGTGAATATCTATATATATATAGTTGAAAGTTGTTTCTATCATAAACCTACGCGTGAAATTAAAAAAAAAAAAATAAATAAATAAAAAACTAATCGGTGTAAAAATAAATGACGGAGAAGGTTCGGGGGTCAGTGTAGAAATTCGAAATTATTACGCCGCGCTCGCGTTTGTAATTAAATACGGAATTAAATCGTGTGAATCGTAATAATTAACATAATCGCTATTTGGCCGTTTTCGTATTCTACGCGGACAAGTTGGAAGCGTACGTTACTTATAGGATTGATGATGAATTAAAAAAAAAAAAAAAAAAAATGAAAATCAATTCGAATGTACCGATCACAGTTCGACGTCATTAACAAAAAAAAAAAAAAAAAAATGCACGGTATAAGAAAATTATGTACACATAATACACAAACAACTCATATAACGTTTCCGTTTTTGTCTATCGTTGGGTTAGGTTAAAAAAAAATATAATATATTCCTATGCGTCGGACATTTGTCATTCGATGAACAATAGCCGGGTGTTTGGTCGGTAATAAAACCGTTAAAAGCGAAATTTCCAAATTAAAAAACGTAATCGAATTAACACTTTATAGTGTTGGCACATTGCGATATCGCATAGGTAAATAACAAGGCCGGATAGCATTATTCGACGCGTATTTCGGTCGTGGACCTGCCCTTATGCCCTTATTTTTTTTATTATTATTATTATTATTATTTTTTTTTTTTTTAAATATCGAATCACGGCGGATGGGAAAAACTCGGCCGGCGGGGATTTTTTTCTCTATTCCGCGACCAGATTCCCGTTTCTGGTTATACGCAACTGATGACATCACAAAACCGCCGTCGTACCGTATACCGTAAACCGATACCGGTATCCTACAAAACTAACCCGTCGTATAAATAAATAAAAGAAGAAAAAAAAAAATGGATAAATTTAAGTTTCTACACACATTTCACGATTATAACGTACGTTTCATACAACTATAATATATTATTTAGATCACGTGAAGTGTATACAAAGTACACCGTGATGCAAGTACTGTAAAGTTGTAGTAATTTTTTAATTTTTTTTTTTTTATTATTTATTTATTTTTTTTTTTTTTTTTTTTTTATTATTAATCCGCCGACAGTTTACTGCTGCGTGTACCGCAAACCTACGATAAAACACGTTTAACGTGTTTACGCCAAGTGTAGACGAAAACTATTGAAAACCGTACGTGACGCAATACGATTTAATTCGAGTTCGGTTTACTGTACCTAAGCACCAGGCGAATAAACGTCGTCGGTGTGTAGTAAATCATACGCAATTTTTAAAGCGTACGACAAATAAAATGGAGTACGTTGAAAACAGCGAGTTTCCCCCCCTAACGCTGCTCCGTCGCGGATTTAACTTTTTCACTGGGTTTTTTTTTTTAATATTATATTATTGACATTCGCGTATAACACGTAGTTGACTATTACGTATCGCTGGAAACAGTTTTCACCGGCCAGAACCCCGGAAACCCTAGAAAACGATAATCTTACGCGTAGGCACAATTGCAATTCTAGGCTGATCTAATACGATTATTGACTTCGTTAACTCAGAAGCCACATTTTTTTTTTTTTATTTTTTTTTATTACGGACGCGCGCGTACAACTGTTATTATTTCAACGTTCGGTCGCCCATTGTAATAATTTAAAGACGGACATTGCGCGCGAGAGAGTAATACGAAATTTGGCGAAAATAAATAAAATCAAAACAGTTATATTGTCCGAATCGAAATGCACGTCGTGGGGAGGGGGAGGGGTTTAATTTTTAGTTTAGATTAATATAACGTCAAGTTGTCTAATTCAAATCCGTTCCAACCTGTCGGTGAAATCGAAATAATAATGTCGATTAAAAAATAAATACGATTTTCACTTTGAATCGAACACAAGAATAAACCAGCTCCGGCTTTGCAGAATCGTATATTTTGTTCGGATTTATCCGGATGGTTAATGAACATCGCGTACACACCGGATCCCAGTATATCGCGATTTCCTAACGATTTTACTAAATATTTCCTACGAAATTACCTAAGATTTCGGTGATTACCAAACATTTGTGTACACCGATTCCCGTTTAGATTTATCCCGGGACTTTTTTTTATACGCTGTCTTTTGTTTTAACAATTTTGGTCCCCCTCCCCCCCGAACCTCTCTCTCCTACACATTTTCGCTCACTTATCGGTCCATTTTTTTTTTTTTTTGTATGTTTTAATAGTAATCGGTTCGTTTGGGCACACTGTCCTATAGAATTCTGTAAGTTACATGTTGTCATGTCCAAAGACATTACGTCTCGACATTTGTCTTCTAATATATTTTAAGTTCTCGGACCGCCCGCCCGGATACGTATAGCCGGAATTTTATATCGGGTACGGTCTATAAAATATTTTTTTTTTCGTTCCCTTCACTCGAAACAATGATTTTTTTTTTATAGTAATAAATAATTTTGCATACAAGTGCCGTACATCATCGATCATTATTCGGTGTAAATCCGTAAATTTGTATTATACCAAATCGCGTATATTACGCATAAATATATTTGAAACTGTACCAGCCATTTTATTGAAAATAATACGTTTGCGATTTGTTCTGTTACAGCGCGAAAGCCTCATCCAGGTGATGTCCAGACGGAAATCCGACGACGACGACGGCGTTATCGGCAGGGATAAGCTCGCCCGGGTCCTCAACCTCGTCGACCTGACCGCCCTGGGCGTCGGGTCCACGCTGGGCGTCGGCGTCTACGTACTCGCCGGCGCGGTGGCCAAAACGGACGCCGGGCCCGCGGTAGTGCTGTCGTTCGTGTTAGCCGCCTTCGCGTCCGCATTTGCGGGTAATGGCAATTCAGTAAAATAGATTTAAAAAGAAGAAAAAAATACAAACAATCATATACAATATAGAATTGTTTATCTCTATAAATTAAACGGTTCATAACGAATTTCGAAAAATCTTGTGTTTTAACACGTTATAATGTATTACAACAACTGCGATTAAAGACAAAAAGGAAAAAAAAAAATACATTTTTTTTCTATAAACTACGACGACATACCTGTTACATTATTGATTATCGATTTACTCGGACGAGACGGTATTCAGGCGGTTTAACGTAGACCCAAGAATATGTTTTCCGAAACAAAAAATGAAACTAGGGGACGGACCGTAGAGAATTTCGATTAATGTTCCGTGTAATGTACAGCCGGCTAAAAATTGTACATATTCGGTGCTTTCGCCAGACCAAAAATGTGTTTTTAAACACAATACATTTGTCAAGGAAATCGAAATCGAGATGACTTCCTCAACGTCTCACCGACTACCGACTAGATTCAATAAACAATAAAAAAAAATAAAAAAAAAAAACCATAATACGCTCGACGCGGGCGTTACTATGAAGTCGAAATTCTGGGGTAGATAAAAAAAAAAAAAAACACACACACAAATAGTCTACGAAAAATTTGAATTTTGGTTGTTTTTCGAAAGTGAACAAAAACGTGTCGTTCGCTAATATCCGCAATCACTATACCCGACATTTTATATTCAAGTACTGATATTGTATTTTTACTTCGTACTATACAAGTCTCGCGTAACCCTCAAAAAGTCACCTAACCTAACTCGACGAATACAAATGTCGAATACTAACGATTAATATCGATTGTTCTATGTTTGAATAGTTACCTACCCTAGTGAGCTTACGACTCTCAGAACCGAAGACTAAATCCAAAACTGTTACGAATGACACGTGGTAATTATTTTTTAAAATTGTTATGTCATTTCGCAGGTGTGTGCTACGCCGAGTTCGCGGCCCGCGTCCCGAAAGCCGGGTCGGCGTACGTATACAGTTACGTCGGAGTGGGCGAGTTCGTAGCGTTCGTCATCGGATGGAATCTGATACTGGAATACGTAATCGGTAAGTATACGGTCGACTTGTGCGTTTGACACAATGGAAAAAAAAATACGATGACAAAAATCCGCTGAACACTCTAAAGCCTTAGGAAAACGTACGCCGCAATATTATTACCGGGACAGTACTTAGAAAACCGACAAGCATAAAAGTACCGCGAAATTCCGAATTTCATTTACCCGCGAATCCAACGGCAACATACCGACAAATATCATTTTTTTTTTTTTTTTTTTTTTTTTTATTGTCTCGTACACTTTCGCGTAAACCGAGAGATTTTTTATCGATTTTATTATATAATAATAGTCGGTCAAATTATCGCACCGAATAAGTTTCTAATTTTGTATTTTTTTTTCCTTCTTATTTTATAGTGTACAGCCTGCGGTAATCTATAAAACGTTTTGCAAAAATCGTAACCGAATATTGTTTTTTTTTTTTTTTTTGTTTAAATTGTATTTTTGTGTGTGTGTGTGTTTTTAACGCGCGTCTTAAATTTCGTACATGGGCGGACGGACGAAAAGCCACGGCTCCAAGCCGAATTTTTTAATTTAAATTCCAACGCGATCCTTAGATCGATAGACAGATCGGGGGGGAAAAAAACAAGAATTTAATAAAATATATTTAAATAAAAAAAAAAAAAAAAATTACAACGTTTTCTATATTAACGTATTATAAGATACGCAGACAATCGACAAACCAACGAAAAACAATATTCCGGGCGAAGTTTTAACAAGTTTAAATTGAAAAAATTACAATAATTTTTAACTACAAAATAAATTACACCTATTGTCAGTGTTTTATCGTTGCGAACTTTCGATCGAAAAAATACAAAAAGCGTTTTTACGTAAACATTCCCGTTTATTCGACGTTTGTTTTACTGTTATTAGGCAAACCACAAGGAATATCCGAAAAATGTCCTTCTTAACGCATCGACTAGACAAACTTTTACAATGTTTCTGGTAGAAAAGTTGTTGGCAAACAGACCATAAACACTACAGTAAAACCTTTGATCTTATTTTTCTTGTTTTGTAACCTCGCGTCTCGGGACCGATATATTGCGATTATCCAATGACCAACCGACCGCAAATAACCGCAAATGAAATTTTATAAATTATTAACTAGGAGGAATCGCATGTTGTTGCATTTATTTGTTTAGAGCGATTTTTTACTGCGACAACATCCGGTTCCTGATAATAATTACTGTAGTTAAGAATCTAACCGGTGAGGGGGAGAAATACTAGACCACTAGAATACTAGAATAATAATATGTTTTATTAAATTACAGGTACGGCGAGTGTCGCCAAAGCTCTCAGCAACTACGTGGACGCGTTGTTCGATTACCCGATTCAAAAAACTATGATGGCACTGTGTCCGATAAACGTCAGTTTTTTGGCCCCCTATCCGGACTTTTTGTCGTTCAGCGTCGTTCTGTTGTTATCGAGTGAGTATATCATAAGATCAATATTAACATTAGGGCCCGGGTTTAAATGATCTTTCAAGAAATACATTTATGACCTAAAAACTCTAAAAAAAATATATATTTAACATTAAATGTATTATTACTATCATTATTTATTTATTCATTTAACATTTTAACATTTTGTAGGTACGTTTATAATGTATAATTTTATAAATATAAAAAAAAAAAAAACGAGAAAAAAATCTATTTAATCTGATATATAGTTCAAAATGGAAGTGATTTATATTACATAAAGTACAGTAGTTTATTTCAATGAAATCAAGGGTTTTTTTAGACATAACACAAGAAATAGGTCAAAAAGGCGCCGAACAAATTTCGTGGTTACAACATGGAGTACATTAAACACATTTGTAGGTCGGAAAGCATCGGGTAAGGTATTCCAAAAAAAAAAAAAAAAAATTCAGATGCATTAAAATCCAAGCCCTAATTATCACCAATATTAGTATTATAATCGTAATAATAACTACCCACGTAATTTATGGCTTGGATATCAGTATAAATACATATTTGCGCCGATGCGACGAGATAAATTAATTTAGGCTTGTGATCAATTGATCATATTTATCGCGGGATTTTACACATTTCGTCGTAAATACATACATTTTTTTTTTCTTTTTACATATTTTACAATAGTTCCCGGGTATTTTTCTCGCGTATTTAGACAGCTATGAGACTAATATACTCATATATACATACTAATTCTATATTAGTATATCTTATTTCTGGACACAATTTTACTAGTTGAAACACCCGATATCTTTTATCGAAGGGTATTAATTAATTTGTATTGGTAGTAATACTAATTCGTCGTTCAACCCGTGTTTGTTTCGTATATAATAATAATGAATGTACCGTTTTTTTTTTTTTTTTTAAATATAATTTGTCTGTTTATCGACCAATATTGTAAGGCCGTTTACGATTTAATAAATAAATCGATTTTTATAATATTGTTATCGTTTTATCTATTCTTCCGCAGTTTTGCTGGCTTGGGGAGCACGCGAATCCACAATGATCAACAACATATTTACGGTCGTGAATTTATGTACCGTGGCCACGGTCATCATAACCGGACTATTCAAAGGTAAAGAATCGCACGGCTACGTTGTCGTTACAATATATTTGTATTTATATACTTCACGGGAGACCTAAAAGATTGTGTCCCAGTTGGATACCGGGGCACATTGGCATTGTCGATATTTAAAACCGAATGTCTAAGTTGGACACACTGATAATCACGAATTATTATCGTGTTGCGTCCATCGAGGGGGGCCGGGGAGTAAGTCGGAAAGAATTGCAGCTGAGAACAGCTATAGGATAGGCTTGCTGTAGTGCTCTTGGGTGGACAACACGCGTAGAACTTTTTTTTTTTAGTAGTATTAAATTAACCGTTTCGACTAAAATATGGTTAGGACAATTTATTTCCGGCTGTTTTATAGCTTCTTCCCCCCCACCCCACCCCCGATTGATTTAAAGCATAAAATCGTGGACATTTCATTTAGAACTGCACATTTCGTGTCAAACTGCACGTTAATGTACAAACCCCGTGTAAATTTCCGTAATATTCTCTAGAAAATATTTCGCAACACTGTCAATACAGATAATTAACACGATAACCCGCTGGTGGAAATATATTATTATTATTTTTAAATTTTGACTTACGTACATCGGACAGATATTATTTTCGACTCCGTAAAACTAAGTACTACCGTTATAATTATTCAATATATCCCGTGCGAAATATTACGGCTGATATGTTATCAGTTTTTTTTTTTTTTTATTCATATGGCATATTATTATTAATTGGTGAAAACTTTTAAATAAACATCTATAAAACTTTAAACAAGAGAAAAGACTATAAACTATAAAATAAATATAAACATAACACATAAATACAATAGAGTGACTGCAAACACATCTCTTGCTCTAAAGGTGAGCTTTCAGGGTACTAAGCCAATCTTGTACCTCGCTGTCTCCTTTGTGAAGCCCTACTAACCCTCCTTCATACTTTGTAAGAGGGCATACCTCTGCAACGTGTTTGATGGTTTGGAACTGTCCACATTCGCAGAGTGGTGTATCTACCATTTTCCATTTATGTAAAAGGAAAAAAAAAAAAAATGTTATCGGTTTAAGTGAAATGACGCGGCCGGACGACACTGCCGCGGATTCGACGCGGGGTCGTTAAACTCTCTCGCCCGAACCATTTTACTACAATATTCCTTTTGCGAAACTAATACGAATTTACCACACGCCATAAAATTATACTGTGCACGCAATAGCGTCACTCTTATGTGAATATTAATTATCACGTATGTAATTATAAATGCCCGCGTACCGTATAATTACTGTAAATACAACCCGGCCATATTTGTCGTTAATAATCCAAAAATATTTCTATACGAAAGTAAAAAAAAAAGTGAAATTCGCAACGACCCAAAAATAAATAAAAAAAAAAGTCATTTTTTGCAACCATTTCATACCGGTCGCGTTTTAACGATACGATAATCTGCGTTCAGTTATTTTTAATTGTATCTAACAAATGACAATAGTATGCGCTTTTTCAACCATTCAAACAGCATTCGTTTTGGGGGTGCAGGAGAGTTATAAACTCAATAACCTCCCTCTAGCTACTCCATTGAAAATAATGGTCGATAATTTAGTTTAGTTTAATTTTGGATTTCGAGTGTGGAGAAGAGACAATTTTAGTTTTACTAAGATGCGGTTTTTTTTTTACCAATCGAAAACACTCGTTTGGCTATTAAAAATAGTCCGATTTTCGATCACGCCTTACTATTAATGATGCGAATGTATCGACGTGGTGGTATTTTATTTGAAAACAATTTTCTGGATTCTCGACAGTTATATATATAAAAACGTTTTAAAAAATCTTACGGCAAAATACGTCGATACATTGGTTTTAGTCTTGTTGTTTTCTGGATTACCTCAGTGTCAGAAGCATAAACACGACTGAATAGCCATCACAGTTTACCGAGATCCGCTCGTTTTCTTCTTTTTTTATTTTTTTTTCATTGCTTTCAGTGTAAAAACTAAACTAAATTTATCCGGAAACGTGACACCACTGCGTTTACACGGCGCGGCGTTCGTGAATTCTACACGCACTACTGTGCTCGTGTCGGCATGTGCTTCGCGGCGCACATCAAATGTATTTAAAAAAGAAAAAAATAATAATAACAACGTTAATTTACAGAAATAATTTATAATTATATCTAAAAATAAATATTAACAAAAAGAACACATTACTATAACGAATAAAAACAATATATACATATTATATTGGAAAACGTGGGGTTTGTAGGGATTTTGACAATATATTACTCCCGAGCGAACCTCGTGCTTGGAGCTAATTGAATTAAAAACACGGATATGATTTTTTTTTATACGTAGAATTCCACAACAAAACTAAGCGCTCATGATTAAATTAAAAAAAAAAAAAAAGAAGCTAAATATTTTTTGAATAAATATTTTATAATTGTTTACACTTTACCCGATTATATTAGCAGACGCACTGCTACCGAAATGGATTTAACAAGCCCACCGGTCAACCTCAGGATTGACTCGAGATTTTTCAACCGGAGGGGGTAAACATTGCATCCATAATATAATATTTTATAAAGAGATTTCACACGAGGTTATTTCGCAAAAAAACTATTATTTTACTAGTACAATAGATACGTTTTCAAACATATACTCGTATATATATATATATATATATATATCATTTTTTTTCTATACTTAAATGTGGCCTGCAATGGGATGGAGGGTCGAAGCCCCATTGTACCCGTCCCTCTCATAAACCAATATAATGGTTTTAAATCAAATTATTATTTGTCGTATGTGCAGTCAATTCGTACAACTGGAACATACCGAAACAAGACATCCCGACAAACGTGAAAGGCGGCGAAGGCGGATTCATGCCATTCGGATGGGCCGGCGTGACGGCTGGAGCTGCGAAATGTTTCTACGGATTCATCGGTTTCGACGCCGTAGCTACTACGGGTTAGTATTATTCATATATAAATAATATTTGTAATTATTATTATTATTATTATTATTAAGCATAATTTTAAAAAATCGGAAAAATTTACAATTTATATCATACAAACGACACCTAAATACATCCGAATTCCGGGGCTCAATATGATGGCTTATTTTACCAACGGAAATTCACTGTAGTCCTAGATCCGCCACTGCGTGTTGAATAATATCTCTTATGGTAATATATTGAATAAACGCAAATTATCTATACGCAGATATTTAATCTTCAAGTATGTGATATTTGTGATTTATCTTTGTTTATCTTTTCCGCGACCACCTGACCGATTGCGATGATCAACGTGTCGTTTTAATGATCACACCCGGTATAGACATGTCGTGGATAAAATATTGTCAAATATTTTATTCTGTTTTTTTTTAAATTTTTTTTTATTTTATTGTATTCGACTGTATTATAAATAAATACACCCGCAGGAGAAGAAGCTAAAAAACCGAAACGAGACATTCCGTTGGCCATCGTGCTGTCGTTGACCATCATTACGTTAGCGTACTGCGGTATCAGTTCGGTTTTGACGCTTATGTGGCCGTATTACAAGCAGGTAACAATAATCATTAACGTTAAAAAAAAAAAAAATGTGCGTTTCGATTATACGTAAAAAAAAAAAAAAATGTTAATAACTTAACAATTCGCACGTTACATTGCAGGACGCCGATGCGCCGTTCCCGTACGTCTACGACCATCTCGGTTGGACGACCGTGAAATGGATAGTTTCTATCGGCGCCATTTTCGCTTTGTTCACGAGGTAATTGCGAATATCATTACTGTTATGTTATCAAAAAAAGAAAAGAAAAAAAAAACGTACAGTGCGGTTGTAATCATCGAATGTCGCGTTTTACAGTCTTATAGGAACAATGTTTCCACTGCCGAGGATTTTGTACGCCATGTCCTGTGACGGTCTGTTGTACCGCATTTTCTCGGACATTCATCCGAAATATCAGACTCCGCTGTTGGCTACTCTACTTTCTGGTCTTCTAGCGGGTAAATATTATATTATTGTTACAATTATTATTATTATTATTCGTATGATTGGAGTTTCTTTGGACACCGGTAACACCACTGAGTATGAACACCAAAAAGGCCTTGAGATTCGTTTGGGGAGTGGCTTTATATGGGTCAGATACACGGACTATACTAAAGGTCAGGAAAGCCAAAATAAAAGATTTTGAAGTATGGTTGTGGAAAAGAGCGTTGAGAGTTTTGTGGACGAGTTTAGTAAGAAACTATGAGGTTTTTAAGAGGACTAATACGCAAAAGACCGTGTGGAATAGATTAAGGACGAGAAGAAATATATGGATTAGACATCTGGTAAAGAACAATCCCTGAATAATTGCAATAATTGAAAGAATGCTAGAAGGTATATCAGGAAGCGGATGGCCCAAAACACGGGTAGAGGACCCGTTGACTGGACCGATTTAACGATAGAGGAGAGTGGAAGGAGATATCGTTAGTTTAACTAATCTGAGGATTAAAATAAATATATATATGATGTATAGATGTTGAGTGTTGCAATATTGATAATTTGTTTCCATTCAGGTATTATGGCGGCAATTTTCAATCTGGAACAACTAATCGATATGATGTCCATCGGAACGTTATTGGCGTACTCGATCGTGTGCATTTGCGTTCTGGTTTTACGGTACAGAAACGAGTCGGGCGTGGAGTTTACAATCAAAGGAACCGACGAGGTCGAAAAAAACAGTTTCACCGAAATAATCGTGAAAACCGTTGTGCGATACTTGAATTTGTCCAACATCAAATACGCCAACGAACAGACCGAATCCGTGTCGACGATCGTCACGTTGATGTATCGTAAGTCGAACAAAAATTGGGGGGAAAAAAACCTCGAGTTACTCAATATAATAATATTACAATGTTCTGTATGTCGATATAATAGTTTGTGTGTCGACGGTGTTCTGTTTCATCGTGGTCCAACAAGAAGGCGACCGGCCCAGCAGCAGTTTCGAGTTATACGCGACCGTCATCTTGGGCATTGGACTGTTGCTTTTAGTTCTGTTACTGGCCCGACAACCGCAATCCACCAAAGAGCTTTCGTTTAAGGTATAATTACGATGATCTCAGCGTGGCGAGGCGAACGTATTGCACATTACGTTTCATTATTTATTTACAAAGACATATTTGTAGACACGTACAAGCGCATTAGGTATAAGATTATTTACAATTTTTACCGGTTAGTATGTGAATACTCTAACCTATTCGCGTCGCATCTCGAATGATACGGATTTTGTGCCCGGTAATAATATATATTATTTGAAAAAAAAATTTAAAAAAAATATGTTTAGATTACCAACAATTTATCTGTAAAGTTGAAAAACTGACGATGACAATATACGACGACGATACGTCGGTTTTATTTGATGTTGACTTCTGGGTTACCGAGCGAAATCGTTATTGACTTCCGGTAACACTAAACAATTCGTTCGTACAATGATAAACGATATTGATAGTAAACTAATTAAAAAATTCTCGCGGCGTGATCGTGTACATATGTTTCTTTGTACCGGACAATAGAAAACTAGACGTTATGGATATTGAACTACGGCTACTCCGTTACTCCAGTCATAATTTTAGCGTCGTCTAAAATCGATTTTTTTTTTTTTTTGATATCATAACCGCGTTCAGTAACGCAGATTCACGGAACAAATCCGTCGATCCAGATTGCGGTTGATCGAATTTCTGCCCAGCGCTAATATTTAACTATATACCTTGTATATTATTATGCACACACAGATTCATGATCGTTTATTCTGTACCGCAGGTACCTCTCGTCCCGCTCATACCTTGCTTGAGCATCTTTTTGAACATTTACTTGATGATGAAATTGGACGTGCACACTTGGATCCGTTTCGGCATTTGGCTGTCGGTCGGTTTCTTCGTTTACGCGTTTTACAGCATGACGCACAGCGTCGAGGGCCAAAAGCAACGGGAAGAGTCGAAGAAAAAACCCGCGAGCGCTGCAACAAACGCGGCGATCATTTCCACCGGAAAGTTATAAAATTCGCAATTATTAGTGATAAGAACATTCCGTTAGATAAAAACAAAAAAACAAAAAACCCCTCCCATTGACTTTTTATTTTAAACGTGTATACGTGGCGTCGGCCGCCGTGTAGTCTTTTGTATACTCAAGAATATTGTTACATATTTACCCGCAGTATTATAAGTTTTATGAAAAATTCAAAAAAAAATTAACATACATTATATACTGTAAATCTTGAGAGATAACATTATGAAAACGATAACCAACTGGTGTACTAATAAACTCGCGCGTTTTCGGTCATTCTAAATTGTTGTTGACGAAACTTTTATTGTATAATTATAAAATTTTCAAAACCAACTTTTTATTATTTTTTATGTTGTGATATTTTGTTTTTATTTATATTTACTTACTTCGTTCTAAGATAGGCTACCTATATAAATAATAAATGTATTATTATAACGAGAACGAGGAAGACGATATAATATATATCGGTATATTTAAATAATATTATATATTTACTTTACCGTTCTAAAAATGAAAAAAAAAAAAAATAAATTATCTTCGTTTTTCAAAATATTATATTGTGATTATGAAAATAATGATTAGTGTCTACGCAGAAGAGAGAATTATGTTTCTTCGATATATTAAATTATACTTTGGCGAGATCGTGAGATTTATTTTTTTTTTTTTTTTAATTTGCTATTTTATAATTAATATTTTACGTTTGTAATTTAATTATTTTATAGTTTTAGTTTTGTTGTTATAATAATAATATACTTACTTATATATATATATATGAACACGATATATTATATTACATAGATTTTTTTTGATTTTTTACTCGTTTATGTATTTGTGCGTAAAACTATTAATATACTTTGTAAAAAATATATATACTTATATTTATAGTATAATAACAAACTATTATTTTCACCACGAATTCAATAAATATACCTACGTTTGTTTTTCGTTATAAAAATTGCATTAATCGCATGGATTATTTATAATATAATACACATATATGTATTATGCAGTTATTGTTTTGTTAGTTATATTATTCGCCGCGTGTGTGAACCGTCAACTGTTTTGAACTTTTAGCTGTATAAGGGTGAGATTTTCCCGCGGGAGGCTTAAGACTGCAGATCGATTTCCAAAACACATTCTGTGGTCCGTTCACGTACTAAGATTCGACGAGTAACAAACGCCGCTATCTTACTGACATAAGAATTGCGCGTGTGGTCGTTATATTTTCAACATATTCATTAAATTATTGGTTGAATTGTGTATAATTTATATTGTTATTTAGAAAGTAAAATAATAGAAAATGATCGAAGAAAAGCGCAAGCAAAAAGGATTTTTCAGGATCCTTACAGGTAAGGAAAAAGCTCCTGAAAGTATATGATGGAGTATATGGCTCTATATGGTTGCGAAACTTGGACAATCGATACATAAGAGCAAAGAAAACTAAATGTTTTGGAAAGGTGGTGTTATCTAAAAATTCTTAAGGTTAAACGGGCAGAGAGAATTACAAATGCAGAAGTTTTAAACAGAATAAAGGGAAAACGAGAATGTGCCATACTGATGGCTTAACGAAAAGCGTCTTTTAAGTTGACGTAGAAGGTTATATCGGAAGAGAAAGTCAATGAGGATGAGGTACATGAAGCAAATTACGATAGACTTAGAAAGGGATAGTTAATGGAATTAAGTTATAGAAGGGAAGCATGGAAAACTACAGCACACCAATTGAACGATTGGAGACGAGAAGAGAAGAAATCTATGTCACATCCACATTGCGTAATCGAACTTTTCACGAAGTGGATATCAATACCGTGAACTTCGAACAGAACGTGTAAGCCTTTTTTAGGTTCGTGTAAACGTACACAAATTTCATCCATTTAAATAAAAAGTTCGATAACACTAGTGTACACGTGTATGCGAAAAATTATACATTTCAAGCGTTCGTGAATACATTTTTTAAATCATTATTTTCCTACGCATTATTATTATCTCCGATATTTTCGCTGCGTGAACGATTATCAGTTAGCTACTCCTACAATATCGTAATATTTTGTCGCTCGAAATTAAATCATAGGTATTTCGCGAATATATTTTAATTCGGTGTCAAACATATTATACACACGCTGTGGTCGGTACATAATAATAATTTATTCGTGTCGACTTTAAGGTCTAAGATAAGTAAGTATATTGCCAATTCTGTATATAAATACCGTAAGACTTACAGCGCAAATAATAGTTTAGGTATACTTATCCTAAAAAAAATATGAAACACGTAGAGAATTTGTGTTAAAAAAATCCGTCTTATCAAAAAGTCCATAAAAACGGGGGGAGGGGGAGAAATCGTGTATTACAGGTACATGTTATACACGATAATACATTTTATTTTTTTATTTTCTACACCCGGGTATTATTAATAAAATATAATGGCCGGAACTGGTTGGACCAGCGGTTCCCAAAGTGTACGTCGCGGCGCCCTGGTACCGGATTAAAATTATGCTGTTGGATATCAAAAAATTCCATTTATCAAATGTTTTAATCGTAAGGAATATTCGAAAATTGAATATTGGAGACCAGTAGCCGACGTCGATAATTTGCGCTCGGGCGACCGTAGTACGGTGGCGCACACCTGTTGCGAGGCAGACGGCGGTCGGCTGGCCAGCATTGACACGAGCGCAATTTATCGACGTCACGTTCCGGTCTCCTGGTATGTAATTTTCGAATCGGTTCAATTTTAAGTAATTTTTATAAATGACCGTAACTCGGACCGTTGTTTAACGTACGCGGGCGGTATCTCCACTAGTGTGTGTTACGGGCACTACATATTAAAAGTCACCCCGTTTCCGATTTTTGGATCAAGTATGCCTCGGCGCGGGATTTGGTGATAGCGGAGTAGTTTTAACGCCGAAAAAATTGGCTTGCATCGTCGTTCCCATAATTGGATATCATAAAATCTCTTCCGGTGGACTTTATCCGTAGTAATTGATCCGGTCATTGTCTTAGAAGTACAGAACGGGATTTTTATGATATCTAACTATGACAGGGACTTGTGGCGGCGGAGAGGTCTGTGCGAAATTTTTCGGCGTTAAAATCACTCTGCTATCGCCAAATCCCCCGCCGAGATATACTCGATGCAAAAATGAATGCCCAGTAACAGTCGTATATACACTAGTGTAGATCCCGCCCGCGTACGTTAAACAACGGTCCGAGTTACGGTCATTTTATTAAAATTACTTAAAATTAAATCAATTGGAATATTGCATAGCAGGAGACCGGAAGCTGACGTCGATGAAAATGGCGCCGCACCGTCGACCAGAAAACGTTGGTCTAAATGTATAATACGATTATTATAAAATAAATATTTCCAAACTATTCATTCCAATTGTTTTTTTATATATTTTTATCTAAAAAAAAAAAAAAAAAAAAAAAACACTGGCATGTTCAGTTCCAAAAAGGGCGCCGTGAGACGTAAAAAGTTTGGGAACCGCTGGGTTAAACTATCAATTATTAATTGATTGCGATACGAATGTAATACAATTGTTAAGTAGGTCAAGTAAGTATTAAAAATAAAAATAAAAAAAAATTACTGCTCTGTGTTATTATCATTCGAACGCCACACCGTTCAGAGTATTATAAATCATCGTTTAAATACACGACATGATTTATTTAGATAATAGGATATTATATTCCGTTTTAAAATGGTTAGCGCACCGAGTTATAAACTACACCGGGCATACATAATATTGTATCGTTAAAACTATAAGAAGAATACGCGTATATCATTATGATCGCGATTCTTAAACACGCGTTTTGATAATAATATAATACAAACCGTGTAGGTGTTTGTTTCATTGATTTATAATAATACATCCAATGTAATTTATTATTTTAAAAGTATGTAATGTTTCTCTCGTAACGTTATAATATTGTGCAATAAATAACGACGGTAAGTCGGGACGGTCGGATATACAGAGTAACTTGCAGAGTAAATTGCGAACGAAAAACGATTCTGAACGGAGTTTGGTTAGATATTTTTTTTGTTCGCACGAATCGAAACTAACAAACTGTACGATATCATCATCAGAAAAACTCGTATCACGAATAATTCGAGTATTTTTTACAAAGCCAAACAAATATTATCCAAAGAAAATTAAATTAGACAATACTAAAAAAAAAAAACTAGACAATTTCAAATATCAATACCCGCATAACTAAAAAAAAACGCCACAATGTTTGTAAAGTTATACCACGTTTGGTAAAATTTTAATATGAGTATTCGGTGAAAATTCGGATCTTTTCGATTATTTTTCACCGAACAAAATCGAAAATAACATAAAATCGTTATTGCGTAAATATTCCCGTTTTTCCCCCCTCTAACAATATTCAGAAAACTATAAGGGATGTCAAAACATGAGCTTCCAGTGTTGGATAAAATTCACCGATTAGATCCAAAACGCTATAATTCTATAAGAAATTATACAATTTCCGATATGATCGAGGTTTCTGGTCAAATAATTGTTTACAGAGTGAATCTATTATTACATTCTTCGTCCCGTCCAAAATCTAAAATTTGTTTTAACGATTGCCACGATTGCGATACAATTTTTATCTCTTGATCGCTGATGGATTTTCTACTAGACTCGACGATACACAAGCCGGTCTCGTAAAATATCGAACGAGTGAATACTCGATTATTGAAATACAAATACTTTTGGACAAATATTTAAAATACAATAGCAAGTAATTTCCGTAGGAGTAATCAGAATACCAATATTCGAACACTCGTTCGGTATACGAATATTGGTGTTTAAATACTTTTGCTCAAACACTTTACAGGTCTGGTACAAAACTCTGTTCGGCTCACGTTTTCGTTGAATATGCCTGGAAAAAAAAAATATATATATATATATATATAATTATAAATATACATATATGACGGAAAGAGTTCTCCTCGGATTTCGTTAATTTATAATTATTTACGAAATAAAAAATATTTTAAATGAATATATTGCTTTAGCCATCCAACGTGCGTGGTGTATTGCCCTAGGACACCGACGAGATATTACCGCGAACAGGAGTACCGCCGAGGAATATTATTATAGCTAATTCCAATAGTTCTCTGTATTCTTATCTATAATGACCCACTTAAAAATGATTAGTGCAATAAACTAACATACTTTCTATGTTACCTTGTAATATTTCATTAATAATATTATCTTCTATCCCGACTTACTGCCAACAATTTGATTAGAATCACTTCAAATTAAGAATATATTATTCATTGTACGAAGACTGCAATTCAATACTGAGCACAAAGCCGTGGTTAAATAAAAGTTAATTCACAAGAAACGTTTCGATATTTAACAACAAACTACGATATAGTATAGTACACACTCTACTAAGATGACTGTTACTCGAAAACTACGCAGTGAAAACTGCCGTGTGCAAAAGTCAAGTGCTCGTACTAATAATATACACTGATAGGTATTGTATACAAACAATAAGATAAAATAAAACGATCATATTATGAAAAAAATTAAACGAAGATAAAGTAGTAGGCAAATCAAATAATATTAATAATAGTTTTTTTTTTTATTTTTCTAAAGTACATTATATCATATCACTAATCAAACATTCGACAAATATATGCAAAAAATCATTTTGTAAAATAGATGACATATTTCGTAATTAATTTGACAACTTGAAAAATAATGGACTTACGATACATGTTGTCCCGGCATTGTTCATAGACAATAATAATGTCTATAATACATTTGAAATAGATTTTTTCGAAAGTTATATGGTATTTAAATAAAATTAAAAAAAAAAAAAACAATAGATAAACCACCCTCTTTGTCCAATTACCGAACTTCACGAAAATTACTTTCTTATGATAATGAAAAAAATTGGCTGGGGGGAGGGGTGTAATATATCAAAATTGAATATATATATATATATCCCAAGTGATCATCCTACTTAAACCAGGAACGAGTAACGTCATACAGACCAATTTCGCTTCTTCAAAGCATCTCAAAATTATTCGAAAAACTACTTCTAAAACGCTTAAAACCGTTGATAGAAGAAAGCCAGCTTATACCGGTACATCAGTTTGGATTTCGGAATAAACACTCGACAATCGACCATCGGGTCCATCGTATCACAAACGTGATAAGCAAACCGCACGAAGAGAAAAAGTATTATTGCGGATTATTCCTTGACGTGGCACACATTTTTGATAAAGTTTGGCACAGAGGATCACTTATGAAACTACGTGAACAGCTGCCACACACATGGTGCGCACTTTTCGAATCCTCTCTGACTGAACGTCAGAGGTTTCGGGGACATTCATGAAGAAGCATTAACTGATTGGAAAAACATATCGGCGGGTGTACCACAGGGAAGCGTCCTTGGGCCAATCTTATACTTACTGTACAAAGCGGACATTCCAACCAACAACTATTCAATGATAGCCATGCTTGCCGATGACATGGCAACAACGTTTCCAACTGGACGAAACGTTGGAAGATTAAAATTAACAGTAAAAAAAACCGGTGCACGTACATCACACCTTGCGTAAAACCGTCTATAAGCCGGTATATCTGCTAGATCAGCAGATCGCCTCACAGTGTAACTCGGCAAAATATCTAGAAATGCACCCCCGGACTCTCGGCTCAACTGGAAGCACCGCGTTAGACAGGAAAAAACTGCAAACTAAAAAGGAAATGCGAGATAATATATATTGGCTGGTCGGAAGACATTCCGAACTAGACCTCACCGGCAAACGCCTCCTGTACGTAATGATAATTAAAACAATACGGACTTGTGGAATTCAACTGCGGGGTTGTGCCAGCAAGGGCAATATTGAGATTATACAACGTTGCCAGAGCATCGCTCTCGGTACCATTGTCGCAGCTTGCCGGTGTGACAGTGACGACAATATTATCCACAGAGATATGGCGATCGCCTTCGTCCGGGACGAGATTACCAAGTTTGCCCGCAAAAGGCTGGATCAACGTACCAATTCAGTGGCAATTCAACTACTAGACAACTCTCTAGACATTAGGCGTCTAAACGCCGAATATGACTTAGTATAAGATTCTTAGACTAAGGCCGGGGCCAATCCACTGGGTTGTCCTCCTTACTCCACACATGTTTATTTTTTTTTTTTTTTTTGTATATTAATACACCACAAGTATTTATATACACCTTTGATGATGAATTGTTAAAGATTTTTCGATCGTTACGATGAAAGCTTTCGGGCGGTTTTTTAAAAAATAAAAATAAAAATACAGTAAAACTTTCACATAACGAAGTCTCATGGGAAACAAAAAAAATTTGTTAAATAGAATTACACGTTTTTTTTTGTTCGCCATATGTATCAATTTTTTAATTTTGTATTAAAAATAAACATAAAATATCATATACCTACGTATATATTATTATTTTTATAAATTGTACTGTTTTCGTAAAATGATACGATTTTATTTAAGTCCAAAAAAAAATATTTCGTCTGAAACACATCGGAGACTTGTTGTCTAAAACCATTTCTCACAACAGACAAGGCGTATGTAGTATCTCTTTTTCTGCGAGTTTAGGTAATACTTCTGCGTGATATCCTTCGATTTCATCGCATTTTGTACGATTGACGTTTACGTCAGTGTTTGGCACCGGCTTGCCCGTCAATGTCTTATCTTTATCGGAAACAATAAAATCGTAGGTGTTTTAGAACAATATTTAATATTCGATAGTGATAATAAGTTTACGAAAACGGGCGTGCCATCGAATTTGTTTATTCGTTATGTGGAAACATCAGACGCGTTATACGGAGATAAATTTGCGCGTGATTACCAATGAAGGTCGTGCGGTTCTCGAAAAAATGATTCGTTAAATTAGTTAAATTTCGTTAAACGGAAGTTCGTTGCATAGAAGTTTTACCGTGTGTATATGTATGGTAAATACAGGTGCCAGTCGCGCCATCTTTAACGGTCCGGCGGTCGTCGGGTTGTAACCGGCAGCGCCGCGGGCCACGCCGATACGCTAGAGCGCGCCACGCGATACTGTCCGCCCGCGCGTAATAAAATAGTTAACACTATCGGTAATATTGTGTTGCCCTTGCAAAACAAGTAGGCGCACATATACGCAGCGATAAAAAAAAAAAAAAAAATAATTATTTATAATAATAATGAACGCGTATACGATACTGTTACTATTATTATTATCATTACTATTGTTTCTGATAAATTACCATAAAACGATAATGCTAACGAGTAACGAGCGCGGCGGCGGTGGCGTTACTAACCGACTAATTAAATTATCACTGTCGAGAAATACGGAGAGAGAAAAAAAAAATAAATAAATAAATACTAATAAAAATGCAAAATAAAATAAGGTAATAATAATACGTTTGCGAGCTGGGCGGCCGGTTACAGGTGAAAAAAAAAAAAAAAAAAAAATTATAATAACGCTAAAATAACACTCCGGCACGAGCAGTAAATACGCCCACACGGTCGCACGTGTAATATAATTATTATACGCGTGTAAATGTGTGAAACAAAAAAAAAAATAATAATTATACTAAACTTGCGTACAACGTGAATGATTTCGTGTTTTTTCGTCGAGAAATCGAAACGAGAAATAATACAATATTATAAAAAAAAAAAAAAAAAAAACTATACAGAGTTATAACCGACGTTATCGGGATAGGGCGCCGCCGCCTAATCGAAAATTTACCGAGACGCGTTTTTTATCCCGGGGCCACGAAAATATTACCAATTTATTTCCGGTGGCATTTTAGACGCTATAAGGGCGGGTCGCATAAACGTTCCGTAATTCATTACGGACTCGTTAGCGCACTTATAGATCTGTAAAATAACATTTGGTCGTTGTTAGAACGCTCTGTAGTAAATGTCTACAGCCGGGTGGTGTATGGAAAAATCACGAACAACAAAATCTTGAACCTACAAAAACTCGAACGCGAAAAAAATAATCGATTTTTTCTTCCACGGGAAACAAAAATAACATGTGCCGCTTGTAATCGGTGGGTATCGGCTCCTGGGCACATTGTGAAACGCAACATACAACGTCCGACCGCCAACGAGTGATAAGAATGTCGTCAAATGATAAACATAACCGTAAACGAATAAATCAAATTGGTTAGGTATCCACTCGTTCGACAAGATATTATTGCAGTTCGATATTTTGTCGGAATTCAATTTTGTTCAAGATCGTGTCGTTCGAGGGTTTGCCGGTTCGAGACATGGCCGTTCGAGGTTTCGCTGTACGACATATCGAACGTCTCCCACCACGGACGTAAATTACCGCAAACGGTCGTTAATGTTTAAAACGATTTTTTTTTTTTAAATTAACCATTCAATTTGTAATCCGCATGCATTTTTATGGAAGACTAGTGTGTATTTTCGATTTGTGTAGAGCACAAAGCATAATGTTTCTCCGATTGTTTGGCGGTCGGGATTTCAGAAACATTTTCTACGATTTCTAAACTATTGGTTGTAGTTAAAAATAATAACTATATGTTTTTTTTTTTTGAGTGTTTCAAATTTCAATATCGTAGGTGGACATTCCCGTGTAAAACGGATTCGTATTACTCGCACAGTTACACGCATCAAACACTGCCAGCGGATAGTCTATCACACATTCAAATTATCGCTCGTTACGCCATTAATCGTTATATTGTTTTTAAATTCGTATACGTTTTATATATTTGATTAAGCATTTGAAAACGAAATTGAAAAACGATAACGTTTTAATGGCTATAGTGGTATTCAACAACAAAGCGGTTTAACAAATTGCTATGAAATATAATAGTTTTAAATGTAAAAATTAAAATATTTATATGCATATCGTATTAGTGTAATATATTACACGTTGAATAAAAAACGTGGAAAAACTAAATAACTACATTCTTATTCAATTTCGTAACGTTCCGTTTGCTAATCGAAAATACAGCGATTGGAATGTTCTTTATACAACTGAACTAGAGATCAAGTTCAAGTTCCAGACATTAAATATGAACTTGTTCAAATACCTAGCTCATAGTTTTCAAAATTAACTAGATCGCGTACAACGTAGTGAAATGAGAACGAAATTATTTACATTTAATATCCAGAAATATCCGTTATAACAGAACCGTATTAAAAATATGATATTTAGTATTTGACATTGTTGACTTGTCAACGAACGAACCAAAAACGTTTGTGTTCATAAAAAAAAAAAATACGAACTCGGTTTACGTTCAGAGTTCGTTTCTCGAAAATTATCTTAAGCTGGAAATTAAACTGCTAACAAAGAAGTTAAGATTCATCGGATATCCGAATGACCGGCAATTATACCCATTGGCCGTTCTCCATTACGACCAACGAACAATTGACTCGGAAATCCGAAAACGGTGGACTATGTCGGGTTTTTTTTTTTTTTTTGCCCCAGACTTATCGAAAATCGAAGAACAGACAGAACATCTTTTAATTATGCACTATTTATAGGGTTAGCCCGAGACTGTACATATATACCCGTCGATTTTCTGTGCGCGGTCCTTACACACGCGATTTTTCTTTTTCTTTTTCGTAAATCGTTTTACCTTTGCCAATGGCTAAACGAACGTAATAACGACAATACCAAACACGAACGGATACCAAAACGCGTATAAATAAATGTGAAAATCGCGTACATAACACAACGGTTTTCAAATAGGTTTACTGTTTTTAATTTTCTTATTGAATAATTGATTGGACTACGATATTATAATATAGTAACGCGGTCAAACAAGGCGTACCGACGCATTCATTAATTAATCGTCCGCCTCCCACTGCCCAAGACGGATAATGAATAAGATTAATAGGATAGAAAAAAAAAAACTTTATCGATCGCAACGGACACTGGGAGAAATAAAAAATTGTCTTCATTGACGCGGGAGGGCGTTGTCGTTGTCGAAGACGATTGTACACAAACTATTAACGTCTACCCCTATTCGTTATTATCAATACGGCGTGTGTATAATTTAATATTATCAAAGTGCCGGTACACGAGGGTACATAAATAATAATGAAAAAAAACAAGCACTTCGCCCATGGATAGACGTGCAACGTCGACACGTTGGTACAAGACAGGATATCCGATATAGGGTAATTTAATTTCTATGGACCACTGTAAGATAAAGAAAACTAAAAATTTATCCGGATAAAGATAAAGATAAAACACTTTTTATCTATATAAAAATAATAACAAAAAAAAAAAATACGAAATCTTAATTTTAATAATTTACCTATACATTTATACATTTATTTATCGATTTATCTATACGTTTTACCGCAATTATTAAAAAAAAATACAACGAAAATCAAAAAAATTATCGACTCAATGCGCACCATTTAGAACCGGTGGTCCGTGGGCCTGTCATAGGTGGTCCACGGTCACATAGATTTTTTTTCCACTTTCATAATTTTTTTTTTGGTCGTTTATTATTTAATTTATTTTTTTTTTGTTAATTTAGCGAAAAAATAGTATCGATACATTATGACCTTATGAGTAATAGTATCCGGTAAACTATTCGACATTTCAGACTCTCCAAACGCTTGTCCAACGATGATCAATGTAAAAAATATACTGATATGAGTATAGAAATTCAACATAACCAAATAAAAAAAAGAAAAAATCATCTGGAAAAATTAGTTAATGAATTTACTCGCAACATTCCGGAATGGAAAGAAGTCAATAGTGTTCAAAAGTAATTCGAAACCCTTTTTGTACAAAAGTCGAAGATGCCCCGGAAGGTCTTCACAAAGCCATCATCGAACCGAAAAATGGCATTGACTGCAAAAATATGTTTGATTCTGGTATGAACCTAAAGGAATTCTGGCGCAGAAGAGCAACATCGCATGTTCAACTCCGGAAAATCGCCTTACGTTATTTACCTGTGTTTTCAACAACATATTTGAGTGAACAAGGATTTTCTAGTTTACTTGTATCCATCGTAGAATTCAAAAACTGGTCAAAGAAAGTCAAGCGCAAAAATAATTATTATATAATAATAATACAATTAAATACACTGTAAACGTAAATCTGTAAAGTAAAGTGATAATAACTTTGTGTATTCTTGTACATAAGCAAAAAAAAAAAAAAAAAAAATGTTCTTCCTAGTTTTTCTAAAATTGAGGTGGTCCGCGACCGATTAAAAATTCTCTAAGTGGTCCGCGGAGGTAAAAAGGTCGAGAAACACTGAGATAAGTTCAAAATTGCTTCAGTTAAGACGCTACACTTGAAAAACGGATCGATATTTCTGGCAGTAAAGTCATTTACAGAGAAAGTATACTTTTACACAAAAATACCAATTATTCGGACGTATACGTCTGTCTCTTGCCGGCAGACGTTGACGATTGGAACAAAAAGTCACTTGGTCAAAATCGCGTGTTAATAATAGACGGAGAACAGAAAACCGGCACACGTCACAGAGTAAAACTATTACAATAGTACCAGTGAAACAAAATCGCGTATAACACACACGCACGTATAATTGCGTGTTATACTCACACAAGGATGTTAAATATATTATTTTGTGGTTTTTTTAATTTTTTTTTTTTTTTTTTTTGTTGCACGCGCGTAGGTACGAGAATCGTATTACGCTCGAGAGACATAATTAATATAAATTTTTATATTATAATAAACTCGAGACACGTATACGTATATCATGAATCGTATACCTATCTGCGGAGGAATGGATTTCGCGTATGTTTCGACAGTACGAAAATGAACTGTATACAGGGTGGCAATTTTCGTTTAGCTCGAACAACGCTAGCGATTATCTGATTTCGGTCCTTCTAAAACCGTTCCGGCGCTTATTAAATCATTCGGTAAACTATCGTAGGGCTAAAATACTACCGTCATTTTATATTTTTTAATTTTTTTTTTTTTTTTAATAAATTAATTATTCCCCCTTCGAACAGTTCTAAATTTACTATTATTAACAATTTGTTCTCTATAACTAGCGGTTTATATTATATATATATACGAGGTGCGACAATAAAATAACGAGACTTTTTGAATAAAAGTTGTTTATTTTAAAAATGTTATAATTTAATGATTATCACCTTCAAAGTACCTTCCCTCAGCATCAATACACTGTTGCATACGTCGCTGCCATTCTTGAAAACAGTGTTGCCAATTGCTTTCATTCAGCCCTTTTAGAAGTTCTGCCGTTTTCATTTTTACGTCATCAACTGTTTGAAAATGGGAAAAGAAATAAGAAGAAGTCACAAGGAGCAAGGTCTGGCGAGTACGGGGGATGTTGAAGTACAGACATTTTTTTTTCAGTTAAAAAACGTTGAATTGAAAATGCACTGTGAGCTGGAGCATTGTCTTGGTGAAGAACCCAGCCATTTTTCCATAGATCTGGTCGCTTCTTTCTGACACGTTCTCTTAATTTAATTAATACCTCTTTATAATAATATTGATTAATTAATTTTGTCGATTTTTTCAACGTTTTCGTTTGTTGAAGACGTGGTAGGACGTCCAGAACGATCATCGTCTTCGACGTCCTCCCTTCCACTACAAAACCGTTTGTGCCATTCGAAAACACGAGCTCTTGATAAACATTCTTCACCATAAACTTCACATAACATACGAAACGATTCCGCGGCAGTTTTTTTTAATTTAACAAGAAATTTAATGTTAACACATGTTGTTCGATTTTTATATCTAACATTTTTCGGCAGTATAGTCGAACTCGCACTAATAACAAGGCTACTAACGTATAAGAAAATGAATCGATGCCATCAGTGTTCATAGTACTTTTAGATAAGTGTTTTCTAATCATATTTCAATAATCCTTTTATAGATAACGTTAATAGTTTAGGTTATATTTAGAAAATCTCGTTATTTTATTGTCACACCTCGTATATGTATTAAGTCGATTTCACAAAACCTCGAAATCCGGTAATGGCGGTATAGGTATAGTGAAGATTCCGTAACCGTGACAACGCAATATAATTACTATTAATAATTTTTTTTTTTTTTTGTTTATTGTACTTTAGAAACCGACACATTTGACATATTTCCCCTGCCGGAGTCTTGTTCGCGGGTGATGGACCGGACAAACCGTTGGCGTCGTGAACGCACGTATTGTTTATTCAAACCCTGTAAGCAAAGTATTAATAAAATGATTACCACCTCATTTCCCCGCATGCTTTTTTACAAATGTTTAGGGCTAAGTAATTGCATTATTGGGTAACGTCGTTTGCCACGCCCGTCCCCCCCCACGGAATAAAAAGGGGGATTCAGGGGCGGATTGGCGATTTTTTTTTTTCAGTCCGGTAAGTATTAATCTAAGAACCAACCCTATCCAGTCTATAATCTAACCAGTAAATATCCACACCAACTCTCGTTAATCAACCAAAATCAACTCTCGTTTAAATGTCAACAGAATATTTGTATAACAGTTATTGTAAAATGGATATCGCATAGTTTAAACACTAGAATATTATGAAAATTCCGGGAGAATCGATTTTGAAATCGTAAGTTCGGACAATTTATCAATATTGCTCCGGTAATTTTTCCGATAATCCCAACAATCGCGAGCCTTCCGCTCAGTATCGTTTTTTTTTTTTTTTTTATTGCAATGATTTCACTATCGTTTCTTTCGATGTATCGGCTGAATATTAACAAAATATGATAATTTATTTAATAGATTTCCTTACGGTTATAAAACGCGTTTGAAATCCACTGGCCACTAAAATATCATTGATATAGTTTTAATCGGCTATACGAGATGTTTTATTTAAACGGACATACAGGGTTATTCAAAACGATTAAAGATGCTTACATATTTTTATTTTAGAGTTTTAGAACAATATATTATATATTAAATAAAAGAAAATCATGTAAAGATTTAATTAGATTGTATCAATCAGAATCATTGCTTAATCGTGAAAGTGGCTAGGTTTGAACCGTTTATAAATAAGATACTACCATTTACTGTTTATTTCAATAAAAAAAAAAAAAAAAAAAAGGGACATGATCCATCAACCTGTGTTTTTGATATTGCACACAGCACATAAACTTTAGTTGAGTAACGCTCGTGTTCGACTATGGCATGAGGGTTGTTCGTTACCTACCCCATATACGAACATGACGATGGTTCACCTTATCACTCAAATAGAAGGTAGCTTCGTCGCTGAAAACTAAGCGAGCAGCAAAAATTACATCGTGCGTGGCCTCCTGCGTGAAAATGCTAAATGAAAGTCGTTTTAATTTTTCAGTAGACTCTAAATCCTGAAACAATTGCAACCTATATGGTGTAGTTCTTCACGTCATCGACTTGCGCGGTCGGTCGACTTACACTGACTGCGTTGAAAACTCTCTACAATTCTTTCCGCATTCAAATCGGATACTCGTGGTCGGCCTGTGCTGTTTTCTTTGCGCACACATCCCGATTATTCCAACTGAATACCATCGACGTATGCCCAGAACAGTCGACGGTGCAAGGATCCCGAAACGACGACGAAATACGCGTTGCACAGTTAATTCGCACGGATATTCACACTTTGAAAATTTTAATGGCATTCTATAACTTGGGAACCTTCTATTAATCGGTATAAAATTTGTACAGATAAAATGTATGATTGACCGATTTATAGCTATTTTGAATCGGATTTCGTATAACCCTGTATATGTGCGTGCGTAAGAGTCGGTGTATGAACATTTTTCGATTTTAAATACCGTATAGAGAGGAATGCGCGTTGTTTTTTTTATTATTTTTTTTGTTTTACCGATTATTAATAATAATATCGTAGTATACTGCCACAATAACGGTTTCGTACGTGTGTTTTGCGAATGTAATAATATATTTTCGCTGAACCGCAATATACACGCGTATTACTATTAAGTATATTTGCCCAACTGCCCACGCGATCGTGTGCGGCGGCGTCGGCAATATCGCAAATAATCAATTCCGTACACCCGGACCTATATTATAATACGGCGTTACGGTTCTTCGGAATAATAATTATTATAAATGTTTTTTTTCTTTTTTTTTTTTTTTTTTCTCGTACGCGGTCCATATAGTACGCATATCGCGGTGTAGATCACGGCCGAACGAAGCAAAAAAAAAATAAAAAAAAAAAATAGAAAGGAAGATTATTCGCACGGGGTATATTACCGTAAAAATTATATACCCACTTACATATTGAAGCGAAATATATACGATAAATCACCGTCCGGGCGTTTACGAAATGTTCGCATAAAAAACCATTATCGTGTTATATTCTCTGAAACAATATATGTATATATGCAAAAACACGCGTATCTATTTAAAAAAAAAAACTCCGTACCGTGCGAGTTGTTCGTCTTATACGAACATATAAATAATAATAATAATAATAATAATAATAGGTGTACACGCGTGCACTTTAAATCATTTAGTTATGACCCGAACGAGGGAATAATACTATACCTGTATATGGATTAAAAAACTATTTTTCTAGACGCGCACCTATAATTTTGTATTATACTGACGGAATCCCCAGACGGAGCGGTCTTCGCCGGGGGCGGAGTCGTCTCCGGGCGGACGTCCAAACGGGAGACGAATCTAAACGTACGTCCGGGATCTCCAGTCTCCTTCCACGTGCCGGTAGTTTTGTAATCGTAAAGACGACTACGGTCTCCGGTGTTTGGCTTGTAGTTGTACCGATCTCGTGGGTCCCCGAAGAAAGCGTAACACCGGGCCAGAAAGTGTCCGAACGGAATAAGTGAAAACCAAAAAAATAAAACGAGACGTTTGGCGTCGTAGTGTCGGTAAAACGAACGGTAGACGAAACGGTCTCGTCTGCCTGTGTCGTGATAGTTCCAGAAAAAAAAAAAATCGTCACGGAAGAGAGAGAGAGAGAGAGAGAGAGAGGATGGGTGGTCGTAGAAGGTCCTCCCGATCGGCGGGGCCCTGGGCGCACCGAGAACCGGCGGCGAACCTTCGGCGTTTTTTTTTTTCTCTTCTCTAGTCGTACTGCCGGCGGGTTCGGTCGGGTTGGTGTCGGGTTCAGCTGCCGCGTGTTCTGAATTACGACGTTTTTTACGTAAGTATTTCTGAGAAACGGTACCACCAGTTTCTAACCCAACCCGCGCACCGAGACATTTATTACGCGCCTTAAAAGTTATTGCTAATTGCTCGGCGCATAATCGCTTTTTTCCTCTCTCTCTCACTCTCTCTCTTTTGCTTTTTTTTTTTTTTTTTTTTTTTTCGCATCGACCCGCGACCAATTTCCAATCAAGCCGAACCCCGGCCGTCGTACCGAACGCGCTCCGCTTATCACACGACACGGTCGATTTGTATTTTTTTATTATTATTATTATTTTTTTTTTTTTTTTCATTTAATATCGACAACGCGTGCTCGCAGCGACCATAATATTATAAGGATAATAATAATAATAATAATAATAATACACGTCGTCGTACTTACGCCCGTCGAAATATAAGTATACTCGTATATATACATATATATATATAGGGTGTCTCGAAAAGAACGCCGGATTTGAAAAGTCCACCACCGTTTCCGTTTACCAGCATTGGTTTTGCTAGTTTTGTTATCTGTGACCATTAAGGTTTCGTATTGATAAGTGTGTTTGTGGCACTTGGTGATTGTTTGTGTAGTGTCGCAATGGAATGGCACAGTAAGGAACTGCGTGTTTTTGTTCGTGAACATTTACTACCAGAATAGTGAACATTACGCGTTGACTATACGGAAACTCCGTACAATTTATGGGAATCACAATGAGCCAAACAAATCAATTGTTCGTCGATTGATCAGGAAATCTGAAGGAAGTGGTTCGGCACAAGACAACTTGCCACACTCCAAGTGAAACAATCGCTCTGTTGCGTAAAAAGTTCCCGATCACCTCGATCTTACGACACGACAACATGTGATTTTTTCTTATGGAGGGGGGAAGAGGCGATACACCGAGTCACGAGTTCACTAGAACAAAATCTGAAATGTCTTGGAACTTAAACAAGAAGTTCGACGTGTCCTCGACGAACTTGATGGGCCAATGTGCGATCGGGTGATGGTCTGTAGGGCTACTTAGGGGGATGGGGGTCATACGCCCCATATTGTATTTCACGTTTAAACCTAAACTTCTGAAGAGAATGTTGTATGCTTTTTTTTTTGTTTTTTTTTTGTTTTTTACAGAAATAAATTTGATTTATAACAGTTTAAAATCCGGCGTTCTTTTTTTAGACACACTTTATTTATACCGTTCCCAGTGCCCACTGGCCGTTAAACGCTACGCGATTTCTCTATACCGCAATGTTCACAGAGATGATCTCCATAAGCTCTTTCCGGTACTCTTGGCAGCCGAGACAGCGACACAAAACCACGGTCGGCATTGGACTTTATATATTATGTGAAAACGCACGTTTTTCGCGTATCCGATTTACTTCTACGGACAAAGTGATCCTTGATCTATATACGGTTTGGGAATAAAACAAACGATACCGCTGCAATACTTTCTCGACATTTCAATAGTAATGAAACAAAATACCCTCAAAGTACACTGCGTATTATATAAAAACAAATATTAATAATTCAACTTGATTTTAACATTTTTGCTTTGACGATATTGACAAATGAACGCATTTGAAATTGTATAACTTCTACAAGACGTTAGACTAAAGTAACACGCGTCTTTTTACGTTTATAATATATTATTATGTTTTAAAAATTGTTAATTGTTTAACTATTGAATAACAATTTAATCATTGTTTACAGTATTATTTTGAATGTTATGAATTTCGGTAATTACGATAATATTGTAGAACTCAACGCGTTTTTTAAATACGATTAAGTCATTTGATAATTTCAACATGCCACTAGAATGCATTGCTGTATTAAATTCATGGTGTTTTAGGCATAAAATACACAAACTATGAACAATTTTAAAACCTTCTACTACGGTTTGTATTTCTATCGATGATCATATCTACTAAAATAGGCTTCGTGTTAAAAAGTAAAATTTGATAAAATGTCTTTTTCCCGTGCGAAAAATAGTGTTATATTTGTGGCGCGGTTTTGGGGAGGATTTGCTCCCGGTATTTCCATAATATTTACTTAATAATGTTTTAACTTTACAATATCCGTTGAATGAGTAAGATATTTTTTTGAAATTTCTAAAATGTATATTAATTTAGTGGATAAACGGGGAAGGAACGTGGTATGGGTGACACCGTCGTTTTATTAACATGTATCGAATTTTATAGCACCGTCAAAAATTTTACTGCCGGTTGCGCCTAAGATTTTCGGTTCGTAGCCCGGTTTGATTCGTAATACTTCCCCGGGCCGAAATAAATCGCCCTCGGGTACAACTGAAATATATCGAGTAATAATAATGTTTTCTACCCGCTACAATATACTTGTAGGGAGGTACTATATGAGCGCAAAGTTTTTTCCGAGAGCGCAGCGCCCGGAATATTCGAAATACGATAACTACCGGCGGGACGTAATAATTTCTCTGCGGAATTTGATATTAAAACGCGTAAAAACCGCAATTTCGCGAGGCGTACTCGCGGCAAGTCTCGTACCCGGGGGCGTGCTCGCCTGTTCAAACCCCTCCCGTTTCTTAATCGTTATTTATTAAATTTAGATAATTATATGTATAGGCGACTACGGCACACCATTGTATCCATTGTCCGATGTCAATGTGCTCACGATATTACCAAAATCGTACTGCCAAAAAGGACACGCGTACGGAATTTACGATTATTATTACGCTGTCATTGGTGTACATTAACAAAACGCGAACAAAAGTCGTTAAATTTATTGAAAAAATAAATGTAGGATTTCGATTGCTCGAAAAAAAAAAAATCTTCCGGTAAAATCAACATCACTATTCACGTTTTATCGAGACACTGATAAAACGATTCTTATCACAGACTCGTACAAACATTTACCAACAAATTAATCATTCGAGTGCATTACACAGAGACAGAATGGCAGAAAAAATATATAAATGAAATACAAGACGCGCGTGTCCACGAAATTAACGGCAGAACGCACTTTTCGTGTCGCAGACCTGCAGGTTAAAAGACAGTGTACCATAAGTTAAGCTCTTCGCTTTTTGTGGCCGTCATTATTGTTCTTATACACTTGTATACCGTTCGGAATATAGTGAAAAGTGGAGGAGGAGGAGGAATGATACTTTATTCCAATAAGTAGGCTAGAGTAAGTACTGTGGACGTAATAATGATAAGAATACTACGAACGGGACATGTAAGGCTTGTAAGGAATCAGAATGCGCTTATAACAGCGGCGATCGAATAGAATCAGCGTGGACAAATATCCGTAGGACGAGATGATAAGATGTGTGATAAAAATTGGATGTGGAATTAATCGGCAAAGGTTCGAACCGGGAAGAATCCGTATAGAATATACATTTAAAATATGTATTAATTAATAATTATTATACGAATACATTAAAATTAAAAAAAAAAAAAATGCAAACATTTTACTTTGAATTTTGAAGAAATCTGTATCTTTCTTCGATATTTATACCTACACGGACATTTTACGAGTTGTAGATAACAAAAACATATAATAGCAATAATATTGTTTTTTTTTCGATTAAGCGCTCCTCATTGTTTCACTGATACAATAAACTCTGTATAGTTTTCGTTTAAAATTTGAAGTATTAGTCAAAATATGCAACAAATAAAACCAAAAAAAATATCACAAAAGCTGAAAAATAATCGTGAAAAATCTATGAAATATACGAGAATATATTCACATTATAATTTCGGATTTGATATGACGGTAACCTGAAATGAATTTATTTCGCACACTGTTATGTTTTACAATAAATAACAAAAAATATGGAAACGCTTTAAGACCTAAACCCCCGGTTATAACACACGAAGATTTCCGCCCGGTGTACGTACTGCGTAGACAAGGTACGTATATATTATATCTCGGCCGAATATCTTTTTTAACCGTCCGACCATCAGAAAACGTTTTTATCGGATATCCCGATCGCCGTGTCGGAACGCCGAACATACTATTCAGCTTCCCAGTCCGGCAAAAAAAAAAAAAAAAAATGAGCAAAAGAAGAAGACGTTTTAGGCGTAATAGTATACAGTATAATAATATTGTAACGCCGACAGAGAGGTGATCGTTTTATCGGATCGTTCGGTTCGGCTGCCGCGGAGTTCTCGACACGGCCCGTAACGTTTTTTTTTTTACGACCGATCGCGTTACGCGCGGCGCGAAATCGGACATCTCTTTTCCCGCCTAAAAAAAAACATAACCCATCGGCTCTATCCCGTGTCCACGAGAAACGTATGCGCAGACCGATGCGGATGTCGTAATGCGTTTGTGTTCAACGGTAATAGAATGCGTCTGATTAGTGCGGTTAAAGGCAACACGGTACGATTCCAACGTCTGCGGTTATTTCCGGACCTCTGTTACCGTGAGTCACTTACGCGGGAGATACGCTATACGGGGCCGTGTCTTACGGGGCCGAGAGGAAAAAGAAAACGGCGACTGACTGACTAGTGGTATTTATAATAACGTCCGACGAAACGTCGGCAGAACTCCGGAAACGGCGGCGAAAACCGCCAACAGAAACCGCTATCATCGCCGTATCGCCGACGCCGTATGATCCGCAAAATCGACACGGACGAGAAGGACAGCCGGCGGCGACCTTCTTATCTTCTAAGACCGTGGTCGGATTATTGATACGTCGGAGACGCGGTGGCCTGTGGGGTGAGAGACCGACGACACGGGCTCGTGCTCGCCCGTACGAGACGCGGATTTATTTGACGTTTTTACGGGGCCCGTGGCTCGCGCCCGTCCTTAAATCTTTGCTCGGATAATAGTAATAATAGTAATAATAATAATATACAACAACAATATTATTAGGCAGATGCACTGTGACCGTGCGCGGTTCATAGCTGCGTATACGCGGTACGGTATTATGGAATATATATATATATATATATATATAGATACGTTGCCCCGCGACGCCGTTAAAGAGAAATCGCGAAGACACCGGGCACAAGACCGACGTCGGGTCTCCGCGACCGAGTGGATATGAATGTAAAAAAAAAAAAAAAAATAATAAAAAAACACGCGCGCACCAGAGGAGACGGACGAGTGAGGAGCAGATGGTCTCTCTCGCGGCGAATATAATAATAATAATATAATAAAAGAACTGAGCGTTGTGCGCCAGGTGAGAGTACCGCCGCCGCGGCCGCCGTCGTCATCGCCGCCACCACCGCGACGCGCCGCCGCGAAACTATACACACGGGGATCCCGCCGAATATATTATACGGTTCCTAACCTCCCTATTTTTTTTCTTTCTTTTCTTTTCGTTTTTTTTTTTTTGTCCCTTCTTTTCTTCGATATTTTATTGTATTGTCGGCCCAGATTTCGTAGAAACTTCCTCACCCCACACCCGAATCTTTCGGGTATTTTTCCATTGTTGTTGCGCCACGACCCCCGGCCGTCTACCCTGTGCGCGTTATACTATACAGCGCGCGCGCGCGCGCGCTGCCGACGGTACGACTCCGCCGCGACTCTGAAAAATATTATTATTATTATTATTATTATTATAAATGCACACACATTTATATAAATATATTATTAGAGGTATACGCTATTACTTGTTGTCCGCAGTCTGCGAACCAGACGTTCGCGTTCCCCTTTTCCCGGTGCCGTGCGACTGTATAAAACCGCTTACGTTGGCCGGGAAAAATTGGGGTGATGGGTCGGCCACGGTTATGCCCGCACTAACCCGCGGTCCCGGGTATTGTTACGGCCCGGTATTATTGCGTTATATACCCGTATAAATCGTGCGCCGGTATATATTTACCTACGGATATATCGTAAAACGCGAAGAAATACCGAAACTTCGTAAGCGCCATGAGGTTGAACGAAACAAAAATAATGTAGAATATCGGGGGGAATTTTTAATATATCGCCGTGCGCAACGATTAACATCGCCTAACTAACGAAAACGTTTATATATATATGTAAAAAAAAAAAAAATTACATATTATTACATTACATACTCGTTCTTTTTCGCCGTTGATTGCAATCTATAAATAAACCCTTGTGTCGAATTTTCGCGAATGGCCAATGCAATTTTATCCGCAAAACACCAAAAACACATACTCGAATACTCGAAATGCCTAGAAATAGTTCAAAAACCGCAAGGATGTTTTTTTTTTTTTTTAATTTCAGGTGTTCTACAATTATTCGGCCTAGTCAAATAACAAATAGGAAAAAAAATCGACAGTTACAAAACGTACATTTTCTCGGTTTCCCCAATTATATTGAAAACTACAATGAAAATCAAAAAATAACATCTATAACGCACCGACTAGATCGAAAATTCTTTCAGGAGAGGCACTACATTTGAAAATCGGAGCAGTATGTACAGATAAAAAAAGTTCTACGCTGAAGGAAAAAAACGAAGGGAAAAAAAAAACGCATGGTATAGTAAAACCAGTACACGTTTTGCACTCAAATTGCCGCGCCTGGCCGGTGGTTTTTAATAACACCATTGGCACTCTGCGCGACGAAGGCCATACTATTTCATTTTTATTGTGTAATAACGTAAAAAAGCGACTTTGACTGTTATTACACTGGTCTAGTACCATACAGTCTATATATATATATATATCATTATACCAGTAGTGTCCATTCAATAGTATAATATAATTAATTAGGTTTTATAAACTATCTTAAAACATTTCGACGAGGGCCAAACCGGACCAAACACGTTTTAATCATATATAATTCACTCAGGGCCGTAACAAAAAAAAAAAAAAAAAAAAAACGAAAAACACAATTTTTAAGTATACCTACATAGTACATATTTAGACAGTCGTAATTATGTATAAAACGGAAAAGAAAATTGAAATTAATTTTCAAATAATTTGAGTACATACTGATATCGATATATATATATTTTTTTTTATGTATTTTAATTTTGAAAAAGAAGTTTCGCAACGAATTTGAGTGCATGACAATGTTAATGTAAATTTAATAGCTAGATGTAAATTTGTATATGTCATCGAATGCGAGTTGTATTTTGTTCGAACAACAAAATTGCACGTAATACTATTTGTACAATAAGTTTGTTTTGAACAATTTTACGAATTTAAAATGGAGACAGAAAAAAAAAAAAAAAAAAAAGGTGATATTTCGACTGACCGGCCCAAATTATTAAAGTCCCGGTCGAGCTCGCCTCGATGGCAAGGCATTAGCACTAAGACTAGGAAGAGGTCCGGATTGTAAGGCGAGCGAGCGTCAGGGACGGACGGCTGGATTTATGACGGAATGATACTTAAGTGGTGGCATTATGCTCTAAAGAACAAGAAGAATAATAAGACTAAGAGATATATCGGATGTTAACATTGCGTTTTGGCCGTGCCAGTCTGACGGCGTTTCAAGAAAAAACGTATCCCGCCGTAATGAATCGTCCGGTATTGAGGGGCCGCGTCCACTATCGTAATCCCGCGGTGATGTAACGCTGCATAAAATATACTTTACTTACATATATTATTATGTATGTATGTATGTATGTATAATAATATTATTAACATACGTATACGGAACGGATAACTAGTTCTCCTTACAACTCTATTGTACGACGACGAGACCGTCGTGTGTGTATTATAAGAGTGAGAGAAAAAAAAAATTACCAATGGGGGCTGAACTACACTTACGCAATTGTCTGCCGGGAAAATATTCGACAATGCGTTTTTATTATAATGCCTCGAGACTTGACGCTCGTGTTCCCATAAATAAGAAGTCTAATCAAAATGTATCGAGACTGTTAAAAAAAATATACACATATTTATTAGATAAAGTTATTTACATTTAATGCCATTCAAAATACGCTCCTACCTGCAATCTATTCAAGTTCTTCAACGTTCCTAACGTTTTTTAAAACACCTCTGGAAGTCACTTTTGGAAATTCCTCGTAGCTGCTCCGTCGCGTTATGATATATATTCCATCCACATCTTGAAAACGTTTACCCTTAAGCGCCATTTTTATCTTTGGGAATAAAAAAAACCATCACATGGAGCTGAGTCCTAGGCGAATATGTTGAGAAACAACTGGGATATCGTGTACGGCCAAAAACTTCTGAACAACACGGGCTGAATTGGCTGTTGTAGTGCAGTTTCCAATTGTCTGACTCTTTGAACTCGGGTCCTTTTTCTTCGTCCAGCGTCACGTAAACGGCGAAGAACATCAATATAGTACTTCTTTTTTAACGGTTTGTTCTTTTGGAGCATACTCATGACGGACAATACCTTGGTAGTCGAAAAAAACTCATTACGTGCTTGTTGACGGACGTCCTTCGCGTTCATCACTTTCAACAGTTGTTTTATTTCAACTATTATTTTCAAATCGTTTATACCATTCAAAAACGCGATCACGGGACATGGTATCGTCTCCATGAGCTGACAATAACATTTGATAGGTTACAGTAGCCGTTTTCGGCCAAGTTTATGGCAAAATTTAATGCAAACTCGCTGTTCTATATTTTCACTCATAATGAAATCTGACAGGATGTATAAACTACTTAATCGCACCTAGGCAGCCTACTGAGACAATTTTAATCAAATCTATAGACTAATACGTTTTCCCAACATACAAAGGTAGATAAACATAGCGCGTGCAAGTTCATACTAAAATCGGTTTACGATTGATCTTATGAGTATCGATACTTTTCGATTAGACCTCGTATGTATTAATATAACCGACAGAGCTATATTGATAACATCTAAACTGTGGCATACGAACGCGATAATAGTAAAAAAAAAAAATAAAAAAAAAAAAAATATTTATAACACCCACACGGGTATTAATATAATACGAAGGTTAGTCGAACAAAAAACCAATCCGATACGGAGTTTGACCGACGCCGTCGAGCGGAACGCGCGTCTTACTGGACCAATTAAAAACATCCTGCTGTACGTTAATTATTCGTCCATGCGAAAATATAGGTTAAGGATATGGTTAGGTTAGGTTACAATAGGTTAGGATAGGTTAGGAAGACGCCTTCAATGGCGTTCCAGGGAAATGTCTAATTAATAATCCTGAATAAACCGTAGAATCTATACCTACGAGGTGTGATCAAAAAAATACCCTGACTGTGTTAATAATATTTATATCGATTAAGATAACGAAATCCCGATAAAGTCATTCGATAAAGTGACTTTTAACGAGAATCTGAGCGTTGGTTTGAAATCGATAACAATATTTATTTTTATTTTATGGCATTTTTTACGAATACACGTTTCAGTCATGCGACGATTTTCGTAATGTAAGCAATAGAAGAACAACGTGTGTGCGTAAACTATTGTTTTGAATTGGGGAAAATAGGATATTTCAACATCATACCCGTAAATCCATGTGTCATCACCTGTTATAATATTTGGTTAAAAGTCTAGGTTAGTTCTTGAGAGATGGTCTTTCGATTTTGTTTTTGTTTATCGGTTAAGAGACGAGGAACAAATTCGTCTGAGGTTCGGCTCATGCCCGATTCTTCGGTTAATATTTCTTGGCAAGAACCATAAGATATTCCGACGTCTTCTGCAACGTCTCTGCTAGTAAATCGACGATTATTTTGAATAATATCACGAACACGAGCAACAGTTTCATTTGTTTTACTGGTCGAGGTTCCATTAGGTCGTTCGTTATCCTTAATAGACGTTCTACCGTCCTTAAACCGTTTAAACCACTCAAAACACCTTGTCCGAGGCAGAACATCATCTCCAAAAGCTTGCTGCAAAAGTTCAAAAGTTTCACTAGAACTTTTTGTTAATTTAAAACAAAATTTTACGCACACACTATTGCTTACATGACGAAAATCGTCGCATGACTGAAACGTGTTTTCGTAAAAAATGCCATAAAATAAATATCAATATTGTTATCGATTTCAGACCAACGCTCAAATTCTCGTTAAAAGTTACTTTATCGGGGTTTCGTTAATTGACATAAATATTATTAACACAGTCCGGGTATTTTTTGATCACACCCCGTATATTCTTTATACAATATACGTACATAAACCGGAGAGTAGTAATTTAACCGCATCCGAAAAATGGAGAAATTTTTATTCAATAAATCCGCAACGTTGCAGCTCGCAGCTTGGCCGTAATCTCCGAGTTTTACGATTGGACAATCGTTAAATAAATGCTCGTAAGATTTGTATTTTTTTAATTGAAACCCAAACGCCTCCGTTCCCTATCCAACCCATTGCCGCATTTAAGCGTGCCACCGCCCTGCGGGGCACATACAATTATTTTTAACGAAACGATTATTGTGAAAAACCTATCGTTTTCAAACATAGTGATTTTATTCTATACGCCAGTGTAAAGTACAGAAAAAAAAAAAAAAAAATGTAAGTAACGCGTTGTCGACGTATATTATTTACAGGGTATTCATATAGTTTTCAATTGTCGATTTGTCTCTATCCATATTAGTTAAAACAATTTGCAGCCGCCTAAGTCGCCTAAAGTGTTGGCACCATGGGGGCAATGTTGCCCCGCAAAAACGCTTTTACCATTGTAGCGGTTCAATTTCTTTTCGACGCCAACGCCCCGAATCCATTGGCCGGCCGGCCGTCCGTAAAGCCAATTACCAAAACCCAATATCTGTAGCTCCCTGGCTGTATCGCGTCGGTCAACGTCCCGCGGTGGCCGCGGCGTAATCTCCGTACGTCCGGAGGTAACGGCCCGCCGAAATTTGTTCCCGAAAGTCGTCTCGACGCCGTCCAAGGCCCCTGCTCCCTCGCACACGCGTCCGTTACGGCCGGCGGGCGGTCCCACGACATTATGGCCGCGCACGGTCCTACGCTTAACGTAACGTTATTGTAATTTATTGTTATTGTATTGCCGCCCCGTTACAATATTGTCGAGTCTGCCTATATTGTAAATCCGGCAGCTGAAACTCGGCTCTTAAACGCCGTTTCTAATATAGGGTATTCGGTTTTCAACGCGCCGGATATATCGTGTAATAATACTATCGTAATTATACTATTGGTATATCCGTCTGCGACGACGACCAAGTAATTATAAATTAATACGTTTTAATTTTAAAAAAAAACTCTCGACGTCATGGATAATATTATATCCGCCAATAATTTCCGGTGGAAAAATCCGCTCGTATTTACGTAAAACGGACGGAAAAACACTATTCTCGAACGTTTTTTTTTTTTTTTCTTTAGAAATAAACTGTGATTGAAAAACCTGCTGTGAAAAATATTATCTTCTTCTTCTTCTTCTTCTTCTTCTTATGTTGGCATCGCAGATATAGATAATAAATCTAGATTTCCAAGTGCAATAAGTAGACAAGATGGCCGTGGCTGAGATTTCAATGGTCTTTGCATTTTTTTTCTACAGCTATACCGTTACTTGTATTGTCACATATCGTTTTCACGTACCTCTGAACGAGAATAAGAAAGTTTATTTTGCATTTTTTTTTTTAAGTTCAGTACAAATTTTGTTGTCAACACGTGAATTATTATTTATTAAAAATGCCAAAAACATTTTTGTTTTATTATTATTATTTATTTTTTTTTTCAATTCTTTATCAAAATTATTAGAAATAAAAATATTTTTAGTGCATTATTTAGAATTTTTAGGGAATGAAAGCATTTTTTAGGGTTTCACAGGGCATTACAATCTCAGCCTTAGTCATGATACATCATCACTTGTTTTCTTCGTGACATTAATACTGTTATTACTGATAAACGAATATAATCTAACTTATTGGTTAACTTAACTAATAATTTTGAAATAAGAAGATTGTTTATACAAATCTTAAGCTTCTTATAATCTTGTTAACTTCGAAGAGATTTTTTTTTTTTTTTTTTTTACGCGTTACAGCACAACAACGGTGTCAATACTTAGTTTGAGATTAATATTAATTTGTATTTATTTAATCACAAAAAAATAACTTGTTCGTCGGGTACCGTAATAACACGAACAGAATTCGTTTTTATAATGTTCCTTATTTGCTCGCATTGAGATTTAAGATGTTTTATTTTCAGATTATAATTCAATCAGGCTGTTAGCCCAGGAGCTATTATCTAGTTTATTGTCTAGTATCTGTGGCGGGCATTTAATACTCTTTAAGACCCGTTCTAGATTTCACCGCCGTCACTGTCGATAATTTTCGTCGTATATTTCGTAAAAATTGTCTTATATAAACAATTAAAAGAATTCAATCTCTCGCGATTTCAACATTTAGCGCCGCTGTCGGTGGTATACACGATTATATACAGTCTCGGAGATATTGTTGGTCGGCGGACAGTCTCACCTTTATAACCCTTATTATAAAACCCCTCGAGTTGTTTTATATTTTTTTTTTTTTTTTTTTTTTTTTTTTTTTTTTTTTTTTTTTTTTTACGGCAGACTATTGTAATATACGATCGTCCGAATCGTATATCATGTAAATATATTAGAGCGTTTCGTAATGCTACCCGTTTTTAAATATTCGTTTCCAAAATCAAAACCAGTGTTGGGAAAGACACGGTCCAACATTTCTATCTAGATATATTAAAGATAAAAATACCGACTAAAGATTGTATTCGTCCAAGGTACGGACAAAAGGCAATTTTCAGTAGACGCCATAAAAAGATACTTAATGAAGATAATTGTTCACGGAATGATAGTCCGAAATCGGTATCTATATAGGGTCGGAGGGTAAATCACTGGTATCGTTGGTAATTCCCAACGATCGCTAAGATATTTCCTATAAGATTTCCAAAGATTTTTCGTAATCACCGAATAATCTGTACACTGATATCCGTTAGTGTTCATCCTATGCCTGTATAAGGCGGGTACATATTTCCATAAGTTCCAAATACTTAATATATATATATATATATAAAAATAAAAACGTTTTTTTTTTGTTTTTTTTGTTTTATTTCTTCCGTTTTTCCGGTTTATGTACCTAGTAAAAACAAATGCTTAGATTATTTTTCATCCCCCCCCCCGGCGCCGTGCATTTCCAATACTATTGCTATTTACCTTTTTTATTTCCGCCCGGAAATTGCGGAAACCACGGAAATTCCGGGGATACGCGTATAATTTGAGTCCGCGTATAATACAATTGTTTTAACGCGGCGGCGCACTCTCGGCCGACAATTAAACGGTTAACCAATATGACGCGCGTGTAAATGAAAACCGATAATAAATTCGAACAATTACAATATAGACAATGTATATAGTATTGAAATAAAAACGGCCCCCGCGTAAAACCGTACGATTTCAATTGAATGGTACGAAAATCCCACGTAAAACTCGACGGTGCACTTCGCGCCGGGTTCAAAGTTTCGAAAGTTTTATAACACTGCATTCCTATACGTACGTACGTACACGATAATACAACGGCAATGCAATAAAACACTTCACCGCACACCGATCGATTTAATAATAATTATTATTATTATTAATGTTTTTTTCTTTTTTTTTCCTATAAAAACGATCGCTGAACGGTTTTTACGACCACTAAATAAATACATTTGTATTATTATTATCGAAAAACAGTTTTTTTTTTTTTTCCATTGTATACCCATAACGTACGATACATTATTAATATTTTTATTAACGACAGACCGCTTCTATTCATTACGCATATTATAATATAATAATTAAGAATTGATTTTTTTTTTTTTATTTGGTTTTTTCTTAACGTTTTACCGTGTCTCGCGTTTGAACGTTTTCCGGATAGTTTTATTTACGTATTATTATTACTTTCCCCCTCCCCCCCCGCCTCGAAATAATATATTACACCGTGTACAATTAAGATAATATATTATATATACATAAAAAAAAAAAAAAAAAACGAAAATTAATGATAATAATTATAATAATAATAATTGTTAAACCGTTAAACCGCGGCTCGTATATACACACGGTCGATCTTTTAAATAGGTAAAAAAAAAATTTAAAATAAAAACAACACGATTTTAAACGCCCCGAGCGGCACCCGGGTCAACGACCTATGAATGCAAATCGATATTTTTCAATTAAAACTAAGCCCTTGACCCTTCGGACGGAATTATTCATATTTTAACGATAATCCATACGCGTATTATTACGCGTGTATTATACTTGCGTGTGCGCGTGTATGTATTATTTACAATTTATTAGTGCGTATAATATTGTAACGCGCGATGTGTGTGTGTTTCTAACGAGCAGAGTGCGTATTTTAGACGCGTTTGAATGTCATAAATCGACCGCGCGCACGGTGCACACCTGTAATATTGTATAATTCGACTGTCGGCACGATAAACGCGGTAATAAAATTACCCAAAACAAATTTAAAAAAAAAATTTCAATTCCGGGCACTACAATAGTCGAGTAATAATACAAGGGAATGGGGAGACTTTTGACGAATTTTGCATTTTTCTATTCTGCTATTGAGTTGCTATTGCGACATGCAACCGAGCTATACACATTTCCGTTTCGTTTCAATTCTAACGATGAATGTAATTTTTATTTTTGATTTTTTTGTTCTAATGTATTCTACTAACAACATTATTTTTACGTTTGGGACTTCTAAGGCGTTTTATTAGTACATTATTTAGGGTTTTTTGAAATCGTTTGATTCCTGTCTCTACTTATAAGTTACTTTTATTGATAACTTTTAATTTTACTAAATTAGGTAAAAAAAAAAAATAAAAAAAATTGTATTTTAGAATATAACTTTTAGTTAGTTATTTTAGTAAATAATTTTAACTCAAAAGTTATAGATATTTCGTTGTCATTTAAGTTACACATTTCTAAAATGTCTTTTGCATTTATTTGTCGACAAAATTGTTACGTATTTTTTTTTTTTTTTTTTACATTTTTAATACATAACAAGACGGGCCTACAAGAGATACCCAAACGAGTCTTAATAATAGTCAAAATATTAGTGCAGTGGCGTATTTAGTGGGCGGGTGATGACCTTTTATTTAAAAATTATTTTGCATCCCAAGGAAATATATTACGTTCACAGTTTTAATAACGCAAACGGGATTTCTTTGGCAGGGGAGGGATTTGTGCTTATATGGTAACGTGTATTGTGTTTATAGTGTTAATAATTTAAGACAATTTTGAGGACGTGAGAGAATCGGAGCAAATAACCTCTGGATAATTACATATTGCCCCACCACCCCATCGCCAAGAAAAAATCCTAAATACGCCTCTGTATTAGAGTAAAAAATACGTTTAAGAGTGTAGTTAATGTCGAGATTGTAGTTGTATGGGCCGTCTGCGAAAACTGTTCCGGCAAGGCGGACGTTCGTCAACAAGGGGCCGATCTCATGTTTTCTGGTTTTAAATATAGACTTACAGGAGTGTTATCTTTTTCGATATAACCGTCAATACGTTTTTCTTGATATTTCCTAATATTATTGCCCGAGAACGGCACAACAAACGGTTGTTTCTTTTTTTGAAACTAAACGCGAATATTCACGACGTTTGTTATATCCCCGGTTGGGTTGGGGGATGACCACCTATCCCTATGCAGGGCCGGCCGGTCTCATTGTGCGGAAGTCGCGTCAAGAGAAACCCGCGAGGACAGTTTTTTTTTTTTTTTTTAATTTTCCCGCCAAAATGCCCGGACAATGGGCGCACCCGGACGGGCCGGACATCCTGCGTACACCGCATATTTATATACAATATTATTCGTCGGCGGGGCGGGTCCGTAATATTAAACGGACGTTATAGTATACGTCTAGTTCTTACGGGCTTTCGGCGACCAAATAATAAATAATACCGCGATTTTACGCCGAGGCAAGGTCGCCGAGAACATTAACCTTATAGACCCCGGGACGGCGGTGTTTTGGCCGGCTGTCCTAAAGGCCAAAATAATAATAAACCGCCGACGGGCGCATAAAAAAAAACTGGCGGGAAAATAGAGAACCGCGCGCGTCCGGAGTCGTCCGGGTATAAGGTCAAATTTCCATTCCGTTCCGTCTATATTGTAAAAATATGCCCGGCGAAACATTTTATAATATTGCATACGAATTGCGGTAAAGTGCGCAGCTACAGCGACCCGGAAAATAGAATAGTAGAGGATGGGGGGGGGAAATAATAAAAAAAAAAAAAAAAAATTATGGGATTCGGTACGGTGCGTACGTAGTCGTACATAGGCACTCGCAGACCACGGAACGGACGGAGTTCGTCTTTTGCAAATTCAAATTGTATGGACGAAACACGAATTGAATTCGTATTTTATTCGAATCGATTTTGTCTGAACAAAATTCATTATTTTCGGTAAACTTTAAACCGTTCGTTTTCCGTCCAGGATCCACAATTTACATTGACAATTTGAGAAAATAATATTGTTAATGTACCTAATAATTTCGCATTTGTCTAGCTTTATCGGTAGTGTAATTCACATAATCGGCAGTTTGCCCACAACGGCAACAAATCCCACTATGTCTTATGTGCTCCTGTACTAGATAGGGGAAACGATCCAAGACCCAAATTAATATTATTATGTTATTTGTTGATTTCTGGTAACTCTGAACTTACCGGGTTTGTTAAAAAAAAATATATATATATATATATATATATATAAACTTGGTTCAATTTTATCCTTATATCCCAATGTCTGCTATGTACACTGTGCATATTATTTTCATTTTACGTTACCGATACAATATTATTTACTCACTAGTTAATTCGACTATTTTATTGGAATGTTTCCGGTGGAAATAATTAGTTTCCTTCGAACAAATTGAAGACGAAACGGATATGATGACGGATTATCGTTAGTGTTTTTGCGATACGCTTTATGTTTTTTCGCGTTTCATTAGTATTGTTTCAAATAGACGCGGTATAAATAATAATAATGATAATCGATTTAAATATCATATACGTACGGCGACATTAAATCTGTATTCACAAAATAATCATTATTGTTTTCACGCCTGTGTGTATATAAAACAAGTTGATTTCGTTTTTATTGCGGTTAATCAATTGCACATTATTTCTGTTTCCGTTTAGTTTCCTCTTGTACGCGAATTCCTGGTCAAATCCTGTTTCGATATCACCTATATAACGACGGCCGCGGTGGTGGCTCGCGCTATCGACTTCCTGTTGATTACAATCAGTTTAAATAAAAAAAAACCTTTCACCGTTTACATACGAAAGAAACCGGAACAGTCCTTTCGATATGAACAGTCGTCGTATTGCCTATACAGAGGACATAATAATTATCGACAGGGATGAGCAAAATACGTCACTTCGTGTATTTCGAACACAAAATACAGAACACATTGTGTTTAAGAGGAAAAATACAAAATATGAACTCGAAAAAAATACCGCAAAATACAAAATGCATCTTTTTAGTATTAAGCGCGTTATCCTTTGAGGGTTCTGTCACCGGACTGTTCGAAATTATTCATGTTATGTAAATATTCTGTAATTATCCTATTTGCTTATTGTACAAATACCACAGATCGTAAATATTCATTGTTTTTTTCCAATAATAAAAAAAAAAAAAGTTTGTTATTGGCGAAAAATTATGATGAATAATTCGAATCTGCCGCTGGATTAATTTTTTTATTTTTATTTAGAAAAATATATAATCTATACGAGTACAATGAGCATAAGGGATGTTTTAGGTCTAGTACAATGGCTTGATTGACATGTGGGAAGAACCGACCAGCGAAGGCACTTCGGCGACTCACTTGAATAATCGAGAAAAAGTGAATAAATGAATCGTTTAAATCGCATAGCTCTTATATCGCAGTGGTGATATCGAAAAACTAAAAGCGACTTTGTTGTACCGAAATTCAAACGTTTCTCAATAACTTCCAGTTGTCGGCCGTCCAAATATCCTATCGTCCCCGATTGTAGGTTTACCCCTAAACTGTTTTTTTTTTTTTTTGTACTTTTTGAAGAAAAAATTCCGGTAACATACAATATTAATGATGGTTATCTCGCGAGCAGACATTTTACAAGCTGCGCAATACTTTTTATCGTACGCCCGTAATATTATAATAATATACGTACGTCAATAATGATACGAGAATAGTACGACCGGGGCGTTACTGGATATTCGCGTAGGATTCGGATTTCAAATGTAGCAATTGTCCAGCGTACTGGTTTGCGATAAAATTATTGTTGTCGTTAATATTAGGCGCGTATTTAACACTTAGTCGGACCGTTTTCGGTCCAATGATATACTTATATCGGCGGTAAAATTGTATAATTATTAATATTTTAACGTTAATAGGAGGAGACTACTCGCGTTTACCGTCTCGGCCAAACAAAAAATTACGTCACTCTGAACATATTATTATAAATCGTCGCGTTTCGGTTGCACTTCGGTTCACAAAAAAAAAAAGCGAAATTCAAGTGACGGAACATTTTCCAAAGACAGTACGTAACGCGTTGCTGTTTTTTTATAAAAGTCTGTTCAAAAAGTACCGGGATTTTATTTTCAATAGTTACAAAAATTAAGTTACATATCGTTTAAAGATATCTCTTTCAAAGCACTCTCCTCCGGATGATAGGCAGTGATCACGCCGATCTTGCCATTTTTCAAAAGTCCTTTGGAACTGTTCCAAAGTTAAAGCTATGAGTCCTGTTGCCGCGTTCACTTTAGATTTCCTCTACATCTTGAAATCGTTGTCCATTAAGCGCAGATTTTAGTCTTGGAAATAGAAAAAATTCACATAGATCCTGATCAGGAGAATGAGGAGAGTCCGCGGGACCACAGCACTTTTTTTATCAGCCAAAATTTCACGAATCGACAGCGCTAAATGTGCCGGTGCATTGTCGTGGTGAACAATCGCGGAACGAATTTGGCAGCGCGACTCTTTTCATCTGTACATTTTCCTGTAAAATTGCATGACAAGACTCAATTGAGATTCGCTTTGTTAACTCACGAACGGTTAATCGGCGGGAATTTCGTATTTTTTTCGCAAATTGTCGCAACACCATTGTTTCTGGATGACGTCGACGGTCCTCCAGCACCGTGGATCGTCTTCAGTTGACCGCCAACTGTCCTTAAAACGTTTAAAACACTCGAAAGTCACGGAACCACTTAATGAATCATCCCCAAAAAAATGTTTTAATAATTTCCGTTGCATCATTTTTACCAAGATGCAAGCAAAACTTGATGCACACGCGTTGTTCATTAATTTCGGACGTGTCGAAAACGGCGAATGAAAAAAACCGACTGGATTTAACCACGTGTAATATTAAACTGAGATAAGATAACGACTTCGGGTTTTGTTTAAAATATTCACTTATTCGCGGGGATTACATCTATTTACAATTCGAAACGTTACCGTGTGTAGATTAGCCGTAATAACATTTGTCCTGGTACTTTTTGAACAGACCTCATATTGCCAAACAGAAAATGTGCAACTATTTAAAAAAAAATACAAAGTACAAAAGCTAACACGGCTGTCACTATTTTTTTTTTTTTTTTTAGGATTTACTTCGGAAGAATATTATAACATACCTGTCTAGTAATTGTCGTGTTGCCCGATATTATGCAAACTGCGTAATTTATAACAATATGATGTATTATCATACCAACGTGCATTGTTCTATATATTATTATATTATATCAGAATAATGCGCATAAATGATTATATTCACCATTGTTATTCAATATACTAAAACGTTATAAGATTATGAATGGAAATCGCAATAAGCTTCCATCATAATATAAGGTATTATGACTCGTATTCATTTAGTGTCTCAAATTTCCAAAATCTACCTAACCTAACCGACTTTTTACTATATAATAAATATTATTACAATAAATGGCCGAATTTAGAATACCCGCCGGAACCAGAAAATCGCAATTTTTTTTTTATTTTATTTAAACCGTCACGGTTAATAATTATTATTACAATCATACAGAGTTGGGTTTTTTTTTTTTTTTTTTGTTATCTCACGACGATGATGATTATCTACAGAGATTTTGGTTTTTTTTGCAGTCGTTATTATAGAACCTATTGAGTCTAGTGATGTTATTTAAAATATTTCCAAAACTGTACCCCATATTCCGTACGCGTTAATCACAATGCATATAAACTTTTGATTTTCAATTTACAATCGTGCCAAACCAGATACGGAAAAATGAATATTTTTCTCGAAACGTTGATGCGCATAACATTATAATATCGTATTTACCGTTTATGAGTTAAAAACACGATTTAAGATAAGTGTCCGGGTAAACCTACCATCGAGGATTAAACTAGACACCAGCGCTCTGCGTCCCAGCGGCAATAATTGTTACTTGTTATCATTTTGAAGTGGATATTGGAGTGAAATATGAACAATAATAAGTAATTTTTTATGCTATTATCATTGCATAAAAAATCCAATTCATAATTTATAGGTAGTAAAATAAATGAACAAAACGATTTTATTAATATCAATATCAATCCACATTTTACAGTTTTTGATTATACTATCATACACATTATGTTATCATTTTTTATTAATTTGTTTTTGCATGCATGCAATTGTCCCATACGCGTAATTTAAATAATATGAACAAATGTTTGTCGACATTTCAATTTTATGCTCCCGGATTAGAACATGGAAACTTCAAAGCAATATTTGGTTTGAAAAATAAGATAACATTGCCTCTAAAATATCGTCGATAAATCATAATTGTTCCACTAATAGCGCTAGTCGTTAGGTGAACAGCTGATTTACGCAATAGGTGAATTACCGGTCGTGTTTTCGGACTGTTATACATGGCCCGACATTCAATTTGTATATCATAAATCGTGGTTAAAATTGAGTAATAAAAATTTCGTAGAGCAAGCGCTATTGCACGATGTCAATAGATAACGTTTCCGATTTACGTTTAAACGAAATTGGTTTTGAATACATATAGTCTACTACTTAATAAAATCGTGCACAGTGGCGCCCAGAGGGTCTTATGACAAGTGGGGCTTAAAAAATGTATGGTTTTTAACGCTTATGTATTAAGTGTACCTATTAGTTTATACGATTGGCCATTGGGCTCGATACACTTGTGACTTACACATATGAATCCACTCGATCAACGTTTACCCGGCAAAACGTGTGCGGCGCCACTAATCGTGCGGATACGTATGCAAAACCCGAAATCCGTACTAATAAAACAATAAGTCTGACTGTCTGCCGGTCTGTATAGTCTGTAGAACGTGATTTGCCGTGTAGGCGTGGAGGTCTGAAATTTTAAATATAAGTCCGTGAAAACGGAGTTTATACATTTTAATTGATTTGTTTTAAAAAAAAGTTTTTTTTTTTTTTAAGCTTTCGGCCACAAAATCCAAAGCAATATGCACAGAGCTCTGGAATGGCGGGTCTCCGCGGATAATACAGCTATACTATTACTGTATATATATAATGCATTCCGTTAAAACTGTGTCAAAAAAAAAAAAAAAACTATATGTATACAGTATAATACAAACTAATCTCGCGGTTCGTTATGATATTTTATTATTAAAAATATTATATAATTTCGACGTTAAAAGGTGTTCATTAATATTAATTACCAGTCGTCTCTTTTTTTTTTTTTTTTCTTTTACTCTCGGTTCAACCGTCGATCCGGAATACGCTTGCCGGCGATTATGACACGACTTCCCCCGGATGAGTGACGTTGAATACCGTTTTTTTTATTCAAATAAAACGAAATATGCATATGTATGTTCAATTGTTCAATTATGGTAAATCATCGTCCGTATATAGGGATATATCATTATATTAATGCGCGTGCGTATAATAAGATAAACGTTTGTCATATTTTTTTTTTTTTTTTTAATTATTATTTACTTTTCTCGTAAGTATATTATATCATACGTTGTTTTATATTTATTTTTGATATTTTTTTTTTGTAAAACGAAATTATAATTTTCTACTGAATACCGAATTCCCGACTGGTACTATATCCGCTCTTAATGAACCGTATGGTCACCAGTGTACCGGTACAATAAACGATAATAATATGTATAATGCATGTATGTATGTAATTGTTACCGGGGTTGTGTGACTATATAAAATATTTGCAGCTGAATATGGCCTAGATGATAAATGGATACGATTATATGTACCGTAAATCGACGATCTACAAGAGGGGAGACGCCAGGTGCGAGGGTATTTTTTTTTTTTCATCTTGTAATATATCAGTTATTTTTTCGATGGGGAGAGGGGCTGGGCGAGCTTATAAGAGCTCCCGTTAATCGATTTGTTCGCGCATCGTATCGCCGACGAAAAACCAGAGTCTTCTCTTTATATTGCGTTCACACGATTCGTGTATACACGTAAGGTTGGAAAAAAATACAAAAAAAAAAACCAACTTTGTGTTGATAAATTATAATATACACTTCCCAACACTGTTATCCGTGTAATATTATATTTTATGTAAATCCTCAAAACGTCATGATTAAATGCTTACGCATTTTACTAGAGCTAACCGTTGTAAACATCGTTTCAAAGAGTTTTTTGTTTTTTTTTTTTTTTTTATATACCGTTCGTGACTTTACATTATTTTATCGCTTCCGACCGTAAGTCCCAAAACACCACGTACACAAGAATTTTTGTATCATAAAAATATGTATTTACCTGTAAATAAGGCGATTGTGATGTATTTAGCGGTTTTTATTTATTATTTTTTTTTTTTTTCTAACGTAGTTTTAGCTGTCGTCCTTAAAATTATATCGCCAAAATAAAATACGCGTTTCACCTCATTACAATACAGTAATACAATGGGACACGTCGTCGTTTTTAACATTATATTTATGGACTATTGAAATAATTACACGCTATCGGTTCCCTTGAGTTACTTTTTTTTCATTTTTTTTTTTTTTTTTTTTTTTGGTGTGTGTTGAAACGATTTTGTTTATCAGAGGTGTAATGAGTACGCAAAACGGACTTTACAGTATTTTGTTATTTTTTCGTTCGTATTGCGCGTTATAAAATTACAATATTAGAGCGCGTCTCACTCAAATGGTATCACTAGATTTTTTTTTTTTATGAAGATCGGGTGAACACATTTTGAATGGAATTTGAAAAAATTTAATGCGCCGCGGCATTAAATCGCGAAGACAGTAGTCGACTAGTTCTCTTGTACGGGTGAACAACAATTATAAGTGAAGAATTATATCGTGAAATCACGCGTAGTATAAAAACTATAAAAATCAGTACGTACCATGAAGCAAAATCGTTTGAAAACACAGCGCTGAAAATAAAACGCAAGTATTATTTTGCGGACCGCCGTGGGTTTAAAACGTAGGCATATAAGTGAACAAATCGCATTTAAATACGTACAGAAACAGCAGAAGGCACCGTTATAACCGTCCGTGCAGTTTATCCACCGATGACGATACAGGACACGTACCTATTAGTCCCGTCTTGTTATACTTGTGTACAGGCAACGGCGGTAAAACTAGAACACGATGAATGCAAAGCTGTTTTTATGCAACTATTGAAATGAAAACGAAATAAAAAATTTTTAAAAAAAAAACCCCTCACCTTTGTTAACGATTCGAATGTAATATTCATATACTATGAGAAAACCGTTAACGATTGTTGAAATCAACCCCGACCGAAATAATCCATTTTCAATGTCCCGGGTGCGTCGTAATAAAAAAAAAAAAAAAAAACAAATTTTTTCAACGTAGCCCGAATGCGTCCCAGTTCATTTAGAGTTACACCCGAAGGGTGCACCACGAGGAGGTGAACTGGCTTATGAAAATGATTTTTCATATTTTTTTTTTTTATTTATTTGCCTTGCATGCATTTAGTTAGGGTGAGTGTACTAATTTGTTGTTAAATAATGCATTTTTTTTTTTTAAATTTTGCAATTTTTAAATTAAAAAAATGTTGTCTGTATTGAAGGCTTGGTGTTTAATTGACATTCTTTTGACAAAACTCAATCTAGAAATTTCATTAGTTCGATTTGTTAATATTGTTTACGACGAATGCGATTTATTTTAGTGTACTTTCTTTTGGTTTTCTTGTTGTTTTTGTGGCCGTTCGGATTGCTATTTTAGTGTCCATTTGAATTTTTTTCACCGCGGATTTTCACGTGTCGTATGTATTTTTATGCACGCAGAAAAGTACAAATCAATCAAAGAATATTACGATTAATTTTTATAATATTTTTGTTCTTTATCCCGGATAAGACGGTTTTAATTTTGTCGTCTGTTTATCGCTTGACAGATTAACGTGTTACATTCGGAGGCGGTTTTATGGGAGGCGCGAGATGAAGACGCACTTCCCGAAAATCGGCAATCGGCATTCCAGGTCGGCGTTTTCGGAAATTCTCATACTCCTGAAATGTCCAATATCGGCGATCGTCTTATCATATATACCATTTTTTTAATAGATCCCATCAGGCTTTTTTTTTTTTTATCTTTTATTATTAACACGGGTGGATTAGTAATATTTTGCAGAATATGCATACGCATTTTTCTCGTGTCCTCGAATGCAGTAAAAATATGTTTCAAATATGTTACACGACTCAAAAACAATTCAATTGTCAAATGTTGTCCTCTGGAGCCCTCAAAATTTACTCCAAACCCCCTAAAGTTAAACTTTAAGTTCACTCGTGATTATATCTATAATCTAATCGTTATATTATTATCCGAAGCAGAGCATATTAGGCCAGATCTAGCCTGAAAATATAGGGTATGCCCAAATTTTCCCAACAACATTTACCCATGATTAATTTCAGAAAAAAATTGTGATCATCATGTATAACTTGTGTATATCATTCTACAATAATTTTTCATTGATTCCAATTATTAGTACAGTTCGTATTAAGATAAAAAAAAAAAACAATTTAGTTTAAATTGTTGAATAAGACCCTGGATCCGCCCCTGTTCTACAAATCACACTTAAAGTCATTAGTCTTAACACTGTTGGTGCGATTCGTCATGTAATATTGAATTGCGATTGTGTATTTCAGAGTATTGTTCAAGTATATGTCCTACACCAACAGCTCCCAAAAATGTGTGCGCGGTGTTTTAACCCAGGTTATAACACCCGGCCGTCGATCAGATGACGCTAATCTAAAAATATTTATAATTATTAAAGCGATAGGAATTTCAAATCTCTCTGGGTATTGTTTTCCTATTATGAATTTAGGTCTACATTAGTTCTAGAATTTTTGTTCTGCCGAGTATGATAATCCTAGTAAAATTATACCCCCGGCATATGAATGTAGGAGGTATATAAATCGTACCAGGAGGCTAAAATTATGTTCTGCCTGTTCCACCTGCTGATTTCCGTCTGCATAGCAACAGGTGTCCACGACAGTATCCTCTCGAGCTCAAATTATCGACGTCAGTTCCTGGTCTCCTGGTACTCAATTTTCGAATATTCCGTAAAACGAAAACATTTTAAGGAATTTTAATAAATATTATAAATAATAATTAAATAAATAAATTAAGTATTTCTTGGCGGAATTTGGTGAAAGTAGAGAGATTTTAACGCTAAAAAATTTGGCTGTCATCGCCTCACAAATCTCTCTCATAGTTGCATGTCATAAAATCTCTTCCGGTGGACTTTATCCATATAACTGATCCATTCATTATCGTAAATTAATAATTTTTTTTTTTATATTTTTATTTAGACCAATAAAAAAAAAAAAAAGGTTATAAAAAAAGTTCCGAAACGGCGCCGTGACACGAAATAATTTGGGAACCGTTGTCCTACACGAATAACACGAGCATGATAACACTCTGGTTGTTTTAATTGAAACATCAAGAAATCCCGACAGGATAATTCGTACTGCAGTTGCATGCGCTTTAACAGTCATCGGATCGCAAAAAAAAAATAAAAATAATAAATAAATAAAAAATGTGACATTTTCTCGGTATTTTCCGGCCGAGTGGGTTTCCGCCTTAACGTTCCTGACGTGTACGCCTACTTAATCACGTGATAAACGGATTTTTTTTTCTATTTCACTTTCAAGTGCATACCGTTCAATCATTTTTATTATAATATTATTATATAGAACCACAAATATTTGAGTCGTTCGGAAGAAATACGAATTTAATTTACATATATCCAAACTGTCTGTTAGTTTTTCTATTTTGAGAGTAGGCAATATTCTGTATACACTGTATTTTATACTTGTAGCCGGGGCGCATATTTGATCAGACTCCTTGAGAAACGGTTGCAAATTATAGTTTTGAATTCTGAGCATAACGAGGAATGTAATGATTTTACTATTATGTGTGTCTGTTAATAACCTCTCTACGAGATATCTTGCACTGATCGTCAACTTTGTGGGGGCGATTTACGCCTTATGGTAGCAAATGTTGTCTAGTCGGCGCGTTTTTAAAACCGTTTTATTGATTTTTTTTTTTTTTATGTAGTTTCCTTATTAACGGAGAAAAATACTATAATACGTCATAAAAAAAAAAAAAATTATACAAGTCACTACGAGCTGGTGAGGTTAACTTTACATAAACAATACACTATAATATTTTTTAATTTTGTTGTAACATTAAGACCGGAGTAGTTTGACACCGGCTTTTACACGTGCAGTGACCCAAAAACCTTGACCACAAAACACAGATAAAATATATGATTTAGCGTTGTGTACGGTCGCGCGTACGGATTATCCGACTTTCTTTAGGAATTTTGCATATTATCTTTTAACCTCATTGTTCGACATAGTCACGAATTGTTTTATCTATAAGCATTTGAAGCTTGAAAAAAAAAAAAACCGAAAAATTATAAATATTATTTTTTTAGTTCAAAATTAATACAACTAAAATAGTAAATAAAATATTTATATATATTTTACTAAGCTCCATTCAGAAAATTCGTATATTGTTTTTGCAATGGTTTATTATCGTTAAACTAAATATTAACCTAAGTAACCTACTTTTTTTTTTTTTTTTGTTAACATTGCCGGGGACGTGTTGGTTTTACTGTGTTTTATTTTTTGCGTATTGACTCGGATCATACTTCATGGAAGGCCTATGGTAGTATACTATGCATCACTCTAGTTGATGTATTAGAGAGATTTTTTCACGAGCGTTCTCTTAAAACTTGACTGAAATATTTGTATTTCAAGAATAATATTACTAAATAAATACCCATAAATGTTGTATTTGTAAGCCAGTGGTGAGGAGGTTGATGTCACCAGGAGTGAAACTATGTCCTTGCGCCCCCCCCCCTGCCCCATCCCATTAATCAAGTACATTTTTTTTTCTAGATATACATTTGATGTAATATAAAATAAAAACAACAAGGAATCTAAATATATCAAAACACCAATGACAAGACCGAAGAGATAATAAACTATTAATAATCAATAACTAAAAACTATGGTTTAAAATGTTTACATGAATAAAGGATTTTTTATACAATTTTCAGTTATTGAAATTATTGCGTATAGTATTTAAATTATATAATTTTATAATTTTAGTTTACGTTAAAACTTAACATTTCTAGTTCATAATACAATTTTTTTTTTTTTTTTTTGTAAAGCAGATTCATCATAACCTAATAATAATTAATTTCTAGTTTGTACGGACTTTTCTTGCATTTTTATTTTGCAAATTCTTTTATAGTTCCCGATAAAAAAAAAAAGCTAGACAGAAAGAACAGCTAGAGATATATAGTTGCACCGTCCCACAATGTTGAACGCAGATATGTTTTAATTCATTTTAGTTGTAAAAAACGTATCTCACCACTGGCAACAGTAACTAGAATCGTTAACGCAATCCTTAATGATATCCATATGTTCGGGAATAAGCCAGAGGCTAATTTAATTGTGAAAATTATTCTAATGCTGCTTTGGGGAGAAGATTAATATTTTGGCAATAGAACATTTATCCGTTCCGACTCAACGTATAAACCCGTTCCACGGATATCACTTTAATCTCCATCTTTAAGTGTATTCCGCCAGCCCGTACAATGTCTTACCAACGTATAATGAACAGGTGTAAATCAAAAATGGTATTATAAGAATCTCAACGTATCTTTGCGAGCTTCCGGCCGTTCAAAACGAGACAGTATTGAAATTATAGCAATAAAAACAAAATCTCTTTGAAATTCGTCTACCGGAGTAGATTCGTATTTATCCAAGGTCCCGTACTGAAATTGTCGTTAAACTACTCGACGTCGCTTGGTTTTAAAGATTGGTTTTGGACGTCAAATTTTGTCCGCATATAAAAAATTTAAAAAAAAAAAAAAGGTACGTGATATGAATTATACTTTTATTACGTAAACTAAGTTTTTCGATATTTTATTTCACATCCCGTTGGAAAAGCTTACATTTATTATTGTTTTCGTTTAAATTATAATATTTGATAGTAATTATATATAATTATATTATATTATAATTTGTAATTATCCTATTTGGACTTACGGCGTCCAGTTATGGGGAGCTGCCAAAAAAAAAAACCAATATAAAGAAAATTCAAACCTTCTCAATCCATAACTCTTCGCATAATTACAAATGCACCATTCTATGTTTCAAATCATACTCTACATACCGACCTAAGAGTTCGACACAGTAGACGAAACTCCAAAGATACTATTATAAACGATTTCGTTCACGACTGACCAATCACCACCCTAATCCCCTAATATCAGCACTAAATTCTGACTCCGTTCCTGGAAATCCTCCTCGTAGGCTAAAAAGAAGTTGGTGTCGTAATCTAAACCACAATTAGAAATTAAAAATTAAAAAAAATATAATAAATATATAAAAAAAAATGCTATAAATTAAACAAACTTCTATTATAAAGTGTCGCTATTGGGTGGCTTCTTTTTTCACGCGTCGCACACATGCTTATTGTAAATTTAAATTACAGATTGTATGTTTTAAAATAAAGTTAAAAAAAAAAAAAAAATTATAATATCGTTGAGGCGACTCTCTTACAGCACGCCTTGGTCTTCCACCCCTAATGCCGGCCCTGGATATAATCTCTTATGTCTCTCCCCCCCGGGAACGCCACTGGATCCTAGGGACTTCGAACTTGCATTGAAATCGTAATTCTCTTCTGAAAATCACAATATAATATTTAATAATTAACGATTGGGGCCGTTAGTTTCAAATTTGAAACGATAATAAAACACCTGTCGATTTGCCGCGCGCCGCCACCGTGGCCCGCCCAAAACGCGTAACATATATATATATATATATAAAAAAAAAAATATTAAATTAATAATGTTTGTTTTTTATTTTTTATTTTGTATAATCAATAATAAAACGCACCGGGATTCGAAGTTTATTATAATATATCTCGAGGTGTTGTTTCCATAATAATTAATAAAAATAAATCATTATCAACATTTAATACCTGAATATATAATAATAAGTGACAAACGCGCACGTGCAATTCAATTGATTAGGTACTTTTGAACAAATTTTCCACGCACGTTTTACGGTTTTACAACACAATGTAAAAAAAAAAAAACGCATAACATATATACGTATATACAGTTTAATATTTATTACGTTGGGTGATGGTATTATTTTTTTATTTATTTATTTTTTATATACTCGTGTACATATATATATATATATATATAAATTATAACCTTTACGTTTATGTTGTACCTACGTCCTATGAAACCCGTATACAATGGTTCTCGAAAATATTATCTTGATGTCGAAATCCATTAACATTCAGGGGGATAGTTCCTCTCGTATTTAAATTAAGATTTTATATAATACACGTAATAATAATAATGTTCGAGATTTTGAATTTGTCGACAACGGGGGAAAAGATAAAATAATAAAAAAAAAAAAAAAAAAAAAATGTTCCAGCCAAGAAATATACCAATATAACTGTCCCGTGTACGCCCAAACGTTTAACGCGGTGTCCACGATTATAACCCTTAGACGAATGTAAAATAAAATAAAATAATAATAATAAAAACACTGCTCTTGAATAATATTAAAGAAAAAATAAAAAATAAAAAGAGAAAAAACAAACCACAACGGCAGATGTTAGATTATGACTCGAGAGAGAAGCACCTGTCACTATAGCGTAATGTCGGCATTGACCTCGGGACCCCGTTCGTATACTTAAAAAATGTATGTACAGTTACTATACGGACTCTCGGGAGTCGTTCATATAAAAGAACAACGACCACTCATAGTAGGGGATTTTTAAAAAAAAAAAAAACAGAAAATTCGTCGACGACTGCGATTAAAGAGGCGGTAATAATAATAGACGTCCGCGAAGGGTATCGGCGTGTATACCTACGGGTGGTGGCAATAATCCGGATTTTTAAATTCCGAATTTTGAAATCCGCCATTTATTGTAAACCCACAATTTTATCCGAAACCGAATTTCAGTTTTTCAAAATTGTGATTTTACGCTCTTCAATTGGTTTCTCGTAAAACTATTACTTATTATCTTATTGTTAATAGCATTGAATGCGTTTTTTTACAAAACAAATAATATCTCAAATAGAAATTTATTTTTAAAAAAAAAACCATACATATTACACTCTAAATTAATATAATATGTTACTAGCTGACCCGACGAACGTAGTTTTTTACTCGTGAAAATACAACATTTCGGATTTTGGAACTCGAAACGTAAATTGTCGGATTTCATAAACCTAAATCCGAATTTTGGATTTTCGGATGATCCGGATTTATATCACATCACTAAAACCTATAGGCGGTTATTTCAACTAGATTTCTAACTATCCGCATAATAAATAAACGTTCATAAATCTATCTTCGGATACGGATCTTTATTTTTAAATCATAAATCCCCGACAATATCTCGGATGACGTCTGATGATCCTGTGATCACCGCGATTAAAACATCGTTTAAATTCAATCGGCGTGGTAGATTGGTTATCATTTTTTTTTTTTTTTTTTTTCTATTAATATTACTCGATATTCAATAACATCTGTGGCGAATCAACCACAAACACCGAAAACGGTGTTCCTCTATAATTTATTACTTTATGGCGTCGCCACCATTGGATGGACACCGCACGATGTCATCGGAAAACAATTAGTTATCATAGAATTATACTTCTTGCATATAATATCATTGAAGAAACCATTGTCCGCCATCATTGTGTGAATGAGTACTGAATCATCAACGTCTCAGTCGTCGCGTTTGTATCGTTGCGTATTTACTAAAGATTATTCATAATATCAGATTTTGATAACGGATAGAATACAGTGATAAGACTCATAAACTCCCGCCAAATACAAATGGGCGGACCAGGTCTTCGACTCGTGTCGATCTAGTTAAATATATGGCCTGTATGTTCGTGGCCGGTAAAACATGTTCACGCAAAATTGCAGTAAAAAAAAAAATATCTACCGGGGGGGGGAGGGGCTTCACGGTGATTTTAGAATTTTTATACTTATTCTATGAAAAACACGTACAACGGCATTGCCTATATCGGGGTTCGGACACCTGTACGTTGATTTTCAATTTACTCGAGACTAAACAAAGTGGCGATTTTTTATATTATTTTCTTTTTTTTTTTTTTTTTTGTTGCTAAACAACAGTAACTTTATTTAAATAAATTAATATTTTACGAAATATATTTCTAACTATAAACGTCCGTAGACAGGATTTGTGGTATTTATCGTTTTCATGGTTGAATTAAACTTTGTACTTTCGAAACGGAAAAATAACCGTAGTTAGTTATAGTAATTGTATTACCGCCGGATCGACAGAGAGCCAAGTGGCTCGCAGAGCGAGACAATAAAAGAAAAAAAAATATATATATATATAAGTGTGAATACCAAAGTCGTTTGTTCCGCGGCGAATGCGTTCAAATTTGAATATAATAAAAATAATGTATATAATTTAAAGGGGTTGGGTTCAAAAATATTTTCTGATACACGCCGTTTGGAATATTAATAACGCTGCGCTGTACGAGCTGTAGTTGCATAAAATAAACGTTAATCTGAGCGTGTTGTAATAAAAATGTATAAGCCATAGTTAAAAAACAACTGATATACGTATATATATATATAATTGAAAATATGAACAACCAATAATACGGTTGTTTTATGAATTTCGAACTAAACTTGTTTAAATATATTACTCTCGCGCCTGTAATAAATGTGTATTTTACTACGTCGCGCGCCGATTTCAATAGCCGCACGGTTTGGAAATTGTTACGGTAAAAAATGTAAAAGAAAAAAAAAAAAAAGAAAAAAGATACTGTTCGTGGGCGGGTCACTGCTGTAAACGGCAAATCGGAAACGTAGGATCTATATAACCCGAATTATCTACAGGAGAATTTCGTTTATCGTCTGTACGCAACGATTAACCATGGCTATCGAAAAACGATTCTGAACGGAGTTCGGTTAATCGTGTTTTAAAACGCCGCGTGATACATACGATTTTCGACAGAATTTCAACTTTAAACGATTACAAAAAAAAAAAAATAATTCGGGTATTTACTTACCGCCAAAAGAACAACTTATGATGAAAACCACGTGTCGAAATATTAAGCGTTTGTACGATACCAAAACAGTCTAATCCGCATAAATACTAAAAACAATCGAACATTTTACATGGCTAAAATTAGTTCAAAAAAAAAAAATCGTCAGAACGGTTTTAACGATTTTACCACGTCTAGAAATGGCCAGTACAAATGTTCAGTGAATACGTACAATCCCTACGATTGTTTCAAACTAAATTACCTACACTAAAACTAAATCGGAGACAATAACTGCAGAAAACCGTTATTGCTTAACGAATTCCCGTTTTGATTAATTTTTTTCTCGGTTTCCCCGATTATTATCGACGGCAAAGGCATATGGAAAAAATGTCGGAGCAAGATTTCCGGTAGAAAATGAAAAATTGAAAAAAATTGAATGGAAAAAGAAAAAAACGAAAAAAGGAAGGCAACATTATTGTACATCGATTAAACTCTGCGCACGTGTACACTAAACGGGTATACCGCGAGCGATGTAATAATAACAATCGGAATACGATAAAAACGTATTATTCTGGACCGTCGAATATTTATGCGTTTAGTTTCGCAGTGAATATAATATTTTACAATATTCCATTTAACGAGAGGAAAATAAAAAAATAACGTATCGTAAGCGATTTGTCCGGGACCGGGGGGAGTCATAACGGATCATTAAACGTACGACATTCGCTGAACGGCCGTGTACTTAAATGTACCTATTATAATATATGGAAGTATTAAAAAATATATATTATATACGCATGAACATGACGTTTTCGAAATCGTAATAAAACGAGAAATACAAATTTCGAACATATTATACAATAAAAATTCAATTGTTGTACAATAATTATTACTCTGGAAATTGTTGAACAGTTCATCGTGGAAACTGTTCGTGTTGTTACAAAAAAAAAAAAGAAACTACACTTTTTATTATTATTATTATTATTAATTTTGCATAGTTAGGCTTTTAATTCGTTTCATACGCAGTCGTAGCAGTTCGGCCGATACACCGAAACGAAATTAACAAAAAATATTTAAACGCGTATAGAGAATGACGGTATTGGCACATGTATAACAGTCTAAAAAAAAAACTATCGACAAATAAAAGTGATATAATATATACCGAGAGTACACTGAGAGTAAGTGATATTTCAATTGAAAATATACCGAATAATCCATTTGGTCGTAGATAATTGTCGTGCGGTTACCGATAGCGGAATCAAAAAAAAATACTTATCACAATTTATTACGCCGTTTTTTTGTAATGTAATTTTTAATAACGCAAAGCGGCGTTATCGAACGGCGAAAAGTTTCAACAATTTTCACGTCGTCGGCCTTGAAACTTTTCGCGCGGTTCGAAAAGTTTTGAAACTTTTCAACCTCGCCTAGAGAAGTTGAACGTACCCACTCGAAACGCATGAATAATCGTTTTATTCGTTTTATAATACATTTTTTTTTTTTTTTTTTTTTTTTTATTGCCCAGAGACGAACGTTAAACGATTTTCGGCAATCTACCCTATCCCCGTGTCCGTGCATTAAACTTTTTTGAATATTAAAAGAAATTATAATACATTACGGCCTGGCGCCGGCAGCGGCGAAAAAAAAGATACGCGTTTAATTACTAAATTAACACAAGTAAGTATTAATAATTTACTACGTTCAAGGTGATCCGCTGAAAAAAAAAAAAAAAAAACCACTAATTAAACAATTCAATTTTTTTTTTTTTTTGTCTCTTTTTTGTATCGGCGCGAATTAGACGCGTATCAAATTATAATTACGTATTCGCAATAATACAATCAATATCACAACAGTTTTTGGCGAAATGGCTCAAATCCGGAGACGAGATATTTATAATTTTCAATTTTACGAAACGTCCGCTTCCGACGGCTTTGTTTGTACGAAATCCTGTTGCAAATACAAATAAAACAACATAGTTAAAACACGACGAATTTTTTCTTCTTTTTTTTTTTTACAAATAATCACCAGCCCTCAAACATATTACAGTTCTGTTTAGCCAAACTGCGGCACGAAATTAAACGAACCGCTATAACAGCATAATGTAAAAAAAAAAATTTTAAAAAAAAAATATAAAACGTGACCTCTTTCATTTTTTCAATTAATAGGCACCTGCTCGTGTTTTTCACCGTCCAAAGACAACAACGAGGTGGTTTAATCGTTCTTAAGTTTTTCTATAACTCGACCCGGGGGACCTATTAAAATTGCAGCCTGAAACCAGATGCGGTGTCGGCTACCGCCAGTGCAATCTCGTCGAATCGGTTTGCGTATCCAAATAGTCGAACTTTGAACAATAATTACGAGTTTTCCTACAGACAACTACGTTTTATCGTTTCCGAAATGCAAGAAAAAGAAAAAAAACGTTACGAGTACAACGAATACAATAAAACATTATTATAATTACTCTTGAAAATGTACAAACAAAAAAAAAAAAAATCAACGTTCCTAGGGTACCGCAGGCCCGTAGACCAGCACGTTTTCAAAAGTCCAAATTATTCTCAAACCGTGTTTGCGGCATTTAAACTGTTTGCTTTGTAACGAGTTACGTTTTTTATGTTAATCGAAGACGTCGTTTTGTAACCGACTAAACGTTTTTATAAAAAGAAAGACGGTCGCTTTCTTAAAAAGTTGCGTGACTTTGATCAAACTGCCCGGCCCTGCGTATATAAATATATATATATATATATATATATATATATATATATATATATATATATATACGAGGTGCGACGATAAAATAACGAGACTTTCTAAATATAACCTAAACGTTTAACGTTATCTATAAAACGATTATTGAAATATGATTAGAAAACACTTATCTAAAAGTACTATGAACACTGATGGCATCGATTCATTTTCTTATACGTTAGTAGCCTTGTTATTAGTGCGAGTTCGACTATACTGCCGAAAAATGTTAGATATAAAAATCGAACAACATGTGTTAACATTAAATTTCTTGTTAAATTAAAAAAAAAACTGCCGCGGAATCGTTTCGTATGTTATGTGAAGTTTATGGTGAAGAATGTTTATCAAGAGCTCGTGTTTTTGAATGGCACAAACGGTTTTGTAGTGGAAGGGAGGACGTCGAAGACGATGATCGTTCTGGACGTCCTACCACGTCTTCAACAAACGAAAACATTGAAAAAATCAACAAAATTAATTAATCAATATTATTATAAAGAGGTATTAATTAAATTAAGAGAACGTGTCAGAAAGAAGCGACCAGATCTATGGAAAAATGGCTGGGTTCTTCACCAAGACAATGCTCCAGCTCACAGTGCATTTTCAATTCAACGTTTTTTAACTGAAAAAAAAATGTCTGTACTTCAACATCCCCCGTACTCGCCAGACCTTGCTCCTTGTGACTTCTTCTTATTTCTTTTCCCATTTTCAAACAGTTGATGACGTAAAAATGAAAACGGCAGAACTTCTAAAAGGGCTGAATGAAAGCAATTGGCAACACTGTTTTCAAGAATGGCAGCGACGTATGCAACAGTGTATTGATGCTGAGGGAAGTTACTTTGAAGGTGATAATCATTAAATTATAACATTTTTAAAATAAACAACTTTTATTCAAAAAGTCTCGTTATTTTATTGTCGCACTTCGTACATATATATATGTTACTGTTGAACGAATTACACGAAAATTTCCACATAATATCTAGTCTATTCCGTTTATTTTTATTTATTTATTTTTTTCACAAAAAAACCTCGTACGTACGCAATTTTATATTACCGCCCCGGCGCCGTGTATTATAATACGTATGCTACGATAATAACTGTACGGGGATATATTAAACGCCGTTTTGCGATTTTACGACGATCCTCCCCCGTTTAATGGCCCACAATCGTTGGCGCGTTTGTAATAACGAAAATTCGTAACGTATCAAATCAAATACAATCAAACACGGGGTGGTCTTCGGTATGTTATCCGCGGTGGCTGTGCGGTACATCTGTGCGGGCGTAGTGTATGCGTTTTCGGTATTTCAATAAGCGTGACGATATCGTAGAAAAAAAAAAAAGGAAAAGGAAAAAAAAAAAATGATATTATTACTATTATTATCGTATCGTTTTAGTGTTTGGCGCGTCCGCTTGTGCCCCGGATTCCGGTAGTGCCGGGCGTACGTCCGAACGGGACACGTGAAAAACGCGTGACGTGTCCCACAGACTCCCGGAGCCAACGAGCGACGCGACAAGACCGGATTTGTTAAGAAGACACATCCGTGCTACTCGCTCCGGATTGCTCCGGACATTTCAATGAGCCGTTTTCACTATTTGCGTGCACTCAATAATCGTCGATTGCTCGAGTATTCCGTGGCGACGAACCACCGTGTTTATACGGCCAGACGGACGAAAACCTATAAATATGATTGCGGAAAAAAGCGGAATGAAATAGAAATATATCGAAATAATAATTACTGTTCGTTTGATTGTAGTTGGGAAATCGGGAATGTAGAGGGTAATTTTCAATTTACATCCGAACGAGACGGTAAAACCATTGTTGCTGTCGAACAACGGTTACGCGAGAAGTTTGGTCGAATGTGTTGTTTTTTTTTTTATCGCATTTTTGTACACGTACATCGGAAATTTGAGTATATTATACTCAATATTAGTATTTAGTACAAATCGAATAATATGAATAATAAAAAAGTATCGCAACACAATAGTTACCGGCCAGAGAACCGTATCCAAGATGCGTACATAAGATATTTTGTATTGAGTATTAAAAAAAAATACGTATTTTGCGGTGTAAAATCGCGATAGTGTCGCATCACGGAAACACGCGAATATGGAATATATGAAAACTATCCGCGCGCCCGGAATGCAGTAACCATGCCGCAGTTCCATTGATACTTCTGGATCAAACGCACACGACGACGCGCACGATAAAACATTACGTCAATACGGGGCGTAATCGAATTTTTGTAATTTTCGGTAAAGTCACGGGGTGGGGGGGGGGTTAGTAAATGGGCGCGGTACCGCGACGATCCGGTGCCGGTTACGGGCGGGTGTCTTTGAAATTTCTTTGAAATTTCCACGGCGGAAGTGCTCGCGCGGTATAGTTTTTTTTTTTTTTTTTTTTTTTTTTTTGTTCTCGCGGTACAATATACGCGGGACGCGAAGAGGCGTGCGCGTCCATAAAACCCACGGTATTCCGGCACGTCAATTAGTCGGTATTTATTGGGTCCGGGCGCACGTGACGGAGGCGCCGCCGGTTCCGCGAAATATCGGCAGTTTTTCAAAATTACGACCCGTCGCGGTCGGCGCGTTTACGCGCGCCCACAGTGGCGCCGAAAATCCGTTTTAGAACCGCCGGCCGCAATTGTAATCTTCGTATGTATGCGCTCAGTCCATAATTCAGACCTGGGAACGTTCGTTAAGAATATAAACTTGTTAACGAACTAACGTAGACGAGCGTAAAATCAAACGAAATCCGTGGACAAGTTTATTTATACATATATACATTTTTTTTTTTAACGAAATTTATAAGTTTACACGTCAATCTACTCGGGTTCGTTTAAAGTCAATTATAAATCATTTTAATATCGATTTTTACTGACTTTACATGCTAGTATCAGTGTTTTTATTAAAATTTCCGTACCTATAACCGTATAAACCTTTTTTAAAATTTTTATTTTTCGGTTCTACAGTGGAGGATCCATGTGAACATTACAACCCCCCTCCCCAACTGTTGCTATCGTTTATTTAAAAAAAAAAAAAAAACAATTTGGGCAAGCCTCCTCATGCACACCATTACATCGTTATTTTAACCTAACTGACGTTGTTGTTCATGATCTTCGTGACCAGGTTCAAGGAACCACCCGGTCTAGAAAACTGGTACGTCCTGGTCATCTTTTCAGCTCTGCGGACTTGTTCTCAGTGTCCTGTTCGGATGAGCTCAGTGAGCTCCTCGCTGACGATTGGCCCTGACAGCGGCCCTCTCGTCTTGCTCCTAGCGACGCAGTATGTCTTCTACCATCCGATAGAATCCGGTCATGCGTGTCGCGGTCACCGTCTCCCGGGACAGAAGGTCCGCGGGACTACAGAGAGTGTCCTGGATATCACTGGGGGTGATATTCTTGCCACCGCAACGAACGCCTTCGCTTCGGAACGGGAGTCCTCCCAGTACGGGCAGTCGAACTGAGTGTGTTCTATGGTGTCTTAAAGGTATCCGCAATAGAGAAACTCCGTGTTCGAGGCACGGCACTTGCGGTGAAGGTAGTGGCTGAGGCATCCGTGTCCTCAGAAAGCCTGAGTCAGATGGAACGTGAGGTCTTTGGGGCGTCTCGGCGGGGTCCAGGCGGCGTTGTCGATGCGATTCCATCTGTTGGTCAGGACTAAGAGTGAAAAATCCCGTTTTCCTTCTAGGCAGGGCGGTCTCACATATCGAGATCACAAAACTTTCTTAACTTAATCTATCGGGATGGGATGTAGCCGGGCCGAAACCTGCTTGCTGTCCTTACAACCTTATGGGGGAACTTCCTACCGGCCATCGGCCGGTGGTCTGGCGACTGCGGAGCGACGATTAACGACGGCGACGATGCTCTTGAAGGCGCACGCCGGTGACGGCGCTGCCGTTCTACTAACTCCTTCTCTGCGAGGACAGCCTCGACGAAGTCGGCCGCCGCTTCCCAATGGTCTGGAGACTCTAACACGAGCGACACCAAGTTGTCCGGTTCAAATGGACTGATCCTCCGGGCCAGGCGTTTCCTTTCCCTGTCAAACTGTACGCAGCGCATCAAGGCATGGAGAACCTCGTCATCCACCTCATTGTCCTCACTGGGAAACCCGCAGTGAGAACACCCGAGGGACGGTGCTCGCCCTATCCGATAAAGGAAACAGTTGAAACATCCGTGCCCCGTGAATAGCTGAGTGAGACAGTACGTCTTGTCACCCACCGCACCAGCGGTCATTCCGGGGCAATGAATAACCTATAAACCTAACCTAACCCAAACTACGGTTCAAAAACACTATGTCAATACAATTTACTTGCAGTTGAATTTTGAAAACTCTGAAAACTGATATATAGGATCTACTATGTCTTTTCCATTCAGAAAAAATGTTGGAAAGCACACCTACATCCCCTCCCTGTCCAAATTGTGCCCGTGGTTATATAATAATTGTTATTTCGGATATATTTTACTCGTGTTATATTTTATTTATCATTCGGCGCCTCTAGTCCGCTGTATTTCATTATGCTAAAAGAAGATTAGATACGATATATTTATATTATACGGTCGTATACATTTTTAAATTATAATAATGTCATGCGTGACACGTCGCGGCGAACAGGAAGACGGACCGTCGTTATGTTTCCGTGATTCGGCGGTATAGATACTCTAATATGCGGTTAAACGAAATATCCGAACCGATGGTTTAGAACCGCCGGATATAATTGACCTCGGATAACTAATAAAACTGATAGCGAAAAAATTTCAAACGGAAAAAAAAAAAAAAAAGAAATAAAAATCCAAATAATTGTTATAATTCATTTTTTTTTTAACGAATTCCTTCCATAGACTTTTTACATCGTCTGTATCGTCTATGACCCGAAATATCTCGTGTTCTATTTTGGATCGAATTTCGTAAATTGTCTTTACGCCACGATAATCCCGCCAGCGGCGGGTGTTCTTTAGGACAAAGATATCTTCAAGACTGGCTCGGTCGTTTTGACAATTGAAGTAGGCAAGGGAAGGAAAGATAGGAAATGATTGCTCCGCAATGTCCCGCGCTACAATTATCCTAGATAATAATATAATACAGTTTGCTGGAACGGAAACAAACGAACACACATGTGTCTTTTATGTGGATAATGTCGAGAGTTCGCACACATTTAAACATTCGGTTAGTTTTTGAATCATTCATAGATTACCGACGGTACAGTTCGATGATGCCGGTTTGGTTGTATTTTATATCCGATATATTCGATCTACAGTGCCTACTAGTACTAATTCAAATCTTGTTTTTCGCAATATTAACCGGACGGTTGCTATTCGCATAACGGCCATTCAGTTTTAATATACACCGACCGCCACCGCCGTTGCTGTAGCCATCGCTACAGCCATTTTTATTTAAATTATAATTACGAACGTTGTATTTTCGAATAACGGAAACGTTTATTACGTTAATGTAATGGTATACCCCGATAATTGTAATTATTCGTTACCTGAAAATCGCCGAATTGAATTCGATTAAAACAAAACAAAAAAAAAACAAAAAACAGTCGAATAGCACGGTATATAGGTCAGAGGCGTATTAATAAGGATTCCCGGCGCTGTTTGTTGGTATTTATTTTGTATGAGGAGGATTTTGAAAACTCACCAGATGACTAGAACGTCTTCTACAAATATATATTTAATGAGCATCGGGAACGTATTGGTTTGTGCCCAGGTCGTATCAATATTTATCTTCAAAACTAAATGTAAACGCAATAGATGTACAAATCAACAATAAATAAATAAAATAATTAATTAAAAAACACTCGCAGATGAGAAACAAGCCATACGATTAGCACTTTTAGCAAGTCCCACTGAGTTTTCATTAGCATACACTGGTTGATTTCACAACAAACCTCAAAAATAGAAAATATTAAACATGTTTAATATCACTATGACTCATACGCATACATTATCTCGGCCCAGTTTCAGCTGTCCACAAACGTATTATTATAATTATTATCAGTTATAACGCTAAATATAATCCAAAGACTCCCGATAGTGAATTTTAATTTCCCGACGCCCCCAAATCTAATCGAAATCCTTTAAATATATTATAATTTTACTGGAGTAAAAAGAAAAAAAAAAAACGAAACGAAACGAATGTCGTGGTGTTTATCATCGTACTAACTACTATACTTCGTAGCCCCGCTTTTGTTCATATAATAACACTTATTAATAATAAAGACCCGACGGGTTTTGGTAACAATTTTAACACGTTCGTGATGGAATACGGGTTGTTAGACCTCATTTGTACAATACATATTATTAGTATGGGAATAAAACGACGGTTCGTGTTACAGAAATTACGTAATTGTTTTTAACCCGGTCCCTGCGATGTGAAACGAACAATATTTTGTTATCAATAGTCCGGTTTTTATGCATCCGAAAATTGTGTTTCCAGACGTTTCCACCTCTACGCCGCCTCCTCTTTTTCGATTCCGGATTTTCCGATATTGCCCCACCGTCCCGGTTACACTTACCACGTTAATGTTTTCTTCGGTCCTTTATATTATCCTTTAGATATTTTCTGTCTGCGTCTCACAACAAGCGCACGACAAAGCAAAAATTGCGTTCAGCAAGAACAATATTATGCTGTTAGTTTTAATATTATAGTGTGAATTGAACATATACTCAAATTTAATGGCAATCCCATTATCTGTGTTTATATGTCGGTTTTTTTCTCGATATGTTAATTTCAAGCGAGATATAAGTATTTTTAAATAGTGATAATTCGGTAAATGAGCATGCTCGTGTAAAATTTAAATATCGAAAAAGAAAAACCAACGAAACCACCTAGATGCATAGCAAATTCTATTGAACCAAATCAACCAAACGTATGATTATTTTAAAAAAATAATAAGAACCGCCAAATCATCTGGGGGTTGCGTGAGAACGGTACACCTCGGATGGAGCTTCCGGAATGAACATTCCTCTTGCTTTTCTGGTACCGACTCTTTGATCCTCCTCCACTTTAAAAAAAAATCATGCATACGCCACTGAATATTATATCGAGGACGTAATTCGTTGTCGGCCGGTATTATAATTATGATATGTGGGTTTGCAATTTTATTTGTTACTACAAAAGCGACGGAGAAACGTACTTGAAAACGAAATTTCAAACGTACATTTTTTTTCATAGTAATTTCAAACGTATTTTCATCTATTTTCCGGGTTAAAGGTATCAAATTTGTATTTGATGTCAACGTTATATATCTTGGACTGATTTAAGTTTATATGCGTACGTTTAATTAAATTGAATAGACATTAGAAATAAAAATTACAAAATCTAATCGTGTCTATTTCTTTTCACATATTTTAGTGAACTGTAGCCGTAATTCGTATAGACTGGTATAGCTGTTGTCTGTTTGCCGTTCAGTCGTTCGGAGACGAAATACAAAATAAACGACAATTGTTTTATTTTCGAAAATAAACTGACTATCGTTTACTGCGAATAAATCGTTGATTTATCGATATCTGGATTGGCGTTTACCTATGGCTATCGTCTGAGTATCATCTCGGTACATATAAATATCTATACGTTCACTCTTTAGAAATCCATTTTTTTTTTTTTATGGTTCTGGAAGGCGAGGCAGTACCACTGGACCTAACCGTCCCCGGTGAGTTTGACGGTGACGAGGATACTGAGCGATACCGGGCGAGCGGGCGGGTGTATGCGCCCGAGATTTATCCGTTTTAATATTATTTATCGACGGAACGGACGCGATGAGTGTTAGAGTTTTCGACCGTCGGACACGATTACATTACAGGCGCGTGATGAATAGGCGACACTGTGTACCGGATAGATTAGTACAGCCGTATTAGCATATTAATAATGATATAAATTGCAAAATCATCATCGTTTTACGCGTGGTCAATCCCGGCGGTGACCGATTATTGTTATAATTAAAAATCGACCAGCAATGGCGGGCACGGGGCAAGATGAGCGTCTCTACGCGATGTAAGACGGACACGATTACGCTCGGCGATTAAAAAAAAACATAATTTACGACTCAATATCACTTTGGGATATTTTACGGAGGCGGGCCTCCGGGCGAGTTTCGGATAAAACCGGCGATAACCGATCGAATACAATAAATGACATACATAGTTATTGTCGGCGTTATTTTAAATGTTCGTTTCGCAACGGTCTATTATGTAGAATGAAAACAAAAAACCGTTTCTTAACGATTCTCAACGAATACGCGGCATTATATACAGGGTGGCGCGTGGTTACTTCGCAAGAGCGCGCGTTCGCCGTGGAGGCCTCCTAATTTCCTTTCAGCCGTTCGATCATCGCAACTCGGCGTGCTTTCAGAAACCATTTCAATATCCTAACCGGCAGGTCGTGTGCCTGATCGGAAACCGATTTGTTTGTGGGTGGACACGTTCAGGGATACCGGTAGTGTGCAGAAAAAACATAATGGACCTTCCAGAATCGGCATTATTGGCCCATGGTCCTTTGAAGAGAACGAAAGAGCAGTTACGGTCAATTCTGAACGTTATGTCCGCACGATTGTGGATTATTTTCTGCCCGAACTTAAAGAAATGAATGTAGGGGAAGTGTGGTTTCATCAGGATGGCGGCCACGGCTCACGCGGCAAGAAGGTCAATGAATAACTTTCGTGAACACTTACCCGGTTCATCTCTCTTAGAGGCGATATTCAGTGGCCAGCAACGATCACGAAGATTTAGCCCCGTGTGATTTTTTCCTGCGGGACTACCTTAAATCGTTGGTATACACGGACCGTCCAATGATCCTTCGTCATCTCAAAAACAATATTCGTGCTGCTATTGCCGACACAAGCACACGTATGCTGGAAAAAGTGGACAGAAATTTTAAATTCGGACTAACTGAGCGCATTGACGAGAACGGTGGCCACCGTCCCGGTGTAGTATTCAAAACCAAATAAAATGAAACTTTAAATGTACCCCTATACACAGAAAAAAAAAAATTAAATCAATATTGCCAATACTTTTTGGTGTTACGATTTTTTAAAATAAGCAAGTAACCACGCCCCACCCTGTATTTGTACACTTGTGTTGTAGTTGAGTTACGCGTAATATTGTTGAACACTCGATATAGCGTGTTGGTTAGAATCAATTGAACATTTATTACTCTACGGGGTGGGCGTGGGCGTAACGAGACGAACCACGTGTACAGTACGACGTCACCGTCCCGTTTTCGGGGGGGAGGAGGCACCACCGTCAATTGCATATTGGCCCTAAAAAAAAATGACACCGGTAGAATTCATCATCTCGGTCCGAGCCCGACAATGTGGATTTAAAAATTCGTATCCAAAAACGAGTAAACAGTTCGTGTTCAATAAATCACGATTTCGCCTTGTAGCCCGGTCGAAATACATTCTATGCGCGTATATCATGATTCAATTACTAAATAAATTCTCATAAGCGTTGTATTTTTAAGCCAATGTGTGTATATCTCACAGACCCCACGCACGGGCACCGCGTTAATACAATAATATAATATAACAACATCATAGCCAGTCGGAAATGGCGATGACCTTTTTTTTTTTTTTTTTTGTTTCATTTTATTATTATAGTTTCCGCCCTTTTTTTTAATTATTATTATTTTTTATTATTATTATTATTATTATTACCAGCGTATCTTCGCCCGGCGCGTTTATTACAATTTATATTATAATAAAAACGAAAAACACATGTGGTGTTCGCTATGCGATAACCCGAGAAATCACTGAACCGGTCGCCCGGTTCAATGTGAATAAACGAATTAGCTCTGAAACAGTAGAAATACAAATTTGATCGGTATAATCGGAATAACAATCCCCGGACAAAAAAAAAAAAAAAAAATAATAAAAATGACATTCTCGACTTAGTTTTTATTTTTATATTTCTCTTTAATATTTTATTCGTTTCCCCCCCCCCCCCCAGTTATTTCGTCTCATTCATCCAAACCCGTCGTGATTTTTCATCGGCTATCGGAATCTATATGTTTATCAATAGTACCGATTTTTTTTTCTTCTGCTATTACTGCGATACCGTCAGAGATTTTCGTTTCGTGATTCTTCAGTTTTGTAAACCGTATAAAAAAAAAAAAAGGAAAAAAAAATATTTATCTAAATTTACGTGCCACGGTTGTTAACGATCCGGCACCGACTATAGAGGTGAGTACGCCGCGGTCACATTCGCCGTCGTCAAAATAATATTAATAAAATAATTCCGTTCGGAAGTTTTGGGCTTCAAAAAAAAAAAAAAATAAATAAATAAAAACCAAAACAAAAAAAACGTCTCTATAGAATTAGATATTATATGTTACGCGATGCGTACTATAAAACCGTCGTTAGGGGCCCGAGGGATTCGCACTCGACGACATATCGTACTACATAATGGCGGACCGGACTTGCATTTGAAATAGGACGCAATTTTCTTTTTTTTTGTATTCTTTACACCCTCCCCCCCTCCCATCACCGACTTATGTGTGGTGACAAAGCTTCCGTCGCCCCCTTTGAAAACCCAAAATCGGGTCCACCGACAATGACGACGTCGTACGTAACGTTATATTGTTATAATCTTGTTGGAACCATAGTCCGTGCCCCTTGTGCCCCTTAACCGCTGTAAATTCAGCTGGCAAGAAGTTGTTCAACATTTCCACATAACGTCCGGATGTTACAGTTACAGTTTACATTGTTTTCCTCGAACAAGTAGCTGGGACCCGATACGTGAAACGATGAAACGCCACGCCGTGCAGTCTGTGCCGGCAGAAAGCAAAGACGTTTTATGCAACAAACTGGGTTCATACTGAAGCCCGAAAACGATAATTTTTTTTTGTTTGTTAATGATAATGTGCTTCATCTGACATGTAACAAATTAGACGAAAACGCATGATTTCCATGTAACAATTGCCGAAACATGTCACGAAATTCAATTCTTGTACGAAAATCATTCGGAAGACGTTGTTGCACAATGTATTATGTGTATGTGGACAAAATTGTAAATCATTAAGTAGAATTCTTCGCACAGCTCTGTCAGATATGTCCGACGACTGAGAATGGCGCCTTGCCGACCGTTGTGGACTTTGATCGATTTGCTTTTGACCAATGTTTTTTGCTACCTTTACAAGTTGTTAAAACATTACCAGTATTTTGGAATGTACGGTACCAGGCTAATATTGAATTTCGTTGTACAATGGATCTAGATTCAATAGACGGCGTAACGGCAAAAACGCGTTGATTCATCGTGGCCAAGTGTCGACGACGACCGATAAAGTAACACCGAACACCGTGAACTTTCCTACGGTTTGTCCTGTCTACTTTAGTGCATAAACCACACGCACGGCATTCTTTAAATCGTCAGTACCCGATGCCGCGCCCTGTGTATACATAACTTGACTAAATCCTCTCCCCCCCCCATCTAAAAAACAAAATTAAAAAAAAAATTCATAAAACCGTATAGTATTATTATTATTATTATCGTTTTCGTTGTTGTACGCCTTTGCGTGTGTAAAAACAATCCGTCGAATAACAACACGCGACGTGCGTCGTGTGTAATTTTCGAATACTTTTTCCCGGCGTTATTTTCGAACCTCCTCGGCGTCCGCGGCTCCCCGTCTGCCGGATGCCGGGCTAACGGACACCTGTTGCCCGGGCTCAGCGCGCGCTTACGTATATTATTATGATTACACACGCGACGTGATAACATAAGCTCGGCGCCGCCCCCGACATCTGTACCGATGTGTGTCTATCTCTCTCCGTACATATATATATATATATATTCATACAAATTATAAATACATCTCGCACACGCACTCGAGTATTATCTCTCATCTAATTTTTTATTATTTTTTTTTTTTTTTTTTCGTATTTTATATCGGCCGGTGCGACCGCACGTCACGACGACGACGACGATAATAACGACCCGGAAAAACGCCGACGCTACCGCGCCAAAGGATTATCGTACGGTCCATATGGCGTACGCGGTGTTAACGAAAAAAAAATAAAAAAAATAAGCGGCCGTACAGTGTACTACATTTTTTAGTATAAACGCGCGAAATAAGTGTTAGGTATATTTCCTGCGATCCGGCACGGACCGCGATGACTGGAAACTCGGCCTCGGCAGCAGTTAGCCCAATAATATTATCGCCGTCGTCCGTGTTTACCGCGGACTACGCTCGGACAGGTGGTTATTTTTTTTTTTTTTTTTATTCCCCGTAGTCGTCGTCGGTTTTTTACCGTACGTATGGCGTTCGTGTTAATTTCCTCACGGTTTTCTCTCCTCGTCGGCATTATAATGCAATACAGGTTGTCCCGCGATGATAACACACCCGTTGCGTTATCTCCTGAGATAATGCAGACAACCAAACTCTACAATCTATTTTCAGTTTTTCGTTCGAATTTACATGTTTTGGTAAACGATTTGAAGTTGGCCATTCTGTAGAGTTTATTCGTCTGGAAATGTCGATGATTAAACATTTTATTTTCATTGTGATCCGTGATTTTTAATATTTTCCTTTGGTCTACAGAAATACAGCGTATTAAACATAATTGCGTTTTGATACACAAAACTTATCGGCAAACGAGATGAGATAATTTCAAAACACTACTTTGGTATTGAATTAATGCGCTATTTTTCATTTGTAAACTAAAAAAAAAAAAACAAAAATGATTAAAAATCACGAGGTTAATGAAAATAAAAAGTCGAAACGTGAAAATTTTTCAGAAGAATAAACTCTGTAACACGGCCGTGTTCAAATTTTTTTCGAAAAAATTAAACGAAAAAGTTATTTATTTACACAAACAAGAAAGAAAGAAATGTTTACCGAAACATAAAAATACGCATATTTGTCATTTGACATTGATTCCCCGTGAGTCGTAACGCGCGGCAAAAAAAATCAAACGAAAAACCCGCAGAATTTAATTATTTTCATTGTCCCGGGAAATGTCGCGATTGGCGTTACTCCGTGAGACACCCTGTATACACGCATAACGGTGATCACGAAACCGCGCAGCGGTCAGGAAGTGTAAACGGCCGGCGCACCACGGCCGACATCTGCCCCGGCCGCATATTAACATCATATACACGGTGCTACGCGAGCGGTCGTCGTTTCTGATTGGCTAATTTCAAAAAACGCGCCTTAAAATCGTATTATCGTATTTGAGGTTATCGCGATTTTACCAAATAGTGTTATCAAGTTGTAATAATTTTATCTTGTTACAGCACGCGTAATCGAAATTGTTTTTAATCGTGCGTTGTTTGGAGCCTTCGGCAACCTCCATCCGCGACCTTTGTGTCGGAACCTATTCGAAAATACAGTGTAAGTGGCACAAAGGAGGGGGTCGATATTTGCATCAACCCCCCCACCCCCTACCCCTATTTACTATAGTAGATATATGCATAATATTGTCGACTCCTCCCCCGCCTTGGGGCTTGTCAAAAACCGCCCCTGGACAGGTTAGGTCAGGGTTATTATGTTATAAAAAGTTTCAAAATACTCCTACGCCGTCTCGAATCCGACCATTTTTTAATGGCGTATTGGTTTTTTTTTTTTTTTTATTATTATTTTTGGTAATTTCTCATAATCGTATATTGGGTGTTCAATGATTTTGTTTATTTTACGCGATATTCTTCCGGTTAGATGATCAGGATTTCTATACGACGTACAGAATTTTGAAGAAAAAAACAAAAAAAAAAAAAAAACCAAATTTGAAATATTTTATAAAAAAAAATAATAATAAAATATTATTATTATCTTGTTTCGAGTGTACTTAATTTATAATCAAGTTTAAAAAAAAGGTTAAATTAAAAAAAAAAAAAACGAGATTTATCGATCGATTCGGTTATAAGTGGTTTTTATCGTTTTTTACCAATCGATACGGTGTGTTTATAACGGTGAAACCTCTTCAACGTTTACGTTGTAAACGACGTCTATATAATATATTATTTGTTAAATATAATGTGCAAGAAAAATAATAATTAAGTAGAGTAGTAATGCCCTTATTAAAAACGAAAAAAAAAAAATAATATATATGTACTAAAGTTATAATAGAAAGTGACGTCGTATCTCTCTTTCGGCTAGAAAAAAAATAAACAGATTGTTCACTTATCGGTCTATTTTATATGGAAATTGATACCGGAAAGAAATTAATTAATGATAAGAGTTTTTATTGCTATTTTGACACGGGTGTACCAGTATGTACCAGTTTTTAATAATAACGCTATAATAAACTAATTTATCAAGATAACTTCTATGGGTACCACCTACCTATATTATTATTATTATTATTATAATATAGAATGTGAAAGTGGAAAAACCTAGGCACCACTTCTCCTCGTGGTGGGCGCACAACGAATATGCGGGTCGTTTCCGGTCGTGCGTTTAGGAGGAACTCAAGTGGCCGTTGATTAAAATACGTCTGTGAAGTTGCCCTTCCCCCCCCCCGAATCGTTACAAACAAATCGTAAACTTTAATGGCCCCATTAATTGTAAGTAAATGTAAGTTCGTTGCTGAAATACGTAAATTAACGGTTAACAAAATTGTTAGTGATTTTATTGTAAATTTTTAAACGTTTCATCAATTTGTTTGAAAATTGATTTTGTATATTATTTTTTTTCATCGATAGAGACCATGTTTAAATCTTTTGTCGTTTCAAATATTATTACTGCGGTAGAGGTACTTGTAGCATTCGAAATATTTGTTTTACACAGTCAAACAAATAGCTGAATATGGTACAAATACGTGTTGTGCTAAGTTTTTCGTGTTAATGCATATTTTTTTATTTTTTGGTTTTTAGGACATATATGTTCCATTTAATACTATTTGAGAAATATTTAATAGAATTATTAATCGTTTGCTCAATATTTTCTCCATCGACGTTTTTGATTTCAACCGAAATTGTTGAACTGTTTAGATTAACTCTTACGGTTTTAAAATTCCCAACAGGACGATAACGATTCCACAAACGATAACAAAATATTTCACATTATAATAATAATTTAATATTTTAGTTTCAGTCCTGCCGTCTGCGGTGCGTGCGTCCTATTCTTAATCGTAATTCGTGTCAACTTTTCGTCCGTTTTCTATTGCTCTTTTAACATTATATATTTTAAATTAAATCATAATATCATTAGTATATTTTTAGTGCATATTATAGGGTTTTTTTTTTTAAGGTGCTCGCGTATTTCGTGAGTTACAGGTCGTCTGCTCTAATTATTAGCAGTGGGTGGTTTTAAAAAAAAAAAAAAAATTGTATTTAAATTATTATTTGTAAATATCAAATAAACAACGAAGCTAGATATCATGTTGCACGCTTATCGTCCAATCACGCCGGTCTGCGAAAGCGTAACTAAGTTGATTAAAATAAAGGGGTACGCTAAAATATAAATGTATATATAAAAAAAAAAAAAAAAAATGGAAAAATGAAAGCCGAACCCCCGTGGACCCGGGTCCCTGGCCCGTCCGTAATTATTCGAGCACTAATAACACGGCGATAAGTATAGAAAAAAAATTAATTAAAAAAAAAAAAAACCCACTAGCATCGCCGGTATTACGAAATCGTTAAAGTATTCGTGTAAAACGATATTTATTCGTTCCGGTGCGCTATTTATGTAACTTTATAAAAAAGTAAAGTTAGACGAAAAGAATATATAAAAAAAAAAAAAAAAAAACGATTTCGAGGCGACGGGGCACGTAGTGCGTTCGGAGAACCTCCTCGCGTCCTCGCGATGAATAATATTAACGAATACGCCGGATAATACGACGACGATAATAACAATAAAAACCGGACACGGTTTCGGGGAGGCGATACGACGGGATTGCTATTATTTTTTTTAATATTTTTTTTATATTTTTCTAATTTGGTTGCGTACGATAAAATTTTCGCGTTCGGAGAACGACGATCGTTCGCCCGGAGTGGAGTCGAGCGTTAAAATTTTTTAACGTTGTTCCGTATAAATCCACACACGCACAAACGGAACGTTTTTAAACGGGGAAATTCGACGAACGGCTATCGCGTATCTCGGGTGTTCTGCGGTGACATTGCACAGTCGTCTGCGAGTGTGCCATAATAAAAAAAAAAAAAAAAAAAAAAAAAAAAAAAAAAAAACCATTCGTCGGTTTTACGGCTATTCCGGAGGAGAAACAAAAAACGGGGGGGAAAAACTATATAATATTATTTTTTTATCACTCGCGTTTTTACAACGAAAATCCGCGCGTGATAACGACTGGCGAAAAATGCATCCGTACGGTTCCAAACACGCTAAAATATTCAATATTTTAACAATAAAATGTTTTCCGTCCGGTTTTTTTAAACGGCGAACGCAAGTATTATTTTTAATCTTATATGTATTATACACATATACGTACGAGGCGTGATCAAAAAATACCGGGACTAAAACTATATCTGCACTAAAAAAAATAAACGTATCGGAAACATAGACATATCAAATAAAAATAGAGATAACACTCAATTACGTTATTCAAGCCACGGGTTAATATTGTCTTTTTGTAATGAACGGCGATTCGTTGAAGTCACATACTTCTGTTGTGTCTGCCGTTTTGTCACGTCGAATAGACCCGAGCAGCGTGTTTGCAATCAACTATTCGCGTTAAACTCGGTAAATCGGCGACTGACACTATTGAAATGATTAAAAAAAAAAAAAAAAAGGCATTTCGAGACGAAGCAACGAGCGGATCTAAAACATTTGATCGGCACAAGAGGTTGGTCGACCTTTAACATCGAGAAATGCGGAAACGGTGGCCTTATTTATTATGAATTTGTTCCAACCAGTCGAACGGTTGATCAGACTTACTATACGAAGAAGTCTTAATTAAATTACGAGAAGGAATCCGAAAGAAACGTTCAGAACAGTTCCAGGATCGATCGTGGTCGTTGCACCACGACAACACATTCTGCCTTATCAATCCGTGAGTTTCTAGCCGATAAAAAAAAATTCCAGTTGTACCTCACCACCGTCACTCACCGGACCTTGCCCCTTGTGATTTTTTATTGTTTTTTTATTTCCGAAAATTAAAACTGACCTTCAAAAGACAACGGCAATTTGACGATATCGAATCAATAAAAAGTGGCGTGAGAGATGGGGCAAGTGCCATAACATTAGACGGTGAATACTTCGAAGGAGACTAATATTTAAACGATTAAATGTGTTTAATTGAACGTGTAAAGAAGAAAAAAAAACCCGGTATTTTTTTTTTTTTTTTCTATCACGCCTCGTATATTATTTAAATATACAATTCACACCTCTGCCCGGTGATGTAAGTAGGAAATGTTTGAACGTGCGGCGTGGGATGTGTACGTATTATATGCAAAATATGCTTGCCTCCCCTTGGAGCTTGTCAAAAACCGTTTTTCTTGATCCACCCCCGCCGCGGGTATCCGACTGCACGGACAATCGAACGAATAGAATCGAATACGTTCGGTTAACCCGAGCGCGAAAATAATACGACAAATGCGCAGGAGTCGTTGCGTTTGATTTAATCAGTAGTAAGCCCAGTCGTATTTGAAAAGTCGAAACTTTTAGCGGCGACCTACCCGCTGGTACATGGCGAAATCGTTAAATGTTAAATGGTTGAAATTATTATTTAATCCACTGGGATTTCACTGGTATCGTTCGATAATAATTAATTATTTATCGAATTGCGGAGCATTCCGCCGCGGCGACCCGAATATATTAAACGTTATTATAGTGGAAACTTGACCTTCTCGGCTCGGAAATCGTGAACTAAAAATATCGAATGCGTAACGTCGTCGTGTTATAATATATTCGGACGCATTTATCACATGATGAGAGGCTAAAAAGGTTATGATTCTTTCCTACGTATATGTAATATAATTATACGCGTGCACGACAGTGTCTTTTTACGGCACAGTCGTACCCACGTTTGGCTTGCTATTTCGTCGTTTCGCATTACTACGGCGTGGGGACACGGTGAGAAACGAAAATAATAAACGACGCAAATCGCAAAACGTTTTTTTTTTTTTTTTTTTTCTTCCCCGGACCGATATGAAAATTTCGATAATTTCGTACGCCGGTGAAAAAAAAACGATTCCGATAGAATTTACGACGTGGTCCCGGGTGCACGGGCCGTAGAATTTTTTTTTTTTAGAACTGCGCGTCCCGTTTCGAGGCCCCGGCGGCCGGGAAACGGAATTCGTCGAGCGGGCCCCGACAATTGTCTCGTTTTTTTTTTTTCTTTCTTTTTTAATAAGTAAACGAAGTAATCGTCGGAAACTCCGGATGTATAAGACTAAATGCGCAAATTGCGCACCGCGATATCGAACCAGAGGCCGTTGTCGATTATTCGACAATAGTTATACGCGTAATAAAATAATTGTTACCACCATCGCCGCCGATGTTTTTAATTGTGTCAGGGCTATAATGCCGTGCGCAAGTTTCGTTACTGTTTCGGCATCACTACCCGGTTTTTTCGAGCGCACGAAAATCGCACGAGCAAACGAGCAATAATATTACGTATTATTATTATTAACAGTGGGGACCCTGAATAACCGTCGGAATTCGCGCACGCAACCGAATATTGTACCGGTGTCAAAGATAATTTATACGCATAAAATCTCCCTTAAAGGCACGGCAATATCGTTATTATACGGGTTTTTTTTTTTTTTTTTTTAAATTTTTTTTGTCGATTTCGTTATTGTCTCCCACCGGCAACACGCCGGGCGTTCGCCGACAAAGCAAGGACTGCTTATATTTCGCGAAACGATTCTGGGTCCGTATATTATTGGATAGACGACGGCGTAATGGCCATATACAAAACGACGATATTACAGAGAGAGAGAATGTCCTCACTTTGTTAAATAATGGCGATTATTATATTCTATATTACGTTGGCCCCCGCCGGCTCGTTAAATGGCGCTTCTCGTCGGGTTTGCGTTCGATATTATTTTATTTTGTTACTTTTACTAGTAATATTTTCCAAATAAACCGCTAATGACAATAAAACAGGCACGCGTAGTAAACGATTAAGGGAATCGACGACGTTTTCCTCTCCTCGTCGTCGAGCCGTTTAACGTTTGCGTGGATTCTAATTAACCGGGCCAAAAACTATCGAAGCGTTAACCGATCTGGTAATTTTTTTTTTTTTTTTTCACCCTCTTCCCTCGGTCCCGTCAAGGCAATTGTACACACTACACCCGATCGCGTTCGAATTAGTGAAACATTTTATTATCGTTTTTGTATAATACTGGCTGACCCGGCAACGCTTTCCTATTGCTAGCATATCGTAAATAAATAGTTAATAAATGTATTTTATTCGAGCGTGCTTTAAGATATACAATATTTTAGCGAAAACAGATACGTTTGTCGGCTGTCCCACTCAGCGAACATGCAACATATAACAGGCCGTGTGAAAAGCATGGATTTTCTAGATATAACCAGCACACTTAAAGTGATTGGCTTAGTGCCTTGTTGATGGCCATTGAAAAAAACAAGACAAATGGAAAACTGCAATCGTTTGAAATTAAATGATATGCCAGTGTTATCAGGCGCATCTTCAATGACATTTGGCAACAATTTCTTGACAAGTCTAGTTCCATTGCACAATCGAGATCGATTAATGTTACGCAAAAGAACAATTCTCAGCGATAATATTGTGCGGTGGCACTCTGGAAAGAACCGACGAATTTAAAAACTCAATTGGATAATTCACTCGGACTTCTTCGTTGGAAAAAAATAAAAATAATAATAATAATAATTAATCGAAAATATATCAAAATGTATTGGTTTCGTGCGATTTTCAAACGCACGATAAATATTATATAATAATTATACGTACTTACGTTACAAAATTGTATTCTATTCGACATTTCACAGTCTAATACATTTCCCGTGTACCATCGTATTTAATTTTATACGCCGTAATTTGTTTGGGCTCATAGCCCGTACGTTATGATTATATCAAATGGATCATATTTTTCAAAATAACGTGTTTCCGGTAGGACGTTGTGCCATAAAATATATATATTAATTTTTTTTTTTTTCAATAGGTCTCACGGCTGACACGGTCCGCGGAATCTCTTATAATAGTATTATACGAGCACATAATAATTGAAATTAAACACTAATTATTGCGTATGATATATTCGTTTACAACGCCGGATCCAGTATATTCTGTAATTAGGCACGACCAGTGTCGGGACACACATAATTTAAATTTGTCTAGATAAAAAAAAAAATTTTCGATAACAATTTAAAATATATATATATATCGTCAAACTAAAATATAATACTATTAGTTCCTATACATCGTATAGAAAAAAATATATGAAAATAAAACTAGATTTATGTTAAGACAAATTATCTAGATACATTTTTAAATATCATTTATATTATCTAAATAAATATTGCCAAGTTATCTAAATAATTATCTTAAATAAAAATGTTACTTATTTAGATAAATTGCTCTGTATAATGGTCTTAAAATCAAGTAAAAAAATTAGGTTATTTATAACTAAATTATATACTGATTCCGGGGGGGGGCAAATTTATGAGGATTCTCCCGTGACCCCCCTCCAACGACCCCAAATAATATAAACTTGATTTATACAAATCGAACAAATTTGAGCTTCATTTTTCATATATAGCGACTAGTAGGTAAATAATAATATTACATTAATAATAATTTATTATAATCTTAGTAGTTTCATAAGCAGAAAGTGATAACCATGAGCAACTATAATTATGTCAGTAACAACTTATCATAAATGTTCAATTTCCGTGCGAGTTTGCACTGATGGTCACAGTTGTTTTCGTTATCAGTTAATACGGGCCAGCAGCGACGGCCGACCACCGTGAAAAACATTTCCTGGAAAAGGGAGAAAAAGAATTACGATCGTTTCTTCCAGTGACCGCCAGCAAACCGCGCCGCTGATAAGTCGCCGGCATACCAACAGTCAATTTATATCGCGGCGATTGCAATTTTCGAACAAATATAATATTATTACACATCAGTATGACGGTTTAGCATACGTAAATTTAAACGTCGAAAATACGAAAAATGTAATCGTTGATTACGGAAAAAAAAAAATGGTATATTTGTTTTTTTTTTGATCTCGATAATTTATCACGACGGTGCCCCCCGGTCCGTCTAGATAATGGATTTTAATTGTCCGTGTATCGAACGGTGGCGGTTGGTAATTGTTATTCGCGTTACGTTATTGCCGCAACACTGTCGTTTCGCATAGAGTATATTTATACGCCGCCTCCGGGCCGAACATTGTGAGACGGGGCGAGAGTGAGATGAACATAGATAGAGCGGATAGAGAGAGAGAGAGAGAGAGTGAGTGAGAGTGAGAGCGAACGGGAAAGAGAGCCGTCCGTCACCAAAGCCATAAACGGTATAATAATAATTATACAGGCGACAGGCCCATAGGCGACAAATATTTGCCCGTAATCGGCGGGCGTTTAACGTCAATAATAATAATAATAATAATAATAATAATAATATAATAAAATACGAGGTTGTCTGCCCCGGCGGAAAAATGCAAAACAACGCCCGTCTGGGGTCGTCCGGCCAGTTTCTTCGCATTGTATCGTAAAAATAATCGTCGTTTTTTCGGTATGTTACGTGCCCGCGCGACGGATTCGGACGCGCGCACAATAATAATAATTATAAAAATAATACTAATAATACTAATAATAATAATAATAATAGCAGTAGCAGTAGTAGTAGTAGTAGTAGTAGTGGTGGCGGTGGTGGCGGTGGTGGTGCACTAGTAGTAATAATAACAGACACCGTAAGCGCGGTTGTTTTAATTTTTTTTTTTTTCGTTGTTCTTATAGTCGATTGGATTTATTTATTTATTTTTTTTTTTCCACTCGAATATTATTATACGCCACTGTTATAAACGCATATGTATATTATATAGGTACCTTCCTTCCTATATATATATAATAATACACGCTGTTGTCGCGGCGGCGGCGGCGGCGGTACACGGGTTGACCATTTTCGGAGGACCGCATTCCGCAGACGGCTGCCGCAACAACCGCGCTTACTTATATATATATATATAATAATAATAATAATATACTTTACTCATACGAGGCATAGGATAGGAGAGGGAGGGAAAGCGGATACAAAGAGACGTATATGAAAAAAAAAAAAAAAAAAAAAAGCGACGAAAAGAAAGAGAGAAAAAAAAAATCACCGTATACGTTCAACCTTCGGTCCGTTGCCCCGTGCCCGCGGGATTTCGCGACGAATCCGAAAAATGTCACCGTCGGCCGTTGCGGTACCCATAATAATAATAATAATAACAATAATTACTAGAGATGGACCGATATCGATTATTTTTCTTTTCCTTTTTTTTTTTTTCTTCTCCACCGATATCCTATGTACGCTAGCGAAATAAAACACGAATAATCATCCCCTCCAACACCCACCCCCCGCCGGTGACTTTTTTTTATTATATTAAATCGTTTGTAATACTCCCAGAAAAAGTAATCCATACGTCTGTCTCTCTCGCCAGTGCCGGATCTAGGACAATCGTCGCCCGGAGCTAGTAAAAATGTATAAATAAAAAATATATAATACCGTAGATTACAAATAAAATACGATAAAACAACTTACCAATGGTTTTTCGTTTTCTTTTTTCTTTTTTGAAAAAAAAAAATTCACGATTTTCGATAGTTGTTAAATATTTTTTCCAATGGATTTCTTTTCCTATTTTCAGGACCACTAGATTTTTATTTCCACAATTGTTTCAATTGACAACTACAATGTTAAAATAAATTTATTAAAAGCACAGTATCACGCCATCACTAAGTTGTAACGTTTAACAGTTAAAAGTTAAAATGACAATAACTACACGGTAAGAACAGACTAACGACAAAATATATTATTATCGCACAGTCGTAGCCCTCCGAAAACGAGTTCAATTATATATTAGTATAATAAGTTAATAAAAACGTATTGACTACAAAAGACGCCAAGCAAAAATAGTTTTGAAACATAAATAACGAAATGCGGGGAGTATTTTATACTCCATTATTCTCTTTAAGTTTAAAAATTCCAAATGATTCGTAACTTGGGATATACTCCCAAAATCCGGCACTGTCTCTCGCACATAGTAGTACGTCGGCTTCAGTAGTTATCAGTGATAACTTATCACTAACACGCGGTTTATCTATTACACCTATAAGTCTATGGAATCGGCTATATACGTTCGTGTAGTACAGGTGTCTCTAAATTTTTTTTTACTACGGTTGCCCATATCTGAGATACGCATCGGAATCGCGGGCCAAATTTTTTTTAGAGAGTGATAGACGAGGTAACGAAAGTGAAGATAAATAAGAATTATTTTATTCAACTATAATTTTACAAAGGAAATCATTGTTTTATTGTAATAATTTACTATTATTTAACGAAAAGTTTGGAATAATTGCTTGTGTTTTTTATAATTTATATTTAACTAGCAGCGTCGCTCGTAAGTGTTCATCGCTTAAGTGTGTCCTATACTTTGACGTGACGTATTTCATTTTTGAAAAAGTTTGCTCACATAGATAGGTAGAGCTAAATATTGAAATCATTTCACGTGCACATTTGTTGATATTTCAAAAAAAAAAAAAAAATCCCCCGGCAACATGGCGTAAAATGTTTGCGGTCTGGTTTCCCCGGAACGGTTTTTGAGCTGGTTGTTTGATGTGAGCTCGAGAACTGCAAGCTGAAGTTCCGTTGGTAAAGTATCGAATTTTATGGCGAACGGATTTTCGAAAACGCGAATTCGCTCGAAACGAATTCTCAAAACATCAGTTGACTTAGAGAGCCGGTTCAAATAGCTTAACGGCCCTTAGGTCGGAGACCCCTGGTGTAGGGTTTCGGTAATCGAAATAATAGTAATAATAATAATAGTAATCGGATCCTATAACTAAATTTGGTTTGATCTATCGGTCGGTCTTGCGTATAGCTTCCGTAAATACGCGTCCGGTCCTTATTTATTATTAATATATATATATATATATGTATCGGGAACATACGTTTTCAGTGAATATATGTCGTAAAATATAATAACTTAATCAAATATTGGGCGCATTGGGTGGGCTACGCTTTCGTCTGGACGTTCCCTGCACGTGCCGCGGTCGGCCGGAGTATTTCCAAACGTCGTCATCGAGGACACGTCGTATGAATTTAATGCCATATAACCGATATAAAACTGCCGGTTTTTTTTTTTTTTGGCAACTATACAAAATAATATCAGCAAACCTTCATCATTACTATATTAATATTATTATTATTATTATTATTTCTATTGCTATACGGGCCTCGTTTGGAGACTTTGTCCCCACACCCCTTGTTAAAATGTCTAACTGATATTTCATTACTATACTATACACAATTAGTAAAATCGTATAAAACTGCCATGGTATGCTAAACGTTATCATTCAATACTGTAAGTTGAAATAGTTTGTGCATTTATGATATTAATATACACACACAGAACAAAAAAACATCTATAAAATGAATAAAAAAAAAAAAAACAATATTAAACAAACAAAACCATTGTTAATGCATGGCTGTTTTAAATTTGATATAATTATTTTCACGATCGTTTTAAAATCGTATTTTGTTAATGTACATATAATCGTAAAGCAGATAGATTATTTTTTTAACGAATGGCACACCTTCAGCACATTTTTCAATTTTAATTGTTAATTCAACAAGGTGTTTTTAGATTGATAAATATGTTTTAATTGGGGTAGAGACAATTGTTTTAAGCAGGGTTCACACAGTCAAAAATTTTCACAGATATTCGACGTCTGTCAAATATGCTGTGGCGTGCCCGGACATTTTCAATGGGAGGGAATGTAATAAATTATAGTCGTGAATAAACCGTAGAAAATTCTTCAATAACTAACCCGGCAACGGGAATTTAAAATCCGGATCCAAAAATGCAAATGCAATTTGATTGCATTTATTTTATTGAATTAATATTTGTATTAATATATATATATATTTTAGAATAACTTCAGCTTTTCCTTGAGATTTGGCGAGATATATATATTTCTAGATTAAAATACTAAATAAATACTCGTTATTGTTGTTGTGTTATTAAGCCAATAATTGGGGGGGGTGGTGAGGATAAAATCCCTACACCTCCCTATAAATATAATATATTTTTTAATTTCACCTGTGATATTTCTTTCTGTGCAGCACACGTTAGTTTTACACTCGTAATTGCTCTTATATTTCTCTTGAGTTATTATTTATACTGTATACATAGTTTTAGTACACGTGTCGTACCGGTTAATTTATATTGATATTTTTTGTCAAATGTCTGCCGGGCGGCGTGGGCGCAAAACGATATTTTTGCCCCCTTTGGAAGATTCCTCGTCTTCGAGTACGACGGCAGTTCGCGAGATGGTAGTCCCGAGATCGCTAATTATTATTATTTCGTCGGGCAAACATTATTAATAAAGGTACGTCAACGCCATCGTCGACGTCATTATGTATTGTGTAATAATAATAATAATAATAATATTATTATAATATCCTCGGGATTACGCCCGATATCCTCCATCCGGTTCACATCTGAAAGTTTCGTATACGCTTCCTCTCCGATTCTGTTCACGGTTAATTACCCCCCGGACTTCCGTAATGTATTCATTTATATATATATATATATCATCAGGGGAGAGGTAGGAACCAAACTCAGGTCGGGAAATTGAAGTTTATCCTGGTCAACCACCGATTTCCCCTCCCCCCGAATAAAATAGTTAGGTATGCAAAATTAATTTTTTTTTTTTTTTTGTCTCGCTGCGCTTGGTACAGCCGGTACTTTGTTTTGACATTTTTTTTGCTAGATTCCTAACGGTTTACAAAAAAAAAGAAAAAAAAAAGGATTTAAGTATATAATATAGTAAAATTATTATTAATAATACATGTAACAAAGAGTAAAATCACTGGAAAATATAGCGTTTTAAAAATTTATTTCTATATTACATAAATGCAATTTACTTACATTGAACATTATTTATTATATAACACAAATGTTTGACCCGGTAAACATTTTTCAAGCGTACGTGCGATAAAGCGTAAATATTCTCATTTTTTCCGAAGTTTTCCTCCGGTTTTTCGGCATTGTTAAGAAATCTACAATTGGAAAGTCGAATAACCGTCTTCTCGACGCATCAACTAGGTAAAATTCTACCAATTGATAATAATTGGAGCGAGATTTCTAATCAAAAGTTCGTTTATAGGTTTAAAAACAACACACACGACATGCATACACCTATGCCTTTTAAAAAACAAACACCCATTCCCCTGATTTCTCGCCCTGAATCCGGAATGTTATAGTATATCTATTGTACATTTCGAAATAGTACAAATAGGATAAATGGGTTTTGTTATTTTCCGTCAAAAATGATCGCAGAGACCTGCAGTTTTCACGGTACGATTATAAGAACACTCTATAGATGTGGTCAAATTTCTAAAATATACTGACGAATTTCGAGTTATTTTGAATTGCATGCGATTGTCGAGTTTTCCAGTTTTAATTAGTATTTGTGTACGTAGAATTAAGACTAAACAACGCGGACAAAGTAGTTACAAATGAATTTAAATTTAAATTTATCAAAACGCGTTTAGACGAACTTCGCTGACAATCGTTTTTCGTATACAGTGTGTTTACAAAAGGACGCTCTTTTTGAATTGGCCGTCATTTTTTTGTGGTTCAGTTGGTAACACTGTTATTATGATATCTGTTATCTAGTATTACTCCGGTTTATTCTTCCCTGCTTAGTTTTTTTTTATCGATCACTATGGAACAGCTAACCGTGGAGATCCGTGTTTTAGTTGTGAAAACATTTTACGGAAACGGTGAAAGTTATGCGGAGACAGCTCGTCGTCTCCGTACGCAACTCGGGCGGAATGCGGCTCCTTAGTCCATGCGACTTCTTCTTGTGGGGGTTTGTGAAGTCCCAAGTGTACGAGAGGAAACCTCACACGATCACGGATTTGAAGGAAGAAATTCAGAGAGTCATCCAGGATCACACCAAGGAGAACTGTAGGGCAGTTATCGCCAACTTCCTTAACCGTGTGACAGTGTGCCAACAGGCCAGGGGGGGGTCACACGAATGATAAAATATTTCATACTTAAACCGGAGGTTCTCCTGATTCCAATGATGTCATTTTTTTTGTTTTTTGATTAAACTAAAGTGTTATTTTGGCATTTTTAAAAAGAGCGTCCTTTTGTAAACACCCTTTATATTGCGCAATTGTATTTGGTATTTATCGTTCCTTATGGATATTAACTTTTTTAAATTATCGTATATTTTTTTTTTATATTATCGTATTACCTTCGCGACTTTCCGACTAATAACACAGTAGGCCCATACATTGTGCGAATTTAGTAGGCATTTTTTTTTATTTATTTATTTATTTTTTTTGCTATATCCGTCAATGTTCGCGACGCACGCGCGTTGCCGGTCCATTTGGAACGCAATCGGGCGGAAGCGATCGTTTACATGTAACCTGTACGGAGGAGCACTCGGCCATTTCTTGTGTGCTTACATACCATATTCCTGAGTGCAATATCCCGGAAAAGGCGATGAATAATCGTCCGTCAGACATCAAGAGTTTACTCCAGACCACCGCCGTGATTGATTAAAAACCGTATACGGATAGAGTATTATTATTATTATTTTGATTGTGTGCGGTCGGAGTAAACGGTCGGAAAACACAATTTTCGAGCTGCTCCTACTGCTGCCATGACAACAATAATCTGTAAATCCAAGGCCGAATATTGGGGACCATCCCCCCGCCGATATATATATATTTTTTTATATAGTTACGAGGACGTGCTCTACCCTTTCGTGTTTAAGGGGTTGCGTACACAGGCGATTTTTACGACATTTTTGAAAATTAATCGACTCAAATATATTCAAATTCACTTTCGATAATGCGTACATTAAAATACTGGTATCTCTTGTATTTATTGTGTAATTGTGAAATAATCATGTACGTTTACCGAGCTATTCTGATAACTACTCGATAGTTATAAACGTAAATCGAGAAATCAAATTTTCGTCGTGAAAAAAGAAAAGCATACGCTGTGCAACGTTCGTTTTAGTTTTTCGATATCACTACTGTGAAATAAGTTATTCAAGTTTGTGAAACTAAAAATTATTAGATTTTAGAACAATAATAATTTTTGTTGTATTTGTGGTTTTGAAAAAATAAAACCAACGTGCATAAGTTGGTTTTTTTTTTATGGTGATCATTTATTTAGTTTCTTAATTAGGCCTCTAGCTCGAGTGGCTTTTGCCCACGTAAAACCATTTTTTCAGTCGAATTACAGATGATAGCACCGAGGCCGAGACTAAGTGGCACGGGACTAGGTAGATACTGTCTTGTTTTTAATGACAAGTCGGCATTTTGTCTTCTACTATCTTTTTTCTGCCCATTTGTATTCTATCTACAAATATAGACCGCAATTTAAAACAAAAAAAAACGCATTATTATATAAATAAAATCTACTTTAAATGTATAAATATAATGTAAAGACAGCTTTTTTAATAACTATTACGAGTATATGGAAATATACGAATCCTCTCCCTACCACTACAAGAATTTTCATTAATTCTAACACATTTTAACTAAACGTCCATGTACGATGTACAGACCCTTGCTGTATTTACCAATGTATATCTAATTTATTTGCGTTCATTGCATAGATAATTATATATGTTTAATATATGGTTGTTTTAGATAAGAATCTGTAACCGGGATTACAAGAGATAAAAACCGTGATTACCTTATCAGCTTATGTTTTAAATATTTCTGTTATCAAAACGAGCGCTGCTAGCGTACTATATTATTATATAATGTCTATAACATTATAAAATAGTACACGTACGTTCTAAATTTATTAACACTGTATTAAATTTTATGGAATTCCCAATTTTAAAAAAAGACACCGACATAAATAAAAATATATATTATGACGTACTTAGGAGTTTTTTTTAGATTTGTTGTTTTTCCCCGTTCCCCTCGCCCGTCACCAAAACTTTTATAATAAAAACGCTCGCTCGCTCTCTCTCTCTCTCTCTTTTAAAAGTTTATTTTCGAATACTTAAACGGAAATGTGCAAAAGATTCCGTCGCGCCCCGTTTCAGTTTTATTCCGTTTATGAATAATTACCGTTTGTATATAATCGCCCGTTTCAAATGTGATTGCGTTAAATGTTTTCTAGAGGGAAAAATTAACATTTTCTCACACGAAACGTTACTATTGTTTGCACGCCGAGGGCAAACAAACTTTCAATGTCTAAAAATAAATTTAAAATTAAAACGAATCTAGCCAGCGAAACATTATAAATGGAACGCGAGTTATTAACGGACGCAAAAACCGTCCGGACGTTTTTCAATTATTATATTCGGAACAGTTAGCGCTGTTATGCTGCAGTAGAAAATTCAATTATAAAAACCCGACATATTTCGCGAGCCCTGGGTGGGCCCCAGTTGTAGGCTGGAAGTTGAGAAAATAAAATAATTTAGTTTACATTTACACGCGACGATAATTCGTTGCGTATAGCGAAGTTCGGTTAAACGTGTTTTGATAAATTCAAATTGAAAATTATATTAATTTGTAATTACGAAATAAACAACAACTGTTCGTGTTTCGTCCAAATTGTTAGGCATTTTTTTTTTTTTTTTTTTAATCCACATAACCTTAAAATAGTGCGTGATATTTAGGATTTACATCAAAATTGTCAACTTTAAAAGCGTATATTTAACAAAAAAAATGCAGATTTTCGATATTTGCATAGTGCCCTAAGAAGTTTTTATAATGAAATAAAATATATATATATCGAATATTTTTGAGATAACCGTAAATGACTATAAAATACCCCAGAATATTTTAAAAATTGTATCACGTTTAGAAAATGATTTAGTAAAAATTTCCGGTCTCTACTAAATTAAAAAAAAAAAAAAAAAAACCCAGAAATTGTTATTGCGTAAATATTCTCGTTTTTCCCATGTTGTTTTTGAGGAATCTATACGAGGTTTGGGCTGTGCGTTTATACGTCGGTCAGTCGTATCAAATTCTCTTTTTATAAATTATGTGAATAATAAAGCGCACGACTAATTTATAAGGGACGATTTTGTGATTCGCAGTTGGCGTGGCCGGTGATTTCATCGGTGCAAATGCATCGCCATCACAACCTAGTGGTTGATTTTTAGCCTCGATGACGCGTTACTATACGATACCGTCAGAGACTGAAGACTGTAGAGTATATTACGGTGTTCCGAGTTTGCGCGTATAGTACGGTATAATATATTATTATACTGCATAGGGGAGAGTTTCTAGTAAAAAAAAAAAAAAAAAAAAAAAGAAAAAAACAATACTTGAGTCAATCGCGAAAAAAAAAATAAAAAATCCATAGCCTTAATAAATGTTCAAAAGACTCGCTTTGCCCCTCCCATCCGGCTTCCCACCCCCGTTGTTTTTTTTCTTCTCCGTAACCGTAATGAAGGAAACTATCGTTGACGCTGTTTTAAGTAGGCTTAATCCTCTTAAGTTCAGTCAACATCCAATTCCCGAGTCTTACGCCGCCGGACAGTGACAAATGGTCGTATACTATATTATATAATACGTCTCCCTTGTTTTTTTTTTTTTTTTTCTCCGTCAGTAATATCGTATAATATCGTCCGTTTCGCGGGCCCCGTTCCATTACTCAAAATATCCCGGGCCGGCACAGCCCCCGACCGTCGGCCGCCATTGTTCGGTCCTTATTACGTACATACGATTAACTCGCGCCCGCGTCGCGATATCGACGCGCTCCCCGCAATCGGCCCGACGACGACGACCACGACGACGACGAATCCGTACACGCCAAGCGTACGACAGACAATAATAATGTCCGAAAACGCGGTCCGCCGAAACATATGGGCAGCTACAAGAATATACCCACGTGCTCTTTCCAACGAGCGCAATTCACAGATACCGAGGGATCCCGGAGGAACCCGGCCGCCAATCCGCTGGGGCCACGGTGGCGATACGGAAGACACAATAAATGGTCTACGGGCCGAGAACAGTAAGAATAGCGAGTCATACGGCAAAACGGGAAATGAAAACACGCTGACGGGAATCGCGGGTGCGGCGATCACGGTCAAGACGCAGACCATCGGTTTTTAAACGCCCACTACTACCGATTGAGAAATATGCAGAAAAGCAGAATTTACGACCACGACGACAACCGACAATACCTCAGACGAGGCGATACAAATCGCTGTTTTATTGGGGGGAGGGGGGATAAAAAGGGGAATAATATTGAGCTGAAGATCGACGCGACCAGTAGAAGTAGGAATCGGCTATTTTTGAGAAGCCAATATTCACGATAAACATTAGGATCGTCTACATTTATTATTGAAACCACTGGATAACTTTTATATTTTTGTTATACAAAAGATAACGTTCAAACGGATACGCCATAAGAAGCCAATTTAACCAGCAAGCCTGGATCCGCCATTGTTCTCAATGTTGGAACTAGTTTTAACTTACTTTTTAGTTACTGGGCCTCTGCAGACTACATGAAGTGTGTGTTTTGGCCTGTCTGTGAACAACTTTTCTACCAGAAAACTTGCTCCGATTCGAAAAACGACGAGCTTTTAATGTCGTATTTTGTAATCTGGTTTGTGCAATTTGGAGGTATTTTTTTTTTTTATTTTACTTGAAATTCCAATGGAGATAACACATACATATATATTTACGTAACACCGGTTTTCTGTCATTTTCGATTTTGTTTTTTTTTTATTGTTTATCGTTTGAAGACTTGAAATTTTCACCGAACATGTAAATTTTTTTCTCAATGTAATAGAATTTTCAAAACATTTTTTTCGAGGATATTTTTTTTTTTGGTTTTTGTTTGGTTTTATGTGGATTGAATTTTTTTTTTTTTTTTTATGAGAACCGGAAGAATTCATAATCGCCCGGTGGCTGGCCACAACGAGGCCGGTATTTCTCGAGCCCGAGCTTTCGGCCGTCGGCTTTTTAGGGACTTCAACCGGAGCAGATAATTCGCGACGCGCCGGCGAAAAGAGGCCCGAGTAAAGGTCACCCGCCGTCTGTCTCGCTCGGGTCTCCCGGCGGCGGTCCCCCGCCAACCCCTGCAACAGCAGCCGCAGCGCGTATATTATTATGCGTACGGCGGCGGCGGTGGCGGAGGCGGCGGTGTAGTCTGGCCGTCTAGACTGCGGATCGATATTATTTCACGCACTCGGGTAGTACCGGCGGCGGCGGCGGCGGCGGCGACGGTTTTATCCCTATTTTTTTTTTTTTTTTATATTTTTTTTTATTTTCCTCCTGTTATCTGAACAAGTCCGCGCGACAGGAAAACTCCGGGGTATATGTGGGCTGTATACCGCACGATAACGTCAAACGCCGGAGCGTGTTCGAGACGGACAGCCGGCGGTCGCGGCCCAATGCAATATATTATTATACCAACGCTCGTTTCGAAACCGCGATCGGTAACCGTCGAAAAGAATAATAAATAATAATAATAATAATAAAAAAAAAATGAAACGAAATGAAATTTCGACGACGCGATTCAAGTGAACGACAAAATAAAAAAAAATAAATAAATAAAGTAGATAATATATATATATATATATATATATATATTATATTACGCGTCGGTTATTATTAATGTTACTGCGTTTTTAACAGTGAGAATCCGGGTTTGAGTGGCTTACGCCTACAACCGGGGACGCCTTCTATTAGCTTTAGAAACTATTCAAGAGTTCCGGAGGCCCCCAGTAGCCCGGTAACGGCGGTCCACAACCCACCTCTCGAATACGCCGACCCTGTCTTCGTCGGGGCCCACATCGTCAGGTCGGTTGTCACTGACACGATAATTCTTAACTAGACTGACAAGATAATCTTAACCAGCGAAAACCACGAAACCCGTACGAATCCAACCACACGCCCGGGTCACGGGCAACGGTGAGGCCACACGTGACTCGCGGCGAGGATTGCTGTTCGAAACCGTACGTGGGCAGCAATCTCTACCCGTCATAAAAGTCAAGGGTCGCACATTCTGCGTTCCCAAGGCCCTGACGCGAATTAGCGAAAAGAAATTCGTCTGAATTCGGAAGAGTCCGGTGAAATACCGACTCTCCGTTGTTCACGCTGTCTGATCTCTCCGGTGGATCCCGAGGTCGATCGTTCGAGTTCAAAAAGACCTTCAGTAATCCAGGCGGGCGACTAGCAGCTCGTAATCTATCATCTCCACCCTGACATGCTCGGTAGGCGTGTCAAAGTACTGGCTGCAAGACCAAAATTTGCGTAATCTTCGTATGATTACCCGGAAAAACCCGGGTACCTACTAGCATCTAGCACCAGGAGACAGAGTTATGCCGTCCTCGGGAGCCGGATCGACGGGCAGACGACACGACTAGCGAGGGAGGTCACTCTGGGGTCTAAGACCTAGCCACCAATAAAACTATACTAATATTGCTGAACTCGAATTATACACCTGTATTGAATTTGAATGATAATAATTTATTATACAATTATTGCAACGGATCTATTGGAAATGCTAAGTTATAAATATTACACCGATAACCCAATCGTTCATCAGTTTATAAAACATATAATATAAATAGAATATATTCCATAAAAACGTTATCGCCTACCGCTGATAAATATGCAGAGACTAGAGTGCGTTCGGGTATAATGCTAATTTTATCAATCGTACATAGCCATCAGGTATTTGAGCACTACGTTTCCGAATAAAAAAAATTTAAAAAAACACGGATGGAAAAATAAAGAAAAAAATACAATGTAATTAAAAATAAATAATATTCATTATTTACATGAAGTTATAGAATGGGACAACCACGGAGCCAATCGATTTTAGGGTAGGCCCGGCCTACACTAGTCTACCCTTGGGCGCTGCCACTGACACACGCACATACACACACACACACACACACACACACACAGACACAGACTAGGTCAGTTTAGCTGTTATTTTAATTTTGTTATTTGACCGGGAACGAGGCCAAAGTTTTTGAATCGATCTCCGAATACTTTGACGCACCGGTACAACAAAAACAAAAATGTTAAATACTTCGAGAAACCCATCGCGTCTTCCATACGAAATTAGGAGACCGGTTTGTTCTGTTTACTGTTAAGGCTTTCGTTGTCTTGTTTTGTAGAAGCAGAATATTGAAAAACGTCGAACATGGAACACGTAGGTACGTGCCGGAAAACGATTTTAAGTATTCAATTTTTGTATAGGAATCCCGTGGGTCTTATGAATTATGTAAGTGTTCATTTCAATTTTCAATAATAATAACTTTATATATATATATATATATATATACCTATACGTGTGCTCGCAACAGTCGCAACTATTTAATAAAACACACTACAACAATATTTCGAAATCGGTTATAAATTAAAATGCATAGCTTACCCGTTATCTCGACCCCAAATTCCCAATCATCTGTCTTAACTTATCGTTGTACGTATTTATCCGAAATAAAACTATTGGATAATTATTGTTGTTAGCGATCAACAGAATCAGACTAGACTTGTCAGAAGTGACCAATCGCGATTGTGATAAAGACCGGAAGTTATTAAACGGAATGTAGCAATTATGTTCTTGTGTTTTAGAAGAAAACGTTAGCCGAGATTTTTTTTTTTTACTTTTATCGAATTTATTGGCGAATTATATTATTCTCGCCATTTCATTTCGTTTATTAAAACTATATTTTACAATAAATTACAAAATCAAGTCGGGTTAAAACATTTACGTTTAAACCAACATCGCCTTTAACCCATTCCGAAATGTTTCCGCATCTGCATATTAATGCTTAAGTTAGGTAATTAGATTGTATTTACGGTTTTAATTTGTCGGGTAATTAAAAATGAAAGGTTTTGTATATCGATAATGTATGAAAATTATATTAAAAATGATTTATTACAATAAAAGGTTATGATTTTTAAACCCTCCCGAAAAATAATCCTGGCACGTGTCTGTATGCGGGTGTGCGTAATAATATAACACGACATTGGTCTTTAGAAAAAAAAAAAAAAAAAAAAAAAAAACCGTTTATTACGCCAGCGTAGGTTTTTTTATTCTCGTTTAAGGCCAATAAACGTGTCAATCGCATACACGATAATATTAATGTAAAATAAAGTGCGTGCGTGCTATAATCGTCCGAGATTTTATCCGGTCGGTCTCTGTAACTCTATTTCCCCTGGGTAATCTTCTGGACTCAAGAAAGAAGGCAAACAAAGAAATAACGAAAATTAATTGTATACATGATGGAAGGTCGGATTTGTAGTTTAAACGCCTCGTTTTAAACGTCGCCGGCTATCGGGTAATTCAGTGATTGAAGCTGCCAAAGTAATCTAAAATTTACGAACAAATTTAGATGAAAAACTAAGTTCTACGTTTCTTCCACATCATGTCCGTTGATTACTCTCTGACTTTCAAAAAAAAGGGGAGATTCAAGAAGACTTTGTGAAATCAATTGATTCGGATTTCTATAAAACAACTAGTGATTACCTTCAGCAATGGACTTCGTACAATTAGTTTGAATTGGATGTATTCAATGAACCGATTTGAGTACAAGTCCAACGTGGGAAGAAGTACAAAAGTCAATGGATGTACTTATCGAAAAGGGTTTCATCAATTTTGAAAAGAACACTGAGGTATTTGATGAATTTACGCCTATATTATTATATGTATCTGAATAAATGCAGGAGTAGAATTCCGATTCCTCGAGTAAATATGCAGAGAATCTGTTGGATACAAGTGTTTCGAAACAACAATGTAAATTTTCAGAAAACCGTTGAACATGTTCTACGTTTGCCTACTTCAAATGCACCCGTCGAACGAATTTTTTCGTTGATGAACAACTTTATAAACAGCCGAAAAAATACAGCTTCAAGTGTCAGTTTTAAATGCGATGATGCTGTTAACAACAGTTAACTATAAAATGTCTTGTCCAGAATTGTACTCGTTCCTGAAGTTATCGTCCGACTTATTGAAGCAAATATGTTCCAACGATAAATATACTATATAGTATGTAATTTTCTTCATAATTATTAAATTGAAAAAAAAAAAAACTTATTAATAAGTGTAATTAATTAATATTATTTGTTTGTTCCGTAAAAATCCAATAGTATGTAAGTTTGTTAATAATTGTTAAAATAATAATAATAATAATAATTATTATTATTATTATTATAACGTTTTTTATAATAAAAATTAAGAATAATGTGTTTTGTTTGTTTTTTCTGTCCCGTTTTCACCCCCCAAAAATATACGATTAAGTATTATTCGTATAGGCGTTTTAATTTGGTTTTCCGTTTTCACGGAAGAACCGCGCGATCACTGTCCTCCCCCCACCCCCCACCCCCCGCCACGCTCACTACTCGCGTTTAACGTTGTTATCCGTCGTTTCGGCCGAGCCCCGCCCCGGTACACCCTGTATAATATCGTATTGCGCGCGTAACCGACGGAAATGTACCCGGTAAAATCGTTACGGTAACGGTTATTGCCGTAACGGTATACCGGGCGGGTTGATACCGCCGTTATAATGATAATTATTATACCGAAACGCCGGGTATGCGCGGGCACGATAACGATAACAATAATTGTAGTAACGATAATGACAAAACAAACAGGTTCGGCGGCGACTTTTGTCGATAAGCGGCAAAACGGTCGCCGCCGTTTATCGGCCAGCGCGAGTTGCAACGCGTTCTTCAAGACGTTACGGCCATTTTTCGTCGACAATGGAAGAATATCAATATACAATATCTAATTGCATTTTAATCAGCCACAATTTCTTCTTTGAGTTGCCCCAACAAGTCATCGAAAGATTCCGAATTGACATTCGGAAATAGTTCAAAAATGTTGGTTTCTTAAACTTGGATACAGCGTGATGTACAAGCTTGTACTTAGTCTGTTTTTTTTTTTTTTTTTTTTAAAAATTGGATGATCCCAGTATTTCCTATTTCCACTACGTCCGTTTTTCGTCAACAATGGAAGAATTCAATAATGAATTTTTCATCGATGAAATCGATTTTGGTTCATAATTTCATAAACTTGGATACAGCGTGATGTACAAGCTTGTACTTAGTCTGTTTTTTTTTTTTCAAAAAATTGGATGAACCCAGTATTTCCTATTTCCCTGCTTACGACGCCGCATTCGTCTGTATAAGGTCCATAAGCGTACAGCTTCTGCTACGTCCATCTTACTATAGTTATACGCGTAAAATCTGCAATTCACGTGAACACCGACTAAAAACGGGCGTTTAACGTTCTTCATGTGAACCTAGCCTTACACGTACACAACCGCTCTGTACTTAATCGCGATGTTCAATATCGCACCGGCGTTTACCAATCGCGATTGTACGCCGACCGTGATACCAATTAAAATAAAACCCCGACGACCCCCGACGGCGGCGCATTGCCGTTTTGCGCTTATCACAAACGAGTGGCCGTCGTACGTGCGATTATTTCGTACCGCGGTCGTGGTAAATGTAAATACAGTAAAACTTCTATACAACCGAAAATATTCCATTTAACGAAATTTTTCAATTTAACACGTTGACTGCTGACGTCGACGCATCGTTGACAATCTATTTATTACTTTCTGACCTCTTCTAATAATGCCAACATACAACGAGCCATTTGTGCTTGCGCCTCCGCACAGAAAAGAGATTGAAATTAGTCAGTCGTTATTTTAAAACAAAAAGCTAAACATTAGTAAAATTAAGCATTGATATAAGTAAAGTAGAGTAAAAGAAACCTTTTAGACAAAAAAAAAAATGTTCCGCACAGGGGATCACTCAAGTCAAACCATGCCGCAGTCAAAGTGTTAACGAATCATTTTTTTGAGAACCGCACGACCTTCAATGTTTAATCGCGCGTACATTTATCTCTGTATAACGAATATACTTATTCGATAGCAAACATGTTTTTGTAAACTTTGTCACTATCGAATATTAAATATTGTTCTAAAATACCTACGGTTCTATTGTTTCCAATAAAGATAAGACGTTGTTAGGGCACCAAGCCGGTTGATTTGACTAAACCGTACAGAATGCGATGAAATCGATGGAAGAAGAAGAATTACCCAAACTCGCCGAAAAAGAGATTTGACTAAACGTCTTTTCTGCCGTGTGAAATTGTTGTTTTAGACAACAAGCAAATGTTTGGGACGCAATTTTTTTTTAACCCGTCGTCGGTACGCATATAGTTCGTAACATTGATCGCTACACTGTGAGCGCGGCGCTCACGCTTCACTTTTTATATTATTATTATTAATTGATGGATTAACTTTAAAAAAAAATCAAACCATACCGAGAATTACGTACATTTGTATCCGTTACTAAAAAGTAAATAAATACTTTTTATGTACATTTCATAATTTATAAAATAAAAATAAAAAACTACAATCTCGTTCCGAAAAATAACGCTCGAATATGCCAACTGTGTGAGCGGCGCGCTCGGATGTGTACCGGCGCGACGGGGTTAAACACAACGAAATCCAAACCATTTATTGAAAATAATAAACAAACGAGAAACTCACTGCTTATTTTATTTTTTAAATTAATATTAAAAAAATAATAATATATATATATATATATGTAGGAGATATGATATGTTTATTTGTAATATAAAATAAAAAAAAAAAAATTGATGCGTGTGAAGAAAACAAAACGCACGTAAATTCTATTTGCCGTTTTTCTCTGTATTACTGAATATGTTTTGTCGGCCGCGAGACATCGTTTTACTGTGTTAAAATGACACCGCGAATCGTCGCGGGGGTGTGGTGGTGTGAACGCTGGTTCCGGTTTTTTTTTTTTTTTTTGTATTATTCAAAAAACCGTACGATAAAAACCCGACGGCGCGCGGCGACGTGATAACAACAATAACAATAATAACAACAATAACAATAACAATAATAACACCGGCGTACGTTCGGACGGCCGCGACAATAATACCGTTCGGCGCATAAAACGCGCGCGTGTATGTGTGTGCCCGCCACTCGTATAAATAATAATATTATAATATAAAATATTTTACGCAAACGCTCTGTATACGTAATATATTATTATACGGCGGCGTTACGTCACGTCACGTCGACGAGACGCCTTTTTGCTCCACCGCCGGGGCTCGGCCCGGCTTTGTCTCACCCCGGGCCCGTCGTAATAATCGAGTTTTGTTTTTGTTTTTTTTTTTTTTTTTCACGAAACCGGACGAAAATCTTAACAATACATTTCACGTATTATATTATTATTATTATTATTAGGTTTTTTTTTTTTATTCTTTTTCTACAATCGTTTATATATAAATATATTTTTATAACGTGTCGTGTAGGTTTACGTAAAAGTTGTGGCGGCATTATTTCATATTGTCGGAGGGGGGGCGGGGGGGCGGGCGAAATAGCACTGCAGTGCTATTGTTGTATAAGTATACACCACCGGGTAGTTCGTATAAGTACACGGATATCGCGTCCGTAAATATTTCGTATACGTTTCCGATACGCACTACTACGACGACGACCGTAAAAATATTAAAAAAAAAAAACCATAATTTTCTTCTAAATCTACGGTAGTCTAGTATTTAAACGGGTCGCGTATAATCTAAAATTTCGGATATATTTTGCACGGCGCCTATTACAATTATGAAAATTTGGTTGTTTTTTTTTTTTTTTTTTTTGTTCGTACAATAATTTGATCTATAGCCCGAGAGTAGTTTTTTGCCCGAGCCAATTGATTTTTACTGTCGGATTACGAGTGTGTGTGTGTGTGTGTTTGTGTGTGGGGGGAGGGGGAGAGGATACCGTGTCCTCTTAAATGTTAAATAAAAAAAAAAAAAAAAAAAATCACACCGTTTGTTAAATTATCAAACAGCACATTATTAACGCACCACGCAATTTATTGAGTCGGAGAAAAAGTGCACGGGCGCATTAATAATAATATTATCGTACGAGATTGTTTTTTTTTTGTTTTTATTTTTTTTTTAAATTTCCCGCCATCGTTTAAAACCGCGATTTTGTCGTCGGTCCGGCTAATACGCACGTTTTGTAACGTGTATTATATTACATCGTATAGGGGGGATTTTTTTTTTTTTGTTGGTTTGTTTTTCCCTACGTATTTTAATAATCGGCAGGTAAAAACACGTCCGTAAACGTTTCGCCAGCCGTCGTCCGACGAATCCGTTTGTTAATCCCGATAGAATTTGCATGCGGAATAGCACGGGGGGAAAAAAAATAAAAAATAAAAAAAAATATTAAATAATGAAACTTCTTCGTTTGCGTATACGCGATCGCGGTATTCGGCGAACGTTTGACCAACGCGCGCGCCACCGGCATCCGGCTGTCGGATGTTAATTTATTCGCAAGCCGTTTTTTTTTCCTTCTTCTTCTTTTTTTTTTTGTTTTTTTTTTTTTTTATCGGCCACCGACATCAAACACGACCGAGAAGCAGTCGTGTGCGGTTTTTGGCGAAAATTCTATACGTTTTCTATACGGTGCCAGGCGCTCCGCACATACAATTGGCGGAATGTCGTTTTCGGCTGCAGTTACGACGACCAGTGGCCGCAATTAGAAGTTTGTTTTGCGGCGACGGGATATCATTTTTTTTTTTCCTCTCTCTCTCACTCACTCTCTTTCTCTCTGTCTCTCTATAACCTACACCACACGTTTCCGTGGGGTTTTATATACTGCGTTCTCCGCACAACCCTCGTTTTGGTTATAAACAACATCTGCACGGCGGCCATCGGGGGAAAAAAAAAAAAAAAAAAAAAAAAACCCGATAAACAAAACGTATAACGATTTTTCAGCTCATCGGTTGTTATTTTCGAATCGTTCCGCCGGAAACGGTCACGTGACGGGAAACCGGGCCTGGTTTTCGAACGAAATACCGTCACAGTTTATATATATATATATAAAAAAAAAAAAAAAATGTTACTGTAGGAAAATTATCGTTTATCAACGTCGGCCATTTTGAAAACCGCGGTCGCCGAATAATAGACTGGGAAAAATCCGTAACGCTCGTTTTTCAAACGTAAACGCAAATATAATAACCGCTTATTATTTTTTACCAATCGTTTCGTTTTGATTAGACGCAGTTGCATACGTTTTTAATGGTTATCAGTCGCGGTTACCAGCCGGATTTAATCCAACCCGCCGATCGTAGTGAAAACGTTGTAAATGCAGTGAAATTTCCCCTATTGCACGATTATTATTTATACTATAATATCCATTGCGTTCTTAAGCTCATCTTGATTGGTCAGCTGACCAATCGGATTTCTCTGGATTTTATCGTTTCTAATTACAGCTGCTCAACGATCCACCGAAAGAGAAACTGTCAGACGGATCGAGCGGACTAACCTAACAATCGTTCGGGCCTTATTTTTTATCACTGACTTAGGACCCGTTAGGCCCAGGCTTTTTGTTAAGTTTGTGACCTTAATCTGACGCCCGTGTGCGTTTTCGGTGTTATTAATCCCATGTCAAAATGTTTGTTTAAAATTATTATTTATACTATGATACCGGTCGCATAATATTACACGTTGTTTGGGGACCCTAATGCCAATACTGTCTACCGATTGGCTTCAATTCCCGTGAGATGACAATTTCGTTATCGGTTAGTAGTCTCTATTTTAAAGCAATATCGAAAATACCCGTACACACAAAATCGATATGTTTTGATGTAAAAATTCCGACATGAAAAATGATAATCAATACAGAAACCGTATTGGTATTAAAACTGATCACGGAATTTTTATCTCGTGGGAATCGGAGCCAATCGGCGAATAGGATAGGGTTCCCTAACAAGGTATAGGCCATGGTTAAAATCCATTGCGTTCTTAAATTCATCTGATTGGTCATCTGACCAATCAAATTTATCTGGATTTTATCGGTCCTGATTACAGCTGCTCAACGATCCACCGAAAGAGAAACTGTCAGACGGATCGAGCGGACTAACCTAACAATCGTTCGGGCCTTACTTTTTATCACGGACTTAGGACCCGTTAGGCCCAGGCTTTTTGTTAAGTTTGTGACCTTAATCTGATGCCCGTGTGCGTTTTCGGTTTTATTAACACATTTTGAACGGTTTAAAGGAAAAACATTTTAAGCGTATTTAATTGAAAAAAAAAAAAAAATAGAAAATTAGAATTATTATCGATAAATCATATGTAAAATACACAATTTGTTTCGTCATTTAATTGTAATAAATGTTTGTCTACTCAATACTACATAATTATCCAATAACAATAAATGATCCGTATACGACTTGCTGTAAAATTGACAATACGGTGTTCTACATAACTTATAAACAAGAATAATGAGAAACGTTTTTTTTTTCTGCACAAAAAAAGTAATTTGGAAGTAATTTTTGAAGTTGATTTAAAAAGACTAGTAGATACTAAATTACTCGAATTATAATCCGTTTTAAACTAACTAATACGGTCAAATTATATAATCTGGGCGAGATTTCAAAATAATGATAAACGATAACGAAACGAATGATAAAAAAGTGTTCCTAAACTCTAAAGCTGAGCTGATTCTTGTGAGATGAATTTAGGAATACACGGGGATTGAATATGCTTCTTCGGGTGTCCGCTGGAATTCCTCGGTGCTACGACCAGTAACGGCTGCGACACAAGAAACCAATATTTTTTTGTAATGTCCGCCGTGTAAAGTATACTGCAGTTACTTGTAAACCGGCGTTCGTATTTTTCCCGATAGACGATTTAACGCCAGTTGGTTTTTTTTTTATACTTCAAAGCTCTAAAAAGTCTGCGGCGGCGCACGTTTTATTTATTTTTTTATCGGACGATTGCGCGCGCGCGTACTCAGCCCGTTTATCGTTTAAACGACGCAGTGAAATATGTTTTTTTTTTTTTTTTAGCGGTAGGCCGAATCAAATGGGTCGCCGGCAAAAAAGGATGTTCAAGAATTGGCTTATGGAAATAACAGAAAATACTCCGGCGCAATAATAAAATATATTCAAGATGAAATCTATAATACAGTCGGGGAATTTGAAGGGAAAACACTCGGTCACCCGTACGATTTTAATCCCGGCCTATTGTGGTATATAGTGGCGTTACGTGGTTTTTTTTTTTTTTTTTTTTAATTTCATTTTGTGCTCCGTGGGGTTAGATTAGACTACTCGGCGAACGGTTTTATTTTTAATATTTTTTTTATTTTTATTTTTTTTGTCGCGGACAATATTTATTAGTGTTCAAACCGATTGATTCCCCAATATAGTTACTCACCGCGGCGGCAAAATGTCGTTTAATTGTACGACGGTCTGAGAACGGTTTTAAATTAAATCATTTTGCAACGGTTTAAAAACCCTTTTAAACACTCAGCGCCATACGAATAGTTTAAGAAATCAAATTCGAAACCCAAACCAACGTTATCAATGAATCAGTTTTCGCGTGTAAAACGTTGCGTGGACAATTTTTATAATTGCACGCGTTGTATTAAATAATATTCGCGTCTCGGTTTTTTATGTTTTATTTTACAGTTTACTTTACGACCAACAATTAAAGACACTCAGTGTCAGTTCCGACAAGATAATAAAAGTAAAATATATATATTGCATCGGCTCACAGAATGTTCACTAAACCTATTATAATATTTAAACGAACATAGGTATCGAGCTAAACCGATTTTTGATAAATTGAAAAAAAAAAATAATAATAATAATAAAAATAATATTAAACTACATTAATCGATTGAATCGTTCCTCAAACGTATAATGCCGCGGGAGAAAAGCGATTTTCTTTACAATTTTTTTTGCTACTGCAGACGTGCGAGTAGTGCAGGATCGTATTTTGAAATAAATAATATGAGGGATGGTGGGGAAGGGGGTGAAAGGGGCAAAAAAAAAAAATTATGTATAGTCAAACTGTAATCACAAAAAAAAAATAAAAAATACCTTAAAATACAATGTACAAAATAATAATAGCTGAATACGTCTTTGGATGCTTATTGGCATATACGTACATACGTATCGCCTACTTAGGGTTTTATTTTAATTTCCGAACGTTTTATACGAAATTGAATAATCCGTTTAGTCGATGCCCTTCTATGGTAGGTATTAAACAGGTGTTTTGAGTGTATTGGCTAAGACTAACTGTACCCTATTCGATTCTCCTTGTTTCTCCCCCGATACAGTACGCCGAAAATACGTAACATTATATTATTGTAAATAATACTCGTCTTGTCCATCGCGTATAAACGGTCGAGAACATTTTTATTATTGTTATTATTTTTTTTTTTTGTTAATGTCACTTTAATCGCGGTCGTGTTTACATTTGTACGGAGCTTTAAACTTTTTTACGGGTAAATGTTTAGACCGAAAACAAAAAAACAAAACAAAACAAAACCAATAAACCACTCGAACTTTCGTCCGACCGTAATATCACAATAGCGCGATATTACTATTAACTTTCGAGGATTTCGAAGGGCTTATTTATTATAATAGCGAGTTGATGATACCTCGAGACACGTAATACAGACGACGTCGTTCGTTATTTTCAACGCACCTAGCCACTGTCGGTGTGGTTTATCCGCAACGGAACAAACGGCGATTAAAAAAAAACATCGTAGATTTCCAACGGTAAACTTTCAACTAGTTGGCAAACTCGCACCCAGAAAGTCTTATACAAATCTAACGATCGCCGGAAATCATGATTCGCCGCACGACCCGTGGATTTTTTGTTCCGGAATTTGCAATTATAATAGACTCTCAAACTATAAATACGTTATCCTATCGGCATAGTAGATCTAGTTGCCTGAAGTCGTCCAAACTTAACCCTACATATTTTATTTTTCATTTAGATTCAGTTCTTGAAACGTTCAGAATTCGGAGTACTATTTTGTAAACGGTTTTCCGTAATATTCTATCGTGTTTTTTTGTTGTTGTAATACAGTTGAAAATAATCATAGACACCTGTAGTTTTTGACTGAATACTTATACTTATACATATATTAGCTACTATTACTATCTAAACGTAGTATAATTTTAAAACATTTTGGCGTTTTTCGATTTATACCTGTATAGCTATTTTAAATTGTCGAGGTTTTTTTAGTTTTCATTTGGATTTATGCGGATTAAATTTCAAAAATTGTTGAACATTTGACATAAGGCTCGTCATAAGTTCCGTAGACACACTTTTGTTTTTTTCACACGCGTTTGCAGATATGTTTTCCGATTGATGCGGACGTTTTTGGGGCCATACGAATGCTAAACAGTTTGAGATGAAAAAACACAGGTGAAAACAAAATATATTTTGTAGTTAATACAATATTACAATATTATGTGAATACGAGACTGTTACGAGTCGATACAATTTTCAATTTTAATTTATCGAAACATTTTTTTACGTTTTCGTCGAAGCTCAGAATCGTTTTTTGTTGCGTACAGATATAAACTGAATTCCCTGAACTATGTCCTTTCCGACTTCCCACGTACAAATGTGGTCCGCATTTTTATTTTATCCAATATGACCCGGTGCCTTCGGCGGTTACTGCGTTTCTTAATTTCGCCGCCTTCACACGACAGTTATTTTTTTTTTTATTTGTAAAATCTCAAAACTCCGGTAAAATAAATTTCCGCATATCGTTCGCCAAGAGTGCCCGTGCTCTCTTTCCGGAATTCACCTCGAACCGTTTGTCCGATTATCGGATTGCCGTCGACTGAACGCTCGCACCGCAATGGAATGAGGCGAACAAACAGAATTAATAATATACGCGTTGTAAAAAACCAATAGCATTATCGTTCCGCTCACAATAATGACAAAAAAAAAATATGTCACGATCGACGAAATTAACGGCGTACGCGACATTTTGTCAACAGTCACGAAATTATTGTGTTTGTTTTCGGGATATTAAAAAAAAAAAAAAAAAAAACATTTTTCACTCTCAAACACCTACCGGTTATTAACCGAACAATACAGACGATAAAAAAAAAAAAAAAAAAAACCCCAACTATATTATGCCATTATAATTATATATTTTATTTATTTGATTTGACGCAATTACCGTAATTTATGGAAGTTCAAATGTATTTCTTTGTACGCAAATTATAGTTTGAGAACTATTTACGGATACTTAAGAATCATCGCGTGAATTGGCACAACGGAGTTTTGAACAGTACTGTTGCCCAATGCCAGAGGAGCGATGCAAATTGAAACCCAATGTTCTAGTTTTAAAAAAAGAAAAAGCCTTGTTCAGATACATATAGTCGGGCAGTGGTTTAATTCTCCCGAATATTCTAATGCAGGGGTCTCAGACCTAGGGACTGGTTCCGGGCCGTCAAGTTTTTTGAACCGGCCCGCCGAGACAATTGATGTTTTGATAATTCGTTTTGAGTGCATTCGGATATTCGAAAATCCGTAAGCCATAGAATTCGATACTTTACCAATGGTACTTCAGCTTGTATTTATCGAGCTCACATCAAACAACCAGCTCAAAAACCGTTCCGGGGAAACCAGACCCCAAAGATTTCACGCCGTGTTTCCAGAGAACTCGTTTCCAAATCTCAACAAATGTGCACGTGAAATGATTTCAATATTTAGCTCTACCTATCTATGTCAGCAGACTTTTTCAAAAATGAAATACGTCACGTCAGAGTATAGGACACACTTAAGCGACGAACACAAACGCTGCTAGTTAAATATAAATTACGAAAACACAAGCAATTATTACAAACTTTTCGTTAAATAACAGTAACTTATTACAATAAAACAATGATTTCCTTTGTAAAATTATAGTTGAATAAAATAATTCTTATTTATCTTCACTTTCGTTACCTCGTCTATCACTCTCTAAAAAAAATTTGGCCCGCGATTCCGATGCGTATCTTAGATATGGGCAACCGTAGTAAAAAAAAATTTAGAGACACCTGTACTACACGAACGTATATAGCCGATTCCATAGACTTATAGGTGTAATAGATAAACCGCGTGTTAGTGATAAGTTATCACTGATAACTACTGAAGCCGACGTACTACTATGTGCGAGAGACAGTGCCGGATTTTGGGAGTATATCCCAAGTTACGAATCATTTGGAATTTTTAAACTTAAAGAGAATAATGGAGTATAAAACATTCCCCGCATTTCGTTATTTATGTTTCAAAACTATTTTTGCCTGGCGTCTTTTGTAGTCAATACGTTTTTATTAATTTATTATAATAATATATAATTGAACTCTTTTTCGGTGGGCTACGACTGTGCGATAATAATATATTTTGTCGTTAGTCTGTACTTACCGTGTAGTTATTGTCGTTTTAACTTTTAACCGTTAAACGTTACAACTTAGTGATGGCGTGATACTGTGCTGTTAATAAATATATTTTAACATTTTAGTTGTCAATTGAAACAATCGTGGAAATAAAAATCTAGTGGTCCTGAAAATAGAAAAAGAAATCCATTGGAAAAAATATTTAATAACTATCGAAAATCGTGGATTTTTTTTTTCGCAAAAAAAAAACTATCGGTAAGTTGCTTTATCGTATTTTATTTGTAATCTACAGTATTATATATTTTTATTTATACATTTTTACTAGCTCCGGGCTCCCTAGATCCGGCACTGGCGAGAGAGACAAACGTATGGATTACTTTTTCTGGGAGTATTACAAACGATTTTATATAATAAAAAAAGTCACCGGCAGGTCACAGGCGGGGGGTGGGTGTTGGAGGGGATGATTATTCGTGTTTTATTTCGCTAGCGTACATAGGATATCGGTGGAGAAAAAAAAAAAAAGGAAAGAAAAATAATCGATATCGGTCCGTCTCTAGTAATGTAAGGGCTACGACTGTGCGATAATATTTTATTTTGTCGTTAGTCTGTATTTATCGTGTAGTTATTGTCGTTTTAACTTTTAACCGTTAAACGTTACGACTTAGTGGATGGCGTGATACTGTGCTTTTAATAAATTTATTTTAACATTGTAGTTGTCAATTGAAACAATCGAGGAAATAAAATCTAGTGTGCCTCAAAATAGAAACCAAGTTTCATTACCTCGTGTTATCACTCTCTGAAAAAAATTTGGCCCGCGATCCCGAAGTGTATATCAGATATGGTTCGTCGTAAAAAAAATGTCCGAAGACCCCGATTTTCAACTTTCAACTTGGGGCTCGGTAATTTTTCGACGATTGTTTACAGGGTAAAACAAACACAACAATATAGGGCGGCACTAAAAATGTTTAAAAATGTACCCACAACCGTGTTAATTACGTTTATATACTCAGTTTCGTGTTTCTCGAGCACAAAATATGTAACATTTCGGTAAATGTTAATCCGACTGTCGGAGGAGACTTCTGATTATTTTAACGAATAAAACCCGCGAGCTGAGGGCGTCGCGATAATATCGTACACGAGAAACTCCGCTAAAAACGATACGCGCCGAGTATAAAAATATCGGTTTTGGATCGCTGACAGGCGGACATACTTACATATTGGAGAATCGCGGTTTTTTTTTTTAGATTTTTTAGATTTTTTAAGAACCTTCTGGGTGCCGGTCGCTTCTGTTCTATACGAATTTCATACGAGATATTCGTATCTACAACCGAACGCGTCGCGACCGAACGCGGCGCGGGAGGCGGGTGGAAACACAAAAAAAAAAAAAAAAAAAACACCGCGCCGGAGTTTATTATATCATACGACTCGTGTTTGGTTTGTGCGGCAAGATAAACATTTTCGGTAAGTGACTTTTTAAGATAGTATGGGCACCGTGTTCGATAGGACACGCGCGCGGCGTGTATCTCGTGTGTACACGTGGTCCCGCCCGTATTTATTTAACGATTTCCCCGAGAGAGAGAGAGAGAGAGAGAGAGGGAGAGTGAGAGTGAGAGGGTGAGAGGGTGAGAAAGAGAGAGCGAGAGAGAGAGAGAAAAAAGACGAAAAAAAAAAACCGAGATAGACAACGAGAGCGAGACTAAAATATAATTGAACGGCACGCGGGGAAGAAGAATTTTTAGTCCATTTTATTTATTTTTTTTATTTTTTCGTTGAAAATATCGTTCGGCGGAGTAAAACTCCGCTCTACTCGGCCGAGTAGGTAACGGCGGACTATAGAGAGTATTTTTTTTTTTTAACCATTATACACGTACGGCCGTCCAATATTTATTTTTATTATGCCATCGATATTATCGGTACACGACTGAAACCGTTTATCGCCCGTAATTGATTTCAAATTACATTTTCAACGTTCGACAATATCGTTTCAAACCAGACCTGTAGAGTATTCCAACGATACAATATATTCAAATAGATTTTACGCATTCTAAATATTATTTCCACGTAGGTTTGCTTAGCGTTGTTAGTCTTATGTATCGTTCTAAAGGGTTTATTTTTTTAAAATTCAAGAGCAACGCTCAACATCGTCATGTCATTGAAAATCGTAGTTTCGTGACGGATTCAAATTTTGAAATATCTATAATCATAATATTATCAAGTATCAAAACTATTGTGTTCAATGATTAATTAATCGTCCTAGGAATTGTGTATTATAATTTTTGCTCGACTAGAATATTGGTCTACGATCGATTTATGGAATTGATTAAAAGAAAAAAAAAAAAAAAAAATTCAACGTTATATTAAGTTTACGCGGAAATTCAATGATTTTTGTTTGTATTTTTTTTTTAGATTAGGTATTATACGATTTAAATGACTTAAATAAATTAAAACCGGCGATCCGATTTTATCGGGCAATTCGGGCTATTTTCACTGCACAGTTCTACATGATCGCGTTTGTACAATATCGGTTTAATAGTTTAATACGGTATTATGAAGGAGAAAAACAACATAAATCGGATAATGTTTTTTTTTTTTGTTATTACTACCGGCACAGGCGCAAATAGAAAACGAAATACGGCAGTGTGCGATCCTCGCGGAGGGACGATTCCCCCGCACATTGACACCGTAGAATACCGTGCTTTATTTTCGTATTTTTTTGTCCTCCTCGTACTGGACGTGAACACACACATTCACACTTCACATTTATCTCCACGGGATTCAGCGACGTAGATAATGATTAAACCAACAAACGACTAAGTCTTGTCTATGCCCTGGTATTATATCCACGTGTTACGCGATAAATGATAACCACGATAATAAGCTAATGCGGTCTCCAAAATTAAATCGCTCGTAAAATGTTTACCGCCCGAGGCCCGAGCTCCCGCTAGATACGTCTCTAACAACCACCCACTGGCGTGGAATTTTTCGGACAACACCGCGAGCAAAATATTCCAAAATGTCGTAAACCGACGTGATAATGTTTTTTTATATTGACGCGTCTATACTATAACCGAATTTATCGCGAAATCCGCGGACGTAGACGTTCAAAAAAAAAAGAAAAACGAAACACCTTCGTGTTGACGTGCACGAGTGCATCGGCATTGAAGTCTCGATCTTCGGGAAATCGGAACGAGGGGATACCTCGTCGCCCCCGCTCGCTTATACGAGTCAAGGTCGTCGTAACCGCCGACGTGTATTTTGGATATAGTCGATATTATTGTTCTTTTTTTTTTTTTTTTTTGTTATCAAAACAGATATAATAATACGGCTTCCAAAGACGACGTCTACAAACGAGTGTCTCGATCGGCTTTTTTTCGATTTGTCCGCAAAATACCGCGGATATTCTCCAAAAATCAGAGTTTTCGTTAAAAACTAAGTCACCAGACAACGATTTTTTTTTTTTTTTTTTTTTTTTTCCCCCCCGACAAACGGTCAGAGGCGTATATTTTAAACTTTTTTTTTATATATATATATATATATATTTTTTTTTTGTCATTACGTACCCCACGTCGGACTGGCCGGCGGCAAACCTTTGCGGTTACCGTAACCAGAGCCGGCGAGAACTTTTTCGGGTCCCGGGGCTGATCGATTCAGGGGCCCCATTTTACTTATACTTATTTGACTAAGATGTACACATCATTTCAATACAATACTAATATTTAAGGTTGATGACATTTGAAGAACGAAAACATAGAATTCGGTTTATTTAAAATCTTTTATTTATCGAAGAAAAAATGTAATAAAGTACCAATTAGATTGCAATCACTGTTATCAAAACATTAAGTTCAGTTACAGTGTTCCTTTTCTGGCTTTATTCATTGCAAATTCATTGATAATACCACCCGAGTTGATGTTTTTGGCCAGTTCTTGTTCCACCGCTAACACTCCTAAGCTTGAGGGTCTGTCTCGACGACAAATGGTCGCACGTAAAACATTTTCGACTCTTTTTAATACTGAGATGGAGTGCCCGTAACCGAAAATTTCAAACGAACGTATAAATTGTGGTAAATAGGACGCTTTTCCGTGCACGTCTCCGATAAGTTAGGAATAGTTAGTGTTCCTTTCGAAACCCATGTGACCGACGATTATTGCAATGCCCAATTACCGCAGTAATACCATTAAAAAAACGACTCAACAATTTAACGTTTTTTTTTTTTAAATTGAAAGAAAATACAAACTTAAAGTATCTAATAAACGCTATTGCAATATACCAGCCGACCAGTTAGTTTGTTATTTTTTTTATTCGAGTCTTGGTGAGACGCGTACCACGGCCGTTAACAGTGTTGATACACGTCTGGATAATTCACTTGGATAATATTTTTTCATATTTTATCTTTTGTAGATGAAAATGTCGGAATCTATCTAAAGTTTATCTAAAGTATTAATGATTTATCTATTTAGTAATTTGTCCAGATGAAATATATACCTATAACAATTATATGTATTGTCTAAAGAAAATATTAAATAATATTGTTTTACTTTTAGTTAAAAATTCGGAATGACTACCAATAGTGAGGTTTGTACCCCCCTAGCATTTACAGAACTATTATAATCGTTTACATTTTTATCACTCTGCTATACTCAATAATAGACAATAAAAAAAAATATATATATATATAAATACATGCAATCATTGACAGTCTGTACGGACGAAAAATATCTAAAACTTAATAAAGCAAATATTTCTTATTGTCTAAATTTAATCGATTAAAAACTAACAAAATGAACGATGAATGCTAATAAAAAAAAATTTAAAACAAATGGAAAAACAGCAAAAGTGCATATGAAGTATGCATTTTTGAAGTATTATCTGTTACACTAATCAAATTACGTAAATGGAAAACGTTGTCTTAGATCACCCGAAACGATGCAATTTGCATTGAAATCCGGGCTCCAATTATATGCTTTAATTAATTTAAAACGCACAATAAAAAATAAAAAAATCTATCGATAATAACTACGTGGAAAATGCAAAAAGAAATTAAAAAACAAAATAAAAATACCCCGGTGTAGTTGTATTGCGAACGAGCGTTGATAAAAATGTTATACCTCGCGTGACTACTCGCCGTTATTATTATTGTCGGTATGCGTTTTTTTTTTTTTTCTTAAATTCCGTATATAGCGCGTTTTTAGTTTTTTTTTTTTTTTTTTTTTTTTTTTTTTTTTTTTTTTTTTTTTTTTTTACCATCGCCCGCGATTTTTAGTAATACTCGGGAAACGTTGATTATTAATTTGTAAAAAAAAAAAAATTATTTATTTATTTATTTTTAAAGAAATGTGTCTACGGTTTAAAAAGACATTCCGCGAGGTCGTACAAACGCGTTTAATTTAATAAAAAAAAATAAAATAAAAAGCCCGTCCGGAACGTTGATAATATTCAGTAATAATAATTATAAATAACCGTATGTGAATTTATTACATCAAACGATTGCGGTATATTTTATGCACATCGTAGTCATTAAAAAACGACACCCGGTACGTTAAATTAAATCATAAAAAATAAAATTTCCGCCACCCCACCCCCAGTCGTACTTACCTAAGTACTCGCATTATCGTTATACTTAAACGACCGCCGTCAAGGGGCCGAAAACTCGCGAATAACTCTCGCTCCTCGTTAAACGGTTCCATTTTGACGATTATTTGTGCGTTGTATTTTTATTTTTTTATAGAAAGAGAAAGATTTCCTACGGTCCTCGCTATTATTGTACTCCCCCTCGCACTTTTTTTCAATATATCCGATCTCAAACGAAATAATATCGTTTTTTTTCTTACTTTCTGTGGCCTGATTTATAAGTTAAAGTATGTGGTCGAATCTAATCCCTTGAATGTAATAAACGGGTTTTTTTTGGAAATTAAACAACGATTCGCCCACGCCGTACAAAAAAATACGCTTTAATATAAGTAAATAAAAACAGATGAATTTTGGAGTTAAATTATCAAATTCAACGCTAACAAAAATTCAGTATCACTTAAATAATTATCGAACGCACGCGTATTGATAAAGTTATCCAACTTTTGCGCAAAAGTTATTTAATTTTATGATGTTGGGTAGAAGAGTATAATTTTTACGGAAATATGGGAAATTCGAAAGAAAAAAAAAATTGGTAACCAAGACGATATTGGTGAATACGGAAATACAGCGCGGAGTCAATAAGTTACGTTTGAAAATAAATTCGAAAGTACAATGTCGTGTTTTCATAATTTTTTTAATTATTTTTTTGATCATAAAATAAATATCAGACATGTTACATTCCGTTAGAACGCGGATCTTTTTGTAATATATTCTATTTACAGCGGTTAACGGAAGACGTGAAAAGTACGTCCGTATAGTTCGAATTTTATATAAAAAAAAATAAAAAAATCAAATAGATGATGTTTGTTATTCGCCGTCGACAGTTCTCGTTTTCAAAACGATAATCACGAACCACGAAAAAAAAAAAAAGGCTTTGGATTATTTTTTATATTATTACGCGACTGTGTTTGTAACTGTTGTCGAGAAGTATCTTGTCGTATTTTTTTAGTATTCGGTTTTACCGTAACGTGTTGTGTTATTGTTTCTGTCTGTAAATATTTTTAACAATTATCTGAGTTATTTTCGGTTTTTCTTTTGGTTTTACGCGCATAACGCTGTGTTGGCCTAGTAAAACTGCTAGAAAATTCGCCGCACGGTTCATTATGCGTCGTAAAAACTAAAAAAAAAAAAAAATGTTGAGCGTTACGAGGTGTGACAATAAAATAACGAGACTTTCTAAATGTAACCTAAACTATTAACGTTATCTATAAAACGATTATTGAAATATGATTAGAAAACACTTATCTAAAAGTACTATGAACACTGATGGCATCGATTCATTTTCTTATACGTTAGTAGCCTTGTTATTAGTGCGAGTTCGACTATACTGCCGAAAAATGTTAGATATAAAAGACGAACAACATGTGTTAACATTAAATTTCTTGTTAAATTAAAAAAAACTGCCGCGGAATCGTTTCGTATGTTATGTGATGTTTATGGTGAAGAATGTTTATCAAGAGCTCGTGTTTTTGAACGGCACAAACGGTTTTGTAGTGGAACGGAGGACGTCGAAGACAATGATCGTTCTGGACGTCCTACCACGTCTTTAACAAACGAAAACGTTGACAAAATCGACAAAATTAATTAATCAATATTATTATAAAGAGGTATTAATTAAATTAAGAGAACGTGTCAGAAATAAGCGACCAGACCTATGGAAAAATAGCTGGGTTCTTCACCAAGACAATGCTCCAGCTCACAGTGCATTTTCAATTCAACGTTTTTTAACTGAAAAAAAAATTTCTGTACTTCAACATCCCCCGTACTCGCCAGACCTTGCTCCTTGTGACTTCTTCTTATTTCTTTTCCCATTTTCAAACAGTTGATGACGTAAAAATGAAAACGGCAGAACTTCTAAAAGGGATGAATGAAAGCAATTGGCAACACTGTTTTCAAGAATGGCAGCGACGTATGCAACAGTGTATTGATGCTGAGGGAAGGTACTTTGAAGGTGATAATCATTAAATTATAACATTTTTAAAATAAACATCTTTTATTCAAAAAGTCTCGTTATTTTATTGTCACACCTCGTATGTCGTTACTATTGTTTATTATTTATTATAACACGTGCACAAGAATGCACTAGAATTTTAATCGATCAAAATTAAGAGTTAACTCCGCTCAGAATTGTTTTTCTTTTGCAATCATTATATAAACTGTATTGTACTTGGATTAAGTATTTCTTCGTTGACAACAGTTATCTATCCATTCTATTGTGAGCGGTATCGATTATTTTTGGGATTCGGGACTTATGTATTTGCATACTATCGTTGTTTATTGCAAAAAAACAGCAATGTGCGAAAAAAATTCATTACTGGTCACCATGATATCGAAAATCTGTAATTTGTGTGTGCATATTTTTGCATATTTTGTATTTCAGATTTTTGTGGCTTTTTTTTTGTTGTTGTTGTTGCACGTTTTACTATAAAAATTTGAACGGATCAGTGAAATTGAGAGAAGAAGCGCCTAATCGTAAAAAATATATTAATGCAATTATATGTTTTCGTTGTCTACAACCCGTAGATAGTTATAATTTTCTGTTGCAGGTTTTAAAAAGCGCAGGAAATTACTTATTTCAAGAAATAATAAATAAACAAGAAATAACGAGTCCCGGACTCCCTGGTCGTTGTTATTAAAAACGTTTACAATGAAATCGTACGTGTAATAATAAACCGTCTCGCCAGCAGCTCGCCCGGAACACAATAAAACGGCAAATGAGTTTTGGCGGGAAAATGACGGCCGTATACGATAAAAAAAAAAAAAAAAAAAACAAAATAAATAAATAAAAAACGATAGGTACGATGAAATAATAGTAAACATTAGACGCGACGTCCTTCGCCGGCCATCGTGTGCGTCTGTATAATAGTAATAATAATAAGGAGAAGAAGAATATAATAAGAATAACGTGTGCTCCGCGAAACAGGTGTTTTTGTATTATTATTATTATTATTATTATTATCGTCGTCGTCGGCGACCAGCCTCGCGTTTTTTAACACGTCGTTGTGGTTTTTTTTTTTTTTTTAAACATTTTTATATATTTTATTTTTTTTTTTTTTTTATTCCTCCGGCCGAATTTACGAAAACCGTTCGCCGTCGTTTCGGCTTTATCGTCCGCGGGTATCTGTCGGACGTCGACGTTTACCGAATACGTGCGGTTCCTGCAGATTACGCCGCCGGGGTCGACGGCGAAAAATAATATTATGTCACGCCGGAATCGCGTAAAAAAAAAAAAATAAAAAAAATAAAAATAAATAATAATAATAATAAACGTTCGTATAAAACCGTGTGACGTCCGCGGAGTCGGTTTCCTCTAGTGAACGATCGCGAACGTAACGGACGGACGGGCACGTAATAAAAAAATCGGGTAAATATAATTGAAAAAAATATAACATTTAAAACAAAAAGCGATTATAGAACAGGGGCGCGATTTGAGGGGGGGGGGTGGGTAATTTTTTTTTATCAAGTAATTTACATATAAAAGTGTCGAATCGATACTTTTGACCCATGGCATTCGGGTTTAAGTATTCGTTTTTTTTTTTTTTTTTGGACATTTTTCGCAATCGCGTTACATTTCAACAGTTTAAAAATTTATACTTTTCAAAACATCGATTCATATATATATATATAACCTGCATTGTGTTTGAATTGTATTGATAAGGTAAAATAAAATGATATGCGCGCATATTTATGTTTTTAGTTAAAAAAAAAATTAATTTTTATGAATTTTTTTTTATACCAATAATATTGGCCTGATGACCCTTGGGGGTGAGTGGAGGAAATTAACCTCATAAAATGTTTGCGGCCCCCTCATATGAAACTGAAATGGCGCCCCTATCTTAGGCGACTAAAAAAAAAAAAATCTGAAAACCAATCGTTTTTTTTTTTAAATTTATATCGGCACAAAATAAATATTATATAGTATTATTCCATGTATCGTACCAGCGTGATGTATTTCGATGTCAACATTGAACTTTAACGTTTTAAACGTCTTGCCAGAGACGTATTTAAAGGGGGCTAGAGGGGGGGCGGCAGTTTTTTTAGGGGCAGCGTTATTTTTCATGGTCAATCTTTCGTTAATAAAAAAACTATGGCCATACGCATTATTTACTGTAGTCAATTTGTTCATGAAAGGCGGGCGGTGCCAGATTTCTGTATACACGTCTCCGCCGTTAACTATTCGTTATATTTGACTCGGTATGAAATCTGAAACGTAAGCGTAAAGATATCGCAGGGGTGACCAACTAGAAGAATCTCGCGAGCCGCACAATAAAATGAAAAAACCGCAAGAGCCAAGAGCAACAAAAAATCATAAAACAAACGATTCTTAACTATATCTTAATCCATAAACATAATCCAGACTTCAAGAAAATTACAAAAAAAAAATTGAACACGCAACAAATACGTTTAAATATATATATAAAAAAAATACCTTGTATTTAAATATTATAAATTCAAAAACGCTATCGTTTTTTTTTTTTTGTTAACATGTAAAAATTAAAAATATATATCGTAATAATTATTACATTTTCAAATACGTATATTTAAGAGACAAAAATAGTTTTATATTTGTAAAAAAAATACGTTTTGCGTACCTTACGGTATGACACGAGCCGCAGTTTGGCCAGCCCTGAGATATAATAAAAAATAAAGATATTAAATATTTCGAAAATGTCTATTAGTAGTGTGTACGCCTATTATATTGTATATTATTTATTGTCGATGTGACGGAAATCGATAAAACGTAATAAAAAAAAAAAAAAATAATAATAAAAAAGAGAAAACGAGACCGAAACGTCGCGCGTCGTCGGCAAAACGGAAAATAAAAGTTTTCAACTGTGTACGTGTGTCACGTATCGGGTCGACTTTTTATTATAATGATAAATTTAAAATAATAAAACGCCGAAGGTCACTTCGAAGGCGTGTGAAAATTCAACGGATCGTACGACGCGTTACAATATTATATTATAATATAATAAAAATAATACATCACATTTGTATTTTTATTTTTATACTGATACCGTAAAGTATCGCAGCGAAATTCACCGCAAAATCCGCCACGAAATCCGTTCAATCAAATACACGAATTTATTTTTTTTTTTACGCTTATCGATAAACAGGACGAAAAATTAATTGTAAATTTTTATAATCATTTCGTCCGTTCCTCTGGTTGGACTGGACGACTAGCCGTGCCGTTTCGTTCAAATCGAAAATCGAAACCAAAAAAAAAATTCTTCAGCCGCCAACCCACTGGTGTAGAAATTGGAATCGGAAATTCCGGCTTCGAGCCGTTACTGCGAAAAATATCGTATTATTTCATTGCACGCATTATACGAGGTCTGTTCAAAAAGTACTAGGATTTTATATTTAATAATTACAAAAATTAAGTTACACATTATTTAAAGATATCTCCTTCAAAATACTCACTCTCCTCCGGGCGATATGCAATGATCCCTGCGATCTTGCCATTTTTCAAAAGTCCATTGGTACTGTTCCAAAGATAAACCTATGAGTTCTGTTGCCGCGTTCGCTTTAATTTCCTCTACATCTTGAAATCGTTGTCCATTAAGCGCAGATTTTAGTCTTGGGAAAAGAAAAAAAATCACAAGGAGCCTGAACTGGGGAATAGGGAGAGTCCGCGGGACCACAGCAATTTTTTTATCAGCCAAAAATTCACGAATCGACAGAAATGTGCCGGTGCAGTGTCGTGGTGAACAATCGCGGAACGAATTTGGCGGCGCGACCTTTCTCATCTGTACATTTTCCTGTAAAATTGCATGACAAGACTCAATTGAGATTCCCTTTGTTAACTCACGAACGGTTAATCGGCGGGAATTTCGTATTTTTTTCGCAAATTGTCGCAACACCATCGTTTCTGGATGACGTCGACGGTCTTCCAGCTCGTGGATCGTCTTCAGTTGACCGTCGACTGTCTTTGAAACGTTTGAATCACTCGAATGCCACGGAACCACTTAATAAATCATCCTCAAAAAGCGGTTTTAATCATTTCCGTACGTTTCCGTTGCATCATTTTTACCAAGTTTCAAAGCAAAACCTAACCTAACCTAACCTTGATGCGCACGCGTTGTTCGTTAATTTCGGACATGTCGAAAACGGCAAACGAAATAACCGAATGGATTTAACCACGTGAAATATTAAACAGAGATAAGATAGCGACTTCGGGTTTTGTTTAAAATATCCACTTATTCGCGGGGAATACATCTATTTACAACTTGAAACGTTATCGTCTGTAGGTTAGCCGTAATAATATTTGTCCTGGTACTTTTTGAACAGACCTTGTAGATTTTTTAGATAACCAAACCATTTGATGCGTGGAAATAAAATATTTTGAATTAAGTACCGCACTGTATAGAGAATGGCAACGAATGCGAACGATGGCGAATATATCCGAATGTTCTGTTACGTATTTAATATTTGTCCACATTATCCAACGAATTCCAACGAAGAGTATTCGTTTGCGTTCGGTCATATGTGTTTTATTTTTCGATATTATTTAATCTCAGTGGCTAATCGTTAGTGTCTTAGTATCTTCCCGAGGAACCTCCTAAGACGTTTTTAATACGTTTAATTTGTATATTATTAATATTTTCTTATTAAGTTTACAAATTTGTTAATAAATGCCATGAATGAAATGCTTTGAATGCAAACCATGCTGAATGATACATTTCATCTTTTCCCAAACCAGATGTTGAAGTCCCTTCTCTTTGTCCCTCCCTTCTGAATGATGGTAACAAACTATCCATTTTTTTTTTTTACTTGATTTATGTCTAAATTCATTTCATTGGATACATTCATCTATTCAATCATATTTTAGATTTGTAAGCTTGAATTGTGGGTCCCATAAAAAAGTTAAAATAACCGAAAAATAAAATTACATATCGTGTGGTACGGAACGTTGGTTGATAACTAAATCGGAGCAAATTTCGTCCGCACTATGAATAAAATTACTTTGATGTGCCACTCTTTCAATCGAACGTGAACGGAACATCCGATAGAGTTGGATGTGTCTACACTGCAACGAACGATGCCGAACATGCGGTCACACGTGCCAGAATTCGTTGTTTAGTGCGTTCGCGGCTTAAGTCAAGTTTTAAAAGAAAAACGAAGAAATATTTTCCATCTTTGCCTGTTGACGAATACGATTGGGTGCGGTTAATCCTTTCGCAGTAACATCAGGTGCTGTGTTTCATCCAGGATTAGTTGAGCAACTTATAGAACTTCAATCTGATCGTTCATTGAAATTATAATATAATGAACTTACACAATCATCAATTTTCGGAGTATAATTTACATCGAGTATCCGATAGTTGCGGTAAAGACAATAAATACGTTATTTACCATTCTCGACTGCGAATTAGGTTTTCCAACACTAATCAATATTAAAAAAAAAGGAAATGTTAACGGCTTTTATCAGTCGAACAATAAATGCAAGTTATGTTTACCGTCAATCTCTCCTCGAATCGAACTGTTAAGCACACTAATTTTATAGTTTTTTCAAATTGTTTTGTCACTCGTCTATAATACTATATTTTTTTATTTTTCTATGCTTATTATATTTTAATGGTTTTCTAAAATAAATAATTTCAAGTTTTCACGGCACTCACTTAGGGAAACACTGATATTTAAGGTCTTACGGTGTGTGTGTGAAAGTTTTGAAAGATTTTTCGCTAAACGAATAGGGATTATTTTCCGATGAAAAAAACGCATCACAGGTAAAACTAATAGTTCCATCACGATACTACACTACACACAGATCTCGAAATGAACTCGTTCAAATGTACTCGTTCGTCCGTTCAATGTGTATGGACGAACGAACTAAATTTTATAATATTTTATTCGATTCAACTCATTTGGAATTCTATTGATATATTCAATGAAATTTGAACTTTAATTGGGTCGTTAATTTTACTTTAGGTTGCAAATCTGACATTATGAACTCGGGAATAAAAAAAAAAAAATTACAAATCATAATTTATAATTACTAAAATACCATTAATTTCACATTTCGTTAGCTATATCGGTAGTGTATAATTGACTTAATCGGCGGTGTTCCCATAATGGCGGCCCTCTTCTGTATCCCATTCCTCCCGTACTAGACGGGGGAATGATCGAAAACCCAAATTAATATTATTATGTTATTTGTTTAATTTTGGTGTACGATAAATCACCGAGACCGGGTAAAGTTAGACAAAATCAATACGAGCTTTGTACTCGGCAATTTTGTTAAAATATAATATGAACAAGTTTTTGTATTAAATTAACGTCCCCAAGGTCTGAATACACGCTATCAGTATTTAAAATTAGGTATACATAGTACAGTCTGATAAGTTAACCAAAACCGTCTCTTTTGGGCGTCGACCGGAAAAAGAATTCGCGGTGAGAACGTGACGCAGGAGACGGGTCGCGTGTTTTCTCCCTCCGAAAATCCGTCTGGGGCGAGCGATCGATTCCTGCCCCCACGCGTTTTACTTTTGCCGTCTCGCCAAAGTCAATTTTCTTTTAAAAAATCCCCCAAATATTTGTTGGTGATTTGCTGTTTACAGTATACCAATATATTAATCATTTTTAGCGTTGGTCAGTGTCGAATCCAGAATCGGGAAACTGGCGGTTCGGCTATTTTGAAGAGGCTATTTTTTTTGTTTTTTTTTTTAGGGCTAAAAATTGGAATCATTTACTTTTGTGAATAGCGATGTGTCGTATAATTATTATTGAAAACTTGAATGACTTTTCTTATTTTTATCATAGATAAAAACGAGGTAAATTCATCAGGATTCCGGGGCTTAATACGAGGAAAGGCCGTCGGTTTTACCGGCGAAAATTGACTTTGGGTCGGACTTTCTCCCGAAGCCGCCTGGCTCCAGAATATCCGCCACCGGCGGCGTAGGTATGAAAATTAAATGGTATTTTTATTACTATTATTTAAACATCGTTTAAACAATATTGACGTCGTAATATCGTAATTATACGCCGAACTCTATACATCGACAATAATGAAAATATCACGTGTCCGTTATCAAGATGGAACAAAAAAAAAAAAAAATTACGATTAAACACAATAATATAATTAAACCGTACGGAACGCGTTTTTTTTTTGTATAGGCCGTAATGGCCAACGAAAACAACGGGTGGTTGTATTATTATAGGCAATAAGAAAACGCGGAGAAAAAAACATTATACTTTCACTTTTTCCATACAGAGACGTCTGAAACGAATAATATTATAATATAATATATCGTATCATCGTCGTAATATAATTTCGACAAAATACTACAAACGAACCGGCTCCGGTGGTGGTCGATCGTATTCGAAAACATTCGAACGCTGCGCCAGACACTGTTTTACCCGAGTGCGTGTAGAGTGTACCTAATAAAAACGATACTCTCGACTAGGTAGGGGGCGATTTCGGTTGAATGCGGCAGCAATACACTTTGATGTTAAAAATGAAACAAGATGTTAAAAATCACGGTTTTTGTACACTCCCGGGCAATTCTAATAGAAATCGGCACCTTTTTTTTTATTACTATTATTATTATTATTTTTTACTCCCTTTTTCTACCGGTCTGACGGTCGAAATTATAAAACGTAGCTACTTTACGGTGTATACTGTATATATTAGGGCGGTTCTTGTTCATAGAAGAGTGATAAAAAAAAATATGGATAATTCAAATTTTGGACCACTTCACTTTGAATCGTCGTTGTAATCTCTCGGGGAAAAATAGCCAAAGGAGGCAATTTCGTTGTTTTTGACACTTGCCAAAAAAAAAAAAAAAAAAAATGTACACTGATATATATATATATATATATATATATATACATATACACAGGGATAATTGCAGTGCTCGTGCATAAACCCCGTTGTGACATTTATCTATTTCGATGGTTTTCGTGCAGTTTGGTTATTTTTTTTAGGCAGTAATCTGTGTCGCGACGTTACCTATGAAGAATACTTCTATCAGATCCGGCGGAGAGATTATTTTCATTTGCGGGATTGATCCAACGCCCGAAACGAGCAAAGACGAGCGATACGATATTCGAAAAAACTTATATTTTTAAAAGGAAACAATGTGTGTGAAATTCGTGATTCTTGATTTTTAACGTTAATTAGTATATTGTAATTTGTGTTTGAAATACACAAAGCCATGTGTTTGCCTATCCCTGTATATGTATATATATATATATACTGCAAGAATCCGACCAGAAATACGAGATTATCGCGGGTTTTCGACAAAAAAAAATAAAAAAATACGAGTACACCGATAACGTGCTATTATGCTATTATTGTTATTTATTACGCTTTGTAGCAAAACCAAACATATTATATACTATTATTATAACCGGTTACCCGATGGGATCATGTCGTAAGGCGACGTACTCGTATTGTATATACTATAGAACAAAAAAAAAAAAAAAAAAAAAACCGAAAACATGTAGAGAGGCACCTACGAATCCATTCGTTTTTTTTTTTTTGTTTCCCATGACCCCTGGGCCGGACTTAAAACGCACTCGCGTACCAATTTAGTTAAGTGTCCTCCCGCCGCAACCTCGAGAAAAACGCACGGCTCCGGCGGACAACGCACGCAGAGAAACCGTATACGGGATATTAATTGTCGGTCGCGTAGGAGATCGTCGTCGGACATTCCGGATCGTCCGGTGTCAAAACGAAAACGTCTTCCGTAGAGCGGCGGACGGACGGAGGAATTCCCTAAGAAAACCCCGCCCCGGGAGATTAAGCGGTAGAACTACACCGGCCGTGGTACGGAAAAAACGGCCGAGGCGAGCGTAGAGTTACGGGTAAAAACTATAGCGTTCGATGTACAGATCGATACAATACGGTTTAACCGTAGTGAAACCTATAAAAAAAAAAAAAAAAAAAACCCGACGGTATTACGCGTTACGCATGCGCTTGAGCCCCCTTAACACGCCGTGATTAAATAATTACGTTTACGGTGGAATCCGTAAATATTACACGGACCGTCGTGACAACGCTAGGGGGAGGAGTCGGTGTACAAACACCTTAGAGGACACAAAAACGAAAAATGCGACGAACAAATAAAAAAAAAAAAAAAAAAAAGATTGCCGCGCACGCGGGTTCTCCCGGTGTTGTTGCGGGCCAAACCACAGGCTTCTCCTGACACGGCTCGTGTATTGTAACGTGCACGGCGGCGGGAGACGTAGAGACCAACGACGGCGGCCGGGGAGGTGGGCACGCACGAATCAGCAGATAAGTGATGGAATTTATAAGGCGACTTAGTCAAATACCGTGCGTTTATAGATAACGAGTGGAAAATATGCGTTTTCGCTTACGACACACTCGGTGTTTGATCTCTACACAATGGCGTATCCGTTCTTTCATACGATAATCACAATATATTGCTGATACGCGAGAAAATCGAACGAAAACCGATTAACCGGGGGGAACCTCCGAAAATTCGACCCACGACGTTTTTATTTATACGGTTTTTTTTTTTTTTTTGGACTCCGAGCGTAGCGGTTCTAGTTTTACTATGACATGTGGGTGTGTGTGTGTGTTTTTGTTTTCGTTGTAGTTTGTTAACCTTTCTACTAGAAATCAATACTACGATCAAATAACGAAAAAAGACATTTTTTTCTTTTTTTTCCTAATTGCTACATCGAGAAGGAGGTTATTTTTTGATTCGAAAATTCGATCCACGACGTTTTTTTCCAGTTTTTTTTTTTTCTAATTAGTACATTGAGGAAGAGGTTATTTTTTGATTAGAAAATTCGACCCACGACGTTTTTTTGGACTCTGAGCGTAGCGGTTTAGTTTTACTATGATGCGTGTGTGTGAATTTTTGTTTTCTTTGTAGTTTTTTAACCTTTCTACCAGAAATCATACTACTCATCAAATAATGAAAAAGTCATTTTTTCTTTTTTTTTTTTTTTTGCTAATTGGTACATCGAGAAGAAGGTAATTTTTTGATTTTCCTTTCCGTTACCTTCATTATGGGGGGGGGGGGATATACGAGAATATTTAACGCAATAACATTTTCGGTTATTTTCCGTTTTGATTTATTTTATTGTAATCCAGTCAAAAATAATTGTTAGAATCTGACATTTTCCCCGTTTTTTTTCCTAAACGTAGTACAGTTTATAAAAAAAAAAATCTAGCGTTGTTTGAGTTATAGTAGGATTTTTGAGGTTTCTTCTTTTTTTTTTTTTTTTTAACTCTTAGAAAATTTGAAAAACAGGTTCGTAGTAGATTTTTTTTAACCCAGAATCGTTTTTCTATCGTAGAAAATATCGGAACCTATTGTTGCGTACATGTTCGCGTTTTCCGACGGGCTTTCCTCTCATTATTCAAAAAACCACTATTCGGCAAATCTAGAAACGATTTCCTCAACGCACCCGGCTATGGTCAACGTTTCCTACGAGTAATAGCCCCCCCGGATCGAGGCGATGATGAGGCTATTAAGATGTCTAGCCCAAAAGTCATAAATAGATAGGTGACACGTACATAAAAAAAAAAAAAAAAAAAAAAAACTAATAAATTCCTCGGTACGATCGGACACCAAACGCACACGTCACTCCTCGGCGCCCTTAACAATATGCGTGCGACGTGCACATCGTGAACGCAACACGTTACATTTATTTGTGTTACGGACGAGTTATTTTATTTATTTTTTTTTTTTTTTTTTTTTTCCAATCGCGTCCCGGAGAATAACGACAATCGGAATATTCGTTATATTGTATAGACGGCAAACGCGTTCCGGGCAATTTTTTTTATTATCACTGCCAGGAATATAATAATATTTCCGAAGACGACCGTACAAAACTATTATCGGTCGGTACACACACTTAAAACATTGTTTATTATACCGCGCCCGGCAAGTGCCCATAATAATATTGCGTTATACGTAATCTCGGTAATATTTTGGGGATTTATGAAAATTGGATTCCCTCCTGGCCGTCCCGCCTCCTCTTAATAATCGATACGACAAACACAATATTATCGTGACGGGAATTATATTTTGATTGTTCGTTCGTTCGTTCGTTTTTTTTTTTTTTTTTGATCGTTACACTGTCGTGCCAGTCGCGCGGGAGGTGTAACATACGTACATCGTACACTGTGTACAGATAAGAAATTAAAAATAATTTCTTGTAACCTCGAGAGAGAGAGAGAGAGAGAGAGAGAGAGAGAGAGAGACCAATCGTCGCCGGTTCTTAAGGCCCTCCGGATACGTTACTGCTAAGTAGTAAGGAATAATACCTACTCTTACGAGGGCGACTGGCGGCAAATACACTGTGCCCACGGGTGGTAAATTATTTTGACGCTACGTGCCAAAAATTACAAATAATAATTTATTTTTTTCGATCGTGCCATTAAATTATGAAAAATATAATATACGCATATATACCTTGAATATTGTAAGAAAAAAAATATTGTAATTTTATTGTATAATGTATTAATATTAAGAAAAGATTAGTTTAGGTACATAATATAATAACATTACTTTGGTGATTATTTATTTTTTTTTTTTTTTTGTTGAATGCTCGATGGCAATTTGGTAATATTTGGTTTACAATTAGAAACTTTTAATAAAACGCATGCGGCACCATCAGTTTCGTTCGGTTTCTTAAATCAGATTTTATAAAATTAATTTCTGAAAATAGTGACTCGCGTGAATACGTCGAAGACAAAATAGACAAAGTAGCTACTATTTTTAAAATAGAATAATAATCTCGTGGAATTGCATTCCACATTATCAAAATCTTGTTCTCTTTTTTTACGATCAATCTGCTTATTGCCCCATCACGCTAAATTTCTTCCAATTCATTTCTCAGTACAACGGATTTTCGTTTCCATACGATACTCGACTGATAATTTACAAGCTGCATTTCAAAATCATTTAAATTTAACCATTCAAACACTTTTAAGTTGAGTTTTTCAAATGACAACGTATCTGGATAAATAATAATTTTCACGGTTTCTTCAAATTCTTTGAACTGAGTAAAGCGTGTAGAGAACTCATTTACAGCTGTCTCAAATACACTCGAACATTCTTGGATAAGACGATTAATATCAGTTTTATCGAAAATTTCCAATTCCGGAATAAACTTTTTAAGGTAAGGGAAATATTTGAAATTTTCGTTTATCGTGTCACGGTTAAACATTCCTAATTTTACCTGAAATACTCGAATCAATAATAAAACATACTAGTGATTATTTTATTATACTATACTGTTATTGTGATGATATTTACCGCGTCTTCGAGGCAAATATACCAAAAATCCGTTTTCGAGGGTGGGAATAAACGAAGACGTGATTTATAGTTGGATTTAATTTGGAAACCGTCTAGCACGGTGCTGTCCAAACTGTGCACCGCGGTGCCCTAGGGACACCACGAGTCCATTTTAGGGACACCGCGGCCCATACGAATAATTAAATATATTATCGCAATAACCTAAACCGACCTAACACAAGCGAATAATGTATTGGTTTTACTATGATGTGTACATATTTTTTCCTGCCCGTAATTAACTTTTTGACCAGAAAACTTGGTTCAATCATCAACACTATTAGAGGTAGTTGTTGGCAAACGTTTTTTTTTACATTTGTTGTATAGAAGGGCAATTTTTGATTTTATCTTGCGCTTTTCCTTAGAACGGGAAAACCCGAAACAAACATAGAACGCATTAACTGTTTCTATTAATTTCGATTCGGTATTTTTGTTTTAATTCAGTAATGAATAATATTAAAATATTCACTTAATACTTATATGAGCATTTACTAGACGTGGTGCACATTTCAATATATACTGGATGTGTTTAGGTTGTTTATTAATATTTTTTTATTTTCTAGTTGATTGCGGTTTGATGTAAATAAAAATTATTTTAGCCCCATAAATATGCACAACAATTTGACCCAGGTTCACCGTAAGTTGTACCGGATGGTAACAGAAAAATAAACGAAAAAGAAGAAAATATTACCGACCTTATTTGGTTGGTATTTTTTCTTATAAGCGTTTAAAATTCAAACTTCTCCGGGGTTTTCACAGGAGGATACCGCGGTGGCCGAGTTCTATCTAAAAAAATCACCGCCGTCTAAAAGGATTGGGAACCTCCGGTCTTGCAGATAAACGTTAACCCGATGGGGGGTGGGTCGGTGAGTATTTTCCCGCATCCCTTACACGCGAGATAAATTAAATACTTCGTTTCATAATAAAAATAAATTTTCGAGAAAAAAAAATTTCGGTGATGAGAACAAACACTTTTTAATGTCACGATATGTTGTATTAGTTTGTAACTACAAAATACAAATTCGTGTGTTTAATGAATTTTTACACAAACGTTAAAGATAAATTACACACGTGTTGTTCACATAAATCCCCCCCCCCCAAAAAAAATAAACTACTTAAAAATTAGTTATAAATAACTCAAAAAATGCCAGAATATTTTGAAAATTGTACCGCGTCAATAAAGTGAAAATATGTGAATGCCTTTTCCGACGTCCTTTACTCAGGTTTTTGTCATTATTAAGACTATAAAAATGACCTCATCAAAAAAATAAAAAAACACACACACATCCACACACGTCATAGTAAAACCCATACATTCCTACCTCCGCTTAGAATCTAAAATTCTAATTTTAAGTGAATCTCTGGGAGGAAAAAATGTCGGAAAATACGAAAATCTATCGACAGATTTCTTATCTGTGATATATGGACATATGGACAAAATTATGGAAAATGTTTTGTCGATATTTTGATGTGTTTTTTCCCCATATTCAAAAGCCCCAGATCAACTGAATTTCAATTTCGGATTACAATAATAATTAACAAAAAAAATAATAAAAATATATTATATATATTAATAAATATAATATAAACAAATCTCGTTAGAAAATAAAATGTATTTAATTTTAATTTTGAATCCATCGGTCGATTATATTTTTGTCAGTGTATCGACTGCTGTAGGCAGATTTGTATTCGCTCTTGTGCGACACAATAACGAATCCAATATTTTCCATAAAAGGCCGGATGATTCGTTGACGACCAAGTCGACGGAGTCCTTCCCAAATTGGCTTAATAGACTCAACGAGTTCTGCGAGGACGGTCATACGAATAATACTATATTATTATTGTTTCGCATTATAGGTTTGCATAACCACCGGAATTGTAAAATATCCGTGTAAAATTGTATTCAAATAAAAATATTCGAATACGCATTTTAAATACATCGACGCGAATGTCACTTGGTATTGTGTTTTACATATATCTCAAAAGTATTTGTTTTTGAAACTTTAACAATTATTACAATTGTATTCCGTAGTATTTTAAATTGAAAATCGCCGCACTGCACAACGTTGAAAGTTAAATGATGGATTCACAATTTTAACAGTGGCATAAACCAGGATTCGTATGCCCCGAGGTAAAACAATATTCTACTCCTTCCCACATACACGGGTACGCCAAAAATTGTCATTAATTTCCTTATTTCGACCCGGCTTCCTCTAATAATTCCTTGCTCTTATCTATTTTTTATGTATTATTTAATGATATCAAACTATAGTTTATGTAGGCATGAATTTATTACTTAAAAATTTCGCAATGACAAACGAAATATAACTAAAATTGACAATTTGAAGATTGTCCGTGAAATTAACGTTTACACCAGTGGTTTTCAACCTTTTTTTAAGCTAGCGTCTCTCTTTAAAAGCAAAATATTTTCTGACACCCCCTAAAAAAACAAACAAAAATGGTATGCTTGAAAAGTGTAAAATTGAAATAAATAATAGTAATAAATTATAATGGTCAGTGGGGGGAGGGGCATGGTTGTACTTGGTGTTTCAGAGCCAATATTTTTACATCGGATTCAATGTTTGTAAGACCAAGGTACAGGTGTCATCTTTTAACGATGCCGAGACAATTTCTATTTTTTCTTTTTTTTTGTAATTAATTCCGTCACCATGAGAGGAAGGGAAGGCAATTAATAATTTGTTTAACGACAGTCCACAGTCCAGGGTGGTTAGGTTTAGATTGGTTAGATTGGAGCCGAAATTCTGTGAAGTATTCACTACCCCTATAGCTAGCTTTTAATATATCATCAGTCGAAAGTTCGACCAATTCTTCTTGAGTCTGTAAATCTGCTGTTTCAATATTCACAAAGGGATTTACGACCCATCGCGGGAACATCCAAGGACAAAATATTTTCAAAACGTTTTGAAAAAATCTTACTCAAAGACTCCCCCCTCCCCCACCGGTGTTCACAGTAAACTCGTGTGTCGTCAAAGGAGATTTTACTGTCCGCATGTATCCTGTCCGACAGGATTTAACTTGTTCACCGTCCCTCAGAACCTCTTAAACTCCCACCGATGAGTGATATCGCCCACGTTGAGAACCACTGGTTTACACTGACAATTTGTGACTTTCGGACTGTATTATAATATTGTATAGTTTGCATTTCAATTTTTTTTTTTTTTGTCCCTCTCGATTTTGCGTGTCGTACCAATACATATAGTAATATTATATTTTTTGGCTACGGTAAACGCCCACCTCCTTCTTCTTCACCAATAACTTTTTGTAGAAAATTTACACCTGGGTTCATAAAAATTGTGCCACCCAACCGGACAACCTTTCGTCCCATTTGCCTCATGGCCCCACCCTCTGTAAACGCGCCGCGGATTATATACTACGGACATAACTAGGAAATAACTCCCAAACTGCAAATTTGTACGCGATTATAAAACGTTATGTAGTCATTTAATACGACGACCGAAATCAAACTCGACTCACCGTCAGTTTTTTTTTGAAAGCCCGATTACAGCTCGACTTCTTTTCTAGTCCGATCACTTTAATTTTTTTTCTTACGATCGGCGCCCTGTGGTTCGCCGCAGCACCGGAATTCGACGTCTCGGCCATGACTGATTTATATTGTTATTTTTTTTTTTTTTATTGTTTTAAACGCCCCGACGACTGCGACGGCAGCGGACCAAACGATATTATTACTATTTATTTATACAGTTTATAAATTGTCGAGCAAAATAAAATAATACGATGGTAAATAATATGATTTTCAAACGAACGCCGTTGCGCCCGGCAGCCGTCCGATTCGATTTAAACAATATAATCGTACGATACCGCTGCCTAAGCGACGACGAATCAAAACACGAGTGTTCCAGTACATTGTATTATCGTTTTCAATTTTATTGGATTTTTATCGACATTTTGACGGTCTTATTTTCTCGACCATCGAGTTTTGCTCTATAATCGTCCGCCTCTTAGCGGAAACTAATCCCGTCGACGCTCCGTAAATAACACACAATAATATTATTAATAATAATCATATTCTAAACAAACACAATGCTTAAAATGTAAAAAAAAATAAAAAAAAAAAAACAACAGATATATTAAAAAACAGCCGCGTCGACTCGCGATCTCTACCAGGGAGGTCTCCTCGTGATGTGTCTCGGATTCCTAATTATTGCCAGCACCGCCTAATACAAATATATTATAATTTATATAGGTGCCGACCTGTTTAGAACCTTGTCACGCACTTCAATTTTCACATACACAAACCCGTAACGAAAATATGTGTATTATGTTATATACTTGTTCAACATTTTTAATGCGATATTCTGCGCGTATAGCGGATTTTTTTTTTTTTTTTTCTTTAACATTTTTTTTAGATTCTGAGCAGAGCGAGGGTTCTAGTGGTTTTACAATGATGTTTATTTTATTTTTTCCGTAAACAGTTTTTTTCGCCACAAGGTACTACGGCCGATCCATACACTCCCATACGGTTTCCGGTATCAAATTTTGTCTTGTTGGTACTTTAGACAGGTCGTTTTTCGATAAACCCATTAGTATTTCAGAAGCATATTATAGCAGAACAAAAAAAAAAAATACCTACTAAATAAAACACGGTTTTGTCAAACTCGAGTTATTTTGTTATTTATTTTTCACGTATGTTGATTGCTGGGCTATCGTGGCAACAATGAAAAAAACACGACTAAAAATACTACTATGCTCAGAATCGTTTTCCGTTTGCAATATTTATCGTTGCGTACAGATATAAATTGAATTCCCGCCCTTCCCAACTTTTCACCTCCGTGGTGTTTTTTTTTTTATGTTTCCATTAACTAATAATTAACTAAATAATTATACCCACTGTCACAGACGCCGCGGCCACAAGCCAATAAAATGATACTCGCTCTCTATCTATCTACATATCTACCTATCTACAAAGTGTTTTGTCTCCCAACAACTTGGGTGAAAAAAAAAAAAAAGAAGCGATACACATTTTCTAAGAGATGCGCATAACCATAAAATTTTCTAATAAGAAAATTCCGATAAAAAAAAAAAAAAACTTAACACAGATGACTTATGGACGACAACAAGTGGCTTACGAAAGATCTATCGCCGTGCATATAATCTCACTTGCCGTTAAATATATAACGGTCGCGATTATTCGACTCGTGAGTACGCTGTAAATCATTTATCGTTGATATTGTAACGCGTTAATGTGACCATAAAGCGCATATTATTATGGCGAAAAATAATCGGCGTAAAAAAAAAAAAAAAAAATATATTGTATCTGGGCGAATGATGTTAGCCGTCATAGCGTTGATTTTATTTTATATATAAATAAAAAGACATTGCGCATTATCGAGGGATTAATAAATACGTTTATTGCGCAGATTTCGATTTTATATTCCGTACCCGCCTGAATATTATTTACGCAAATATTTGGTAAATAGTTTTTATAATATTTTTTTAATTTGTGTAGTTTGTTGCTAGTGTTTGCGAAGATTAAAAATTATACACGTTCTACGTACCCGCCGTCATTTGAATAGTGACGATTATATTTTGATAATTTCAAAATATAACGAATCGTGATGTCTTTTTTTTTTACAATATTTCAAAAACGACTTTAATTAAATGCAATTTAAATTCTAGAATTGCGTTGCTCATATAAAGTTTGCCGGCTCTGAACCGGGCGACCTTTGGTCGATATTTTGTAGTATTGTGTTCGTAGTATTTTCATTTTCGAATTTGCTAATAAATTGCACTCTGATTCGTTTTTCGAATTCCTCGGTTTGTCATCGCAAACAACGCGTGGCAATATATCAACGAGGAATTCGCAGACATTTCGCTATGGACATTTGGCTATATTTGTTTGTATGTCTCATTTATGTTTGACGAAAAATATAATATCCAAATTGGACAAACAATAAATACCACATGTCGGATTCGAGTTCAACAAGTTCGACTTTTGACGTTATAAACGCAAAGTCACAAAACGAATGAATTAGTTATTATAATAAAATAAAATAATATATGTTGGTGTTGTATTACCGTCAAGAGGCCGTTTTTTATCGTACTTTTTATTACGAACCGTACTCGTATTGCCAATAGAAATATGGGAATCATCTGCCTAGTTGATCGAAGCGTCGTACTTGAACGCGGACAGTTCTTTACGCCGCCAAGGGGCGTGTGTATCATTTTCTCAATGACATCGCAATCTTTTTTCCCTTGTTGACGAGCGGCCAATATTAGATTTTTTTTTTTTCGAGGGGGGGGGGCATTTCGTCAGGGAAAGAGCAATTGGTAAAAAAAATGTAATAATTAATTTAATATATTTTTCGTTTGTACAGGGCTGTCATTGGTTATAGAAAATGTTGGTGTTGGCCAGGGAATGTGTAAAGCTATTGATATCGATATATATATATATATTTTGCAAGAAATTTTAAATATTTCACACTCGGGCGAAGCCTTGTAATTCAGCTAGTTGTGCAATAAAATGTAATGTAATAAACTGTATTTTATTTAAAAATTATTACGTAATTATTTAATAAAACCTTTTTTCATTTTTGGAGCAAATAATACGTAAATAATAACGTTTTTATGAGAGATTTGGTTTCCGCGGTAAAACAACAAATATTTTTCTAAAAAGGGGCTCCGAATTTCCGAATTATCCGGTGGATTTGCCAATAGTTTACTTTCGTAAAAACCCAAGCCTGACAATTACGAACACAACAACAACAAAAAAACATCAGCCAAATCGGTCGCGTAGTTTTGTAGAATGGCTGTCTCAAAGAAAGGCTGTTGAAAGTAGATCCACGTTTATATATATATATATATGTATAGATTTTTTTATTTATACATTGATCCGAATACAAATACACAAATACTTAACTAATATAATGGCTCATTTGAAAATATATATATATATATATATATATATATATATATATATATAAATATATATAAATTATATATAATATATTAACAACAAGCAGTTAGGTGTAGATTTTTAGAATAACGACAATATTTATACACGGTGTCCCACGAAGATATGCAAACGACGATGTCTCCAAAAATAATGAAAATAATGAATGTTCATTTTTATTCGATTCATCGCGGGGGGAGGAATTTATATAAATAACTTTTTAGGTTAGGTTAGTGCTAACTAGTCATAGCATTATTATGTTTTACATACTATTTGTCTGTAAACTAAAAAAATATATTAAAAACTATGAGTTCAATGACAATAAAACGAACAACATGTTCAAAAGAATAAACTCCATAAAATCGATGTTCAAATTTTCTGTTAGTTAGAAAATAAAAAATTATTTATATAAATTATTTACCGGAACATATAAATGTATCATTGAAATATGAATATTACAAGTCCTTACCCCCGTCATAAACAAATAAAACATAATTTCATCATCATCATTATCTTAGGAGAAAAATCTACTTCCTCAGCACCCCCCCCCTTGAATATCAGAACCTGACCTCGGATCTTAGTAGATTTACGTGGTGGGAGGGTATAGGGGAAATTCCAGCAGGAATTTGTCGGGAACTGGGATGGAACAAACGGCGAAATTTTCGGAACAATCAAGCAAAAAAATAGAACATTCGGAACCTCCGGGTCAGGTTCCGAAATTCGGAGTTGAGGGTAACTAGGAAATGGACCTCTCAGGAGATTTCGCAATAAGAATAACTTCGTTCGTGTGTACACCTTGTATAAAAATCGGATTCGATTGTCTAGGGTTCTATTCCAAAGCCCAGAAGCGTTTCCACCGGTTTTTTTTATCTGGCTGAGAATAACGTCTCTCTGGAGTTGCTCATCGTCTGCAGTATCCGACAAAATGTATTCCAATTCCCCGGGAACCAACTGTTGTCCGACGGCCGTCGCATTGATTTCCCGAACTCCCGAGCGTTTCGGCAGACTATTTGGATTCCTCACGCGATCCTTGAAGTAATACTGAAAGGAAAAAAACCAAGAAGAAAAATGCCAAAGTTTATATTTTCAGTGGACGTTTTTATTAAATTTACTTCTTACACGGATTATGTGTTGATAAAACATAGAATCTTAGAATATGATTCTACGACGGAGGCGTATTTAACGTAATAAACACGGTTGCGTGTTTTGCGTATTATCTATCGAAATCTCGATGTTTAATTGTACTCGTATATAGCCGCTGAACATTTACACCGTCGTGCAACATAATTCCTAATGATTTACGTTTCGGTCGTAACAAAAAAAAAAAAAAAAAAAAAACCGTTACGCAACCAAAGTTATTACAGCCGCATTGCTCGAAACACGAAGTCGAATTTTAGATACGGAGGATTAAGACGCGAGATTTACTACGTGGCTACCGAAACACATTCCGCGGAACAACGAGAGTTGTATTTACTCTCTGAAATTCGGTTCAATTTCGGTTTACGCAGGTCGCAACCGACGGTTATCGTTATAAACGCGCCATATTATTATTATAATCAATTACGTAAAAGTTCGATTGCGCAATATACCGAAATAACTCCTGTCGTGCGATATAACAGCAACTCGTATGTAAGCGTACGCGTTTTCGCATAGGCGGAGTTTTGTTTTATAGTGTTTTGTAGAGATTTCGGGCGACCGACGCGAGGATTAGACGAACAAATCCTTCTAGGATTACATATAGGCGGACAAAAATCAAAAAGTTCCGCGGACGCGCAGGTCAGAAATAATTTACTCTGTCGAATCCGAGCCACCGTGTATTGGTAATGCAATACAGTAAAACCAGCTCTAAGACGCTTTTCCGTACGAGACGCTGTTTTCCGTCGGTCCCTAAACGTTTCCTACGCCAGACAATGTAAAAACCACCGGATAAGACGGTGGTCGGTTTTTCTATGTATTATCGGATAAGACGCTATTATTATAAGCGGTAAAACAAAAATTACCGAAAAAAAAAAAAAAATTTGGCCAGCGATACTCGAGAGACAACGGAGAGTACCGGCCGAAATCAATGTACTCGGACTCCGTCCATTAAATCAGTGCAGCTTAAGATTAAGATATTCAACCGGATGTAATGAGAAACCGTTTTCAGAAAGCTGCAGGTGTGTTGAACGGCTCCTAAACAGGCTGACAATTGTTTATTCGATTCTCGCCCAAGACGCTCTTCCGCTTAAGACGCTCTAGAGAGCTGGCCCATTTAAAGAGTGTCTTAAACGTGTTTTGCTCTATTTAAACACAGATAGGTATAGATGACTTACTCACGAGAAAACTGGATATTCTCCCGGGAATGGGGTCTGCGTTTGGTCCACGTCCGGATCTTTCGGCTCATCCGCCGTCGAGAGTTCCGGTGCGCCACCGGCGAATCCGCAGAGTCGTGTGCCGCTGGGTCGAAAGTCCGCGCGAGTTTGTCGTCCTCCGCCGGTCTCCCAGGTCCCCGTCGCTTCGGTGTCCAGCGATCGGATTTCGTTCATCGTCACGGTCGTCATCGGAAATATATAAAAAAAAAAAAAAACAAATATTAAAGCGTCGTACGAAATTGTATTCGGTTATTATTATTATTATTATTATTTTTTTTTTTTTTTTGGTAAAATACTTTTACTATCGTATATTGATATATTCAATAATAAACACCATGGAAACGGAGTGCCCCGGCAGCGTAAAATCTGTTCGGAAAACAATTACAACATATAATAATTAATATTTTATAGCTGTGAGATTGGTTTTGTTAAAATAGAAAAATTAAAAAGATACTTGCCCGGGGATAGGACACTGAGGACAATTTGTATTTATATCTGTACGCGACGATAAACCATTACAGACTGGGTGAAATTCGATTATATCGTGATGTTTCGAAATGCCGCGATTTATACGATTTTCATCAAAATTTGCAAACTCTTAACGGTCATAGAAACACACACACTACAATACGATTAACATTTTATTTTCCTTTACCATTAAGTACGGTTTATTTTGGTGAATATTTGTCAAATTTCCGTGCATCATTGTTTGGTCAAACAATGTTTAGTTACATAAATCGGAAAATTGTACGCGATATTTCGTTATTTATAATCAATTACCATCAAAATCTGAAATTCTAACGCCTATAAAAAAAATAAGAAAAGAAACCTACTGGACCCTCCATATTTTTTTTACGGTCATACTACAAGGCCAACTTATGCAGAATCTTGTGTTTTCGAGCAATTTTCTGAAACAGATAAAATTGTATCAAATAAAAACTAGCGAATTTTATATAGCTATTTATAACTCCAAAAAACGCCAGAATATTTTGATAATTTCGCTACGCCTAAAAAGTGCTCAATTAAGATGTTCGATGGAATTTTTATCGTTTATTTTTAACTGAATTACAACAAAAAACCCACCATCGAAAATAACCGGAAACCGCCGTTGCGTAAATATTCACGGTTTCCCCCTAATATTAAGGAAACTGCAAAAAAATAAATCAAAAAAATTACCTCCACAAACCACCACCGACTAGATTTAAAATGCAAACAAAAAAGCTCTTTTGTTATTTTTCGACTTCTAGTCGGCAGATTTCTGCGCCGATAATACTTTTTTCGCAGTTTTTTCTATTAACCTCATAAAAATACTATGCGATGCGATAGAGACGTGCTGGGGTCGGGGTTTATGTGCACAGCCATTTAATTTGTCACGGGCAATGCCGTGCGGAATCAGTTAGTGTTTTTACATTTCTATTATTTTTATTTAATGACCTGTTTCCGACAAAAAATTTAAAAAAAAAAATAAAAAAAAGGTTTGTTTCCTTTTTCCGCCAATTTAACCGCTTGACCGGAAATGCACTGTGTACTGTGTATTAAAATATGAAACAATATTCAATATTCGTTACGTATTTTATGCGTTCCATACTTATGAATAAAATATATTGTCGCGTACATCGTGTGCGAGTCAACGCGAGAGCATACATTTCCTGGCGGGACTGAGAAACACGTCTTGGCGCACGACTGTGGGGTAAATTGGCGGTCATCGGAACGAGCATTTTGATTTTCGAACGGGGAATTCTCGTAATATAAAAAATTAATGTTTCCGAATACGGATTCGTCGACAACAGTCGCCTAGGCCCGATTTCGAAAACGATTTTTTTTCGCGATTAAACCACATTGACCCCAGCCAACTTACAAGAGTTATCCAGGCGAAGATTACGTCGTTGGTGGTCCTATAGATGGAAAACACTTGGGGTTACTCCTAACTGGCCGTTTTAATAATCTGCACGATTTTATTATGCGGTACAGAAGAGGCTGTAGCTGCTTTTCCGAAATTAGTTGATAAGTGTATGACAATATAAGCAATGGATCTCGTAGTCGGTAATCGTGATTTTTGTAAATGTATTTGTATTCGACGTTCAAATTGTATTTTTAATATCGTTTATTTGAATTTTTCACGAGGCCCTCAATGAAAACCCGGTAAAAAATATGACCCGCGAATGAATAAAGGTCGCCGACCACGAAAACCACGGTCCGTCCGTTGTTGATCAGACCCGAGGGTCACGGTCGTCTCGAATAATCAATAAATTATTGATCATCTACGAGCCATTAACCAGCCAACACCGAAATGAAAACAACAATCTCATTTTGCAAGTTCAACAAATTAGAGCGTAACAAAAAATGCGCGTTATCATGATAATTTTTCGGTCAATCCGGTCTACATTGGGATGTAAATGTTTTTCTATATAATACGTCTCGTATTGTTTCGATGAAGCTTTTCCGGTTTTGGTCGGGTGTTTAACAAAAATTGTTACTCGAAAATAAAATCATTATTGTTCTGATATCAACAAAACCGTAAAAAAAAAAAATTAAAAAATCCTAATATATGTATGACTAACTGTTATATTATATTATTATCGTGTACGATATTTATGACGAAATAATAGGTAACTATATTATAATCGTAATATTTTACGATTAAATTCGGTATAAGCATATCGTTGTTTTAGCCACGCGACGTCGTAATGACGTGGTTCCTAAAAAAAAAAAAAAACAAAAAAAAATTACAAAACAATACTTACACGACCGAAACAAATACGCGTCAACCTATTTTTTTTTTTTTTTTTTTAATTTTTTTTTTTGTTTTATAAACTATGACCTCAGCAACGGTAATCGAATTAATTTCGGTGCGTGCCGGCGACGTTTCGTTTCGTTTGTATTTATACGATCACGTCATTATTATCGTACAGTTTATATCGGGAACAGTTAGTAGTACGCATAGTACGACCGATTCACACGTAATTTAATTGACGACTCTGTATCATTTCCCGGATTAAGTATTAACGTAATCGATTGCGATATAATTACGAGACTCGTAAAACGAATGGGCCAACACTGGGAAACTGTTTGAAAACCGTTTCTCTCTCTCTCTTTTTTCTCAATATTGTATTATATGGGTATACTATCGTATGTATATGCGTATCGGTTTACATGTTTTGCCGTTGCACTTAATCCAATGGAAAATAATCTCAAACACCTGAAAACTGTTTGCCTAAATTTTTTTTAGACGCGATACGGTTTTTAATACGATTCGGGACGTTTTTTTGTATGTGTAGGGGGGGGGGGAAGGGAAATGGGTATTTATAGCTATTCGAAATTGTCGAGTTATTTTTTTTTTTTTTTTTGGTTTTGTATGTGGACACAACTTTTTGGGCATTGTATTATAACGCTGGAAAATTTCAACGAAAAAACGTTGTCATCTACAACAGTAAAGTACACCCGTGAACGGTTCTAACCTAATCTAATAAATTTATTTTAATTATTATTATTATTATTATTTTTTTTTTGTACGTTTTACATTCCGTAAACACGATAATAATCCGCAAATTAATATACGCCTAATGATAATAATGGTCGAGCGCACAAAAAAAAACCAACGACGACGGTCAATATTATTTTAACGAATCCCGCGATGACAACGACGACGAATGCCGTTTTAGAGTTTTAGACGGCAACGTCGGACGTAAAAAAAAATTATCTTATTAACCCAAAGGCGTAAGATATCGTTACGTATTGTTTTACATATTGCGGAATAACAACGCGCGTCACATAATATATTATAATCCCGGACTTTTTTTCGGGTACATTCCGTTACAGTCTAAACGCCGTACAATACGTTTATAAATATACGTACGAGTCTATACTGTCAGGAGACGGATGTGTTTCTTGTGTCCCGTTATCGTCTCTCGTCGACCGCCGACAGCCGTAGGCCGCAGCCCACGACGATTCGTTTGTACACCGTGCGCCGAGCCGCAGGTTTTCTACCGGAACCCGAAAATTCGGTCCGTCAAAAGACGACGGTGAAAATCGTATTATTATTATTATTATTATTATTATTATTATTTGCGTTTAAAATGGATTATCGCTTAAGAATACGATTAAACCGACGACGACAAATCGTATCCGGCGCGCACGCAGCAATTATGTCCGCCGCCGATGAACCGCCAATTCCGAGCTTATTCTTACACCCACCCGAGGGTATAAAATTGTACCCGGCACGTCAATAGTAATCGTCAACGTTTTCAAAAAAAATTATTGTCGGCGCACGTTCGTGGGGTGTCGTTATATTACGGCAATAATGTTATTATACCATATTGCGAGTTCCCACGTGTGCAGTAATGGCTGTTGGCGTTAACCTATTTCGTTTTTTTTTTTTTTCGATTTTTTCCTCTCTCTCTCTCTCTCTCTGTCTCTCTATTTTTTTCCATATGACAATTCGTGTGTGTGTGTTTTTTTTTTCTTTCCGTATTGTACAATCGAGAACCGTGTAATGTGTTTATTTGTATTCTAGCGCACACGGTCGCAAGTCAAATCGTACGAAATATATGATATACAATAAATATATGTATATTGGGAGGGCGATGAATAATGCTACACACATGTGTACTTTACGTCACATTTGTTTGGAAACACCCTCGTCCACAGCCCTCTGACTAATTCTCACTCGATGTTCACGACGATTTCTCGTTTCGCGTTTTCGTTGGGATTTCTTCGCGGTTAGATTTTTTTTTTTTCCTCTCTCTCCTACCGTCTAAACGGTTTTTATCGCTGTCCGACGCGTAACCGCCGGATTCTGCAGTACGCGGGTCCGGTTCACCGTGGGTTTTTTTTTAAACCGATACAAAACTCCACTGTTCTATTATAACACTGACTATGAGAAATAGTCTACAAATAGGCGGGGAGTTTTTTTTTTTAACATTTGAGTTGCCGGGTTGTGTTCCTTCCATACCGTATGTTCGGTCATTTACTAAACTTATCTATACTTACCTACTTAAAGTAGGCGACTACTTTCATGCTGCACCGTTCAATCTCACAAGGTGCGTTTTATAGAGTGGTATCGGCTGCCCCTTTTTCACAGATAGTAGGCCTAATCCACTGTATCACAAAACGAATAACTGAAACACAAATATTATGCATTTTTACCGTTGCTGCAAGGTTAGGGTAATATAAGTCCCTGAGGACTTTATGGATACGGTTCGACAAGGCTGTCGTGTTCGAAACCGAAATAGTTGTCCGCATTTTTTTTCTTTTTTTGGTCACTGTTTTATCTGGACACCTCGTGATTTTGCATCTACTTGGTCTTGGGTTTTCCGGTTTACACTCGGAACACGTCTTAACTTCCTAACAGCAGTCGACATGTAATATATGTATATAGTATATAGTTATGCAAGTGCAATAGTATACTTATACCTCTATAAAATAGATGGAACATTCTGCAGTGCTCGTCCCGAGGACTGAGAATTGCGATTGGACCAGAAATGCCGAATGGAAAATTCAAACCGCCTACCTCCCGGTACTCTGAGCAAATTACGCTCCGTCTTGAGCCGATCAACACTTGTCGGTTGGCGGTAAATTCGAATCGACCAATCGGAAGCATGCATATGCGGTACACCAGAGGAGTATGTATTGCACGTGTCCTCGATTGTGATCGATTAACGGTAGAGAGAGCCGAAATTATCAGCAAGATAACAGGAGACGGAGGCAGCTGGCCATGCTAGCCTGCTGACATGGTAGCGACGAGAGTGAGGTAGAGGCACTTTGTACTTTTGCGAAGTGTGCTCTCACAGAGAGGACAGATAGATGAGAGCTATGTAATCATAAGCACTTTACCGCATACGACAGTATGCGACTGAAGTGCTACTCGCCCTGTCCCAGCGGGTATAGAATTCCCCGGGCCGGTCGTAAGAGGTAACCAACTAAGACCAAGGGGGGTGGCCTTAATTGCATTAAACTTCACTGGGGATAGACGCCCAGGAGGAATCTGGAGACCATCGAAACAAACTAGTGTTTCTATATCTCCAGATCAGGCCAACCACTAGCCGGTCGATTTGGAGACTAAAATAGTGGGAGAGGTACCACCTCGGGTGAATCGACCAATATTCACCTCAATTATTTATTTGTACCACGGGAGAGGGGAAGCCCAATACACGTCCGGACCGAAACATCGTTCCGGAAGCATTGCCCCTCAAGGTTGAGGAGTCTATTTCGACTGAAACGTAGAGGCTGTTGGGTCAACCGTTAGATCAGTGGTTCTCAACCGGGGTGACATGTCACCCTTGGGTGACATGGATCCAATGTAGGGGTGACAAGAAAATCTTGGAAAAAGTTTAAAAATTTATTATTTTTCTGCGTACTGTACTTTTTATAGGGCTTGTAGTTTATATTATTATTATTTTGATGTTAGGGAGACGTAGTGTTGGGTTATCGTATATGAGGGTGACATGAATCCAACAAGGTTGAGAACCACTGCGTTAGATAGTAAAAAACCGCCGACCAAGCGGGCAGAAGGCGCCGAATACGACTCACGTCGTAGCCCGAAGCAGATAGCTACGGCTTTGCCGGTTCCGGTTGTTCCGTAGAAGACCCGCGGGCGGCCGTGAGTTAAATCGCACAGTTCGCCCGTGCTCCTGCGAATGTCTTTAGTAGCCAAAGGCTACAGTAAAGCATCCGTTATGTAGGTGAGCGCTTGTGCAAGCCACAAAAACTCGGACTCTCTCCTGTTCCACATCGATGTTTAATGCATTACTAATTACGAATTACGATAACGAACACCGGGTGTAAATATACGAGTAATATTATTATTTTTGTCTGTAAATTCCTATATACGTAATATTTTACTTGTTGTGCTGACAGATTGTGTACAGAGCAGTGTACAGATTGTACATTAACTTATAATACAGTCGAATGTGATTAATTGGAACTACTTTAACGCAAAATCCAAGATACCTCGAACTTTTTCTTCTGTCCCTAGAATTTCCTATTTAAACAATGCAAAAAAAAATCTTATTTTACTGGAATATTTTCGTGAATAAGTCGAAGTGTTTTTATCAAATATTTTTCAGATTCAGACAGTTTGTCATCAGTAAGGACTATAACAAGTACTCGATTATCGGACGAAAGAGATGACAACAAATGTACTGACCCCCGCATCCCCACGATTGAACAAGCACACATACATTAATAATGTACTGAGGCGATTTATCGAAAACAAACCAGAGGTCAGCGATGAAGTTTTAAAGTTTTAAACATAATCGACCGATTCACTGCAAATGCTCCTCCGGTCAACAACAAAACTCAAACAAAAATCAATACTTTTTTTAAAATAATTTTCTGTTTCTAATTATTGTCTATACATTTTTAAAATTATACATACATATTGTAATAAACACATACTTTTTAGAAAAGATTGTCTAACCTAGTTTACGGATTACTCGAATTCTTGGATAAGTCGTACTTCGTTGCCGGTCCCTTCAACTTCGAGTTAATCGAGTTCGACTGTAACAATAATAATAATAAAAAAAAAACATAAATAAAACATTACAGACAAATCGTAGCAACACATTTCATTTTCGTAGGCCCTAGGCACGGTGCCTACACGTCTATGGCCCTGCACGTCGCCGACGTCAAGTCCGAAATTAATTTTTTGCAATTTTTCGCTCCGGATATTATAATGCGCACCCAACTACCATTATAATGTAGCCTATGGGCGTATCTATGTACGCTACGATTGTACACCTACGATAAAAATATGATATATCGATCACCGTACACGGTCAATATAAATAATATATAAGTGTAACGATATAATTTGTGTGGAATATGCCGCGAAATGTCCCGGAATCGCCGGCTATCGTCCGCCCACCGACGCGCCTCGGGAGCACGCCCAAAATGCGATCGATTATATTATTATATGTCAGTAATACAATACCGTTTTTGGAATATGTTTTTTTTTTTTGCAATGTACACGCGTAATGTTTTTATTCGCCGGTTTTAACAAATGCGCGGTAGAGCCATCGATGGACGCGATTTAAATCGCATTAGCGAAATGGACAAACTGATACCGACATTGTACACTGCGATTTCGGCCTTTGGTTCCTTTGGTTAAAATTCGGTCCCTTGTCATTTCACGAGACGATATTTACGACACACTACTAATATAAGCGTATACCTATACAAATGCGATTTTGAATATTTACGTTTGAAATTTTGTTCGAAATTGTCGAGAAAATTGCCTATACGCGACACTTGAAATGCGAAAAGTGGCGCGTCGGCCGATTAGGAAAAATTAAAAGTCGCCCGTCTCTCGAGAACGCGAAAACATATTATATACGTATAGTACGTAAAGTAATGGTATGCAGTGAACAAAACTAGCCAGACATTAATATATCCCTTAAAGAAAACGGAATAGAGCAATTCAATAAATTTAAATATTTAGGAAACATAATAAGCAACGGTGGTAGATCAAAAAAGGAAATAAAAAGTAGAATAAGGCAGGCCAAAAAAGCATTCCTACATAAGAACAAACAATTATTAAAAAAAAAAAAAAAAAAAAAAAAAAAAAAAAAATGTAGAGCTAAGAAGGAGAAAACGTTTGATTAAAACGTATGTATGAGGTATAGCATAATATGATAACAAAACAGATGAAACCACCTTAGAAAGCTCTAAAAATGTGGTATTTGAGGAAAATGGAAATCATAGTATGAACACAAACAAAAATGAAGACAAACAAAGAAGTGTTAGATTTAGTAAATGATATGAGATCTTTACTGAGCAGTTTAAGATTAAGGCTAAGACATAAGGCATATTGTAGGTCATACGCTGAGACACAACGAAAAACTCCATAGCGTCATATTGGAAGGTATGGTGTAAGAAAATCGTAGAAGGGGAAGGTCAAGAACGTGTTATATAAGTCAAATAGTCGAAGATTCGAGAGTCGATTCATAAAATTACCTCAACGACATAGCAATTAAGATAGAGAATCTCGGAGAGAACATTTTATGTAGACCAATCTACGGATTGAGACAACAAAACATACGCGTAGACACGAGTGCGCGAACGCGAGCTACAGTAGGTTACATGTACATACGCACAAAATATAATATATACATTGTAATAAAAAAAAAAAAAAAAAATTAAATAAAAAATAAACGAAAATATTTGTCCGCACGCGTGTTCTCGTATAATATTATTATCGTGTGCGCGTTGCAGCGGAGTGAAGGTCTCCGGATTTCGGCCGACCGTGAACCTATATCTATACGGCAGCCGCACCATGGGTTTGTCCTTAAATGTGTACATGTGTGTGTGTGTGTGCGTCACTTTCATTGTCAAGTTCGTTGAAAAAAAAAATAAAAATTAAAAAAAACGAAAACTAAAACTGAAAAAAAAAAAAAAAACGCTTAGCCCGCCCGTGCGAATTTGTTCGTCGTCGCCGACGTTTAAACGGAAAAAAAAAAAAACAAAAAAAAATACCAGAAACTTCGTCATCGTCTGCTTACTGCTTATATAATAATTATATTTTATTGTGTACAGATACAATTCCGACCGTAAGCCGTTTTCCGACATAAACCAAACACTCCTCCGTATCGTTTCCGTTCGGAAATGATTATTAATAATAAAAATAAAAAAATCACGCAATATTTATTTATTTATTAGTACGGCAAAACGAAGAGACGACGATATTATATGATTTAAACGGGAACAGACAGAGATTCAATTAATTTGAGGAAACAAGTGATAGAAGATAATACGTACATTTACCCGACAAAATAATAGCGGTAATAGTAATAAGACAACAATCGGAGCAACAAATAAATACATTTTTTAAATTAACATCTGGGTTTTGAATCGAATCGACAGATTGAGGGGACGCGTTAAAGATGTTCTTGAGGTATCCGTTGGATTTTCTCTTTGGTCAGCCTTGTAACTAGGCTTTGTGTAATGTGTTTTGGTCCGGGATACCCGCAGTGACAGCTTGGATCGGAAACAATATAAAGCAGACCATATCTTCCAAAGGAGTTTGACCATCCAGGTGGTGTAATCGAATTACTCGTGCCGATGCTTCGCGTTCATCGCACCTAAATTAATCGTATACGATACAAAGAAGATGAAGTAAAACGGCCCCGCCGATTATTGTTGCCCGCGACCGGTAAATCCAATGGAATTCCACCGGTATTACATCTGAAAATTCTGAGCGTATGTGTACGACATTTGTACGACCAGAAATCTCGTTCTGATCAAACAACGACGACGACAAACGAACTGGTTATATAGAATTTCGGATTCAGTTGGTGAAATGGGGAGGTCGTTTTTTGATTTCCCTTGTAGTTTCCTTAATTACGGGAATATTCGTTGATTTTTTTGTTGTTGTTGTTGTAATTTAACTTGCGATTTTCGAGCAATCGGTCGGAACGGAGAACCGGAAATGTATTCCGACCTACGAGTTGGCAAAAAAATGTATATACACGGGGTTATTCAAAACGATTGGTCCGATTTAAAATAGCTATACAACGGTTAAGTATAAATTTTATCTTATCGAATTATATACCAATAAATGGAGGGTATTGCTAAGTTTTAGAAAGTCATTAAATCGTGATCGTTAATGCCGATAAGGAAGTTTTCGCGGAACATTTCGACCGTAAGTGTGAGACGGTAATAACTGTGCAACGCGATTTCCGTCGTCGTTACGGGACCGATGCACCGTCGACGTGTTCTGAGCACACGTCGATGGCAATCAGTTGGAATAATTCGGGCGTGAGTGCAAAGAAAAAAAAGCACAGGCTTACCTCGTGTATCGGATTGGCGATGCGAAAAGAATTTGAGAGAGTATTCAGCGGCAGTCCGTGCAAGTCAACCAACCGCGCAAGTCGATGACGGGGGAATTCTAAAAAAAAACATCCGGTTCGACGTGTATCGAGGAGACGGCGATTAACCGTGAAACCCATATGGATAGTTTTTTTTTTTCGGGATTCAAAGCCTACCGACAAGATCGAAACGATTTTCATTTAGCATTTTTATGCGGGACGCTATGCAGGATGTAAATTTCGCCGGTCGCTTGGTTTTCAGTGACGAAGCAACTTTCCACTTTGGTTGGTAAGGCGAACCATCGTAACTTTCGCATATGGGATACGAACGACCCTTGGTGCCATAATCCATCACGAACGTGACTTAACAAAAGTTAATGTGATCTGTGCCATATCAAAGACACAGGTTTATGGCCTTTCCCCCTTTTTTTTTTTTTTTCTATCGAAAACACAGTAATCGGTTGATCTCATTTAGAAATGCTTCTGACCTGGCTACTTTCACGATTAAGCAATGATTCTGATTGCTACAATCTAATTAAACTTTACATATTCGTGTTTTATTGAATGTACAATATATTGTTCTAAACGTAAAATATAAAAATATGTAAGCATATTAAAGCGCGCGTGTTATTTTAAGACATTTTCATTAAAAAAAAACACTGCACGGTAACGGTATGTATCGCAGATACAGGCATACGGATAAAATAAACTAAAATTTGGCGATTTCGACAATCTTATTTTCCATTCGTGTCACGGGACTTTGAAAAAACCAAATAACAAAGTTTACTCTAGTTCCGTTTCGAAAAGTAGGTTTACTCAAAAGTTGCAAGTATAAATATAATTACAGTACCGCGTGCGTTCGGGGAATACTCTTTGGCACTCTACAATTCAGAAATTGTGTAGCACTATATGATTTGCGGTTATTTGTTTTTTATTATTATTGTCCCATTCACAACGATTATACATCATCGTTGTACAATGAAACACAATTCACTACGATTAATTTCGATATAATATTTATCACGCACTGAACAACAACAAAAAAAAAAAATAAATAAATAATAATAATAAAAATATCTGAGCATTTTAAACATAGGACGAATCGTATCGATCTAACCATGTACGCTGAAGAAAATGAAAAAAAAAAAAAAAAAAAAACGCTTTCCGACGCGTCTGCTAATGAATCAGTCAACAATCTACCTGGATTGTTATCGATCGGTTTTGTTATACCGTCCGTATAAAAATGTCGATAAAAAAACGTCTCCGGCGTACCGGGGATAAATGTTATCGTACAATATTCTGCCGTACGAACGGCGGTGAATTTTGTCGAAATATTTCGGCGCGCAAGTGCAGCCCGCGGGGTGGTCCGCCGCGACGATGGCACGCGACCGCCGCACGGTAAAACAAATACCTCGGGGCCGGCGGAATTCCGGACAATCGGCTCGGCTCGGCCGCACGCCGTCGCGGAGTGACTTTGCCGACGTTTTTGCCCGTCCGCAAGGACCCCGGCGGCATTCCCCGACCCCGGGGGGTCGGTAGGACAGACGTCGTGACGGACCGCCCGAAACTTTCCAGCGGAATATCTCTGGTTTACACGGCCCCTGGTTGGGTTATTATGTAAAATTCCGTTTCGGGAAAACGAAAAAAAAAAAAAAAATTGTCCACGGTATGTAGGCGAGTGTATAGGGCGGCCGCCGGGTGTATACGTTCGCGGGACCCGATAACTCCGGTCAAAAAAAAAAAAAATGGACAAGGAATACGAATTTCAAACCTACCCGGTAGATACCGGGTTTTCTTGTATTTCCGGCAATCATACCGGCCAGGTGGTGGGCTATAATTATCCCGAGGGTTAAGATTCGCCTGTTCTACCGGCCGACCGCCCGCCGTCCGCAAATTGTCGACACGTCGCCTTTTGGTCTCCCGGTACTCAATGTCTCGTTTATTCCATAAAAATAAAATCATTTTTAGGGGTTTTTTTTAATAAATTACCGCGACTCGGTTGATGTTTATCGTAATCGGGTGCGATCTTCACTAGTATATATATATACAGTAGAAGCCGCTTATTAGAAACACTTTGGGACCAAGGTGAAATGTGTCGATTAACCGATTGTTTCTAATAAGCGATTGGTATGATTTGTATAAAAAAAAAAAAAAAATGAAAAATATATTTATGTTAACATGTATATGTATTTAAAAAAGTATATGTACAAATATATATTATTAAATGGATTTAAAATATGTATGTATCGAAGTTTGCTTTTTTGCGTCGAGTAACTCCATAATCATATTTTCGTACGAGTAATGCTGCTCAAAACCTATTTCATCCGCACGGTACTGGACTGCTCTCTTGAGGACACTAAGAGCTTCCACAATTTCCTCGTTTGATGTGGGTGCTAGGGGTGTCTCGCTGTTTTCTTCTTCATCATCAGTATTGGTGTCCCTTGCTCTCCGTGTGTTTTAATGAAGCTGATGTTCTCATTTTTCTTCCGACGTTGAAACCATCCTTCCGTCGCAATAAATTTGTCTTTCCCCATTTTCTTTGCCAAGTCTTCTGCTTTTTGACGTAAAAGTGGACCACTAATACGGGCATCTTTTTTTCTCACTTGTAAAAACCATTCCTTTAACGCTTTGTCTACAACTTCTTCTTTTCCGACTACTAGTTTCGTTTTCCATTGTTGCGCGTTCAATATTCGAACGATCTTTTAAAATCCTATTTAATGCGGAATGAGAAACGTTTAAACGAGCTGCGGCATCATGTAAACTGATTTTTGGAAGCACATCGTATGACTTTAATAACTCGGCACTTCTGTTTCGATCTTAAATCTTGGCGTTTAGACATTTTTAGATTTTTAGAAAAACGAAACACTAATCATCTTTACGTACGCACGCTGAAACTGAACTACAAACGATACGTACAGGGTATCAATTATTCGTGTTTCTAATAAGCGGCGTCTACTGTATATATATATATGTTAAAAGTAATCAACCCTTCCGTTCGGACGGTTACACCGTGACAATATTTTCCAACATCATACAGGACGATTATTATTATTAGGTTATTGTTTTTTTCAAAAAAAAAAAATAAAAAAATTAAAAAAAAAACATAAAATCACTATCTGAACTATATTCTTCAACAACTAAAATACAACATTTCCCCCCCAACCCGTTTAATCATTAATTATATGCCTATACACAATTCATATTTTGGCCAAGAACAATTGTCAATTTAAACCCAGGCGAATCAAGCAAGGTACAATATTAATAAGTTAATAAGTATAAAAAAAAATTAGGTCGATTTTAATACTATTAATTTTCATTAGTAATTTTAAAATTACGTAATAATTATTACGTGTCACCGATTGGTTTGACTGATTATATTTGGCGGAATTTCGTCAAAGTTCTTTAAGGCTAATCTTTTATCAGTACACAACGATTAAGTCAGTTGGTGACGGCCAAAGCTGTGACCTTAATATATAATTTTTTTTTTTAATTGAATAGATTTTAATATTTGTAAGAAAATATGTACATGATTTAAGCCGAAAGATATGTTTAGGGGGTGGGGGGAGGTAAATGGATTTCATTATTGTAGTGATTTATATTTAGAGGAAAATTGTTTGATTTTTTTATTATTTTTTTTTTTTCAGACATTATAACGAATCGTTTGTCGTGATCGTATTCACAATGTTTTCAAAAATGTTTTCGCCTTAGGTTCCGTACGCCGTCGTAAATACATTTAAACATTTGATTATCAACGCGACATACGTTTTAATAGGGTTGCCAATTGGAAATCGTTAAACCAACAATACATTATATAATGATTACAAAAAAACCCCCCGCCGAAATGTTTTCGCACGGATAATCGCTGGATCACGGGTGAAGGCCTGACCACCCTGTATACATGCGAGTGCCCGCCTCGCGGCAAAGTTTCATTATTTACCCAGTGGAGTCTGCGTCGCATTAGCCCGTCACGCGGACGTCAGCGGCGACGGCGCGCGACTGCGGTTCTGGGGCCTACAACCGGCTAGGGTGGAGTTATCATTATTAATATTATTATTGTTTGCCGTAGCCTGCGGGCCGGTGCGAAATCGCCGAGATTACATTATGACGGCCGAGGAAAAATATAATGAAAATCGTCGATAATAACCGTACAGTGAACAACATAATCCCGTCCGACCGTCCGTCAACAGAAAAAAAAGAAACGTAATTAATGTAAAGACGGGACCACGTACTGGCGCGAGGCGGGGGGGGGGAAGAAGAAATTTGTCAGCTTTGCCGAGACAAAAAAAAAAAAAAAATTGATGATATTTTGGTACATATATCTCAATCAACACGAGAATTTAAATTTCTTTAAATTACAGAATTGAAATTATACATTTTGGCCGGGTACAAAAGAGTTGTTAACGTCGACCCGCAAGAGCGGTGTACGGGACCGTATAGGTTTAATTTTCGGTACCGGGGCACTGAAGCTTATTATGTTGAATTCCGTTAGGAAAACGAAAAAAAAAAAAAAATTGTCCACGGTATAATGAGTACGCAGGGTGGTGGTCGGGCGTATACGTCGGCGGGACCCGATTTAGATTCTGGTCTAAAAAAAATGGACAAGGAATACGAATTTCGAACATCCCCGGGAGATACCGGGTTTTCTTATTACGAATGTGGGGGGGGTATAAAAATCCTAGAATTTCGGCACTGCCGGATTCGGAGCGATCCTAAAATATTTGTACCCCCGGCGTGTATATATCCTAGCGTAATCATACCGGTAATGGGAGAAGGGTATAATTATCTCGGGGGTTAAGATTTGCCTGTTCTACCGGCCGACCGTCCGCCGTCCGCAAATTGTCGACACGTCGCCTCTTGGTCTCCCGGTACTCAATTTTTCGTTTATTCCTTAAAAAAAAAATAAAAAATTTTTAAGAGATTTTTAATAAATTACCGTGACCCGGTTGATGTCTTACGTAAGCTGTACGGTTTTCCGTTTTTGTTGTCCGTGGTCTTGTGAGTCGTTTGCCGTCTGAGGATTTCGATAAATAATATCCGGTATATTCGAGACGGACGCGAAGAAACAAACCAATTGTATAGAATTATTTATTTGTTATGAGTTCTCATATCTAAAACCTCAAAAAATCCCTAAACGTTTGTCGCGAGGTCTCGTATTAAATTGAATTTACAAAGAAATTGTCAATCAGACGATATCTCGTTTTCTAGGTGTCAATAATCGGTATTATCTTCTCGGATTCGAAATCCACGGCGGCGTTGCCCCGTTCAGCCGGTGTTTGCAATTATCGAACGGCATTATTAGTAAACCTATGAAAAACCTCGTTGCGGTCAGGACGAATTATGGCGAGTTCTCGTATAAGATCTCATGTTCGTTTCGCCGCGATCGACGATTGATTCTCGATCAACCGTATTCCGCGCTGTAGGGGCGATCCGTACAAACCGAATAAAAATAAAATTAAAAAAAAAAAAAAAAAAAATCAACGAGTTATCGCCGTCGGTATCTCGACGATCGATCGCGTCCTGCACCAAGGGCGGTAAACAACCCGCGTCCAAGGATTATGACCTCGAGTAACACACGTGGGAAAACACGTGTTTAAACGATTTAAAATTGTCCCTAAGACCCGTACACGTGTACAATAATTGTTTACCGGAGCCTCGAATCGGTGGTTCTCTCTCTTTCACTCTCTCTCTTTCTCTCTCTCTCTCTCTCTCTCTCTAGACAACCCCCTCAGTACGATAACAATAATTATTCCCCTCTGCTCGTCCCGAATTTCAGTACTAATTGAATCTCGAAACGAGAAATACAAATAATAACTGTATTATTTCGAGTGCTGGTATAAATGAAAAAAAAAAAAATAAAAATGTATATATATACCAATAATACCGAATGTATAGTTCGTGTTCATTCAGCCCGTCCAAACTATAAAAAAAAAAACATTTTATATTAAACGCGCAATGCAACGCAAAAAAAAAAAATGTAGAAAAAATCAGACGTCATTCGCACCGTCTATTTCGATTCACTGTTGTAATTCAGTTAATAATTAGAATAAATTACTGTATACGATAAACGATTTTGAACGTAGTACGAGCAAACACGTTTAGATAAATTTAAATTGAAAATCGTCACAACAAAACAATTTGTGGACTGTCTGTGTTTTTCACATCACATTTTTAAGCATTTTTTTTTTTTTTTTTTTTATAGCCAATAAAGCTTTATCCACATAAATCGGATAATAGTACGCGAAATGATTTTTGTTTTATTTTTATAGAGCCACAAGAAGAACCACTTGTCGTGAACCTTCAACCTCGATCAGATTTTCAACCATATCTATTATTATATTACCGTATTTGCATATAAAAAACAAATAATAATTTTTAAACTGCAAACTAAAAACTAAAACCTAAAAATAAAAACAAAATTCACAGTTGGGAAAACAAGTAGGTCAAAAGCATTGTTGAGAAGCCAAAACAATTTTATTCATATAGAAAATCAAATTAAAACTAAAAAAAACCCAACAATTTCGTATATGTAGCTAAAAACAACTAAAAAAAAAGACATTTTTTTGTATATTGAACTTGCCTAGAAAATGATAATATAAATAATGGATGAAAGTTTTCGGCTTCTACCTATATGGTGAATTTTTACTGGATTACAACAGGAAGGCCAAATCGAAATTAACAGAAACCGTTATTGCGTAAATATTCTTGTTTGTCCAACGTTTTTTTGAAAAATCCAAAGGTTTTGATAGGAGCAGCGAATTTGCTGGTCCAAAAGTCAATCAAAAACGGAAAAAAATCAAATATTATAAGTAGACGTAAATAATAGTAAAAGAAATTTGAACGAAACAAAAATCAGATGATAGGAAGAAAATAAACATCAAGATTTGAATAACTATGAACGTTAGAAGTTTATCGCTTAAGTTTTTACCTATACGACGTTAAATGTATTTATTGATTATATCGGATGGATTTTGTGGCACACTGGGTTCGTATGCAGCTATTAAAAATATTAAACAATATTATAATATTGCGGTTTTCGTCAACACAATTATTGCAGATGAAATACAAACTCCTCGAAATCAACCTAATGAACGTTTCAAATCGCGCAAAAGTGCGTTGAACTGTTGGATTGTTATAATTTGTACGATAAATTGTTGAAAAAACATGGGCGAAACGAAAAAAAAAATATACAATTATAACAAATCATATTGACTTATTTGTTTTAAAAGAAAAACCTTCATCACTGTACACTACTCGGAATACAGTCGACAAAAAACTCTTATATAATAATATTATGACGTCATATTTGGATTTACATTTTTTTTTTTCTCGACTTACATAATGTTCAATCACAAAATGTATGATAACAAAAGCTGACGACTTAATGGAATCTAATAATGAGTTAAGGTCATCGAAATATAAAATAAAATTTAAAAAAAAAAAAAAAATAATAAATATCAGTATTGACGTAGAGTTAATATTACGTTTTTTTTTTTTTTTTTTTTTTATCCGTTTCATTAAATAAAATATATTATACAGGGTGAAATTCTGCAACGGAAATCGAATCGAATCGGTGGCTGAATTTATCTGAAGTTAATTAATCGATGCGGGTTTATCGAATAATATTGTTTTATAATAAATTACTGACGTTAAATACATATTGTAGGCGTTGTCGTTTGAAAATCTCATGTCGTTAGCGGTTTTACTGTCGAACACAAGGGTGAAAAAACGATTTGATAATTGCACGATAAAGTGTATTAAATTAATCCCATAAAGTCTCGGATACTTTCCGAGACAACGGAGTGTTTAGTTCGAAGTCGTGTGTCGAGGAAAAGCTTGAGTTTATCCGATAAAATGCGGCTTTTTTTTTATTTTTTGGAATCTTGATATTATGAATTCCCATTGTGGGATTAGGCTGGTCATAGAAGACGATCGTACAATATAATATTCGCGATTTATGATAATTTACTACGTCGCCGTCGCGTATAAAATTCTCGGGCACGCCACTGACGGTTGGCCACGGTGAAATATTGCGGCTGGCACCTATATTTTTTTTTTTTTTTGTTAAAAAAATTCGCTAGCCACGGATATTTTACACGTTTCTTATAGTGCCGTATTTTATTTTTTTTTAGCTAAATTTTTTGCGTGCGCTATCGAGTTGCGGAACATACAAACGTACACGTTATTTATTTAAAAGGCTAATCCAATAATTATAATAATATAATTGTTTTTTATCGGTCGATTATTATTTGTGAAAATATAATGAATTAAAAACGCTCATCGCATTTGCGATGTAACGTAATCGAATAGGATTTTCGCAAAACATACGATTGTATTACACGAGTTAGTGGCACAAGAGTACGATAATCCAATTTCAATCTAAACTTAAATGCCTATAACGACATGTATTAGCGGTTATATATATATATATTTTTTTTTTTTGTTTATCGTCATCGTTTCGAAATTAATCGGGCAACATTTCGAGATATTATACACAACTAAAACGTTACTTGAGTGGCGTACGAGAGATTTTTATTTATTTATTTTTTTTTTCGATGTAACGGGCGAATGAGGGCGTCCGAATAAACGAATATACTCAGCGGACATAAAATTTATAGATGAAAATAATAAAAGTCTTACTAATTGTTATAACTCGTAATACTATTAGAAAAAACAAAATAAAAACGCGTGCGTTTTAGTGAATTATTTGAACAACAATAAAATTAGAACGTCGACAACGATCTCCCAGTAATTAGATTAGAGTAACGATTCCATTACAATCGCAGATGGATGTTGGTAACGATTTTAAATACGATTTCTTTATGCCTAGCTTACGACCGCCGCAATGATAAATAAACCATTAATAATAAATAATTCATAGTTATAAAACATCGCAAAAATAATAATTTTTATAGCACGGCAATAGGGAAGCCTTTAGCCTCTTAGCCGCCACCACCACCCCTTCTCGCCCTGCGTACACCGCTGCGTTATTACTATATTCAGTACTTTATCTAATTAATTTGCAGACTTTTTTTTTTTTTTAATGTATAGCTCTTGATATACTCCTAGGTTACAGCTTCAATAGTTAAAAAAAATTAAAAAATTTAAAATCCATTTGACTTTCAACACGGCGCGATATTAGAATGCGGGGTGCACTTCGATTTAAACTAATACGGGAAACAATTTTAGAAATCGTAAAAGTATTTCGAACAAATATTCGGATATAATGAAAATGTATTCGCGTTAAACCGTGTTCCAATGATTTCACTATACGAGTGTGTGCGCTTTACGAGTCTGAGTCGGCGATGTTATTGAATCACCCTGTACCGCGCGATATAACCGACGACGAAGTATATCGAATAATTACTAAATACCTTTCGTAAGATCAAAAAGTCAAACTTGCGTCGTATATATTATAGTGTGTTTTATCAATGAGATTTCGAAACATCCCGTGTATAACATTAAATTATTAACATACAAAACGAACTCGTGTTTTAGATAGCCCGCGCTTGACCCTTTGCGTTATATTATGTTAAAATTATGCGTTTTTTTTATTTTATTTTATTTATTTTTTTTTTTTTTTTTCATTTAGCAGCTCGCGCAACGACGACGATTACAACACAATATATTTATCATATTCAATTACGATTTTATTCCGTTCCTATTATTCAATTCCAAAACGATATCTGCGCACTACAGTTTTCTCGGCGCAAACAAGGCCGCTACCAAACCTAGGGGCTTTTCGGCGGCGAAAACCGTCCGGACTTAATAATTTAATTCGTTTGATTTGTTTGTCTGCGAACAATTCGTCCACTGGAAATCGCGCTCCTATTAAAAATTTTATAAGAACATTCTCGATGTATGCAGACCCTTAAACTGGTCAGTAACCCGTCTTGGGGTTTTATTTTCGATGCTAGTTCCGATGCGTCTAACCAATATTTTCCTACGTTCGGATTCTTAATTTGGTTTTTATCAAACGTATTGTAGAAAAAGTCCTTTTGCAATAGCGATACCAGACAGACATTGTCACAAGTAAAGGTATTTCGGCCGTATGGAATATTGTAGACATTTTGAGTTGTCGATCATTTTTTTCAATTGTCGATGACTCGTTTTTTTTTTTTTTTTTTTTTTTTTTTTTTTTTTTTTTTTTTGTGCCCGGTACACAATTCGGCAAAGAACGTAAAGAAGTCATTGCTCGTCTTCCAACCCGTCGCCGTTAAAACCGAAAAACTATACATCAAATTGTTCAGTATTTAGCTGTATTAAACGACTCATCGCACTAATGACACTTAATGTTTCCGTTGTAGTGCCGAATGCCATCTGCGCGGATTCGGCACCGGTCGCCGATCGTCCAACTGATATATGATACCGTCCAAACACCCAATATAACAATATCTATTTTATTAGAAAAAAAATACAAATTTCGTTTGTCAAAATGGCCAATATTAATTTTAATTTAAAAAAAACAACAACGTTAAAAACCTACGTTAAGCAGGGGATTCCGTGGCACACCCCGCACGATTATTTTATTTTCGCGTTTGATTAAGTAACCGGCGGCGCATCGTCGTTTGTTGTCCGTATTCAAGACCTTAAAAAAAAAAAACTACCGAAAAACCCGGAGAAATATTTCAAAATGTACCGTTAGGCAAATAATCCGCGTAGATGTATGTAAAAATCGGAGCATTTTAACTAACTGAAAAAAGTGTTATCCGAGAAGAGAAATAAGCGCACGGCATAAACTAGACCACTCGGAATCAATAGAGAGAGTGGCGAAAAGTTATTTTTTTATTTTTTTTTTTTTACGAACTAATACGTTTTAAAAGTATTTGGAATACGGTCCTGAATACTTCCCCTCGCCTCTCCAAAAAAAATATTACGTTAAAATTATTCGGAATGTCCAATCGGTGTGCTAAAATACATTCTACGGCTGAAACACGATTCGACTGATGCGAATTTTCGGCTATTTAACGCGCTCGGACGCCGAATTTCGGCCGTCAGAGACATCAGAATTGATACTGGCCGATTGATTATGAATATTAATTTTGTTCGTTCAATAATATTTATTAGCCTTTTCGAAAAACGAATGATAATCAACCGGGATTGAAATTCGCATGTATAGGGAAATCGGTGCTGGAGTCTCCGTGGTATCTACGCGAGAAAAAAAAAAAATAAAAAAATAACGACTAACCTCGTGAACGCGCGGAACTCGGTTGGATACGCGTTCATAACAATTACATAAAAAATTAATAATAAAATATTAGTTACGTTTTACATTATTAATAACTCGGTATACACCGAGAACCTACGTGAAGCAATCTTTTACAGCATAACAACGACGACGTCAACGTCAAAAAAACCGTGTTCAGATTGCTGGGTATACATTATGAAATTACGTTATACACAAACAAAAAAAAAAAAAAAAAAAATGTACGGATCGTAATTAAAAAATTATATATCTATACATAAAACGTAATTCAAGTATTGTTTTATCATATTTTATTAATAATTTAAGATAATATCGTAACCTAACCTGTGTACTGTAAAAATATGCGACTCCGGCGGCGGCGAGGTGATAAATAATAATAAAAAAAAAATAATTCTATTCGAATTTAATAACATTTATTCTCGATCTGCGTTCGATTTCCTAACATACAACCAGACACAAAAACAAAAACAAAAAAAAAATTACAACCATAATTGTATTGTATATCAAGTTTATCGAGTACTGGAATCGACGAGACAGTTTTTTTTTTTTTTTTTGATACTCGTAAACTCCAGTACTCGACCTTTACTCGTGTACTCACTCGACTGGATTCAAAAAAATTAATACTCCACTCGATTTTAAAAATGTAAAACTCGTCCCACTCTTAGAATATTGTTTGTATTTTTGTATATATATATATATATATTTTTTTTTTTTTTTTTTGTACGTTGTTTTCCTAAACACGTCGTTGTAACTCCTAACTAACTCAAAATCCATATCAAAAAATATCGAAAACAATTTTAAATCATCATTTCAAAATATAGTATGTACTTTAATATACAAACGGAGTATTTTTTTTAAATTTTTTTTTATCGCTAATAATTTAAGAGATCAAAAGTGCTTTTATATTGCATGTGTCTGCGATGTAGATACATAAACTTCGTCATTAAATAAATAAATAAATAAAATACACAGATATAAGAGTTCAATCGGTTTTTTTTTTTTTTTAATTTGATTTGTTAAATCTTTTAATATGAAAAATGCGTTTGATGTTAAACAAATAAAAATATATATATATATATATATATATATATATATATATATAAACATTTGAAATAATCTTAATATGATAAAAGTAAAAGGTGATGTTTCGATAAAAAGTTTTAATCGAACACAAACTGAAACCATTAGACTTTATTAAAAAAAAAAAACTTCACCGAAACCATATTAAAAATATGAATCTCTCAATTAAAAGTCTTGATGAATAATAATAATAATAAAAAAAAAAAAAATGCTTATGGTAGAAAATAATAATACAACAAACTAAAATCTTATCGAAATTTCCGTGAGGTACATCGTCATTTAGATTCTGAGAGAAGCTTTACTTTCAGCCGATAACATTTTGACCAAAAATGATGCTCCGATCGTCAAATTCAGGGGCAATTTCTGGCATCGGGGAGGTTATTGTGTCTTGATTTCCATACTAATGGAATAAAATTCGGAAAAACGGGAATATTTTCCCGTAACTGTATGTTAATTTCGATTTCGTTTTTTTTGTTGTAATTCAGTAACAAAACAATCGTAGAGACCGGGATCTGTTACCTAATAACACATTCTAGACATTGTGTAATTTTCAAAATATATTAGCGTTTTTTGACATATTCGAAATTTTCGTATATTATTGGTGTATATGCGGATAGCGTTTTTTTTTCCGGCTTCGTATTATCGCAAATTACATCTCTTGTTATACAAAATCGGTTAAAAAAAAAAAAAAAAAAAAACAAAAAAGTTTACATAAGTATTTTTTAAAAACGTAGGTAGGTACTTAGTACTTGTTGCAAAAAAAAAAAAAAAAACACATAAAAAAATTATACACACAATTTGATCGTTCTCGCATGCTTCATAGGTAAAAAAAGTTCACCACGCCACTGATTTCAGATAACCTATAGGTACACAGTACACTGGCAGAATTATTGAAATGCCTATTTTTATTGTATCTAAATCCAATCGATTATTTATGAAGATTTGTAGAGTATAGTTATGGCTATTTTATATTTTCTAGTATTTTTATTTTTTTTTATTTGATTTTATGTGAATATATCACATCGGCACATCGACACAATAAAGTTGACCGTAAATTGTACTGGGCGGTAAGAAAAAAGAAAAAAAAAAAGTGTAAATGCTATGAACATTTAAGTTTGGTTTTAAGCGTTTAACTTTGAATGTATATCGTACGGATCACGAGTGACATTTCTTTTCCGATTAATGTGAATAAAATTAATTTTGCTATACACAAAAAAAAAAAAAAATAAGTTTTTTTTTTGTATTTTATTTAAAAAGATAATTTACAATCTATGCTACAAGGCCGAATAAACAAATTTGAACACATACATAAAACAATTTTACAACCCGAACACGTGAGGAGGGAGGCCATCCAGCGATAGAACCCGACGTTATTTTATTTATTTATTAATTATTAACTTAACATAAATTAAATTAAAATTAAATGGTTTGAACCATCAAACGTTTAATAAATCACGACACCATTTTCTCTTTAGGCGGCGTGGGGGATTGTTAGGAAGTGAGTTGGAAGCAAGTTGAGCGATTAAAGGGTTAAAGTGCGATTGTAATTTTGAGTGAATTTTTTTATATTGTTTTGTGGCTAACTGATTTACTGTTTCTGTTTTGAAGTCATTTTGAATTGTGGAATTCGATACGTACCGAGGCGCGGAAGAGAATGTTCAAGGTGAAAAAACACGCACGGACACAGTTGTAGTTTGTCTTGGATTTTCACTAAGTAAAATACAATTTTCAATTAAATTGTATCATAACGCAATTTCTGTTGGCCGAACTTTTCGCTCTGCATAACCGCGTGGTCGGTCGATGATTTATTATCAACAGGCAACGGAAATCAGCGTGGAAATTCATGATTATCACGGAAATCCGTATGTTAATCGCCGGGAAATCACGGTATTCCGGAATCCGTTTGAAGGCTACACAATATTACCTCCGGATTTTCTGTTGCGTGCGGATGGATATACGTAAATTGAATTCCCCATCCGTATCCCGTATAATCAATAACCCAGGGGTCGCCAACGAGTGAGCCACATTCGAAATTTTCCGAAGTCTTCGGCGACCGACGTCGAGCGAGGTTTTAGGATGGGAAATATGTTTGATGCGCGAAGAACAAAAAAAAAAACAAAGATCATCGTAATCTATAATACGTAGTAGGATCAAAAAGTTCCCGGAATTTATTTATAGAAAAAAAACTATTTTTCTTATCAAATATCTGTTTATTGGAATTAAAAGTAGACATTATTAGCTATCTGTAGTGGGTTGTGGAATTGTAGAAATTTTTTTATCCGTTAAAAATTGCCGAACTGCAAAAGACGAGTGGCACGGTGCATTGTCATAATGCAAAAACCAACCATTTTCCCATTTTCTTTGCCTTTTTCGACGAATTGAATCTCTTAAACGCTTTAAAACTTCAATATAAAAACTTGAGTTGCTGTTTGTCCATTAGGTACAAATTCCCAGTGAACTAACCCTTCATTGTCGAAGAACACAATCAACATGACCTTCAATTGTGATTTGACAACACGTGATTTTTTTGATTTTTTATGGACACGATTACGACTCACATGAGACTAATGTAATTTTAACGACAAAACCTACAGATAGCTAATAATATCTACTTTTAATTCCAATAAACAGATATTTGATAAGAAAAATAGTTTTTTTTCTATAAATAAATTCCGGGAACTTTTTGATCCTACTACGTATACGTCTATTTTATAGACCCGCCGTCCGTCGTCGGGGCGAATAAATACGAAACTGTAGTAAAAACTAAAATGGTGGTTAGCCACCCACCGAAATTTCACTTTTTTTATTTTAAAAAGTCCGTAAATTGTGAGCCGGGAGCATTGTAATGCTTATTTTGTATATTCGCCGTCGGAAAACGGTTTTTTCTGCTTTGCTACTTTGAACGCAACAATATAACTATTGTTACATTTCGGCGTTAAATTTATTTTAATTTTTTTTTTTTTCAACAGACTGCTATCGGTTTAGTTTCGTCGGTTTTAGCTTTTCTTGTCGTAAACTGGATTTGTTTTGTTTATTTGTCGAAAACTTTAAACCGCACGTTTAGAGTACGACAATGCCATTTTGAGTATCCACGTTTGAAAATCGAATGAGCATCTCGGCGTAAAATAAACGTACGCACTTGCGTTTAATGTCCACCATTCCTAACTACCGTTCCTAATTGAAATTTAACACCTTTTTTTTAATTTGCATTCGTTTTATTATTGTAAAAATGTAAAATTCCAAATAAATTCGGAACGTAAAACCGAAATTATACAATAGTACGCGTTGCACGTGACCGCCTCCTATGACAATGGTAAACTATTCACCGATTATCACGATTAACCGATAAATAGTAAATTATAGCGATCGGCATTATTCGATTATTTTTTTACGCGATCCGACAGGTTTAATTTTTATTACGACCGGCCTATTTCTCTCAAAAGATCGACCAGTCGCGATCGCGATCGACGACTGTTTTTTGGCGACCCCTCTAGTCTCTATATACGTCGTTTCCGATTTTTAACCTACAACAGTGCCCCCCCCGTGAACAGTATCCTACCATTTTTTTTTCCTGTTTTGCCCGTCCAATCGTAAGTAATTACTGTAATATATATATATATTTATTTTTTTTTAAATATATAAGGGTGGTCGTTGTTTTTAGATTTATCAATTACTGAGTCCGCGATCCTCTACATTAGTCAAGTAAGGCGGGCTGCACACTGAAGAAATTGATTTAAGAAATCAATTTCATGAAACTAGTTGTATGAAACTAATTTCATATTTGCGTACACTGGTGAAACAAAAAAAAAAAAAAAAATGTATAGTTTCGACAATGTCGTCTTAATGATGAGGACGTGTTAATGTTGTATTGGTGGTTTCGTATCAAAAAAAAAAAAAAAAAAAAAAAAAAGGAAACGGTAGATATTGGATTCATCCACTTTTAAAACATAAACAGCATAGTAGCTATGTAGTCGCAAAGGAATTAATCCTCGCCGACGAGGATGAATTCCAACAAAGTTTCTACAGAATCTACAGACATTATTCCTAGCATTAAAGACAACCCAAGAACAACTACTCCCGGACGGCGTACGTTGTGCTATTAAAATAGTAATACGGTAGATCTAACGGTCAAACGATATTTTGTATAAAATAAAAATAAAAAAAACGCCGATAATATTGGTCAAAACGTCGATCACGTTTCCATTTATGGGATTTTTTTTATGGGGATTATTATGTCGTATTTATAAACATTGTTAAATCAGTATTTACTATTGTTTCTATGCTGTATAGTGTACAGTGTATAGTGTAGTATATATACGAGGTCTAATCAAAAAGTATCGAGACTGATTAGATAAATCGTAAACCGGTTCGAGTATGAACTTGCACGTGCTATATTAATCAAACTTTGTATGTCGGGAAAATATATCAGGCATAGATTAGATTAAAATTGTCTCAGCCGGCTTCTAGGTGCGATTAAGTTAAGTGCGTTTTTTACGTCCTGTCGGATTTCATTATGAGCGAAAATATGGAACAACGAGTGCGCATTAAATTTTGCCATAAACCAGGGAAAAACGGCTACTGAAACCTACCAAATGTTATTGGTAGCTTATGGAGATGAAACCGTGTCCCGTGCTCGCGTTTTCGAATGGTTCAAACGATTCAAAGAGGGTAGAATAATTGTTGAAAGTGATGAACGCGAAGGACGTCCGTCAACAAGCCGCAATGAGTTTTTTTCGGCTGTCGAGGTATTGTCCATCGTGAGTATGCTCCCAAAAGGACAAACCAGAACAAAGAAGTACTACTACATTGATATTCTTCGCCGTTTACGAGACGCTGTACGAAGCGTTACCCGAGTTTAAAGAATCGGGAAATTGCATCACGACAATGCTCCAGCCCATTCGGCTGAACATGTTGTGCAGCAGTGTTTGGCTAAACATGATATCCCAGTTGTTTCTCAACCCCCCTATTCACCAGACCTAGCCCCATGTGATTTTTTATCTATTTCCAAAGATAAAAATAACGTTTTCATGATGTAGATGAAATAAAACAAAATGCGACGGAGCAGCTGCGAGGAGTTTCTAAAAATGACTTCCAGAGGTGTTTTCAAAAATGGCAGGAACGTTGGAGAACATTTATAAGACTCAGAAGGAGCATATTTCGAAGGAGATTGAATGTCAATATCTTTATCTAATAAATATATGTATATTTTTTATTAACAGTCTCGATACTTTTTGATTAGACCTCGTGTATATATATATATATATATATAATACTAAAATATGATAAATATAACGTAAATAACACGATCATAAAAAATTTATAATAATATAATATTAATTATAGGTTAGGTTATTATATTATTATTATTATAACTAATATTTATTTATAATTTATACGAAACTTTATTGTTGAAACCGAAATTAAAAGTTTCATGCGTCCGTCGCGGTTGCGCAACTATGGGAAATTTTCGTTTCTCGTGAAACTCCGGTGTGCGTACCTATTTGATTTTCAATTGAATGGTCTCACGGAACTAAAGTTTCACGTTTCATGAAATTAGTTATTTTCAGTGTGCAGCCCGCCCCTAACGTGTTAAAAGTAGATATGTAAAATTTTACCATTTATTGGTCGAGGGTTAGATATAAATAATAATGCCCGTTATTACAATAAGACTTAACGTATATATGTATATATTGCTTTTTTTAGAGTTAATTTTTTTTTTTCTTAAACGAAAACATCCAATAAATGTTGATTGGGTACATAGATAAAATATAATAACATTAGCAATAAAGACAATATAAATATAGCATTGTTCGTGAAATTATTTTTTAAAACAGTTCGAATGCTTGTTTTTCAAATAAATAATTGTTTTACAAGTACCGTGTATGGAACGTTTGTTCAAGCGGCATAACAAAGTCTACGAAATGTATTCTTTGTATATATTTACCGATTTTTTTTTTTTTTTTTTTTTTTTCATTAAATATATGTAAATTATCGTTAAAGAATCCCTATTGCTCAAATTTCAAACATTGGGGGTGGGGAGGAACGTGAAGGAATTAACGAATAATGGTAAAATTTAACATATATACTTTCAACGCGGAACTTAACACGTTTACAGGGTAATCGGGTAAAAATTTGAATATATTTTTTTTTTACTTTTATAAATAACGACCTCCCTTATATATATATATATATGTAAATTATCGTTAAAAAATCCCTATTGCTCAAATGTCAAACATTGGGGGAGGGGGGACGTGAAGGAATTAACGAATAATGGTAAAATTTAACATATACACATTTAACACGTAACTTAACAAACTTACAGGGTAACGAGATAAAAATTTCAATATATTTTTATTTTTTTTTTTTTTTTACTTTTTTAAATAACGACGCTCTCGCTATCCGCGGCGGCGCATTTACGGATATTTACAATAATTATTTTAAACTTTTTTTTTTTTTTCCCCAAATACGGCGCGTATTACAATAATAATACAAAATAATAAAATTATGTGTACAGATGCGGTACACAATTATTTTGTGTGCACAGGAAAATGTCGGGAACAATGGCCGACGCGCAATACATCACAATAATATTATTATAATAATAACGCGCGCGCGCGCGCCCCGTTTCCGTCTCGCTGGAAATGTTTGAACAACGCCGCCGGTGCGCGCGTGTGCGCGGGCCGCGCGTCCACGGACGCCGAACGAGTGCGCGGGCCCGAGCCGACGCGGAACCCAGTGGCCATCAGGAGTTTTACGGTTAGATTTCGACGGTTTTCGCAAGAGGAGTTTTACAACAAACACGACCCGGCCGTCCGGGTCCGAACCGGGAACCTCGGAACGTACATTTTAGAATATAAACTTGTTCACTTGAACTACTTGTTGTCGATACGCGTAAAACTGAACCAAACTCCATAGGCTAGTCTATATTATTTTTCCCCCTGATAAATACGTGGATTAAAACCCAATTTAAAAATGTCCACGCCAAACTAAAAACTTGGACAGTGCTCTGTCATTACAATATAAGAAAAAAAAAAAAACACTCAATAGACGTCTGCGGCCTCGACTTCCCCAGGACATTCTTTTAACAGACACAGAAGACTCATCATCAGAAAATGAAGATCATTATTAATATACTAGATCTCGTCGTTATTATTATATTCATATATGTAACACATTACTATATCACTCTCACTATTAATAATTATGTCATTAATAAATTTATAATCATTTAAATTTGTAACAAATAAAATTGTAAAAATTAAAAAGTTGTAATAGCACTTGGTGTGCTAAAACATTTTATAATTATAATAAATATAAAAAAAAAAATATTATTTTAGTTCAATGTTCGTTCGTACATGAACTTCGGTTAAAGATTCGTTTTTACAATAGATTTACACCGACTTTACCCGGTCCCAGACTAATATTAGGCAATACCCCGCAGTGGCGCGTAAACGTATAAAAAAAAAAAAAAAAAAATACTATGACAATACAAAACAACGAAAAAAATTCATCCGAAGTATTTGTAACTGGCCGACAGTTTATCGTGTAATTTAAACCACGAACTACTCATCCGTATTGAATAATAAATATATTATGGTTTATCGTACACAACGGAATCAAACAAATTGATTATATTAATTTGGTTATTCCTTATCTAGTGCTTATCCTTATCTAGGAATAGGATATGAATTTAGATACGATTGTGCGAAAACCACCGGTTACGTTAATTATACTACCGACAAAGCTAGCAAAACGTGAAATTATCGGGGGGGGGGGGAGGGCAAGGTATTTTAATAATTACAATTTAGTATTATTTTTCGGAATTTCTCTTTTAGAACAATTTGGAATCGTGATTGTAATTAAACGGTCCTGCGGGACTGTGGTTCAAAGTTGATCGAAAATGTGAACTCAATTCATGTCTGTGTTCGAACACGTTTAATTTTGAACGGATTATTCCGGGGCCCGGAAATTCTGGAATTTCACAACCGGCAGGCGTAATAAGGTCGTAAGTATACAGTATACACTGTACAGCGTTGCTCCGGACTGCAAAAATTTGATTAAATCGAAAAACTAGCCGTAAATCAGCGCCTCAGAGCCCTCCAACCCCACTAATCAATAAAAATGCAAAGACAAACTTGCTCTCGAAACTCACAGTTTATAAATCTCTTATTAAACCCATGTGGTCCTAGAGGCATTGAACTGTGGGGAGCCGCAAAAATATCAAATATCAATAAATTACAAACCCTCCAATCTAAAGCCTTACGTCGAATCCTAAACGCTCCTCCATATGTCTCAAATGAAACAATACATAAAGACCTACACCTCCTCACAGTTAAACAAACAGCTATATCTCGATATAAAAACGTCCATAAGCGACTTGTCAACAATTCAAACCCATTCATAACACAACTCTCTTCTCGCACCCTTCTCCAAAATCCCCCTAGACGTCTAAAAAGGTCTTGGTGTAGAGACCTTCTCCTTTAACCATAAAGATATCCCCCCACAACACTTAGGCTAATAAGTAACGTTCATACATTATTATTTAAAATAAAGTAAGAGTCAGTAGGAGAACCGGTAATGATCAGTTGCTTCTCAAGTCGTTACACGCTATTATACTATTTGTTTTTTCCCCCCACAATTACTTATTGTACTATTATACAGATTGTAATTATATTTTTTCTAATAAAAAAAAAATTTGTGACATCACCGGACCATCAAATCGTTCCCAGCAACGGTTCGAGACTGCACTGCGGGTTAATTCCTTAGGGTCGGCTATTATTTTTTTCGGCGAGTTTTATTTTTAACGGTGACGCCGTCGTGGCAATGCTACTAGAGACGGACCCGTGCAAACAACCGAGAATATTTAAACAGTTTTTTTTTTTTTTTTTTGTTGTATTTTTCCCTTGACATAATTTCTCGTTTCCTGGTTTTTATATTGCACGCGTAACACAATTGTACAACATAACAACACATAAACGTACGGTGTACACTGTACGTTATGTATTCGATACATAAATATATTATACAGACACCGTAAACAAATATTAACAGAAAGCGACGTTTGTTACCGTATTATTATTCGTACGGCGTTTGCAGTATATAAAACAAACAAAAATAAAAATCAGGAGATAATACGTACCCGTGTTCGGTGTACTCCGTATAAATCCATTTCACCACTGCGGATTATTGTTAATAATAATTTTTTGAAAAGAAATCTAAGCAAAATACCGTCTGTCGACAATAATCGATTATGCCGGTATGTCCGTACACTCGCACTACAATATTATATATATATAAAGGACGCTCTTTTTAAAAATGCCAAAATAACACTTTAATTTAATCAAAAAACAAAAACAATGACATCATTGGAATCGGGAGAACCTCCGGTTTAGGTATGAAATATTATATGATTCATGTGACTCCCTGGCCTGTTGGCACACTGTCACACGGTTATGGAAGTTGGCGATTACTGCCCTACAGTTCTCCTTGGTGAGATCCTGGATGACTCTCTAAATTTCTTCTGAGGTTTCCTCTCGTACACTTGAGACTTCACAAACCCCCACAAGAAGAAGTCGCAGGGAGTAAGGTCGCACGACCTTGCCGGCCAATTTTGATCTCCTCGAAATGAAATCAAACGATTTGGAAACCTTTCATGCAACAGTGTTAAGGATCACCACGGTTAGCTGTTCCATGGTGATCGATCAAAAAAAACTAAGCAGGGAAGAATAAACCAGAGTGATACTAGATAACAGATATCATAACAATAGTGTTACCAACTGAACCATAAAAAAATTCAAAAAGAGCGTCCTTTTGTAAACACACTGTATACATGCGCAAACAGATTACGCAAACTCCGAAGATCCTTTGTTTTATATGGTTTTTAGAATTGTTATCGGCGTGAAGATCGTCCTAGACGAAACTAGACATAGACATCATTTACATTATTCTATTATGCAGCTTTCTGCTTGCCCCAGGAATCAGAGAAAACAAAATTGTATTCAATTTGTCAAATAAAAAATCGTCGTATGTATATTTATTAATTCCAGATACGTCTAAACGTCGGAATGCACGAGTTCAATGGTCGTAACGAACGAACGATACACGAATTAAATTCATATTTTTTTTATTTTTTTTTAATAGAATCAAATATGATATTTTTACGTGATATAGATTGGTGATTACATAATATACGGTTATAGTCGGTCGTTCGACAGATATTTTGGGTGGTTACGGTTGTTTTTTAATTTGTATTGTCATGATATTTATTGTACAATAGGTACGTATAATATTATTATAGATGCGAGAATTTAATATAATCACCGATACTATGTAAATTTAGTGAAAATCAATAGTAAAATTAAATTCTTTTAAACTCAAGTCCATTTACTATTGAAATTCGAATTTAGCCTGTTCTTAGGCATAAAATATGAACTCTGTTCAATTTTAAATGCACGTTCCAAAGGTCTGATTAATTTAGTGACGCACTACGATGGTTTTTTTTTTTTAGTATTGATATCGTTTTATATATATACTATATACGAGGTCTGTTCAAAAAGTACAGGACAAATGTTATTACGAATAATCTACACACGATAAAGTATCATATTGTAAATAGATGTATTGCCCGCGAAAAAGTGGATATTTTAAACAAAACCCGAAGTCACTATCTTATCTCTGTTTAATATTTCACGTGGTTAAATCCATTCGGTTTTTTTCGTTCGCCGTTTTCGACATGTCCGAAATTAATGAACAACGCGTGTGCATCAAGATTTGCTTTGAAACTTGGTAAAAATGAAAACGTACGGAAATGATAAAAACCGCTTTTTGGGGATGATTCATTAAGTGGTTCCGTGGCTTTCGAGTGATTCAAACGTTTCAAAGACAGTCGGCGGTCAACTGAAATTCCCGCCGATTAACCGTTCGTGAGTTAACAAAGGGAATCTCAATTGAGTCTTGTCGTGCAATTTTACAGGAAAATGTACAGATGAGAAGGGTCGCGCCGCCAAATTCGTTCCGCGATTGTTCACCACGACAATGCACCGGCACATTTCTAAAAAAATTGCTGTGGTCCCACGGACTCTCCCTATTCCCCAGTTCAGGCTCCTTGTGATTTTTTTCTTTTCCCAAGACTAAAATCTGCGCTTAATGGACAACGATTTCAAGATGTAGAGGAAATTAAAGCGAACGCGGCAACAGAACTCATAGGTTTAATTTTGGAACAGTACCAATGGACTTTTGAAAAATGGCAAGATCGCAGGGATCATTGCATATCGCCCGGAGGAGAGTGAGTATTTTGAAGGAGATATCTTTAAATGATATGTGACTTCATTTTTGTAATTATAAAATATAAAATCCTGGTACTTTTTGAAAAAGACCTCGTATATATTGGTATCGTACCGCGGTATCGCGATAATATACAACAAGACGAGAAATAAATCGAAACTAAGGACCGGATTTCGCCAAAAACACACCAATCACACTTACCAGTGAGGTTAATCGTGGTTACGTGTAATCGATTTACTCCAGTTCTGTGATATGATAGTGTGATAACATCGATAAGATAACAGTATTTTACAATAAAACATATTCGGTTTCATTCGGCAAGGATTACGATTCTAGGGTATAATAGTTTTTTTTTTTTTTTTAGTTTGTGTATTATTCTACGTTTTTCCCGGCACATATTGACAAATTTCTGCGGGCTCCTCGGGTACGACCAGTATTACCCACCACGAATTGGAAATGACGTATAAAAATAATTTCGAAATTAAACCGTTGCGGTGTCCGGCGCAGCGCCCGCCGTCTCGTAACAATGGGATTTTCGATCGTAAACGCGGTTCAGACGGGGAAAAAAAATAAAAAAAAATAATAATAATAATAATAATAAACGAACGTGTATATATATATATATATATATATATATATATATATATATATATTTTATTTTTTTACGACGGCGGCGGTGCAGTGTTATTGGAGAAATCGATGTATTCATTCACCGTTATGTTACACGAGAGGACGCGGGTGGATGTAATATATTATTTCGTGACGACGGCGGTAAAATAATTATAATAAAAAAAAAAAAAAAAAAAAAAAATAAAAAAATACAACACAAAAAACCCATTCGGCCGTCGACGTGTGTGTGTGTGTGTGTGAATAGGTACACATAATAATATTTTAATACGGACAGTGAGATTCACGACATTTCGGAAATTTAAAATAAAATTCGATATTGTATTATTATTATTATTATTATTATTATTATTGGTGTGGTGGGGAGCGAGGGGGAATGGTGAAGAGGGGTATCCGCCGACGACGACGATTATTTTCGTGCCGGCCGCGGTGCGTATAATAAAAAAAAAGAAACCGCAATTTTTATAATATATTTCAGAAAACAATGGTCGAAAAAAACTGGCCTCCGACGCCGCCGCCGCCGAGAAACAAGGTCAACCTCATTTCATAATACACATGATTTCGTACATAACGTATTATCCTTGGAAATGCATTACTTATGTATTATTATTATAGACCTATTGTGATTTTTTTTTTTTTTTTTTTATTTCGTGTTTATCGCCGGTGTAAAATCGATTTTTCGTTTAATCTCATTTCTTTCTTTCTTTCTTTTATATTTTCCAAAACAACGAAACGACAGGGCGGGACGGCGCGATTTTTTTATTTTTTTTTTTTTGTTAATCTATAACTATATCACAGCTCTACGATAGATATTATTATTATTATTGCAACAGGGTTCTTTGTAACCGTTGTCGAGAATACGCGGTTTTTTCTTCTTCTTCTTCTTCTTCTTCTTCTTCTAGGCGTGTACATACAACTCACGGACGTCCGAAAATTTCGGACTAACAATATTAGTCGTGTATCCGAAATTACAAATATACAATACATTTGTGAACGTATATATGCCGAGTGCTTAACAAATAAAACAATGATGTTTTTTCGTTCGCACAAAGGTTTTATTTTTTTTTGTTTTTTCGTGCCGCCGACAATGTGGCCGAAACTATAAAATAACCTATAATATCGGTTTTCTTTTTTTTTGCGTACCGATTGTCGAAGAAATCGTTTTCCGGATGATACGGAGGTCGACTATATGACATACGGGGCGATTCGATTGTCGCGGTCAATAATCTACCAAAGTCGTCCGTACCAACTGCCGGCGGGGTAAACGTTTGGAAAATGGCGTAAAAAAGAAAAAAAAAAACTCAGACGGTTCTACAACGTCCCTGCATACATACGGAATTCCGACCGATCTTTCGGACAATCGTAAATAATATCACGCCGGTCGTCCCGTCGTCTAATTATTATAATTCAATTGTGGCTGAGCCTCGGACACTCATTTCTCCCTACCCGAGACGTTTACGACAAAGAAATTCGGTTTTTATTACATAATAATTTACATTTTTTTTTTTTTTTTTTTTCCTCACTAAAACCTAATCGACTGCTGTTGACCCAATCATACTGTGTGCGGATAACCGTTGGCGTTTGTCGTGGAAATTGATTATTGACTTCTGCGCATCAATACAGATATTTGAAATATTTCTTTAATACATTATAGAGAGAGAGGGGAGAACGGTAATTATCTCCAATAATATTCCTACACAATGTATTCTAGACGAATTTTCAATACGGGACTTTCGTATAGGTTCTCTTTTTGAAAAATAAAATTTGTTTAAACAAATCGATTAGTGCCTACGAATATTGTTAGTTAAAACAATTTGTGGCGCGTAACGGATTTTTTTTTTTTTTTTTTTAATCGTCATCGGGTGTACACCTATATAGAAATTGCTCGTACATGATTACACGCAAAACCATTAACAATCGACAATTCTGCGGTCGAGAGCCAAAAACGTGTTACATAATACGCGCAAACTTTTTCGAACGTGCTTTAATTACCACACCCGCCATAAATCGACACACAAAATTTTATCGAATACCGTCTATCATTTTGATATTGGAGAATTACATACCTAATTATATACGATTATCGTCTTCAACAAACCTAGACATTTTTTTATTTTTTTTTTTATTTCTTCTATTGCATAAAACACCTTTTGACTCCGAACCATCGTTCTGAAATGAATTATTCACCGTTAACGCTCGAACGAAATTATTCCGAACATTTCCGCGTTTTCGGCGCCGTGCATGCAAATAACAATTATCATTAACACCAACACGACGCGACAACTATGCGTACAATACCTTTAGGTGTACAACGGTTTTTTTTTTTGTACCGTATGCAGATTTGGTATAATAAAAAGTGTTTGTAATCTCTCGCCCGCATCGCAATAATACGTGCCTGCCTAATATCGGTGTAAAAAAAACCGCTCAATTATTATGTAATAATCATAATAATAATAATAATATACGGTGTATCGAAATAAGATTAGACGTGAGAGAGAGAGAGGGTGATGGGGTTTTCTTAATACAATAAGCGTATTTATTGAATATATTATTATTATTATTACGATCGTACGATGGGCGTGAGAGCACCGAAGTCAACAAAATATACGTTTGTACAGATTATAAAAAAAAAAAAAAAAAAAAAATATAGTACGATCTTATCGTATTCGAACCGTTCGGACGGACGAACGTTTTATAGGATTTGCGTACCGTTCAACGTGTACGCCCCCCATACGGTCGGTCGACGGCCCTTTTACAATTTCCAACTGCCGACATTTCGGTGTCTGTATAATCGTAAAAAAACAAAAAAAAAAATTAATAATCGACACCGGCGTTTACAATGAACCTGCAAGCCGGCGGCGGGTAGACCGGAAAGGCAATATGTACGTGTACGTCATTTGATATTGAACCTATTACACGTTATCACATACTATTAGGAAACGGCAAGGACGTATTTCTGGGCCTTCTGTTCTTACGTTTCATTCCGTTTTTTTTTTTTTTTTTTTTTAATATTACCGCGATAAAAATACGCACTTACGAGTTGTGCCCGGACGCCCTGCTCCGATTTTCCACCGTAACCCCGCCGCGCCTTTTCTGTAAGCGTTTCGTGTCCGGTCAGTGTTCGCCGTCGATTGATTTTTTTTTTTTTTTAATAATAAACGGGGCGGGAAACGGGAAAATTAACGGCAATAACGGTTTCGATTGTTTTCGATTGTCGCTTGGCCGAATAAAATAATCGCGAAAAACCTGGACTATTCGCCGGATATTTATTATTAATAGCCAATCATTATACGATGAACTCTGAATCGAAATCAATTCTGGCCGTTTTCGACATATTATAAAATATTTACATAAAATTTCATTTGGTTTTATGTGTACGAAATCGCGGCCTGACATCTATTCGGGCGGAAATGGGCAATCAATTTAAACATATTCGGACGAAAAGAGAAATGGTAAAAATTACCATTTCGTCGGTTTTTTTTTTTTTTTTTTTTTTTTTTTTTTTTTCAATCATTTCGCCCGCAATACAATAATATCGCGTTAGTCCGTATCGTTTGTACCGTTGCCAGATTTACCAATATAATAATTTCGAGCGGACGTCTACCGGCTCGGAATATTACACCGGGGCGCGGTGTATTATCGAATTATAATTCGCCGGTTGTAAACAGCCTCGCCGAGTACCTCATTGGAATCTTACGGCCGTCGTCGGTGCCACTTCCTTCCGTCTATTATTATACACTACCCTCTGCTTATCCCGGCAAACGTTTCCCGTTTTTTTTCCGTTCAATCGGAGGATTTTCGCCGGTTATATTAGCGATTATTCAATTTCCGGCCGGCTTTATTATACACATACATACATATATTTATATTTAATTTTCAATAGTTTTTTTAATATTCAAAACGTTGAACTCGCCGTGCACAATAATCCGGTGCATTACGCAGTACGCCGGAGACACGACAAACGAAATCGATTTGTTTTTATTTAATAACATCGTGTAAAAAAAAAAAAAAAAAAAATTTGACGCGAATTTCCAATCGCACGTAGTATTATACTATTGGTAAAAAACGATGAATTGTTTGAAATTTACACGAAATTCCGACACGGAGAGCCGCCTTGTCCTTATCGTCGTGTAAAACATCCACGCGAGAAACGCACTTTGCCGGTGAATTCCCGGAACTCGGTACGTATATCCGATAAAAAAAAAATACAAATCAAATGTTTTAAAACAAATACACGGCGTAAGCAATAATTGAAATAAAAAAATTTTAAAATAAAAAAAAAAACCGCGAACTTTAGACCTCTGTAATAACAGTTTTTTTCATTCTTTAATTCGGATACACCACGCCGTCGTTTGCCGTGCGTAGAAACGAAATGAATATACGTGCGGTAAAAAAAATTACCATTTACGAGAACATGTGAGAATTTATTTACGTGCGGTGCTCGAACCGGGAACAACAACAAAAAAAAAAAAACAAAATTAAAAAAATGCTAGTAAAAAAAGGGCTACTGTTGTGGGTGGGAATATGAGAAAGTAGGATCGGACGGGACTTATGTGCTAACGTAAAAAAAATATAATCGGCGAAGTTCGGCTGCAATCGAATTCCGTGATTTTTTACGATTTCCGTCAAAATCATAAATGCCTCAAATGAGCATAGAAAAAAGTGCCTGTAGAAATTCAATATATTTATTTGGCAAAATAACAACTAAATGACTTAAAACCTTTTGTAACATTTTCGAGCATTTCGGAGATGCCGACAAATGTAATCCGCATAAATATTAAATAAAAACTGAAAAAAAAACTCGAAAATCTCAAATGACAATAAATAGCTCAAAAATGGCCAAAATATTTTCGCAATTTTGTCATGTGTTCAGGTTTTTTTTTTGTCGAATTAACGAAAATCAAACGTGCGACGTACTTAGTGTACATTTTTTGATTGATGCGAAATTTATAGTTGAAAAGTTGATAACCCGCACATTCGTAATTATGGTAAGAAAATATCTCTAATTTTCTCACGTTATTTTACCGATATTATTACGCCGATTACGTTTTGAGCAGTGTTTTTTTTTACCGTAATTATACAACTGTAAACACTAATAATATAATTTTGGAAAAATGATTTATTAAATAATCGGGTGTTTTAGGTTTTGTTTAACGCCTGTCCTCGAAAAATTCGTCTCGTTGCACCGGTGAATAATTTAAAAAAAAATATACGTTGATTTTTTTATATATAATCAGGGCTCCCGGAATAGATCGACCCCGGGCCACTAATTTCATTAATCCGGTTCTGCGCACATTCATTACCATATTTTTATTATTATTATAATAGACACTTACATAAATGATCATTGATGAAAAAAAAAAAATAATAATAATAATAATAAAAAAATACGTTTACGGTGTTATCCGTACAGCGTTTTATTCATGACGTTATTCGGATGTAATATGATATTATTGTTTTGTCCTACTAGACTGTACGGTATACAGTAGTGCGTGTATAAAAGCAGCACCGTATAATCCGCCTCCGGTATCTCGCGTCTTTGGTGGAAAATCGGACGAAACAAACAAACGACAGAAAAAAAAAAAAATAAAAAAATACAAAAAACAAAACGGTATTGTTTTACCGGTCGCGATTGCGTCAGAATCCGAAAACGCCTGAAAATAAAACGAAATTGAATTCCCCTCCGCAAAAAAAAAAAAAAAAAAAAAATGTCTGCGATTGTGTATGTATTGAGATTTACGGTTTATTCATTATTCATTTTCAACGCTCGATAAATAAATAAATAAATAAATTATGACGATTTCACGAGACGCAAATCGATGAATCATAATCCGTAATCCGTAATCCAACTAGGTATTACATAGGAAAAAAACCATAGTATTCTATTATTTCACCGATTTTACATACCGCCGAGAGCCATTAAGAACAAAACTAAACAATTTTGTTCGATATCCCGATAAAAACGAGATTGTCCTATTTACTATTATCTCGATGGGTACGTTTTCAACGCATTGTCCGTCGTCCTATCTAGATAAATTTTTTAAATTATCTGGGCACAACGCTGCGTGTACGGCGACCCAAAACCACGGCCGCCCGGAAATATATTACGGTGATTATAATATCGACAGAGACGGCGGATTCATTCATTGACAACGTGACCGAATATTATCGTTGCTTAACGAATCTATTAAATTATATCATTACGTGTAGGCGTAACGCGTCTGGAACATTTACATTCGTATTCACCGCGAACGCTAGAAAATCTGGCAACGAATAAACGAATAATTTAATACGATCAATTCGATTGCAATCATATTTGTTCAGTGTCTCTTGGGAAAAATGCGCTTCCTGTGTTCTTTCGCGATCCCTGCGGTCCGGGCGCTGTTCAATATTTCTATTTTTAACCGCATATTATATATATATATATATATATATATATAAAAAACATAAAAAATCACTCGACTTTGGCATAACGCGGACGACTCATTCCGAAATATCGTTTCGTTTGCATTATATTTTAGCCGGATAGACTCGACTTCGATTGGTTTACACGCACAAAATTTGCCTACCGCAATCGATTTCACAATTGTCGATAATAACTTAAATCGTATTTTCAACTATTATTGTTATGTTTTTCTCGTTGACAAACTAAAATTTCGCGAACGCGCGAGAAAAACCCAACAATTCCACCAGTGTAGGTATACAAATGCGATTACTATAAATTTTATTATTCCGGTATATTATACTGTTCGATTACTAAATCTCGAAAAAGAATATACCAGTAGAAACTGTAAATCGGCGAAACGAGGAAAATATAAATACAGTAGACTTTGGATAGTTCTAAAAACTCCACAAATCCAACTAAACTCGGGTTCCCTGAGAATACCTCTATAGTTCGAAAGAAATGTACACATGTGTTTCGGACCCCTGGATAAAATAATAAAATGTGAGCCGCGTCGTCAAAACAAGCAAAATCTCTTATAACAGGATTGCGTAAATTTCCTCGAGCAATCAGAAACGGACGAAGGAAAATGTAACACCCCGTTTTAAAGTTATGGGCCAGATTGGCGGCCAAAAACGTATCGCAAAAGAAGATAAGTGATTTTTTTTTTTTTTTTGTTTTTCAATGATATACGTATAATATACGAGGTGTGGCTATTAAATAACGAGACTATCTACTTAGCGATAAGGCATGAGTAGATAAGGGTATAATGGTAGTATATTTGTAATCTATGAATATCACTGCATCGAACAATACCAGTTTAGTCAGTTTCCATTTTGTAGTCTATGTGTAAGCGTCGTTTAAATTGACCTCTTACGTGTTGAACGTCGAAATCATGCAGGACGAAAAAATTGAACAACGTATTAATTTAAAATTTTTAGTGAAACTTGGAAAATCTGCGACCGAAAGTTTTAATTTATTAACTGAAGTATATGGAGATAGTTTCCTATTACGATCACGTGTTTTTGAGTGGCACAAACGATTTCGTGAGGGTCGTGAAGAAGTTGAAGACAATCAACGGGTGGGTCGTCCATGTTGGTCGTATTTTTCGATATTAAGGGTGTAATAATGACAGAATGGGTACCTCAGGGACAAACTGTGAATCAACATTATTACCTTCAAGTATTGACAACACTCAGAGAACGAGTAAGAAGAAAGCGGCCTGAGTTGTGGGAAAATGACTCTTGGATCTTGCATCACGACAATGCGCCGGCTCACAGTGCCTTATCTGTAAAGCGATTTTTAGCTAAAAATCGAACTCCAGTGCTTCAACACCCCCCATATTCGCCAGATCTCGCTCCATGCGACTTTTGGCTTTTTCCAAAATTAAAAAGTGCGTTAAAGGGCACACATTTTGAGTCAATTGAAGCTGTAAAAACAAAAGCGACAGAGGTGTTAAAGACATTGCAAGAAAAGGATTTCCAACACTGTTTCAACCAATGGAAAATTAGAATGGAGCGATGTGTCAAACATGGAGGGGAGTATATAGAAGGGGAAAAATGTTAAACCATTAAAAAATATAAATAAAAAGTTTTTACAGAGAAAATCTCGTTATTTATTAGCCACACCTCGTATAATTAAAATAAATAACAAACGCAAAGCAAATTTTCGATTCGAATTATTTCTTATATCCTCTCGATAATTCGCAACTCTCGGTAAATCGAATATAAAAACCTCTATAAATTGAATTTTCAACACGGTCGGTCCGCCGGATTTCGTATTATCGAGATTCGACCGTATTATATTAGTTATACGTACGATATCCGACCCGAGGCGGAAATTTAGATAAAAGATTTCTCGCCGTTTGCGGACGATCTCGTTACGTATTACTCGCATTTCCCGACGGTCGGGAAACAGTTTAATTGTATTGTTATTTTTTTTTTTTTTAATAAACCGGCCGTCCCGCACGGCGTTGCCCGTGAAAAATTGGATTTACCCGTCCTATTTAACGCCCTACCCCTCGACATACTTTATCGGTACCCATCGCGGGTAGATTTTCTTCGAGGCATTTTACTAAAAAATGAAAATCAATACGCAAAACGATCGTTTGTCACTCTTGGGCTGTTAGGTCCGTACACACCGTACGATATATATCACCAAAATTTCATGTCTCTACGTCCGGCGGATTGATCGGTGACCGAGTGAGTGTGGTATACGGCTTTATTATCTATAGGATAACGAAACAAAACACAAAAATATGTTTTTTTTTTTTTTCGGTAACTAAGCAACGATAGTTTCCCTGGTAACATGTTAATTATTGATTTGTACCTTTTCCTATAAAAAAAAAAAAATCTCTTTAAACTTGCAATAAAACAAATTTACGGTCACTTATCGAGATAAAAACTATCCTATATTTTTTTTTTTAAGTTGGACCGAATCACACACACGAACATAATCTTATCAAAATCGATTGTGTAGTTTTAGAGCGCATTGCACGCAAACCCGTAGTACGCCTAATTTTTTATATAAATAAATATATATATATATATATATTGTAAGATTTATATTCGGGTTTTTGACAAATTACGCCGCTACGCGTCCGAACGATTAAATCGCCGCATTCACTCGGATTTATAATACAATAATTAATAATAATATTTCCGAACCGTATAACGAACAAATTAATGCGTATTTTGACGACCTCCCCGGCGGGCTTCCGAGAGCGTTCCGTCAAATTATTCGCCAAAGTTTATCGACTGTGTACGCGTTTATTAGATGTACATAAATAACCGGACCCTAAAAAAAAATTAAAAAAAAAAAAAATAACAATAAAAAAGTCACGCGCTAAACCGGAATTCGTTATGAAATATCAATCAAAAACCTCAGAAACATCGCGAGTTATCAACGTCATAATATAATACATTAATATTAACTATAACAACTCGCGCGCAATAATTTAAAAATTACGGTAAAACCTAATCGCGTTTCCGATTTTTAGAAAGTTTTTCGAAATATAATGCGATTTACGATTAGTATTATTTTCTGAACAACTCCTTTAGATGTGCAAAACACGAAAAAATCACCACGGTAGACTTCCTGTCCGTGTATAATCGAATAAAAAAATATAATCTTCGGGTTGAAAAATAAAACGCGTCTGTTAGTACTACATCGTAATCGTTTCCAGAGTCAGTGACCATTTTATGGTGCTGTGTTCTATCTCGAGTGGCTCGAAACAAATCCAAATGCGATATGTTTTTTTATGGGGGAGGAGGGGGGGGGGGTGCAAAAAAATACTAAATGTGTATTTACCTCTCGAGACAACCGTATAATATAAAGTTTAAGAATAAACTTCTTCTGTCTCGAAATGATCTGCTAATAAGAATTACAATATTTATTAATTTAATGGGTTTGGACACGGTCTTAGATGATAAGGTCCTTATCAGTTGCCCGCTCGCTTATGCAGTTTTAGTTCGGATTTCAATCGTCGCCGTCGCTGCCGGTTACACTTATCTGAGGTTATGATAACCTCATGAGAGTTAATAACAACAAAAAAAACACACACTTTGGCAAGTCTTTAATAATTACATAACCTCAAATAAATATAACATTATGTTATTAACACATTGCATTGTTCGGCGAGTAAAATCTACATCGACATGGTTTAAAGGGCAAGCCGTCGAGAGTCTTCGGATCTTATGTCACCGCGCGTTTGATTATTTAAAATATACAAACGCGATAAATACCCATCCCAACGACTCGACCCAAATAATATCCGCTAATGTTCGGCAATTGATCACCGTGAGTACGGGGATTTGTAGTGATTTTTAAACCGAACGTTTGTATTATAATTCATAATATGTGTACAATTGTTTTATGACGAACGCGAATAAGATATAATACGATTATCGTACGCTTTCAATAATAATTATTTCGTATCCATCACGTGATTTTGCTTAGACACGTGTCACGGAATAGCACGTCGTCGTAATCGTTGATGCCGTTCCGTGCGTGATAAATATTATACTAATATTAATCGTAGTACATTGTGTTTAATTTTACAACTATGAAATTATCGTAGTGAATGGGGCAATAAAAAAAAAAAAAAACAAAAACCAAAGTGGAACACAAACCGTATAGTGTATGCTACACAATCTCTGAATTGTAGAGTGTCAAAGAGTATTCCCCGAACGCACGCGGTACTGTAATTATATTTATACTTGCAACTTTTGAGTAAACCTACTTTTCGAAACGGAACTAGAGTAAACTTTGTTATTTGGTTTTTTCAAAGTCCCGTGACACGAATGGACAATAAGATTGTCGAAATCGCCAAATTATAGTTTATTTTATCCGTATGCCTGTATCTGCGATACATACCGTTACCGTGCAGTGTTTTTTTAATGAAAATGTGTCAAAATAACACGCGCGCTTTTAAAATGCTTACATATTTTTATATTTTACGTTTAGAACAATATATTGTACATTCAATAAAATAAGAATATATAAAGTTTAATTAATTGTAGTAATCAGAATCACTGTTCGATCACTTTGATCGTGGAAGTAGCCAGGTTTGAAGCATTTCTAAATGAGATCAACCGATTGCTGTGTTTTTAATAAAAAATAAAAAAAAGGGGGGAGGCCATAAACCTGTGTCTTTGATATGGCACAAAACACATTAACTTCAGTTGAGTCACGTTCGTGATGGATTATGGCACGAGGGTCGTTCGTAACCCATATGCGAACATTACGATGGTTCACCTTACCAACCAAAGTGGAAAATTGTTTCGTCACTGAAAACCAAGCGACCGGCGAAATTTACATCCTGCATAGCCTCCCGCATAAAAATGCTAAATGAAAATCGTTTCGATCTTGTCGGTAGGCTTTGAATCCCGAAAAAAAAAACTATCCATATGGGTTTCACGGTTAATCGCCGTCTCCTCGATACACATCGAACCGGATGTTTTTTTTAGAATTTCCCGTCATCGACTTGCGCGGTTGGTTGACTTGCACGGACTGCCGCTGAATACTCTCTCAAATTCTTTTCGCATCGCCAATCCGATACACGAGGTAAGCCTGTGCTTTTTTTTCTTTGCACTCACGCCCGAATTATTCCAACTGATTGCCATCGACGTATGCTCAGAGCAGTCGAGGAAATCGCGTTGCACAGTTATTACCGTCTCACACTTACGGTCGAAATGTTTGCGGAAACTTCCTTATCGGCATTAACGATCATTTTAAAATCACGATTTTATGACTTTCTTAAACTTAGCAACACCCTCTATTAATTGGTATATAATTCGATAAGATAATATTTATACTTAACCGTTGTACAGCTATTTTAAATCGGACCAATCGTTTTGAATAACCCCGTGTATATACATTTTTTTGCCAACTTGTAGGTCGGAATACATTTCCGTACCCCATATACGAACGTTACGATGGTTCACCTTACCAACTCAAATGGAAAGTTGCTTCGTCGCTGAATACCAATCGACCGGCGAAATTTACATCCTGCATAGCCTCCCGCATAAAAATACCAAATGAAAATCGTCAGTAGGCTTTAAATACTGAAACAATCGCAATCCATCCGTATAGGTTTCATGGTTAAACGCCGTCTCAAAACACGCCAAACAATGGAATTTTTATGGAATAGCCGGTTATCTACTTGCGAGGTTGGTGGATTTACACGGACCGCGCTGAAACTCTCTCGAATTCTTTCCACGTTACCAACCGGATACACGAGGTCGGCCTTTTTTTTCTTTGCACAAACCACTCTGTAATTCTTCAAACTGATTGCCATCGACGTGAGCTGCCGGTTGTCGATCCCGTAACGACGACGAAAATCGCGTTGTACAGTTTTGACCGATTCACACCTCGAAAATCGCAACACACAAAACACACCTTGTGCTGTCTGGTCGACATATTTGCGGAAACTAACTTATCGCCGTTAGCGAAAATTTTAAAATCGATGACTTACTAAAACTTAGCAGTACCCTCTATTAGTTTGTATACAATTCGATAACATACAGTTTATTAATTAACCATTTTATAACTATTTTAAATCGGATGAATCGTTTTGAATAACCTTGTAGTTATAAATTAAAAAAAAATAAAAATCTAAGGGCATATTTCAGGTGTTTTAATACGCATCCCGGTAGTTTATAATGCGTAAACGTTACCGGGCCCCTTGTAAATTGTTATAACTTGGAAAAATATACGCAAACGTCAAGCTAACTCATTTAACTCAACGGGCGATTGCCGAGGGGATTAAAAACATATATTATTCAAACGAATTTAATAATTATAAAATGACAATTATTTAATGTGCGACTTGTGTTCGAATCTTGGACATGATTGGTCGTAAGTTGGGCCGAGACGGCTACTCTTTTAAAACCGCTTCGGCATTCAATGTGGACCGGTATTTGTTTTTTATTTTAGCTAAAGATGAATATGGTGTTTCACATATAAATAAGTTGAAGCAAAAAGAAGAAAAATCGATAACTACTTGTTTTGATTGTTGTGGATATTCACATTTGATTGAAATCCCAAAATTCATTGCATGCAATTTTATGAAATTGTATACGTGGGTTTTCCATCCGATTACTAGCCAATAACTGATTGTTCATTTATTTTTAAACGTCCTAAATTTATTTCATGGATATTAAAAGAAAATGGATTCCCTTATCCATCGTAGATGATTTCCTCCCCCCCCCCACCGAAAATCATCAAACTGCGTATTAAAGCTCGTTTGTAAACTTATTAGACGACTATGTAGGTGCTTTTATTAGTTTAACATCCGTTTATAAAAAAAAAAAAAAAAAATATTAACACGAATTTGTTTAAGTCGGATAATATTATTATTGTCTGCGGATATAATTATTATTGACGAATATTCCGGGCGGGGGTTCGGACGGTTCCATTTTGAGCGTGTAACACAATATGGCTAACCCGACATAATATTCCGATTCTGACTGACGAACGCACGTATTTAGTGTATACGCGTATATTTAGTAAGCCCCGCTGAGGCCCGTGACGCGATAATTGAAACGATATTTTTTCGAGTGACAAGTGGTAAAAAAAAAAAATACCAAAAAAAAAAAAAAAAACAAAAACCGACGACGACGCATACGACGACGACGGCGGCGACGGCGGCGGCGGCGGTGGCGGAAACGTGTATATAAAATATAAATATGTATGCGTACATACGCGCGCGTCTAGTGGTTTTTTAAAAAAAAAAAAAAAAATTTTTTTTATTTTTTTTTTTTTTAGTCCTTTTCAGAACAATTCACGCGGTACGCAACACCACACGTGTGTGTGTACATACCGGGGCACTTGCGCACAATTTGTATCCCATTGTAGTCTATGATTTATATTAGTAACACGGGCTTTGTTTTTTTTTTTTTTCTTTTTTCTTTTTTTTTTGTCACCGACTCATCGTCGGCGGCACACGGAAAGCGCGCGGAAAATAATTAAAAAAAAAAAAAACACCAAATTCGAACTTCATAATATTATATATATATAAAAATACATAGACGACGCGACCGGGCACAATATGGTCCGGGTCTTCATAGAGAGAGAGAGAGAGAAAGAAAAAAAAGGTCATCGATCCGATGAGCGACGTTGCGGGCGGGCACGGCTGGATCCCGGAGACCTCGAGAACCCTTTTTTTTTACGATGTCCTTGGTGTGACCCGGACGACCTTGATGCGACGAGGATAACCGAGCGCGGGCGGTAACGATAACAACTCCACAATAATAATAAATTACGTCTACACAAGAAGATGTTAGAAGGCATTGTAGGGATGTTTTCACGAGTGGCCGATGCAAAAGACGTTTGTGAATGCCATTCATTTGACGAACTCGCGATATGCCGGAATATTGCGGATAAATCTGCAACACAGATGCCAAGTGCTCTGTGAACTAACAAAGTGGTGCAATGGAGCCTTGCCGAAACTTAGTGTGCCAATTAGAATCGTGCTAACACTTTCCATTACATTGGCGGGAGCGGAGCGAAGTTTCTCAAACGTCGAGCTCATTGAAAGTTACCTTAGAAGTTCTATGATGTCACAAGACCGGCTTCTTAAGTGGTCTCGCAACTTTAGCTGTTGAAGACGAAGAATCAGAAAACGCGAACTACGAAACCATTATTGCGATCATTCTGCGTCCAAACAGAGCAGAAAAATCAATATTATAGTTTTGTTTCGATTGTGACGTTGAAATATTTATGTGTTAAATAAAATTTAAAAGTCAGTGAATTTATGTTGTTTTATGTATTGATTCCACCGTAAATATATTTTTAAAATACGAAATTCAATACTAAGATAAACGGAGGGTAGTAAAATGAACCCTTTTGGTTTTCACTATTGACTTGTACGGCTACGCAAAACCTCGGCGTCGGCACTGATACTAGTACAATATTTTTTTAGTGCGCTCTGCGGACAAACGCTCGTTTTTGACAATATTCCGTGACGTCGTCGGGGTGGTAAAGGGCAGGCGCGTAACCAGATTTTTTTTTTATAAAAGTAGTGATTAAAATGTTATTTTTAAATAATACAACAACTAGTCAATTAACACGTCGACTACCATACAACCGCCGGCATCCGCACTAGGGCGATCATTAAAAATATATATATATTTTTTTTTGCGGCAACTCCCCATTGTTTTGTTAATACCACGAAAAAATAATAACTGAAAAATTTGAAATCAATCGTTCTATTTTAAGCGGCGCCCCTGGACACTTGAAATTGGATAGTTTTGTCATTTGTTACGAACAAATCTAAACATTGACAGAAACCTTTTACAACTATTTTTTTTTTTTTTCAATCAAAAAACATTAAACAGCAAATACCGGGTGGAAAATGTTATGAAAATTTCAAAAATATAATTTTTAAACCGGATGGTGTTCAATTATGTGGAAATCGAAATATTTCCATTATACTATCCGTAGGTACACATTAATAATACGCCTATTATTATACACATAAGGACGAGAGTAAAAGACATTAGGCAAATATTGTGCGCACAATCTTTGTAACTTTTTTTTATTATTTTCGTTTCGGTTACAATCTTCAGATATAAACCAAATATTGAAACAGAGGAGGCCGTTTACCGTCACAGCCAACCGTTATTTGTTTGCTCTCGTTCTTATATTCGTTCGTAGCGTTTTGTTTGTTTGTTTTTTTTTTTTTTTTTCGTTTCCCATCACGAACCTTATACATAATACAATAGCTATTATAGCGGGGCGCTCAACAGACGCGGAATAAAAAAAAAAAAAAAAAACAATAATAATAAAAATTAAATACAGATAAAAAAAAAAAAAAAACTACCCGTCGCGGATTCAATACCGGGTGTGCATATTATATGGGTAGATTACCGTCGCTGATAAAAAAAAAAAAAAAAAAAAAAATGTGAATAGCGTTAATACACCGGTGTGTACGGCTATCGAAGGGGAGCTAATAAAATATTTTATTGTCGGCGGATAAGCCGCGGCCGGCCAACAGGTGATAAGTGCTCCGGCGACTCGATTCGACGGTGGCGAAATATTTTTTAACAATGTCGCTGTAATTCTCGCCCGCGGTACGAATATATAATCTATATATACATTAAAAAAAAAAAAAAAAACCCCAATATAATATACTTCGCACCCACGGGAAAAAAATCCCCTATTTGCCGAAACGACACGGTACGTACGACGGGGCTTATCATCGGTCGTACCCCGTGATTTTTACGTCGACCATAATACAGAAACAGTCGAATAATTTGTTAAATATTAATATTAATAATTATTTTATAATATCTAAAATAGAAATCGATTGAAATAATACAATAGCGAAACCGAATCGGAACGATATTAAAATAATTCTATTTTTTTTTTTATTTTTTTTTTATTAATTTAGTAAATATTACGTGTAGATTTCTGCAGTCGCCGGACGGTAAATAAAAATTCGTCTAGAATAATACCGCGGGTGTTGTGTTGGCCGCGGCGAGCCATTCCCATTTTTTTTTTTTTTTTTAATAATTACTGTTAGATTTTGATATTGAAATACATATTGCCAACGTTAAATAGAAAATATTAAAGAATCTCGATTGCGGACGAAATAAGTGTAATATTGGCAATTGTGGACGGGCGCCGAATTTATTAAATACGTCCCCGTTAAATGCGTTTACAGTATGTGTACAGATCGATAAAAAAAAAAAAAAAAACAACCCGAATTAACTTTATTGTACTTATTAGACCGTCGTAAAACCGTAGTTAAAACGTCTTGGGCGGGATGGGAAGGGTCGCTGGTTTTTTAAGAACGGCGAAAAAGAATATCGATGATAATATGTCGGGCACGTAAATTTACGTACGGTAATCTTATAAATTTTATAATCTTTCTTCAATCGCCGCACAATATATACGAGGTATGACAATAAAATAACGAGACTTTTTGAATAAAAGTTGTTTATTTTAAAAATGTTATAATTTAATGATTATCACCTTCAAAGTACCTTCCCTCAGCATCAATACACTGTTGCATACGTCGCTGCCATTCTTGAAAACAGTGTTGCCAATTGCTTTCATTCAGCCCTTTTAGAAGTTCTGCCGTTTTCATTTTAACGTCATCAACTGTTTGAAAATGGGTCCTTTTAATAAACTTTTAATTTTTGGAAATAAGAAGAAGTTACAAGGAGCAAGGTCTGGCGAGTACGGGGGATGTTGAAGTACAGACATTTTTTTTTCAGTTAAAAAACGTTGAATTGAAAATGCACTGTGAGCTGGAGCATTGTCTTGGTGAAGAACCCAGCCATTTTTCCATAGATCTGGTCGCTTCTTTCTGACACGTTCTCTTAATTTAATTAATACCTCTTTATAATAATATTGATTAATCAATTTTGTCGATTTTTTCAACTTTTTCGTTTGTTAAAGACGTGGTAGGACGTCCAGAACGATCATCGTTTTAGACGTCCTCCCTTCCACTACAAAACCGTTTGTACCATTCAAAAACACGAGTTCTTGATAAACATTCTTCACCATAAACTTCACATAACATACGAAACGATTCCGCGGCAGTTTTTTTTAATTTAACAAGAAATTTAATGTTAACACATGTTGTTCGATTTTTATATCTAACATTTTTCGGCAGTATAGTCGAACTCGCACTAATAACAAGGCTACTAACGTATAAGAAAATGAATCGATGCCATCAGTGTTTATAGTACTTTTAGATAAGTGTTTTCTAATTATATTTCAATAATCGTTTTATAGATAACGTTAATAGTTTAGGTTATATTTAGAAAGTCTCGTTATTTTATTGTCACACCTCGTATATATATATATATATATATTACCAAAAGTAATCAAATAAAATAATAATAATATTAAAAAAAAAAAAAAATGGCCGCCTATAAAATACCTAACCTATTTTTTGAACGTTTCTTACCACTACGCGTCCGGGGACACGGTACACGTATTATTATTATTATGTCTATACGAAAAAACGTATATGGACAGACTGCTTTTCGGATTACCCAAAAACAGCAGTTGTACTCCCGTTGGAACGACATTTCACGGCGGTACATAAGTATTACTTTCGACCCGGACTACGAGCGGGTTGACGTTTTATTTTATATTGTCCGGTCCACTTTCACGCGGCCGCCGCCAACACGGGCGGTTTTTTTTTTTTTTTTTTTAATTTTTAATTTTTTTTTTTTTTTTTTGTTATTAGATATACACACGCGTATACGAAAATCCCGAAAAATAACTATTTAATCCGTATATATATATATATATATCGCTTATTTGCTACAACAACGACATAACACAAAAACCTTAACCCCTTTACATAAAACGAATTTGAAAATGTTAGTTACAATGAGATGATGATAAATCATGTTTAACGTGTAAAGTGCTTTAGAAACTTATTTTAATGAAAAATGAGTGTTATAACATATAACTATAGTCATGCTTTCAATTCTCACCTACTACAGTATTATTGTTATAAAATTACGAGTTAGTTTAAGTTTTTTAACATATGACACTATTGGTTCGAAGATTGATTTTTTAATTATGAGTTATTTGGTAATAAGGTTAATTTTGTATGTTCACTCATGTCGTTCTATCAATATAGAAAAAAACACCAATATTATTATTATTTGCAAACAACTAAAAAATGACGATTTTTGTGTTATGTCGTTGTTGTAGCGAACAAGCGATATATATTAATAATTTTTTTCGTTACGTTATTAAAACAACAACAACAACAACAACAACAGCAAAAAAAAAAAAAACAATTTTTTTTAAAAATTCACCTATGTCGCGTCCGCGTGCACAAATTAACGCTTTGTTCGATCGAACGCGATTCCCGACGGCAGGTTTTTTTTATAAAAATTTAATAATAATTTACGATGAAAAAAAAAAAATCTATTTTCAATCATTTGTTTGACGTTGAAAAGCTAAGCTCGTGAGTATTTTCTCCCCCCCTTTTCTATTGACAATACCGCCGGCACAACTCGCAATAAAAAAAAAAAAAAAAAAAAAAAAAAAAAAAAAAAAAAAATACAGTAATAGATCGCAAACACAATTTATTTCAACAAAAAAAATTATCAAGTCGGCAATATTAACGCAGTTGTACAATTGCAAACCGTCCTCGCCATCACATCAGGAGCGTAATTAAAAGAACGATAAGGGGGATACACTACCCGTCCGAGCTGTTCTTCTATAGTATTATAAATTATTATATTTTAAAACTAATGGTTTAACATTTTTTCAGGATAGGCTAACTACGATGTTGGTCGTTCAAAGTTAATCCTGAAGATGTCTTATAGATGATATTTCCATGGGAATTATTGTACAATATTTATTAATAATATAATTTAGTATTTATCAAATAAAAAAATCCAGAAAATGCGGTCCCTGTAGTGTTGAAGGGTTTTTCGGGGGCACGGGGGTGGAATGAGTTTTACAGATTTTCACTAAAAATCCCCCTCCGCGCGAGAAAATACGATACTGCGTCACGGTGACACGGAAACGGTCGATAAACGGTTTTAGAGATTAAACGCCTCGAATGTTTCGAAGGCAATCTTCAATTTACTATTTGAAAAGTTACAGTATTTTTAATGTTGGTATCATCAAAAAAAAAAAAAAAAAAAAAAAAAAAAACAATAACGAGTCGGTCGGAGATACTCGACAGAGTTGTCGTCGAATCGCCTACGTGATCGTCGTCTACTATATCTAACAACAGTTGAATACATCGAAATGCAGACGGTATTACCGTAAAATTTCGAAATACGGTGATTGTTCATCGTCGATCGAACGCGGTAAATAACCGTCGTCGCACTTCACAAAATATTATTAAAAAAAATAACCATTAGAACATTATAATCTACACGGCGATCACTGTCACCGCGCACGCGCGTTACAATTTATTAAAACATTAACCGGATTAGCTTTATAACCCCCGCGTATAATTATGGCGGGCACAAAACGTCAAATGTATTAAATAGACAATGGGATTATTGTATCTGTCAACTGTTGCTCGCGGCTGAACGGATATCGAACGCTATTATCGTATAAACAAAGAATTACCAAACTGGGTTTTTAATCTTAATATTATGTATGAATTATCTCGTGGCTCCGTCGACAACTCGTTGTTTCCTTCTTCTTCTTCTTCTCCTCCTTGTTCGAGAATTACCGTTTTGCTTGGACGCGCCCTAGGACGGGTTCGTGTAATTATAATTATACGTGCGCACAGCACACCTGCGAGCCCGGAATTATTAGTTCCTTTAACGTTCCTTCGGTTTGGGCAATAATATCGTGTGTGTCGCCTGATAATAATCCCAAAATAAATACTTTTTATTTAACTCGGAATGTTATCTCGACCGAGCGTGTGCCCTCCGCGTTGTGATAACAGTATACGACGAGTAAAATCATTTTTCAAACGCACCATATACGACGCTGAACGTTTGTTAATTGTCGGCGATTGTCGAACGACAATTAATTTAAAAACAAAAATTGATTATTAAAAAAATAAAAAAAAAGTAACAATCCAAATACATAATAATAATTGTAAATTGTAATTGTTTTCCCCTCGCCCCGCCTCCCCTCGTTTACGTAACGAAATATTATATACATTCGCATAAGGTCCCAGTGATTACACCTTATGACTAGGGCCGCTCGCGTTTAAATATCCTAAAAACTACCGACAAACGGCCGAAAATTTGCTTTTTACCGGTATAATGCCATTAAAAAAAAAAAAATAAAAAATTTACCGTTTTAAAGAAACTAAAATACGAACCAAACGCGATCGCGATGTAACACTAACTGGCCAATTGGACGTTATTTGTTTGAGTTCTGGTGATGTTCCACAGCCGTTGATAATGATAAGACGTTATCGGAATCATAAATAGAACGATTACCTATTACAGCAAATATCATGGAAGACGAAATTTCTTAAGATAATCATATTTTGATAAATTCGAACTATTATCAGTCGTATACCGTATAAATATGCACTAAAAACGAACAAAATTACCAAAAAATTAAAAAAAAAAGTGCAATATAAACGTTTCACTTTTTAAGTATCTGTGTTACACGAATCGAATTTTGTATTTGGAAGGCATTGTCTTAGGATGGACCAAAAAAATGCATTTTGTATATTAATTCCGGACATTACTTATAACCATTATTTTAACGAACAATACAGTATATATATATATGTGATTGCGCAATGTTTTTTTTTTTTTTTCCCTCCGTCGAATTCGTGTTTTGGGTGTCGGCGGCAGCGGTGACGCAAAATACGAGGGTCACGGCCGCCACAAAACCGCGTCGCCGCGACCGCGAACAAATCGTCCGCGCTCTCGTCATTAATTTTCCCGTCCCCCCGACATCTTTCGTCGACCCTAACCCCCGGAGCCCCCGCGGGTCTTGTTTTGTAAAAAAAAAAACTCAGAAAATAAAACGCTTCGCGTATCGATGTCGATATATTCCGTCCACGCGTACAAATACAAACGAGGAGTGTATACATTATTATTATTATTTTTTTTTCTTCTTCTGTTGTTCTTTTGCGTAGCCGTGTCCCTTTCGGCCGGAAGTCATTGCGCACGCCGAAATCAAATTGCCCGCGGCCGAAATTCAATCTCCCCGCCCGCGTCCGAAACGACAGCAGTCGCTGGCGTACGGTCTTGTAGGTACAAGTCGGGCGGTTACAGGCGACGAGTTACCGCCAGGTTAGTCGTACGCTGGCCGTAGCAATAACGAAAGTTGTAGTCGTATAGTATAGGGCAGTAGTAGTAGTCGTAATACAATGGCGTTATAGTTACAGTTTAGTTACAGAAGCACAGTGGCAATACACTATTACCGTATACAGTAACGGTATCGTGTATATTTCGACGAGGATTAAATTTCAGTACAAATAACGCGTTTACATTTTTTTTTTTTTTTTTTTTTTTTTTTGTTAAACCGAGCGCGTAACGTATTTATTTTTTTCACTCCCGACCGCCCCGGGTATATACGTACGGTGTAGGTACACAAAAACCGTAAATAAACATTACAATAATTCACCACGCGTACAGGCGAGAGTACGAGTACATACAAACGACGAACAAACCGTGATATATATATATATATGTCTATATAAGATTACTCGTGAAATATGGAAACAGAGACAAAAAAAAAAAAAACAAAAAAATAACGAACAAATCGTCGAAAAACGATCAGTATTTTCCTCGGGGGGTGGGACAAACCGCTGCGGATAACTAACCTAACTAATGTATATTTCGATTATATTATTATCGCTCCCGTGAATGTATACCGTTTAAGGAAGAATTTATTGAAAACGCACGTATGTTTGGAACAAGATCCGATATTATAGCGCATTATTTCACCTATCTGCACCCCGAAAGAGATCAATAGAGGCGTTTGTGATGTGGTGCTACGGAAAACACCGGACCGAGAGAATAAGCGAGTTAAGCAGTTAGTAGCTGCTAAAATAGAGTATCGGAAAAAATTAATATTATACGGTAGTGTTTGATAAGGAGACGCAATGATTAGTGGTTGGCACAATCAAACGTGAAAGTCCATTGATTATTGTGGGAAGGGCCCGAGGATCGATAAGAATCGCGCTGGTATATATGAATCATATCGTGGGATGAACGAATAAGATCCGATTCGGATATTTGCTACCGAACCGGACCGAACGGACCTGCATGGTATTTAGCAGTGGCGTAAAATCAGGGCATTTTTTTTTTTTTTTTTTTTTTTCTTTTTAAGGCGATTCGCGCGAATCCGACCAAACGATAACGACTTATGTCGCGCAATTTTATTAATATTTTATCATTGGTTATCGTATTTTATAATGATCGCCGTCAGACTGCGTGCCTCTGGCCGTGGTACTTGACGGTTTCGCACGACACCTACGTCGGGATTCACAACCAACAGTAATACAATACCGTCTCTATATTGACATTGTCGTCAGCATCTGGGTAACGTTAATAATAAACATACGGAAATTGTTGATAACGCGACACGTTTCACACTTGATATTTTGTAATTTTGTATTGTGCGCGTAACAAGTAGTACAAAAACATAAAAAGAAAAAAAAGAGCTCTACGGGTTGATGGCATCTACCACATCACCCTCCTTTTGAGTACGTCACTGATTTATATATATATATTTAAGTAGACATTTTTTTTTTTTTTTTGCAAACAATTTACGATCGAACGCGTCGATTATTATAACAATACTATTGTGCGGTAAAGTTATAAATGTTATGGCAATAATACGACACCCGAGTACGCCATAAAAATGTCCGCCGGAACGACGGTGCGTTTATAATACGGCACCATATTTGTCGAATAAATAAAAAACGGCAATCGCGTACACACGCACAAAAAAAAAAAAATCGGGTCAACGTGTACCTATAATAATATTATTATTATTATTATTATTATTATTATAAATGACCAAATAATATTTGATGTAGATTTGATCGAAAATCGAAAATGTCTTGTCAAAAAGTGATAGCACAGAAATAATCGACGGTGTAATTTACTTCGGTTGTTCGTGACGTCCGCCGCCGTCGGACCGTTGCAATTGAATTAATTTCGCCTGCTGGAAACTCCAGCAAATCGTTACGAGCGTTTTTGTTATTTTTGGATTTTTCAAGTCCGGTCCGACGACCACAACAGCGGTTATTGCCGGCAAACCAAACAATATCATTCGGGGTGGGTCGGGCAATTTTGATCGGCAAAACCGTCCTCCTTATTAATGTAATCGAATCGGCGTGGACGTGGACGTACGTCCGTATGTTCACGACTGGCAAACGGTCCTTGTGCGTTGCTCTCGCGTTTGATGCGTCGGCGGAAACTCGAGAGACGGTCCTGTGCGATTGCGGTGTAACGAGATCTCAGACAGTGACAATGCGTTTCACTAGATTGCCCATGAAGACAATTCTCAAGGAGGATTTCAACGATGTTGTTTTGAAGCAATTACTTTATACAAACGCAAGTATTCGAATAAAACACGCGACACGCGCCATTGTGTATTGTCTCGTGTTACGTTAACGTGTAAACACAAGCGCGCGTTTTATTTTATACGTATTTAATTAATTTCGCGTTATTTCCGCGCTAAAATCGATCAATACGTGTACGTGCGAGAATAATGTACGACGGATTTATTGAAGCTCGTCATCATTATTCACTTACCGGTACAAAGTCAACGTTTATATCGCGAGAGTTTATCGGGTATTGAAATACACCACCACCGGCACAAAAAAGTAGTTGTTAAAATTTCAATCGTAAACAATAATGTTTTTATTCTCGTTTAATACGACGTCGTGATTTATTATATACTCTGCGAGGCTATTGCAAAACCATATGTATTTCGAAAAAGTCGTACGTATATAGATTATTATTATTATTTTTATTTTCACCCCCCCCCCCCACCCGGTTATTTCTTTTTCAAAATGAGTTTTTTTTTTGAAAACCCACTCTACTGCCCATTACCCTGGATTTATAATTATTTATTACTTTTGTTCTACGCGCTCTTTTAACGCAATACACTCGAGGTGACTATTTGCAGTGCTCGAGACGTGCGGCAGTTGCACAAATCGTTTCGCTTTATATACGAAAAAAAAAAAAAAAAAAATTCAAAACAAATAAGACGGACACTCCGCACCATGAATGGGCCAATGTGTAGTTCAGGATATATCCCACCTTCTGTAAAAAAAAAAAAAAAAAGGGTATTTTCTGTACGCAACGATAAATTACTGCTGACGAACAATGGCGTAGCCAAGATATGCAATCGGTGGGCAGGGGTATAGTATAAATTATAATGTATGTTTTAAACGTTTATTTTTTATTTTTTTACTAGATTCGTTAGTTCTCAATGCTCTTATCAAATTATCGATTGTTGAGAAACCGTGATAAATGATAATAATCATCAATCTGGTCTCTGGTCGAGTTTTGATAACTAAAGTGTTGAGCTTTTAATTATAGAATGACAAAAAAATGTCATAGTTTTATCAATTACGTACTAGAGTTAATGAAATACACAATAATATAAATTAAAATACATTTATTAAGTTAACACGTATGAAAAGGCGACGGGGGTGGGGGTGGGGGTTTAAACCCCAATCTCCCCCCACAGTTTACGACACTGTTATCGAAATTCATTGTACGAAATTCGTTTCCGTACTAGCCTTACCAACCACCCAAATCCTCTTATTCTTGCTCTTAAATTCAGCAAATATTCCCCGGGAGTCCACCGACAAGACTCAAGAGGCGCTGGTGTCGTTATTTGGCTAAATAAACTGATCCGCAAAAAAAAACAAAAAAAAAAAATAAATAACTAAAACTAATGTTATCTCATAATATTTATATATAATATAGCCTAACAATTTATCGCGTTTGAGTGTTACTGCTGGGTAGCTACTCCTCTCAGGTCTTGTATATTATATATCTTGTACACGCTCATATGCTTATTGGTAATCCATATTACAGATTGTATATTTTTCAAATAAATGTTTAAAAAAAAAAAAAAAAAAATGTTATGGAATGCCTTCCTATTTAGGTTTTTCATCAAAAATTTACACTTTAAACGCCAATAAAATTACAACACGCTATTTTCTACCATTAAGTACAATTTATCATGAAACTAGTGTTAAATTTTCAAGCATCTCTGTTCGGCCAAATTAATTTTATCCACATAAAAACTAAAACAACTAGAAAATGTCAAATGCCTATGCTAATAGCTCAGAAATTTGAAAAATGTTTTCCTAGTTTCGAAAAGGCTAAGATTATTTCTAACCGAATTACAACAAAAAGAAAAAAACCGAGAATAATGAAACCGAATTGTTGCCGTAAATTTTCCCGGTTTTCCTACGCTTGCTCTCGGTTTTCCCGAATAATTTAGAAAATCGCGAAAAACGACCTACCCATTACAGCGAGTATATCGAAAATGCTTACTGGAAAAAAAACGATACCCTTGAAAGTCGCAACAAGATTTCTAGTGGCAAAGTGACGTCATATGACGGAGAAGGAAAAAAAAACATCCACATGGTCATAGCAAGACCAATAAATACATTATTCGGTCCGTTCGGAATCTAAAAAATAATATTTATTAATGTTTTATCGGTAAAAATATTATTATCATCGTACCGCACCGGTCTAAAAAAAAAAAAAAAAAGTCCGATGTTTTACGCAATCGCATTATAATATATAATACATGCACTCGTAATATTATTTTACATATAATAAATAATAGGTATAAACACAGTGAATCCGCCGATATAATATTGTGCGTGCCCGTTTTACGGCCACCCACGTCCGTTTGTCGATACGATATATTATCGCGATTTAGTGGTGTAAAAAGCATCGCAGCATAACGGCATACGTCTCGAGCATCTTTTAGTAATGTATTTAAAAAAAAAAAAAAAAAAAAAAAATAATCGTCAAGACTATCCGCGTTCTGGTCTTCGCGAAGTGTTCCCGTTTGTGTTCGTCCGACCGTTTGTTATATATTATTAGGTCCCGTTCGCGGGTAATAGGTACTCGTTGCGGAACGAAATTACGGTGCGAAACCTACCGCGTTTTATCGTTTTATTATTAATAATAATAATAATAATAATAATATGGAATAATTGCAAATTTCGGTTTTTACCGCCGTCGTCCGGACGCAATACGAAACCGAACAAGAAACGTGCATAAAAAACGGGGGCCCCCGACCGCCATCGCCAAAAATCTCTTTTACATTACCGTCGAACAACGACGGGGGGGTCACGCGATCGATTCAATTTCTCCGGCACACGCGCGCAGACGTTTTGGTAGTAAAAACGCTAAAACGTGTTCTTTAACGCGAACCGTTCGTAAATCGTTCGGTTAATTGTTTCACGAGACGCCCGATAAAAAAAAAACAATATTTTTTTTTTTCTTTTAAAAATCCACAAACGTAAAACGGTACACGGTTATCGTTACTATTACACATTATACCGGCTGTCCCGGTACGGTGTTTACCGTGAAAAATCGGAATTACCCGTGGATTTAAATAAACCCTCTGCCGCTCGGCCAACTTAACCGCTCGGTCCTGTACGCGGTTTTTTTTTTATTCTTCGCGAACCCGCCGATATCATATTCCTCCTGCAAATAGTTAACCCTACAAATCCAATACCGAATCGACACTATTGTTTTTGTCGCGTGCGCGTCGTGCACGATAAACCGTAGATTTCTACATAATGCGGATTATCGATTTATAATACACGGCTAACTGTCGTCAGCCAGTCGACTGCCGGCACAAATACCTCGAGTTGTTTTTAATTTGCACATTGTCGTTTTTATTTTCTAGCTACAGTAATAGCTTTGGATTTGATGCAGCGAAAAACTTTAAATATGCACAAATACGTCAAATAATGCTATTTATATGCATTTAAAGTCTCGAAAAATTCATCATAAAACGCACTTCAATTAGTTGTTTTTATTTAATTTTTATATTTGTTTTGATATAAGAGTATATTATATACATACAAATTAATTTCTTTAAAAAAAAAAAAAAAAAATGTTGATCGAATTTGAGATGTCTTCTGTAATAATTCTATTGGCCGGAGAATTCATTGACGTACTTTCGCAATGTTAACGAGAAAATCTAAACCGTTCGATTTCGGCATTTTACTGTAAATGCGCTTCACTGTACATTCGCGAACGAAACTAAACACGAAACTAAATGAAAATGCCGGATAGTTTACAGACGTCTGATACCTACTATGATTATAAATCGACCGACTTAATCTGGAAATTCGTGAATGATATTTCACAAGCCCACAAAATAACTAATCTAAGCAATATTTTATCGAATCCTTATCTTTACCTAACCTGTATACGGGTTGTGTAAAATATTATTTTACAAAATATAAATTTGATGTATATACAGCATGTGCAAAACAAAAAATATGTGTGTAAAGATGTTAAAAATGACATTACAAATAAAAAAAACGTCAAAATATGCAAAATAAAAGTTTCGTAAACGAATTTGTTGTTACATAATTGAAATTAGACAGTTGCGTTTCACAATCAGCTAAACAAAATGCACTTGCCAAAAAAATTCACAGCCCTAATAATAGCTAATAATATAGGTACAAGAGTTTTAGTGAAATCACCGACGAATTGGGTAAACACGTTAGAACATATTCGCGTTACGTTCGAAATCGTCCCGTTAATTGTTTCACGAGACGCCGAAAAAAAAAAAAAAAAAAAGAAGAAAATCCATAAACGTCAAACGGGGCACACTTATCGTTATTATTATTTTTATATAATATATTAGCTGTCCTGTCCTGTAAAAAATTGGAATTACTCGTGGATTTAACCCCCTACGGCTCGCCCAACTTTATCGGTTACGCTATACGCGGTTTTTTTATTCTTTCTTCTCGCCAATCTCTTTATCGGCGTTGATCAGTGAGTGCGGCAGTGGGTTTTTGGCTTCTGTCTAAAAATTAATGTCTGTCTGTATGCGATTAATAGACTCGAAAACTACTGGGGCGGTTTTTACGCGGTATTTTTGCAAAATCGTCCGCGACGTCCGGAGAACGTTTATTGCCATTAGAATCCACCCCCCATGCGGTTTTTAGGTATTTTTTGTACCAAAATCTAATTATTTTTGTCGATTTATGGGTTACCTTGGTAACACGAATTAAAAAAAAAAAAAAAAAAATACTGTAGCAATGGTAATAAGTAAAAACACGAAGTCAGCTTTGTTTGTTTACGCGCCGGACAACAAAACAAAAAATGTCGTATATCATAAAGCATTGCAAAATGAACGAAAGGATTATGTCGCAGCAAAAATAAATAAATAAATAATTGTTTGACATGAAATTCTGACTTAATTCAATCGCGACTTAAATTGTCGTTTGTTGATTAGCAGATGAAATGACAAAGTAGAACACATTTAGTTCGCCGAAGGTGGACTACCCACTTTCCGTCTATTTTTTTTTTTATTATTTTTTAATAGTGATATGGACAGAACAATAATACATAATAATCTAGGAACAGCAATATCTAGCAATGGCAAGTAATTTCTGGGTCGGCTAATCTCTTTTAGAAGAGTACATTGTTGCCCGTGACAAACCCAAATCGAATAATGATAATAACCGTTTTTTTTTTCATCCGTGTCGCCATGGTAACCCGGAAATTGAATTTCGGTAAAATTCACGTGCGAGCACCCCTTTAGGGGATAGATTTCCAAAAATTATTTCTTATCTCACCGCTACACCATAAGAGATATATACCACCAAAATTTCAAGTCTCTAGGTCCAGCGGATTGGTCGGAGCGTTGATCAGTGAGCTAGTAAGTGGTATTTGGCTTTTATATATATATATATAGAATAATGAAAAAAAATTAAAATACATTTCTTGGCAACTGAGCAACGATAGTTTCCCTAGCAATATAATAATTATCTTGAATGGGATAGGACGGGATAGGGTGGAATAGGAATGTAATATGCCAGTAACCTTTGCGGGTGTGTATTTAACAACTTTTCAAAGTTTCATGGCGATCGGATGAATACTGTAGGAATGCATAAATGACAAACAGACATACATTCGCTTATATATATATATATATATATATAGATTCATATTCGTGTGTACCGTAAAGAAGAATGTATAACGCAACGTATACCGGTATAACCCCGCACAAAGGAATATTTCACGAAAAACGTTTTTTATCTCCGATATTCTGTGCGCAGTACATTATTTGAACATTATATTAGGCGCGTGTTTGTAGTTAATAAACTAAAAAAAAAAAAGAAAAAAAAAAAGAAGAATAATGTGTGAAAAATCGAGTTTAAAATAACGTGATTAGTGGGCATTGTGTACGGCGTTTCCGCACTAGTGAACGATTTTTCGAAAATTCGGGACGAGAACACGTTGCGAGCACGTGATGTGGTAATAATATTTACCATAATGATATTGAATATCGTCGGGCGTTATAGACGTACGGCTTGTTCAAATTTTTTTTTGGAAACGAAATCGAATAAACTGTTAAAAACAAATTAAAAAAAAAAAAACCAACGAAATGTTTCGTTTCCAACGTAACAACGGCGATTTCCTTTAAGACGGTTGTCTCGGAAATCTCGCTCGACAGACTGCCGACTTCGCCGTCCGCGTTTTCGTTCGTTTTACTTGATTTATAATTATTATTTTTTTTTTTTTTTTGTTTTTCCGGCATCGCTTTCAATCGGACATTTATACGCGTTGGATACGCACTAATGGCCATTAATATAATTTGATAAAAAAACTTTAAAAATGTTGGATATATATACTGACGGGCCGGCAAACGCTCGTAGACGGTTATATTTTATATGCAAGGTTCAGACATCGGAATGAACGAGTTCAAATTGTACGAAAATTAATTTTTTTTTTTTTGACAAATAGATTCGTATTTTCGGTAAACTCCGAACTTTAAATTCGGCGCTGTTCAATTTAGTTCAGATTCAGCACTATAAATAAATTATTCGGGTAAATAATGTTAAATTATAATTACTGAAATGCCGATAGTTTCGCATTTTACAAGCTCTATCGGTAGTTATAATTTACGGTACCGGCGGTTTTCTCGATTTGGCGAACCTGTTGTGTCCTATTCCTCCTGTACTAGATAACGAAAAATCCAAAACCAAATTACATTATTATTTTGTTGTGCGTATATTTATACATAATACATGGCCAACTGTCGTCGGTCAGTCTGTCGGACAAATACGTACTATGATAGGTGGCCCGGGTTGTTTGTAATTTGTATTGTCGTAGTATTTTCGAAACACTTAGGCACCACTGTAGGGCGTCTATAGATTACTACTAAGCTTATACTATAGGTACAAGAGTTTTAATAAAACCGCTAAGAGACTAGGTAAAGTTAGTAAAAATCAAGAGTGGAATTGCGTTCCTGACGAACTTTAAAATCAATTTCATTGGCGAATACACATTGAACTTGGCAAGTTCAAAGACGAAAAAGAATATGTTCGACAGAACGATCTCAACGGTCATGATAATAACAGAAGAAGGCATCTTACAGGACGCATTCGACTTGGACAGGGAACGTTATATTTCTAAACGCTTTGGTAAACGAGTGAGGCGAACACGACGAATTGTCGACATTTTTTTCCCCCCGTTTATTTGTTAAGTAATCCAAGTATTCCGTTTGCCGGCACGTAGCTAAATAAATCGAAATCCGATAACACGTAGAGGCATACGAGAGTCGTTCCTGTATAACGTGTTACGAGCGATCACACCGGTAAAACGGGCCCGTTAAGTATAAAAATTTAGACCGATTAAACGGTCTGTTATTATAAAACTGGTACAGGCCCCGTTAATTGTGAATGTTAACGAATTGTAAAGAGCCAGATCGGACGAAACGCCGCGGTGCCGGGGCGTGAGAGATACGCGCGGAAACGATAATTTATTATAATATTAATATATTGTCTTAATTGCGAACACGTTTGCTGACGACACACGAAACATGGTGACATCCGACCGTAATATTATAATATATTATTGTAGCGACAAGACGGGAAGATTATTGCCGTGATAACGATGATACGGGATAATTACCGTGTAGATAATAGGAACCATTTCCACCGACTTGGGAAGAATTGTATTTCGGATGGGCGGTCTTGAGCGGTCATTAGCGCGTCCCAGAAGAAAAAAAAAAAAAAAAAAACACCGCGACAAAATTGATCGGAATTTATACGAACACATTTTCGAGAAAAAAAAAAAAAAAAAAAACGTTTATTTATTTTGTTGTTGTTGTAAGGGTATAATTTCTACACATTTATTTTCGATAATTTTCAACCTAAACATAAAACGTTTTTTTTTTCGTTTTTGCTTCCGCCAATATGCTGACCGGCTGACCCGTTTTTATTTTTATTTTTCTCGTCCCGGCAAAATGTCGATCCCTCGTTAGATGATCCCTATTCCGTTTAACGATCAGAACCGGACCAAATTTACCAATCCGTCCGTGACGGGCCCGCGCAGACCAACCGCCAGTCGTCTTCCTCGGTCCCGATACCCGGGCCACCTCCGTTGCCTGTTATTATCATCGTTTTCAACCGCCGCCGCCGCCATGTTCCGTCGCAACGAAAAAAAAATAAAAATAAATAAATAAACGTCCGAAAATCGGGTTTTATAGAAACAAATGAGCGTACACGGAATATTAATGCGCGTATTATATTATATCGGTATTCGTATACTATATTATTATTACGGGTATTGTATTAGGTATGCAGACACAATGAAAGAAAAAAAGAAAAAAAGAACGACCGCGCACAGGAAACAATCTCCGCGGCGGTGCGTCTTTCATCGCGGCATTCACGCGGTCCCCCGCAAAGACAAGCGCCATCGCGCGGAGGTTTTTGGCGGGGATAAAACGCAAAAAAAAAACAAAAACACGTATGTTAATAACGTACAAAAAATACTCATGTATACAGGGTGATTTTTTTTTTTTATTATTTATTTTGTTTTTATTTCTATCGCGGTCTAACTGTTATATTTACGAAGATTTACAGAGCAGTTATATTTATGTTTGGTTTTCATTTCCAGCCATCGCGCACACCAATATTTTCACAACTCTTTTTTTTCTTTTTTTCTTTCTTTCTTGATCGGTTCAACGACCTCGTTATACCTCCCCAGAATCGTCCCCATTCATCACGGCTATTTTCGGCTGTTCGGTTCTTCCCACGTCTCCTACGATCTGTCTCATAAACGGACTTCTCGGTCTACCTCTTCCTGATTTTCCCTCCGCAATTGTTCCTATCCATTCGTTGTTTCTTATTAGATGCCCCGTCCGCGTTTTCCGTCGTTTCCCAATTGTTTTCAATTAGTTCATTCTTAAGTATACTACTTATATCGTTTTCCATCCAAGGAATGTCCAGGGTTCTTCTGGAGCACCGTGTTTCAATAGCTTCAATTCTTTTTCCATCCGTTTTGAATAGCATTCATGTTTCTGATCCTATACTCCATACAAAATTCTTTATGCGGTTTTTTTTCTGATCTTTAGACTAGAAACAGTGTTCGTCGTCAATAGGGTTTTCTTCTTGTGGAATGTCCGTTTTGTCCGTACTATTCTGCTCTCTGTGTTGTCCGTCTGTTATATTACTACCCGTATAAGTATAATATTGAAATGTTTCCAACTTCTCATTAACACTTGTTATTTTCGAATTAAACGCCTGTTTGCTGCATATTAGTATTTTGCTTTTGTTTTTATTAATTTTCAGTTTATACTCTTTATTCTCTTCGTTTTCGTTGGCACGTTGCCTAATTATTCTTCACTTTCCGTTATCACTGCTATGCCGTCCGCAAAACGCAACATAACCCAACCCAATAAAACACAAACTGTTTTATAAATCATAAATGGTATATTATTATCATCATCATTTTTTTTTTTTTGAAAAAATGTTTTTCTTTCGAATGCGGTTTGAAATGAAGTACATAGTAGTGTGCCATTTGAAAATTAAATATCGTCGTGTATGGTCATACACGAAACGTTGTAAATATCGTAAATAAGATCGTCAAACGGTTCTGCAATAGCGACTATTGGCCACATTAAATAGGACAATATGAAATCTAACGTCCAGGCGTGTAGGCACACAAATACCTTGTAGAACTTACAAGTTTGAAATGAGAATATTGAAGAAAAAAAATAAAAAAACGACGGAGATCACTGCGGTGTGCGGTAACGAGTCTTCCTCTATCCGACGGTAAAACCAATGGTAATAATTCTACGTGGTCTGGCCACGGTCCGCGTGATGATGTCCTCGATGATTTTTAGTGCAAAAAAAAAAAAAAAAAAACCCTCGATTTTTTAATTTAATAAAATGTATTGCCGTAGTTGTCTCGGTTGCGTCCACGGGAAAACCGGCACTGCCGTATTATAAAATACAAAAATACGATAAATTTATCGTAACGGGTGAGGTGGGTATAGGGAAACGGATTTCGCTCGTAATTTTCGTATATTACAAGGTGACGATAATAATCGCGATGAAACAAAAAATACGAAAAAATCACCCTGTACAATCGCGCCGTATGTTAAACCGCGTCGCGCGTGAGACGCGTAACGAATGTCATCGCTTCCGAATGTCATTCGCGAATGCTTGTGCGTAATTTTTTTTTTTTTTTTTTTTTTTTTTTTTCGTATCCGTCGCCGGCCGCATTGGATCCGTTTGGAAATAATACAATAATCGCGTTATTTATAATAATATATTATGTATTATGTATTTATTATATATTATGCGAGAACGCGCGCGCGCCGCGGGGTCGTGGGAACGAGCACAGGAAACGGACCGCACCGCCGCGCGACGCCTTGGTCGTCGACGACTGCGACGGCGACGACTGCGACGACTGCGACGACGGCGACGGCGACGACGACGACGACGACGAACGGGTGTATCGGTCGCGAAAATAATATTTAATTGTCCGACATCCTCTCGCTACGCGTTTTGGGTTTAGTTTTTTTTTTTTTTTTTTTATTTATTTATTTATCATGCTAATATTCGCGCGCGACTCGACAATGTATAAAATTAACGGCGGCCGCAACACGTACCGCCAATGTTCCCCGTCAGCTCGACAGCTGTCGGCCGACAATATTGTTAAACGCACCTTACGACAACGCCCGTGGATTCCCGTCGGGGGTGTGCGACAAAACGGGGACACGGCCGCCCCGACCCCGTTGGCGAAGACTTCTGCTGTACCGTCCGTTTTAGCTCGTAAATAATTGATATTTGTCGAGTTGAACGAGTAAATAAGTATTCGTTTTTTATTTTTTTTTTCTCTCGAATCAAGTCGAGTACTAATTCTGAAAACGCAGTAATTGAACGTAAACTCGTAGTCGGTCCTTTTAATCGAGTAGTTTGTTATTTATCAATAAACACGCTATTTACAGTAGAGCGACCACAAATACATCACGTATTATTATCACGGATAATTTTGTGCCCCCGTTGTCCCGACAACAAATGTTATACGGGACGCATTTTGTCCAGATTTTTCAAGTCTGTCCCGTATTAATCTCGTTTCCCCCCTTACTGTTAATTTATAAATAATATATCGGTAATCGTAGAATATTCTCCGGCAACGCCCGGTACAAACGCTGCAGTAGAACGGATTTCTTCAACCATATAATAATTGTTTTTTTTTTTTTTTTTTTTGGTTGTAACTATCGAAATTCACAATTATCATTGTGAAAACGAATTTTTAAAAACTATTATTATAACGAGTTTTAGGTAATAATTTATTCAAAGAAACCAAGTTACTCGGTGCAACTAGTTCAGCACAAAAGTACACAAAAATAACAGAAGAAATTTAACCATCATCGTCAAAATACATATTTTTGTGTACATAATAATATTTTATTTTTATGGTCATCCTATATTACAGTCTTGGACTAATAATGATAATATTATTATTATCAAGGGGCGGCGAATATGATGAGGTTTTTGGAGTGAGTAAAGGAAATGGGCGAAACAGTCGAGTACACGAGTGGTTAGTTAGGACACATACTTGAGTACTCAAGTGCCGAAGAAAATTTGTCGAGACGATTCGAGCGCTAGACTCGACTCGGGGAACTCGACCAACTCTAATATATTTAATATAAAAACGAAAATATTCGATAGCATTTGCCCGTAGATAATAATAGACGGATTACCGAATAATGATTACCGATCACGGTGTAAGGTCGGTATTGTTCAGTGGTTTGATTTAGTAAAACGTATCGGAACATTTTTTTTAAGGATTTTGTGTTTTTATATCCAACCATGTATAACTTACACCGCGTTTAAAAACCCAGATCCAGTTTGTCATTAACCGAAAAAATACCTTATGGACACCAATGAAAAGTCCAACACTTAAGGGGACGTGCTACACCCCCCCTCCCCCCCACACACACACGTGTTTAAGGAGTTGTGTATAGGTGAATTTCTTAAAGATTTTGTAAAACTGAACATTTACCAACTTATAAATATACAAATACACTTTCAAATGCATTTGAAAGTAGTGGCGGCAATCAAAATAGGTTTTCGAGAAAAATGTTGATAAATGAGACAATATCTAGACGATATAAACTCCGTCGGCGTTTTAATTTGGTTTTATGTGGACAAAATCTGTTTGACATCTCAAAAATGCTCGAAAATCTGAAGCAACGTTAACCATAAGTTGTTCTTACGGCACTATAAAAATATCGGAAATCCGTAGACACTGTTTTGTTCTTTGAATAGGCGTTTAAAGTACAAATTTTTACGAAATTTTCGGCGTACTAGTATTACATATATTTCGATTTACGAGGAAACAATTTTTTTGTGTCTCCAAAAAAAAAAAAAAACGTATAAATATTTGCGACGACAAAACACGGACTGTCATAATTTCTTGCGTAGTTGTGCGAATTATTAATATAATTTTCGTTTGAAATTTATCAAAACGCGTTTAACCGATGTTCGCCCGGAATCATTTATTTTTTTTTTTTTTTTTTGTAAACCCAATGATTTGTCGTCAAACTGAATCCCGAATTCCCACCTACAACAGTGGCTCACCCGCGGTACGGTGTATGTCGGCTTTTTATCGGTGTCCGTTAAAAAGACAGGCGGTCTCTTAAAAAATATTATTACCACCGGGGCGAATCGACTAATTATTAATTATTAAGTCGTAATTGCGTGAAAATGTAAACGACGACAAAATTCCCACGGCGGCGGCGGCGGCGGAGGCGGTGGCGGCGGATACGGTGCATATTAATATTATGCAGAAAATTCGTTTTTATTTTTTTTATCGCATAATTATTACGGCGTCTGCAGTTGTCGAAATTAATATGATGTGTTTGAATTTTTTATTATTATATTTTTTTTTTTTTTTTTAATAAATTAGTCTGTACGAATAATTAAATATTTGTATACGAAAAGAGTTTACGGAGACTATTCTCTGCGGCGTCCGCGATAATACGTTATAAAATCCCCGGAATGTTTTAAGGGGTAATAACAAAAGTCACATCTCCGCGTGTGTGTATTGTATATACATAAAAACGTTTTTTTTTTTTTTTTTTTTTTTTTAATCATATTTTATATAAATTTTTCTAGTTTCGGCGTGTACGTCCCGCATAAATTCGACGCAAACCGGCGGCGGAGCGATGATTTATTTTTCGATTAAAAAATAAAAATAATAATAATAAAAATACGATGTCGACATATGGCATTGGATATATATATATATATATATTATGTAATATCATAAAAAGTAAAGTAAAAAAAAAAAAAAAAAAAAAAAAATGCCTCTATATACTGCATGTATATAATTATTATATTTCCGCCGTCATCGTCTCGCCGTCGTATAAACTGTTTCAATGTTGTAATACTCGTGTTGAATTATACCGATTCTTATATCTCCCGCACAATATATTCATAACGACAACAAGTTTATAGATTTATGACGATAAAAAAAAAAAAAAAAAATAATAACAATAAAATATACACGATTGTTCGGCCTATTTTTTTTTTTTATTAAACGATATTATACAAATTTCATATATACAGTGGAGCCCCGTGAGGGGGTGTGGATAATCAAAAAAAAAAAAAAATATACAACGTACGCGAATTTAAATGTTTTATACAATTAAAAATAAAACTAATCTAATGTTAAAAAGTACGTAAAATTATATAATTAATTTAAAAAAAAAAAAATAAAAAATTCAAATACATTTTTCGTATCTGTTTGAAATAATAATAATCAATTTTCGTTTTGCCCCGCCAATGAAAATTGAACTAAAAAAGATCCGCTCTCTCATTTATCAAGTTGCCTTATTATTTCGATTTTCGTTTCGATATTTCACACATTGTGTTTTCTTTTGGAACCGATTTTTATTCTGTGCACTCGGTCGCGTTTACGTGAGGTTACGTGAAGTACCTAACCTAACCGTTAAAGTGAACCGTAGTAGATAAAAAAAAAAAAATAATCTCGAATTTCATAGTACACGATAAAACGAATTCGACGGACAATAAAACTGCAGTCAATAAATAAATTTGTACAACAATTTTGTAGTGCGGATAATCAACGTTCCACTGTACAGGTATATGTATTACTAACAGGATTGATAATATACACGTGTAAAACGTATAATATGTTTTTGTTTTTGAAATTCATTCTTAACAAAAAAAGTAAATATTAAAAATACTTTACGTTTCAGAATGATATTAAGTTGGAATTTTAATTTTTATAACCAGTAACAGATATATTAGTTATAAATTATAAAAAAAAAATCTATTTGTTAGCAATTTTCTTTTCTCGTTCTGCCGAGTACCGCCTATCTTAACAAAACTATCTTACAAAATTAAATTACATAGAAATTATATTTTGAAATTGTGTTGATAATATATTTATAAGTGTTTGTGTACTCCGTGCGATTAGAACAAAACACAAATTAATACACTTTAACATTAAACTCCTTAAAGGAACCGAATTAGCCATCATCGAATTACACCTCCGAGTCGCTAAGTGCCCTATCAAATTTAGAATCAAAAACACGAACAGAGCCCGTGGCTTTAAAAATCAGCAACCTTATTTCCAAATCCAATAATGATATAAGATTCATTTGGACTCCAGGACATTGCAACATAACAAAGGGAAACGCGGACGCAGATATAGCCGCCCAAAATGCAATAAACAACCTACGTGAAATCAAACGCTCTGTCGAACCCTGGCCCAAATACAGAGAATTAAATCGAAAGGAAGAAGTAGTCCTCGACGGACTAAGAATTGGTCACACCAGATTTTTACATGGACATCTTATGGAAAAGACGGAACCACCTATGTCCGACATGTAATACAGATCAACTCCACCAAGCAAATCACATCCACTGTATAAAGTTCACCGTAGCCAGAAAGGAATTTAACATCCCGGACAATCTATAAGAAGCAACTGGACCAGTACCAGACGTCAAAAACATACATTCCTACCTTAAAAAAAAAAAAAAAAAAAATGTAAAACTACAAACAATGGAAAAATTGCCTGTTAAGCTAATAACCGCTGTAGTCGAAATGCTATAAACAATAAAAAGTATAAAAAAAATTATGAAATACCAATGAAAAACGTACAAAAAGCACGATTTTTTTTTTAGCTCAGAATATGTTGACTAAATAAAATTCAGTTGGCCAATTGTATTGGCGTCGTATAGGTCACGAATTTTGTTTTTATCGGTTGTAGGAAAATCTCAACGTTTTTTTTTTTTTGAATAAATTAAAGAACGATATTTATTTGACTGTAATAAAATTACAAGTCACGTAAAGTAAAACTTTAAAACTTTTATATATTAAACTTACAGTTAGCATATAGATGTAAGACGTTAACAAAACATGGTTTGAGCGGTAAAATGATAACAATAGAAGTCGCGAGTTGTTGTCGGAGATACTAAACATTAAGTTTAATGTCTATGGTTTTATCAATCCCGTCACAATAGTTTAAATTTAAATTTTAAAATAATTCACTTTTACAGATCTCTCGCGAGAGGTTAAAACGATTATATTTTTTATTATTTGCCAAAAAAAAAAAAAAAGGTTCAAGGAGGGTAGGTGGAGATAGAATTATAATAGATTACATCATATTTATAGTAGTACACATAATCACGCCATTGTTGTAAAAAATAATTCAACAATTTAGTTTAATTTTTTAAATGAACAGATTTTTATGTTAGTGACATTGAAAAAAAAAAAAAATTATACCAACTCGAGTACTTACTATTTTTTTTTTTTTTATAAATCTTGAATTATGATTTGCATTGAAAAACTTTTAATTTGAATTAAGTTGGAGATATCGTAAATTGCAAAAAAAAAAAAAAAAGAAAGCAATTTCCCATCTCGTTGTATTGGTTTTTTGTTAATGAACCAACTGAGTGACTCCGAGTTTGCCCAGTTTTGTCGTTTAGCACGTAGGAACGTTTCGACTGGACGTATTAGAAAACATTTTAATTACAGGAGGTTAGTGTAATACATTATGATCAGGGCTCTGATTTTTTAGCACTAAAAATAACTTAAATATGTCATAAAAATATCAAAAACGAAAATTTTTTTTTTAAATACATAAATACGACCGATAAAAAAAATGTAAAAACTGTTCGATGGGCGATAACGCCGGGCTACTTAAAAATAGTTTATAATACGAAACGAAAATGTTGATTCGTTCCTTATGAATTCATATAAACGACAAATTTCGTTTATTATTTTTCAATAGATATGCACGAGATTTATATATATATATATATATCAAAAAAAAAAAAAAAAATAATAATAGCGTCAGAACTTGAAAAAAAGCACTAAAAATCTAGAATATTTAATATAGAACGTTTGGAACGTCGTGTTTGGAATCCATGACGTTACTCTGCAATTCGTATATCCCCGTAGCCTATAGTGATAATTAGCGAATTCTATATATATATATATAAAAAAAAAACCAATATTTATTATCGGTTTAGGTGAAATCGGTCGGTGGACAATGCGTTCGGCAATATGTCATCGTAACGACGGGGGCGACCGGTGGTAACGTTCGGCTGAATATAACTCGCCAGTACCGCCGTATAATCGCATTTTGCAAAATAAACAACGACGACGACGACGACGACGACGACGATGATAATAATAATAATATTATGTGCGAGATATCAGACACGAGAGAGAGAGAGAGACAGAAAAAAAAAATAGGGGAAAAAAAACTCAAGGTTACGGGCGACGGAGGTTTATAATCCGAATGGGTGGTCGGCCGACCGTCCGACCCCATATAGTGCGCGTTTATATACGACTGTACGGCACTACTGTAGGGACGGTCGTGACCTTTTTTTCCCCGGTCGTTGGTGGACAAAAAAAAAAAAAAAAAAATATAACACATGTTACGATTTTGACGAAAAACACAATATATATATATGTATAGGAAATAATAATATATTATTTATATTGTGGACGCGAAACGACAATAACGATAATAATCTCCCGGTGATCGGACGACAAAACGAACGGTAAGGAGGGTATTATCGTGTACTGGCCGTGTAAAAACGGAATTGCCCCGGGGCATTGAAACGGTACCGGAATACTCGGATGAAATATCGATCGGGTTTTCGTTGATCAATAATCGGTTTACGATATCCGTGCTACACGGTTTTTTTTTTTCATTTCGTGTAGCGACGAACCGGTCGGTTTTCCAATAGTTCTCTTTACATTTCGTTCTGGGCAAACACATTTCCGATTAGTAAAAACGTTCGGATTTGCTCACATTTCGTACCTCGGAAGATTTCGGAAAGACGTACCTTTTCGTACTTTACGTAAACTACGAGGTGCGACAATAAAATAACGAGACTTTCTAAATATTACCTAAACGTTTAACGTTATCTATAAAACGATTATTGAAATATGATTAGAAAACACTTATCTAAAAGTACTATGAACACTGATGGCATCGATTCATTTTCTTATACGTTAGTAGCCTTGTTATTAGTGCGAGTTCGACTATACTGCCGAAAAATGTTAGATATAAAAATCGAACAACATGTGTTAACATTAAATTTCTTGTTAAATTAAAAAAAACTGCCGCGGAATCGTTTCGTATGTTATGTGAAGTTTATGGTGAAGAATGTTTATCAAGAGCTCGTGTTTTTGAATGGCACAAACGGTTTTGTAGTGGAAGGGAGGACGTCGAAGACGATGATCGTTCTGGACGTCCTACCACGTCTTCAACAAACGAAAAAGTTGAAAAAATCGACAAAATTGATTAATCAATATTATTATAAAGAGGTATTAATTAAATTAAGAGAACGTGTCAGAAAGAAGCGACCAGATCTATGGAAAAATGGCTGGGTTCTTCACCAAGACAATGCTCCAGCTCACAGTGCATTTTCAATTCAACGTTTTTTAACTGAAAAAAAAATTTCTGTACTTCAACATCCCCCGTACTCGCCAGACCTTGCTCCTTGTGACTTCTTCTTATTTCTTTTCCCATTTTCAAACAGTTGATGACGTAAAAATGAAAACGGCAGAACTTCTAAAAGGGCTGAATGAAAGCAATTGGCAACACTGTTTTCAAGAATGGCAGCGACGTATGCAACAGTGTATTGATGCTGAGGGAAGGTACTTTGAAGGTGATAATCATTAAATTATAACATTTTTAAAATAAACAACTTTTATTCAAAAAGTCTCGTTATTTTATTGTCGCACCTCGTACTTATCGAAATTCCCGTTATTATTTCCAAAATCTTTCTTCTTATACTTTTTTTTTTTTTTACTCTCTCTTGACGATCTCTTGACAACTACTCCGCTCAGAATCGTTTTTCGTTACTGTAATTTTTCACTGGGTATCGCTTGATTTCGCAATGATTTATCGTTGCAACAGTGCGCACAAATTAAATAAACCCCCTGCCATCCCGTCTACCCGTCAACAACAGTGGCATACCTCATACCCACGAAGTATTTCCTAACTTTTTTTTTTTTTGTATTTTTACATGCAGAAAACAGCGTATCCGTCTGTATTTTATTATAATAGTAATAGTAATGTTCGATTGTGTGCCGTCTATTATATTTAATACGAAATCGATTCGTTATTCGATATATTACACGAGGTCTGTTCAAAAAGTACCAGGACAAATGTTATTACGGCTAATCTACACACGGTAACGTTTCAAATTGTAAATTGATGTATTCCCCGCGAATTAGCGAATATTTTAAACAAAACCCGAAGTCGCTCTTTTATCTCGGTTTAATATTACACCGTGGTTAAATCCAGTCGGTTTTTTTCGCTCGCCGTTTTCGGTGTGTCCGAAATTAACGAACAACGCGTGTGCATCAAGTTTTGCTTTGAAACTTGGTAAAAATGATGCAACGGAAACGTACGGAAATTATTAAAACCGCTTTTCGGGGCTGATTCATTAAGTGGTTCCGTGACTTTCGAGTGTTTTAAACGTTTCAAGGACAGTCGGCGGTCATCTGAAGACGATCCACGGTCTGGAAGACCTTCGACGTCACCAAGAAACGATGGTGTGGTGACAATTTACGAAAAAAAATATGCGAAATGGCCGCCGATTGACCGTTCGCGAGTTAACAAAACGAATCTCAATTGAGTCTTGTCATGAAATTTTACAGGAAAATGTACAGATGAGGAAGGGTCGCGCTGCCAAATTCGTTCCGCGATTGTTCACCACGACAATGCACCCTAGCACGTCTAGCGCTTTCGATTCGTGAATTTTTAGCTGATAAAAAAATAGTTGTGGTCCCGCGGACTATCCCTATTCTCCTGATCAGGCCCCATGTGATTTTTTTCTCATTTCCAAGACTAAAATCTGCGCTTAAAGGACAACGATTTCAAGATGTAGAGGAAATTATAGCGAACGCGGCAACATAACTTCGGAACAGTTCCAAAGGACTTTTGGAAAATGGCAAGATCGCCGGGATCACTGCATATCGTCCGGAGGAGAGCGAGTATTTTGAAGGAGATATCGTTAAATAATATGTAATTTCATTTTTGTAATTGTTAAAAATAAAATCGTGGTACTTTTTGAACAGATCTCGTATATATATATATATACTAAATCAACCCCCTGGTGGCGGGGAAGGACCAAAACCGAAGCACGCATACTCGGTATAATATAGTAATATTGTAACCCAACCTCACCGGAGTAACTATTTTAACACTTATATTAATGTGGTAAATAATACGATATTGTAATAATACGTGACAGCGAGTGTACATAAGATAACGTGTAGGTACGTTACACAGCGTTCGACAGAAATACAGTAATGAACCCCGCTGAAGAACCGACACCTGTTGTCCGGTTTCGAGGGCGGAATTCGAAATGTCAATAGTTCGAATGTACATACATACACGCGAGACCCGACGACGTACAAAATATGCTCGTGTGTATACATACGATATGTACACATATATAATATCGTTGTTTACTGCCCGATTCGGATTTTATGGCCGTCGGCTGATCTCCTATAATATTTATTTATTTATTTATTTATTGGACATAAACGGGTAGTGACGCCCAATTAAATTATACGGTATATATCGTACGGATTTGATAACAATAACGATAATATTACGGTATCGCAACGGAATTACAAGGTTATCATTGCTCTAATACCGCGATACCGGATAATTAATTATACAGTACAACTAGGGTTGCCAGATTTCGAAATCCCCAAAACCCGAGACTTATGGAAATACTTCAATTAAATATAAGCACATCATTTTTTGATTTAAATACTTATCAATTGATACAAAGATTACGGTTATTTTTAACATTGGACATTTTTTTAATTTATAATTTTTATATTTTTTTTTTACACTAACTATTAATTGTTATACTTTTCATTTGAATGGATTCTCTACAACACAGTTGTGTCATTCTTCATTTTTTCGTAAAATTTCTTACAAGTTAAACCAAAATTCATATTACAGACCATCAGGCCTCGTGCTGTATTTTCATTTATCCCTTCATCCGATCAAGCGTTCATTCACAAGTGAGAAAACTCTTTCAACTGGAGCACAAGTCTCTAACGTACAGAAGATACACTGCAAAATTAATTGTAGATTTGGAGCTGAGATATACTTTTCTTTGAAATGACAGACTAGCTGCACCCATTTTTTCATCACTTGTAATTTTTGTCTTAATTTCAATTTCTTCCGCTTTCCATACTTTCCAACTATTAATTACCAAAACTATTTAGCTAATGTAACTTCATCGAAGAACTGATCTTGATTTACAATATCATTGTTTAGTCTCTCGTTTGAAATTCCCGAAGCTTTTAAAAAATTTGCCCATTTCATTTCATTTTCATTCGCCCAAAGAGTTATACAAAGAGTTATACTGTATAACGAAGGCTTATTATAGTAATAATAATAACATAACGGTATTGATATTTACATAATGTAATATAATATAGAAGTGCTTAAGGTAATTTTACATTATTCGTATAGTTTTTTAGTTTCGCATGACGGCCGGTAGAGATAAATGGGTCGACGATTAGCAAATTAACACGAGACAGGTGGTCACTTGCGGTGTAACTTAAACGCGTGTAAAAAGAATGTGAAACGTGTCTCTAAAAAATGGGTCGCTATTTTGGAGGAATGTGAACAGTGGCGCGCATCCGATGCCCAAGTAAAAAAATAATTCCAATGACGCCCTCGTCCCTTGCAAATTTTATCACCGTTTTTAACACATGATAATTTATCACAAAGAAATCATCACATTATTGCTTCTCATCATTTATACCTATCTGAAGAGTGGGGAAGCTATGGATAGATCGCCCCCCCCCCTTAGAATTGTTCAGTTATAATGTTTTAATCACGGCTATAGCTTATAGGTAATAAAATAATATAGTATTTATACCCGTGATATTTATTGTTTATTGGGTATTTTAATATCAGCGTTACTAAAATGTAGTCGTTTTTGTCTATTATCACGGACTGAGACAATAAATCAGATAATACTATCTATAGCCGTTATATACCCCAGTCAGCTGATAACAAAAAAAGCTTATAGTGTGACCGGTTTTAGTTTTTGAAGAAATTGCCCATATGCACGATGAAGTTGTCCTATGGGAATATATATTACAATGGTTTCAAAACAACGTGGTCTATACTCATTTCGCGTGAAGTTTAAATAAAAGTCCCATTTATGTTTTTTAGGGCATATGCCGCTGGTAGATATTCGTTATTTGATATGGGTTTTTTTTTTTTTTTTTTTTTTTTTTTTTTAGTACTATTTCGATTATACAAAACTATAACGAATACTATTTTATATATTTATAACTTCTATCGGTCGACGGAATTTAACATAAAACAAGAAAAAAAAAAAATTACATTTAAATACAAATCCTAAAGACACGAATGAAACGCGAAGAATGTCGTTTGTGTTCGCCGGTATATTTGGAGAAAAAATAATAAATTCAAAAACGTATATAATCGGCGGTGGCGGCGTCTGGAAGAGTAAAAAAAAAAAAAAGAAGAAATGAATATACTTCGCACCATAGGTGGGCCGGTCATTTTAGGTGGGGAATTGGGGGGAAGGGTAGGATAAAAAGAGAAATTTAATTTATATCGGTACGCAACGATAAATCATTATTAACGAAAATCGATTCTGAACGAAATTCACGTTTTGAAATGTCGTAATTTTACGATTTGCATTATAACGTACACCACTTTAAACGTTTATCAAAGAAAATGATAACACTACCCTCGACTTTTTTGTAAAGTACAATTTATGATGAACCCTGTGTCGAATTTTTTTTTTTTTTAACATTTCTGGCCGGCCAAACCGATTTAATCCGCATAAAGCCAATCGAAACCTCGAAAACTTAAAAATACCTATATAAATTGTTCGAAAATTGCTAGAATGTTTTGAAAATTTGTCCACTCCTAGTAAGCCATAATATATTATTGATTAATAAAAATGTCAGGTCTCTATGATTCTTTTCAACGACGATCTTCCTACGTTTTTTCTCGGTTTTTCAAAATAATTATCAATACTATAAAGAAAATTAAAAAAAAGAACCGACTTTCCCACTAAAACGTTTACCGGAATATGCTCTACGCGTCTGGTAGATCTGGTAGAAGTGCTGAAGAAAACATACACAGACATCATAGTAAAACCGACTACGCAGTCGGCAGCTCAGAATCTAAAAAAAAAAAAAATGACATAATACACCGCGTATTGTCTGTCTGTCTCTCTCTCTCTCTCTCTCTCACTCTCTCTTTTGTCATTTTCGATCCGATGTGTAAAAATACCGTAAATATGTAAAAAAAAAAAAAAAAAAAAAATCGTCCCGCGATGATATATTATTACCGTGGTGTGCGAAAGGGGAGGCTATCGAAATCGCGAATCCGTTCACACGATACAATATCGGCAACATACGTTGTAATAATATTTTATATACGGCGGCGTCCAAGAATAATGGTTATTGTTCGGGTACGATCGGTTTGCGTTTATCGAATTATCGCGCGGCATATACCCAATACTAAGTGGTTCTCAACCGGGCCGACGTGGATCGAGTGTAAGGAGGACGACACGAAATCCTCAGGGGGAAATAGTAAAAAAACTTTGCGGATTTGTCGAATAAAATCGTCGTGTAATCGCCACCACCAGTCAGAAACGACGTAACAACTGTTTACACTGAACGGCATAGGTACCGCGAAATTATGATCTTTATTAATATTAAGTCTATTTACAGTACAGATCCAAAAAAAATACGTCTGTTCGACGTGCGACAACGACTCGATTTTTCCGCCGTCATCCCTCGAATTCCCATTATTTGTAAATATTTGTTCAGATATTATACAAATTGTTATGATTTTTCAATATTCTTATTATTTTTTTTTTTTTCCAATTTGAAATATCAACACTAAAGCCAAAATAAAACGTGTAATTATTATTCTTCTGCGTACTTGTACTGTATTTTCAAAGGGCTTTTTTCTTTTTTATTATATTTCCTCTAAAAAATACGGCGTAAATTATTTATTTTTTTTTTTTTGTTTTTGATGTTGGGGAGGCGTAGCGCTTTTGGATTGTTGTGGATTAGGGCGACGAGAGTCCAAAAAGGTTGAGAACCACCGTCCTATACACACACATGTATATACAGGATGGATATTGCGGGACAATATACCGCGTAAAAACGAAAATCGATCGGAAAAAGGAAAAAAAAAAAATAATAATAATAATAATAATATTAATAATACGTATATACACCTGCGTACGCAAAATTTATACATTCCCCTCCGTACTGATGTTTTACCGAGAGAGAGAGAGAGAAAGAGGGAGAGACAATGAGAGAGAATGGATATCGATCCAGAGAGGATATTATTTTAATAGAATAAAATTATAAAACGCGCATTGTATAGAGGCGTTTACGAGCGCGGAAATTTTTTTTAAAAAAAATAAAAAAAACGTATTATTACGACATTTGCGGACGTATTAATTTCGGTACGATAATATCATCCCGACGCGCCTGCACTCCTACCCCTAACCTGTGCAGGTACAGACCTGCGTCGGCGGCGGTCTGCAGCCGAAACCTCGACCGTGGGATAATAAAACTTGACGCGGGGACATCTGTTGCGCGAGCCCGTTCGGCGTGGTAATTGTGTTATATTATATCCGTACGGTATTGATATTCCATTGAATAAAAAAAAAATAAAATATAAATAAAAATACTTGTATAATCTCGATAAGACGGAAACCCCGCCGAATCGGTTACGGGCACGTCGTTTTCGTATCGGAATTGGCTGAAAACTCCCGCCAAGACGGAAAATACAACACGGATAGAACGACCGTCGATTTTAGTTTCGTATTGCAAATTGACACGAAATGTCACACTCAGTGCCCCCATAAACCTAACCTAACGCTAACACTACCCTATACCCTATAGCACGGATACCCCTAAAAGCCCAAAACTAATTCTAACCCACGGATATACTAGCAGCTAAAAACAACGATAATATTTATAGGTTAGGTTAGGTTAAAAAAAAAAAAAGACGAGAAAAACTATAACATCGACGACATTGACGATAAAGCCGTCGAGAATTATAAATAAGACGTCGAAAAAGAACTAATAAGACGACGGAAGAGTCGAGAAACAAATCGTTTCGTCTATCGACGAGTAATCCGTTTGATAATTGCCTGAATTAGGTAAACCGAAGAGAGTTTCCGATAGATATTAACCCGCTAATCAATAATCATCCAGTGAAAATGTTTGTGGGTCTTATATTTACCGAGTTTTAGGGTTTCAAAATTGTTAATTTTGTAAATTTTTAATAATATAATATATTTTATACATATTCAATGTTGCCCACAAGTGACAGGATCGGTTGTAGTGGATTTCGCCGTTAGTCGACGATACAGGTGACTAGTTTTTAGTCGTCCTCGACTTTTTCGAATATTTCGTCTCTATTGATATCTTTGTCGCCAATGTCGACGATGTATTTCTCGTATTTTTTCTATTCGACTCTTTCGTCTTTTGACGGCCTCGGGTCGCTCGGAAATTCCCGACGCTATTGCTACCTCTCTATACGCCCGAATGTTTCGTCAATCCATTTGCATTTAAAATAAGGTTTTTTTATTATTATTATTATTATTTTTTATTTTTTTTTTTTTTTTTTTTTTTTTTTGTCCATCGCGCGTCGGTAAAACGGCCGTGACATTATAGCCATAGAGGTGGTTTCAAAATTTCGTCGTCGTCGTCGTCGATGCCGCCGCCGCCGCCGCACCGCAATCGCCCCGTCACAATATAATAATAATTCTATTTCGTATCAAAATTGACTACTAATTTTCTATTGTTCACGAAATACTAGACGGTTGTATTATAATATAGGTATGGGTAGCCGGCTATCGTACGGTTTGAATTAAATCGAAATATTCGTATAATAGTCTATATGCGGACACGCACTCGACCACACACAAAAATATCGGACGTCTCGATTTCGAAACTGCCGAAACGCACTATAATAAATAATGCATTGCATGCGTGTGTAGTCGGTTATATAAAACTCGGTCTTTCTGGGCCATATCGCAATGGCCCGGACCGTTATAATAATAATAATAGTAATAATAATAATAATAATAATAATACGCGGTCATTGAAGGAAAAAAAAAAAAAGAAAAAAAAACGGATATTGTCCCGAATATACACACTCTAGAACGCCTTACGACGAATCCCGTGTAGTAGTAAACCGTCAAGTGTTTAGTGCTCGGCCAAAACTGTTTTATCCACGTGAACCGGATAAAAACTAAAAACAAAACATATCCGAAAACGTCAAATGCCTACGAATAGCTAAAAAAAAAAAAAAAACCGCCAAAACGCCCGTTTATTAATATTCCGTCTGAAGACTGCATGTCTCTGCGTCGTATGTTTTTAACCGAGTCGCAACAAAAAGAGTAAATCGAAATTAATGAAACTATTGTATTGTCGCGAATTTACCCGTTTCGCCTAATGGCCCTAATGTCGCGATTATTGAGAAAACTAGTAACGAAAATCGAAAGAAAAAATATAAAAAAAAACCTACCTACTCAAAGCCTCACCTAACTAGATACAAAATACTTTCAGAAAACCAGGATTTCTTGTAGGACGAGTTGTTTACGATCAGAAAAAAAAAACACACACACACACACACAAATCATAGTACCAACCAATACATTTTTCCCTCCGCTCTGCAGAATTTAAACCTCCGGACGATTTTTAAAACAGTAATCGTTTAATCATTTCCCGAGAACATTGATATTTTAAGTGTACACGCAAAACGCGTGACCATTATGAAATATATTGTGTGTGTGTGTACAGAACAATACTCTAAGAACTATAATTGTATAGTTTAAAAAATTAGTCCGATCGAATAATAATTATATACATATTATCACCGTTGTAATGATAATGATTAGAGTATGTTCTCCGGAAACGGACAAATGTGTGTGTGTATCTTAATTGTTTTTTTTCCCTGTAAAATCGCCTACGCGAACGACGCGATAACGAATATAAAAAAAAAAAGAACAATACAATCACTGCCGTATTATTTCGTAGTTTAAATCGTTCATCGGAAGACGATCGATATACGTGACGTAGAATAATAACCATTGCGATATTCGTAGACATCACAAACTCTAAAAATTCTATACAATACGGTTCGTACACCGCGTATAAAATACCTATTATATGCCGCACGAACGTCGACAATTTTTGCATTTCATTGAAACAATAGTACAATGTGTACAGGGTGTACGTGCCGTAGCTAACCGCGTGAAATCAAACATTTTCGCGAAATATAAATACTAGAATATTTCGCGATACGGTCGCGTTTTCGTGAAAATGTTAACGCGATAATGTGAAATAAAACATTTACCGCGCTCAACTTATATCGTATTTTATTATTGTCATGTGTTTTCGGATTGTAATATTCACAAAAGTTATCTAAATACCTATTTAAAATCGACATAAAAACTATTTAAAAAAATAGTAAAAGTTAATGGAGTTTATTGTAAAATTCTAAAATAAAGTAATTTGAGCGAAACCACTGGATTATCCTCGTATACGAATTAAGACAACGGCTGTTACACTTTTCGGGCTACCTTTGTAACGAGCACTATAGTTTGACAACAACTTTTACAAGAACGACCCGGGAAACCCTGTTACGACTTCAAAACAGTTTTGCCTCAAAGTTAATTATTTTCGTTTGTCGACTCGTACCAAAACCAATAAAACCGTTAAATGTCGAATAGCCCAATTATAAATGCCGTTCTCGCCGACGTACGTATAAAATCGTTTGTCCGGTTTTTAAACCAACCTTATGGCTGATAACTGACCGTTATCATGCGCGAGTAAGATCGGTCGGTTGTCTTATAAAATCCGTTTTAAAATCAATATTTACGTCGGTGACAATTGCCCTAAACGATATGATGTGATTTTTTTTTAATCGAAATAAACCGGATTATCGAACTGTAAATACGTGATTTATCAAATATAAATAAGTCGAATAAAAACAAATAACTATATTGTAATTTATACGGAAAAAAACTACTTTTTTTTTTTTTTTTTTTTTATTCCTTTTCTATTTTTTTTTTTTTTTTTTTTTTTTTAATTTGTGCGGTAAATATTTATTTTCAACGCACAAAGCGGTCGACCACAGAGTTGCGGAAATAATTACACGATGTCAAATTCGAGGGACCATAACGTGAAATATGTTTGTGTTTCACAAAGTGTGAAAATGGCGTTTCCATATTATCTTTACATGAAAATATCGATTTCACGAAGTAGCTACGACCCGTACAGGTACATGACATTGTCCCGACTATTCGCCCCCGCGCCACCGGGAAAGCTAAAAGACAATCTACCGATTTTAGTTCCCTATTGTACTCCGTAAAGCTAAACGGGTATATAGTTCCTGTGCTTATACGTCATACTTTTTTTCTCTTCTTTGTTGGTTTAATTTAAGCCGTCCAAACCCTTCGCCAGGATCTCCACTACTACTCTACGCCCGTCCCTACCGACTGCCGTTTCTCCGCCATTGTTTATTCCCGGCATGTTCCCAAGTCCTTCACCGAGTTCTGATGTACATACTCTGCCCAACAATCTCCGTATAGTGGTATATATAACTTACCGTACTCGGGTTTCATTTTACTACTACTCGGATCATATTATGTTCTTGCGTCCTGGCCAACTTATCCTTTTGCTTTTCATTATTTTCACTACATTACATACATTATTCGCCCTTCACGTCTCTTAGACCTCGGTATTTCCTCATTTTTGGATATGCCCCGGTATTCCAATATCCTCCTCTGGTCTCACCGATGTGGCGCCCCAGGAATTTCCTCCCGGATATTACAAGATTATTTTGTTGGGTTTTTTTTTTTTAAATTTTTTTAATGAACGGCATTGGACGTACCACGCGTCTCTATTGTTTACAGGTGGTTTGATTTTATGTGATATTTTATTGGATTTAAATACTGTTCTTGGAGCAAAGAAACGCATTCGTTGGGATACTCTTTCCGGATGAGATTATGTCGACTCCCCTCCCCCCCCGCCACAGGTGTATTATAAAGATTCTGTATACTTTTTTCGGATAAAATAATAATTTTTATAATTTATAATGGCAATCGCCGATTTCGACTAAAAAAAAAAAAAAAGAACGTGCGTTTTATCTCGAAACATCTGCCAACACTCTTGCACGCTGTTCGATACAAAAAAAAAAAAAAAAAAAAAAACCGTGTAAACTGCAGGCCATTTTATAACATTATTATAATAATAATGTGTGCAGTTGTCGGTGAATATTTCATTTTACGGAGAGTGTATAAGTAAAACATGCTTTGAGGACGAGCAGAAACGCTCAGACGGAAATAAAATGACGACGTCGAATTTCGGGCGGCTGTATAATGTAATTGTATTATTATAATATATAATGCTTGTCACGCACTAATGTCGTTCGAACATAAAAATATTTTCCATTAGTTTTACGCAAACTATTTGTGCCGATTAAAATATTTTAACTGCTAACGAAATGTGTTCGAAAAGAGATCGTCGCGAACAAAAAATTATGATAATAGTCTTCCCTAGGCAATGGTTGTGCGGTTAAAAAAAAGGTTCGTTGTCGTCCGAGGCAGACTTAATTCGAGTACAAATATAAATATATTCGAAAATAATACAGATACTTATGAAAATTATATATAAATACTTTTCTTTTTTTTTTTTGTGCATATTATATAAGGGTAAATCGTGATGGATCGTGTACACTAGATTCCGGAATACCCAACGATTACTATGATCTCCTATGCGATTACCAAAGAGTTTTTTTTTTTTTTATAAGATAACCAAAGATTTCCGTGATAACCAAACATTTGTACACTGATTTCCGTTGGCGGTTTACCCTGTTCGTGTTATTTCATAGGCATTAGGGCCCTGTTCATATAAGGATAATTTTTTTTTTTTTGTTCGTACAAAATACTAGTGGAAGTCAAACGTTTCGAATCCGGTTGGCGTTCAAACACGGCGTGTAATGCGCGATGCACTTCACTATTAAAATCATATAGAAAAATTATAAAAGTGTTCGAGTATAATTTTAATAAAATCCTTTTACTCAAATTGCGTAACAAGTCTGACCGTAGTGAATTTTAATGTGTGTGTATTGATTTGATGTGGTGAATTGCCGGACGGACGGGGGGGAGGGTTGTTTTACTAATATGTATAGAGTTCAAGCACCCCCGAAATTCTTTTCACTTAGTTAGCCCCCTCCCGCCCACGAGAAAAAAATCGCCGATCCTCCGATGGTAGGACGCAATTTTTATATTTATTTACGTGAAAAGGTTTACCGGAAACGATTTCAATGAAACCGGTGTAGTTATTACAACGAGTACCTGCATGCGCAGAGACCCCCCCATCGGACGAAATTGTATTCCGAGGCATTCTCGACTTTTCGGTCGTCGAAAACGGAAATAATTTTGTTCATATCGAATCGCGAATGATCGTGCGGCTGATAAATAGCCGTCGGATATATTAATCAAATCGACTGCGTTTATAAGTACTGTATCACTACTAAATAGGCTATTATTGGTAGGGTAGCGCTTAAACAAACTTTTCCACTTTCACGCTACTTTCGTATTCCGACGCCGCCTTATATAGCTAAGTATATTATTATTATTATATAACCTAACATCGAACCTAATATCGTTTAAACGCAAACGCAACGGTTATATTGTATCGTTTTAATTCCGGAATTCGGCCGGGAGCCGTTTCGAACTGAATTACAATAATTGTCCGTGTTTTTTTCGTCGCGGATTGTTGAGCCGTTTTTTATGGAACCGACAAAGCCCGATGCGTATATATATATATTGGAAAATATCAAATATCGGGTACGCGACACGCCGCGAACAATACGAATTTCAACAAAATGTGCACTTTAAACGGTTATGAAATAAAATAATTGCATTACGTTAAATTTTTGTTATTTAACACTAAATACAATTTCTTACCATATTCCGACCATTTTTGATGGGCCAAACCAATTGTATTCGCGTAAAACCAAATAAAAACTCAACAATTTCATATGACAATAAATTGCACAAAAATTGTATCACGTCTACAAAGGGAAAATACAAGTATTCGGACGAAAATTTCAGTCCTCTACGATTATTTTTAACCAAAACATAAGTGAATATAACAGAAAACCAATACGTTGTACGTAAATATTTCCCGTTTCTACAAAACAAAAATAAAAAAAAGGCTTCCTAAATTCACCAACTAAAGCCACAATTTTGAAGAAACAAAAACCTAACCATCTCTTGTCGTTTTCCGATTGAACCAAGATTTCTAGTTTTAGAAAATTGTTAACAGACACACACAAAATAATAAATAAATAAAAACACACGTGGCAGTAAAAAAAAAAAAAAAACGAAAAACGAAAAATGTACATACGGTTTATTCGTTATTTTATAGCTTTGGACTGGGGGAAAAAATTAAAACAAAGATAAACTCGCGGTATATATACTTGATTGTTATTATATAATCGAATTTATAACGACAACAACGCATTTCGGAAAACATTGCGTACTCGTCATATATAATAATAATAATAAAATACTTTATGTAACTGTATGATATTTTTTTTTACTCCTCTTTCGAATTATAATAATAATCGTTTTTCGTCGAAACAATAATAATATGTGTAACAACACTCGGTGGCTCGGGATTGTTCGGCGGAGTCCCGGTATACAGTGCGATCATTATAGGGCCCGGATTTGTATGCAAACGCATATCCTACTTACAATTCAATTAGACAAATTTTGATTGAAAATATCGATGTTTCGTAATGTGTAAATCTATGGTTAATTTTTTTTTTTTTTTTTTTTTTTATTTGCATATTTGAATGAAAATGCATATAAATTGCATATTTTACAATTTCCATTAAAAAGGATATTTACAATCCGGTATTTCCTATGAAAACGTGAAATTTGAACATAAAATTGAATAAGAAGTTTTTTCATATACACAAGTATGCTTCGAGAAAATCGTAGGAGTATTCAATTCGAAAACTTGAAATTAATTTTTAATACCTCATGCTAGTACTAGTCACGCGAATATTTAATATAAATTAATGGTATTCTGATTTTTTTTTTTTTTAATAAACTTGTTTATACATTTATTTGAGATTGTCTAATATTTTCACTATAAATCGCGTACACAGTGGTAATTTGTCATAACAATTTTTTTTGCATATGTCACGGATTTTTCCTAGTGATCGACAATAATTGTACGATACTCATCACATCTGAAAGAATTGACCTTTTACGAATTTTTTGTTAGGTTTTTTTTACACACATTAAGAAGCAAGCAGCTCTAAAGTAATAAATTTCCGTTATTTTTCGTCACCCTTATTATTGGCGACGGATCCACTAGCCGCTTTTGATTTTCTACAATTTATACTGAAATGTCCATCAATAGATGAAGGTTTTTGTTAAAATACATTTTGATGTTAAAATTGGTGATTTTCGTCAACCCGTTGACGAGATATTTAACTTGTGAGTTTGTCGTAGGACGAGTTTTACATTAGGAATCGTACTTGGTGGGGAAAAAAAATATGAAAAATTCGAGCGTAATGTAGTACAGGGTGGGGCGTGGTTACTTCCTTATTTTAAATAAATCATAACACCAAAAAGTATTGGCAATATTGATTTAATTATTTGTTCTGTGTATAGGGGTACATATAAAGTTTTATTTTATTTGGTTTTAAATACTACATCTCGAAGGTGGCCACCGTTCTCGTCAATGCACTGAGATAGTCCGAATTTGAAATTTCTGTCCACTTTTTCCAGCATATATGTGCTTATGTCGGCAATAGCAGCACGAATATTGTTTTTGAGATGACGAAGGATCTTTGGACGATCCAAAGTGTATACCAACGATTTAAGGTAGCCCCGCAGGAAAAAATCACACGGGGCTAAATCTTCGTGATCGTGTTGACGCAAGATATTCATTGACCTTCTTGCCGTGTGAGCCGTGGCCGCCATCCTGATGAAACCACACTTCCCCTACATTAATTTCTTTAGGTTCGGGCAGAAAAAAATCCACAATCGTGCCGACATAACGTTCAGAATTGACCGTAACTGCTCTTTCGGTCTCTTCAAAGTACCATGGGCCAATAATGCCGATTCTGACGGTTCTGGAAGGTCCACTATGTCTCTTCGGCACACTACCGGTATCCCTGAACGTGTCCACCCACAAACAAATCGGTTTCCGATCAGGCACACGACCTGCAGGTTAGGATATTGAAATGGTTTCTGAAAGCACCGCCGAGTTGCTATGATCGAACGGCTGAAAGGAAATTAGGAGGCCTCCACGGCGAACGCGCGCTCTTGCTTTGTCCACTGCATTGTTTCGGACAAGAAAGTAACCACGTCTCGCCTTGTAGTATTATTTTCGAAACGTTTTAATTTCAAATGTTAATAGAAATAGTAAAAGTCGCGGGCATTTCGAAACGCGCTTGTAACCGAAATACGCCCGGAATCGTCTTTCGTCGGCAAATCGTATTTTATCGTAGCGCAGCTAATATAAATTGCATTGCCCTCTACAATATCCTAGCCCGTCAAACTTTGCACCTACGCCGGCGGCCCACCCGCGGTGCGAATTATGTCCGTCTTTTTTTTTTCTTTTTTTTTTTTTATTATTATTATTGTAAGGGCGAATTGGCGATATATCAAAATGCGCCGTAAACCTATACGCAGTCCGCAGACCGGAGCGGAACAGAGCCGGATCGTTCGGGCGATTTTATATGTCCCCGGGTCGTTTAGAATAAAATCGTCGTACCCCGAGTCGTATTGGTACCGCGCCAAATGCGCGTCTCGTTTCACTCTGTACGATAATAATAAAATAATAATAATAATAATAAAAAGAATAGTAATAATAAAATAATAATAATATGCGCGCCGGCGAAATAGCGAACAAGACGCGGGCGAATATAAATAATAAGGCGCAGGAAGTCGTCTCGCGACAGTATTGTACGGCCTAATTTATCTACTTCCGGGTGTGCGGCGCGCATAAGCATACTTATATGGGCTAGGTTTTTTTTTTTATTATTATTATTTATTTGTTTGTTTTTATGTTTTCTATAGCTAGCCGCGCATAAAAACGACAATTAACCGTACAAAACATTTTGATATTTATGAATTACCCGATAGAACATCGAATGGAAAAATGTACGGCAGGACGGAAATTTTAAATAATTATTTTCGTGTTGGGTACGAATAAATACTAAGTACGTGGGAAAAGACCAAAACAATGCCCGGAGTGTTTTATATATATATACAGTAATACTTCTATTATGACGAACTTCCATTTAACGTAATTTTCTATTTAACGAATTTTTTTTTTTTTTTTGAGATCCATGACCTTCATTGTTAATCATGCGTAAACTTATCTCGTGTATAACGAACCTGATGTTTCTATATTGCGAATAAACTATTCGATAACGAACCTGTTTTTTTGTAAACTTTGTCACTATCGAATATTTAAATATTGTTCTAAAACACCTGCGATTTTATTGTTTCCAATAAAACATAAGACATGCTGCAGTTACCGATACTGACGTAAACGTAATCGTACAAAATGTGATGAAAACGAAGGAGACGAATCACCTAAACTCACAGAAAAAGAGATACTAAACGCCTTTTCTGTTGTGAGAAATGGTTTTAGACAACAAGCAAATGTTTCGGATGAAATTTTTTTTTAAACTCAATGAAATCGAAAACAGTACTGTTTATAAAAATAATAAACAAACGAAACTTACTGATTATTTCTTTGAAATTAAGATAAAAAAAAAATACATAATATGCAATTAAATTAAAAAATTGATACATATGTAGAAAAAAAAAACATGTTATTCTATTTAACAAATTTCTCTTTATTACGAATTTTTTTAGTTCGCCATGAGACTTCGCTATATGGAAGTTTTACTGTGTGTATATATATAATGGGCTGTGTGTAAATACGACCGGTTTCGATTTGAAAAATCCGGTAAAAAGAACGTCGAAAAAAATCCGCGAGCTGCAAACGTTTCAAACATAATTCATAACGGAGAAATTCAGCGTGTCCGTTTAGCGAAACGGTTAATTAACATTTTAGTGAAATGTACGACGAACCCCGAGTATTAATACTTGGCCGAAAAAAAAAAAAGTTTTCCACATTAAACCAGAGAGAACCCACGGGGAATCGTGGAAATATCAAACAGCTCTCAAAAACGCTAGAACATTTTTGAAAAAAAGAAAAACTACACGGGATATTGCTAGTCGTCGGAATAATTGATAAGAGGCCAGGTTAAAATCCCTCGAATCGTCGCAAAACCACGATTCCGTATTATGGCCGGGCCGTCACGCGACAATTCTACATCGAAATGTCACCTATCCGACGACGGGGATTTTCCCCATATATTGCCCGTTTATATTTCGGCCCGGCGCGGTTGTCGGACGACTAGACTAGGTTTAAGGTTTTCGCCCGGGACGCCGACTTCCCGGTTTCCCGCTGTGGCTACACAATTCTCCGATCGTCACATTGTCTGTCGAAAAAAAAAGAAAGAAAAATAACGACCTGCCAAACGCAAGCTATCCGACGGTCGGATTAAAAACATCGCGGGTAAACGACTATGGGGGCGGCGGGCCGACAATACGAAATGGTCGGATCGCGAAAAATATTAAATAATAATAATGAAATATGGCGGCGGAGCGCGGCGGGGTTGGGAAAACGTCGGATTTCGCGTACGACGATATTTTTATATTTATCTATGTATTTATTGCCGATGGACGGCCGCCGGTGGAATGCGAGGTATACGCGAAGGGCCTGCGGGCACCTCGGCCGGCAATCGGGTCCCGGCGGGTAGGAGGGATGCGGCGAAGCGTACACTCGAGACCGAACACGGTCGCTGCACAAATACCAGAGGCGGAGCCGGGGGGGGGGGAGGCCGGTGTCGTGGGATCGCGTGCGGATACCTTTCGGCCGCGGCCGAAGAACCGAAAACTCCCGGCACAACAATAAATACGCGAGAAATTTATTACGTTTTACGTTTTATAAAAATAATATTGTGTTTAGTCACGCCGCCCGGCCGGGCGCGAAACGGCGGCGGACCCCCAGCCGCGGCGGTGGCGGTCGATTTCGCGTCCGCCGCCAATCGGCCCCGTGCAAACCCGTGTACGGGCCGCGGCCGTTAAATAACGAGACTACCGGACTAGCCGCGTCCCGACGTTAACGCCGCGATTATTGTCTGTGTGAAGGTTTAGGTTAGGTTTATTATATATATATATATATAAATATCGCTGCACCGGACAATAACGCCGCTTTGGTCAGCGTCCGATTCTATAGTTAAATCGACAGTTAAACACGCACGCCGGACGGAATTCCGACCGGATTTTCACCGGTCCCGTCACGAATCGCGTGTTTTTCGGACACCATCTATTGATCGCCGTAATGTAGTTGAAGACCAACAACGCGCGGGTTGTCCGAGAAAACCGACGGTAATAAACGATATCGTACGCGAATATCGGCGACTTGGCATTAGACGCGGTGTTTCCCAGCCCTTTTTACCACTTTCGACAATATCTTAGTAGGTCGCGGACCGTCTCAATTTTACGAAAACCAGGAATACCTTTTGTTCGGCTCATTAACGAGAATACGCAAATACCTACACTTTACTATACTAAATAATTTACTCGGTGTGATTTTTGTGACTGATACCTACACACTTATAAAAGTGGAAAATACTTATCGGTACTAATCTGCAGTTCCTCAATAAGTTGTAATATATTTTTCGTTATTTTAAAAAAGAAAATAATAATAATTAATTTGCAATAGAAATCGAAGAAAAACCCTATGGGACTGCGGACCACCGGTTGGCATACACTGCATTAGAGTGATAGCTGAAACGGTCAACAACGACAAGGAGACAAGTCAGACTAATTTTCCACGATCAATTGAACATAACAAAAGTTATGTTCAATAGTCTAACCTAACAGACCAAATTTAAAAATCAATCGTTTACAATCGACTATGTTAATATAATACGATGTGTCTCGGGGGGGGGGGGCGAAATATCTATTTTCAAGCAACCGGTGTTTGAAAATCATAAAAATTACGGTATTTGGGGCGTACTGTTTTTCGGTTTAATGTTAATACAATACCAGTTCAGGCCCTGCTTGAACATTTTACGAACAATGTTCCTTCATAAATTGTACTTAATGGTAAAAAGAAGAAAAAAAAACGATTGATAATCGTTTAAAGTTCAAATGTTGACACAAATTCCAATACATTATTATCCGCACTTGGCTCAGAATCGTTTTTCATTGGCAATGACTTAACGTTATGTACAGATATAAATTAAATTGTTTTTTATATTCTACCTTCCCAAATTTTCTCACCTACAACAATGGCCCGCCCACGAGCAGTATCATTTTTATTTTTATATTTTTGAAACTCGCTTTTTTTTTTATATTATAATATATATAATCACGGCAACCTAACCTACACGTGATACGATGCAGTTTTTTTTTTTTTTTATCGGATAGTGAATTGTTTTCGGTGAAAATTTCCTGTAAAATTGAGTTTTGCGAAAAAATGTTTTTTTTTTTTCCTTGGAATTATTCATTAAAAAAAAAAAAAAATTTATTTTCAAATGACCGAAAAATGTTTTAAAAACTATACATTATTTTTTCCTACGTAGAACATTTTTTCCGGTGATTATTGTTTTTTTTTTTTTTTTTTTTTTTTTTTTTTTTTCCTAGGACAACAATTATTATTTTTACGGAGAAGTATGAATATATATTAAAACAATGTATAACGCGACGCCAAACGTTAAAATATAATTTCGAATTCCATTTTGTTCTACGAGATGCAATCAAACCGTAGAGCCAATGAGGATCTTCTCCTCCCGCGGATATGACTACATGGTTTGGGGATATTGACCCTTGAGTCTCTCCCCGGACTAAACGCCCTTATCCTGACGTAACCAAGTTCGAAAAAATTGATGGCTCGGCTAAAACACACGTCGCATATATAATTTATAGGCTATTGCATTCGGGGATAATTTAGCTATCCATTAGTGCAAGCGGGGGGGGGGGGGGAGACGAACGCAGGAAAAAAATGATTTCCGGGGAGGAGGGAGGATGAAAACAATGTAAAATGTTCATAAATATCATACTTTATTACTTTTTAAGTACTCGTATACGTATATTAATCTATTTTACTTGTATGCCTCATGGGAAACAAGTGAAATAAATATATAAAAAAAAAAAAAAAAACTATTAAATTTGTACGTCGATTATTTCAATAGGGTTTGACTCCCCTCCCCCTTATTTGTGTTCGCCCCTGACTTTTAGAATCGGATATTTAATCTCTACGTACAAACTCGCCAACTAAAAAAATGTTACATCTTTAAAATATTAATACGGACGACGTATGTAAAAAAAAAAAAAAAATAATGTAACATCACAGTATAAACTACCTAATCTAATCGAATCGATTACGTAATACGTACGCTCGTAAAACGGATCGGTTAGACCCCGCTAAACGATATAACGAAATTTTTTATAATTCCGGTGTACTGATGAGAACGGTCAGATTTTTTTGATTTTTTCTTTTTCTCGCCCGAGCCGAGGAGAACACGAAAATTCAACACCGAGGAACTACTGGTTAGTTATAAACGATACGCGCCCGGAAGCGATATTGGTACAAACACCTGTTGTACTACGCCGAAGACGTCATCATAAAAAACGTAAAAAATATGTATATCTCGAAACCCGATTATCACCGATCTCCGATCTCATTTTATGCCTTCAACGTACACCTGCAGGATTTTTATATATATATATATAATATTTCCTATACGTTTATACTGTAATAATATCGCCCGGCGAACTGATCATCGGGGCAATCAAAGTAGTGCATATCTTATCATATTTTTAAGTAATTGGTTTTTCTTTTTTTTATTATTCATTTTTTTTTTTTTTTAATTTCATTTCAATTGAATTTTCGTCTTATACACATATAATATTATATATATATTTTAAATATATTTTTATTTTTTTTTTTATCGCAACACAATTTATTAATGATGGCGTGTATATTGTATATATATATATAATTTATTTTTTATTTTTTTATATCGTCCGTTCGAAGGCACATCACCATTTTCTAATTAAATCGTCCAATTAAACTAAACGTGCGTCATAATAATTGATAAATCGTAAATGTGCGTACACCTATACCTCATTGAATTATTTACAGCCAAACGAAATCGTAATATTTTAATATCGAAACTCGCCGTGTTTGTTTCTATTATTTATTGTGCATGCCTATCCGATAGTAATTACCGGGCACCGGCTATGTAATATTAATAATTTTCTGAAGTGTATTGTTTTTCTTGGATAATGCTCACCGCATATCCAATATATATCTACCCAACATTTTTGGTTTTTTTTTTTTTTTTTCATTGTTACCGGAAATTTTGATAATTTAGGAAATAATGGCAATTCCTAATGCCCTCCCTAGGCAGCTGGTTAGGAAATTGTGTCGTTGCCTAGTAAACGTTATCGTTTCCATAGTTTATTAGACAAATGTTATCGCGCATCACTTTCCTACTTTTTTTTTTATTTAAAACGTACAATAATTCCCTCTGTGAAAACATATTAAATGTCGTCCGACTTTAATCCGATTAAACTTATCGGTGGAACCATGATAAAAACGCATGCTAATGAAAATGATTTACGTGGTGTACGATGCACGAAATGCAAGACAAACAGATCGGCATCGGAAATTGACATTTCTAAACGCCATTGAAGTTTACCCTGTGCGAATCAAAATTAATAATATTATTTTAGTATTATACTTAATAACTATTCTGTAATTAAAAAAATATCGTATTGTCTACCCAATGTCCTAATAATATTATAATTTTTTAACTGTATTGAGGGGATTTTATTATTTTTACATTTTAATTGTCTTTATAGTAAAAGGCAAAATACTTTTAACACGTTTTTAAAAAATACAATCAAATTGTTTTCCGTTTATCGGTAAAACAATTAAATTTCTATTTTGTTAGGGTTTTTTCACTAGGATGAAAAACCTACAGAATCGTAATCCGTTTTCAAAATTGAAATCCGTCAAACACAGTATTATTAATACTACAGTATTGTACGGCTTTTAGGTCAAATCGACTAAAATATATATTGTCTCCAATCCCCTTAGGGAATAGTGATTTTTTATTATCGTTTCCTTATATGTAATTGTGTGTCAATCGCACTCGCGTTTATTATTCGACCGTCCGGTATTTTTTCACCGCGGTTATTATTCTCTTTTTTTTTTTTTTTTTTTTTATAATTTTTATTTATAGGTTATTATTATATTATACACCGGAAATGCCATATCGCCCATATCCTATCAATATACACACATCGGTTCCACATCGTGTTTCTCTTATTAATGGCCCGGGTACCCATTCTCTCAAAAATATTACCATCGGCCGAGCTCTCAGAGTTTTAGGTTTCATATTGAGCGTAACTCCTCTAATTTTTATCTCTCGCCGCTGTCTCCGTACTTTATATTCGTGCCGAGTGTAAAATAGAACATCCTCTCGCCTTTTGTTCTCGTCGCCTTAAAACTGATCTATTATTCGTATCATCCCTTCTCGACGTTTCCATCGACGTACCCGATCCTACATTTATACATCACTTTCCGTGTCTCCTCCTACTCCACTATAACCCGTTCCCTGTTCCATCTGCTTCACCGCCACACCTCCTCAAAAGGGGTTTTTAGTCACTCCTCCGTCGATCACATGCGCCTTCTCAATGCGGCTTGGTCCGCGCTCTTGCTACCACTAATCTAGTTTAGATCTAAATCACTCCTCAGTATGTACCTTCGCTCATTTTGGTTTTAGTTTAATCTTAAATGTCCCCTTGTACCCGATCACACGCAGTGTCCCGCAAGGATAACTAAACATTCATACCTAGATGCAGATAAAAAATAAAACACTATTTATCTTGATAAAAATTGTAATCTTAATAATGTGTATTTGTTCATATATATTTATATAGACAAAATCAACTCTGATAAAATTAAAATTTTAATTGGCATCCGCTTAAATTTGCTATCGCGTGACAGAAAACGACCCGCATGCTCTTGTATGCTTACCACAAGTAGAAGTGAAACTGAGTTTTTCCCCCTTTCACATACTATTTGTCGGGAAAAAAAAATAAATAAAAAATACTGCCGTCAGAATTTGTCTAGATGAATTGGTTTTGATGATAGATCATATATAGATATCGATAATACGATAATAAATGGCTAATTATTATTTATCCAGATAATGCTCAATACTGTAATTATGGCGTACACACACGAATAAATAAAAATAAAATACAATAATAATAATAATTATTATTATAAAATATTACGCCGGTTTTATATGAAATATGTTACGATTATGTATAGTTTTTTTTTTTTTTTTTAGTTTACACGACACGATGTCGCGGCACATTAAATTACATTATTATATTGTTCGTACACACTGTTAATTATTATTATTTTAATACGACGACGACGACGACGACGACGACGACGACGACGACGACGACGACGATGATGACGATGACGACGACTGGTTATTGTTACACACGTGTTTAAAGCTCGAAAAACTGTACGGTTCGACAAAAATATTATACCGTCACGGAGTAATAATTAAACGAAATTAGTGCACCGAAAAACCACGTGGTAAAGGATTTTAAATCATGGCCGGCTGACCATTATTTATACAGACACTATAAATATATAATTACATTTTTTTGTTATTTTTTTTTTTTTTTTTTGAGATTCTGAGCGAAGCGACGAATGTATCGGTGTTATTATGTGGTTTTTTTTTTTTTAAAAAATTCCATTTTTCCGTTCGTAAACGACTTTTTTTTACCAGATATCCTGCTTCGATTTTCTATCGCGCAACCACATTGGATCTAGATGGTAAGTGCATGGGAGCACCTCGATTTTGGATTTTCGTTGTAGTTTTCTTTTTATAATTTGGAAGAAAACAAACCGGAATAAAAACGTAGAAAAAACCGGGACAATTTACGACGTTAATGGTTTTATTATTTTCATATTTTTTTTTTTTTTCCTATTATTGTAACTCGGTTAAAAATAATCGTAATGACCTGAAATTTTCACGGAATATTCAAAACATCTGATCATTTTCATTCTGTTTATAGACAATATAAGTTTTCGATTTTCTTTTAGTTTTTGTTTCGGTTATATTTGGATAAATTTGGTGTGGCCAATCATGAGTGCTTGACAATGTCATACGGGCATGGCAATGTCAATGGTTCATCACAAGTTTTACTCGGTGTCAAAAAAAAAATTTTTAGCGTAATGTAATAGTTTTTTTTATATAAGCGTTTGAAGTGTACATTTTAATAATAAAAAAAAAAAAAAAAAACTGTAAAAAAAATGGCGTTTCACGTACTATTATGGGAAATAATGCGAATACAATTATTTTGGCTCAACAGAAATACACGAAAATATCACAAAAAATGCATCATAAATTGTACTTAATGTTGGAAAAGAAAAAAATGTCGAGAATGATAAAATAATTGTTCTGTTTTATGAGCGTTTAAAGTGTGAATATTGTTGAAAATCGTAAAAATTACCGTGTTTCAAAATACGATTGACGGAACGTCGCTGTTGATCGTTTTCCGTCAGCCGAACGATTTATCGTCGCGCACAGATATACAAAATTGAATTCCCCACTATTTTCCTATTTTTTCCAACTTCCCACCTACAACAGCGGCCCACCCACGGCGCGAAATATATTCCTCGGTCTAATTTTTTTTTATTTTTATTTTTTTATTTTTTTCTCATCCCGGTGTAAATGTGCGCGTCAGACAAAAGCTCCACATGTGCCGGTGTTTACATTAACGTTATAATATACGGTGCCGTACAACCGAACACGCGCGGCTTAATTGTTTTTTTTGGGAATTTTTCTAATATAATTAAACCATTCATTTTGGTTTTTTTTTTTTTTTTTTTTTTTCGTTACGTTTACCGTAGACTATATATTATTATTATTATTATTATTATTCAAACATAATATTATAATGTACGAGCGCCGGTTAAGTATATGGAAAAAAAAAAAAAAAAAATGAGACAACGGCCAACCGCGTATTTTTCACACGCGGGATTTATTAAGCCCGGCGAGTTGGAAAAAAATTGAAAAATCGCTCGAACGCGCGCACGTATTATTATTATAATAATTTTAAACGATTTTCAGTCGGCGCGATTTTCCAATAAGAAACGTTCCGGTAGAAAAAATAGAAAAAAAAACCCGACATATTTCGCCGTTTTCCGGCGGGAAAATCTCCGAATAGGACAATTGGATGCCGGTCTTTTTTTTTTTTTTTTTAGCGAACCCCCGGCACAAAGTGCGCGATCCGAAATGTGTACCAAATAAATAATACGTTTCCAAACGTTGTAATGCAATTAATTACAGTTATCGAAAAAAAAAACTACAAAAAGTAAATTGATAATATGTTTTCAATTTATGGTAAAGATTTGGTACGGTGATATTTTTTTGCAATTTACTATTTGCCGTACGGCAAATTTCACTATTGTTGTTTTTTTTTTTTTTATAAAATAATGTTATAACTATAATTATCTTAGGCGATAGTATTTTTTTTTTAATTTTAATAGTACAGAAGTAGTATAAAAGGGGTGTTGGGGCGCTAGCACCCCCACGTCACCGTATCATCTCAATATACCTAAAAAAAATGTGTAGCACGAATTTGTATATAAAAAAAAAAAAAAATTAGGGGCTCATAGAATGTACAACGTATAAAGTAAATATATATATATATATATATTATAAGGGTAATTTAGGCTATCTATCGACTGTAAAAAAAAAAAAAAAAAAAAAAAAAAAAAAACGATTAGACACCCTTGGTGCATCGTGTTAAATTTTTATATTGTACGTTTTGATTTTTTTTAAACCTTACCTTAACCGGCGCTTACCGATTAAAGGTAGCCGTGTTCATAAAAATTAAAAAAAAAAAAAACAATACTTTCCGTCTCGATAATAATGTATACATATTTTATAGCGACGGTCCTTAACCTTTTGTGGCACGAGAACCTCTGTAAAAATAATAATCTTCGAAGCTAAATATAATATTTTTACAACCGAATTCGTTCACGTAATTTAATTAAATATGCGCGTTTTTTACACAAAAGTTGATTTTTTTTTTCATTACAAACTATACAAACATATAATTAACAATACAATTAAAAAAAAAAAAATATTTATAATTAATGCATTTCTGTTACAAGTTTCGTTATTTCGGGCCTGATACTGTATAATTTTTTACCGCAGATCGGAATCTATAGTTTGCAACCGGTTTCTATACTAATTCTTAATATATACCAGAGCAGAAAAATCGTTTTCGCAGAGGCACGCAGTGGGAAATGGTATTAAAACTTGGCAGAGCCCTATTTGATAGTCCTGGACAAACACCTCGTACACGTACCAACAATTTCCCAAGGGCTTTGATTAAACTTAATTATTTGTATCTATTTCTTATGATGCCAGTCCATTTATTTCATTAACATGGGTTCCAAAAGGGTTACCAATTCAGTGTCTACTTGTATCTGGAACAGGCAAATGAATCGCGGGAGTTGCGTTGTCATACGTTGGTTTAAATTAGTTGGAAACCTATTCGGACGATTCAGAGGATACTTTTGAGATTTCGAAATGGACCGTGGTTTTTCTCGTGATCGGAGAAGATTCCGTAATTCTAACGTTTTAACCATTGCCTCGTGGATGTTATCATCGGCCGTAAAAATTGTTACTTCTGCCTGTTTGAAGACTGAAATTAAACGCAATTAAAACGAGAAAGTGTACCGGACACGAATGTTAGCAACTAGCTAACCGAGAAAAATGATTTGCATGTTCGCTCAACGAAAACGACGGTCAGAAAGACGATAGGGCCGCGGGCCACGGGTTAAGAACCGCTGTTTTATAGTATCCCCCGGTGTAATAATTTCGTGGACACCGATAAGAAAGGCTACAAAAGATGTCGGAGGGTACCAAAAATCCGGTGCAATGTTCGGCATTAGCGACGCGAGCCGAGTCGGCCGCGTCCCGTTGTCGCCGGCGAGAGGAGTGAGGAAAAAAAAAAGGAAAAAACTCGGTGTTTTCGGTAGGGTGGCGGGGCCATCGTTGTACGCGTATTATTTAAAAACGGACACGGATTGTGTAAACGAGGTCAAAATACGACGGTAAAAAATATCGGCGGGGTTTATATACGGTGTCCGTTATAGATATATAATAATATCGCGTTATTAGTTTATTACTGGCGGTATCGCGTCACGACGACGACGACGACGACGACGACAGAAGTCGCCGATTACGCGACGGCGGGGCGGCAGGTGTACGCGGCGGACGCGTGTTATTACCGTCGTCGTTATTATACCGATAATCGCGCGTACCGCAGGTTTACATTTTTTTTTTTATTATTATTATTTCGTTTTTTTTTTTTTTCTTATTTTTATTTTTTTTCTCTCTCTCCGTCGGCCGGCACGAGCTATGCGCCCCGATCGCCACGGCGGCGGCGGCGGCGGCGGCGGCATCTCCTTAATGGTCATCGCGGAGATGTTGCCCGGGTCCTATGAGCCGGCGAGAACCACCGGCGGATCGACGACGACGGTCCGGCAGCGCGGGTACGGCGGCGGGGTGTTTTATTATTAATGTGCGGCCGGGGCGGCAGGTGTAAACGCGCGCGCATAGCGCCAGGTGGCCCCGACCACCTTGCGCCCGTCTTCATTGTGGATTATTATTATTATTTTTTTTTTTTTCTTTCACTTCTTCTTCTTCTTCTTCTTCTTCTTCTTCTTTTTCTTCTTCTTCTATTTCTCGTTGGTCTCTATAAGAGATTTAACAACGGACAATATAATACCGGTACGTATACACTCGGCGCCGCGTGCGTGCGTTCGTAAGACGAAACTCGCCCCGAAACGGGTACATTGTATAATAATATATAAACGTGTACACTATATAACACACGCCCCGTTGATATAATACCCGGTCGGATGTAGGGAATGAAAAAAAATAGACATACGTGCCGCCTTAAACGATATATTATAACGTATACGACGCCCGGTATATACGGAAAATGAAAAAAAAAAAAAAAAAAGGGGCGACAAAATAATTCGGACGGTTATATTGTTGAATTTTCGCGTGACAAATATTACGAGTGTAAAAAAATCGTCGGTCCCATTAAAAACGGATCCCCCCCCCCGATATTATTACGTTTGTACGCGCGCGCCGTGTAATTTAGAGTAACACGTCGGCGGCCGATTTTTAATAGGACAATATTTATTGTATTGTTATGTGTGTTCGGCAAATAACGCCTCCTGGACCGGTGTACAACAAGACGCGTTTTGAAAATACGCAGCCAAAACGTAAAATATATATTTTTTTTTTTTTTTTTTTTTTAGGTATACTTGGTAACCTAACCGCGGAACTTTTTTCTCGTTCAATTACTGCGTACAATGTTTTACACGAGAAAACCGCCGTAGAGTTGTACGACGTAGTAATGAAAAAACAAAACGAAAATCGATAGCGTTTTAAAAGTTGAAACGCCAATGGAAATCCATTAAAGTCGACGGTGTAAATGTCGCGCCGTTATTTCGCGTACAAATGTCCCGGATTTATGCGAATAATACATTTTCGGGCTCTGTAAAAATGGCATGGCAACAAGGGAGACGAAAAAAAAAAAAAAAAAAAAAACACGGGACGGTTGTAATTTAATTTTCGTAGTTACAAACGGATATTAATAATAATCGAAACGTTTTTTTTTTTTTTACCGGGATTTCGGTCGGATCCCACTCTATTTATATATAGAGGTCGTGTATAGATTTTGGCGTTGTGTGTGCGGTGTCCCGTTATTATGTGCCGGCAAATAAAACGGGAGCGACGTTATATAAATCCCGGACCGCGTTTATGTCCGGGATCCGATTGTTAAAAAACCGCGATGGTCCGGAATGCGAAACGATAACAAACCGTGTTCCGGTAACTTAATACATTCCGGACAAATACGGTTATCGGTTTTTATTTTTGTCCGTCCGGGCGGAATTCATCCCGGGCTGTATACGCCGACCGGATAATTACGAAAATTATTTTTATTTTTTTTTTTATTTTTTTCCGATTCCGGCGACAAACGACTGTGCTCCGTAGAGAAATACCGTCCCGGTATTCTGCGCGGCGGAATAACTAAACGGGAGGCGAATCCCCGTGGCCAGTGTTTTATAATACGCGACACCCTGCGGTTGGCAGACAGAGTATTGAAATAATATGCAAAATACCGTCGTCCCTCCCACGCGGGGCTCCGTCAAGAACCGCCCATGTCCGGGATTGTTAAAGTGTGCCGCACGTCGCATTCGGCCGCACAATATACGAGGTGTGGCTAATAAATAACGAGATTCTCTCTGTAAATACTTTTTATTTATATTTTTTAATGGTTTAACATTTTTCCCCTTCTATATACTCCCCTCCATGTTTGACACATCGCTCCGTTCTAATTTTCCATTGGTTGAAACAGTGTTGGAAATCCTTTTCTTGCAATGTCTTTAACACCTCTGTCGCTTTTGTTTTTACAGCTTCAACTGACTCAAAATGTGTGCCCTTTAACGCACTTTTTGATTTTGGAAAAAGCCAAAAGTCGCATGGAGCGAGATCTGGTGAATATGGGGGGTGTTGAAGCACTGGAGTTCGATTTTTAGCTAGAAATCGCTTTACAGATAAGGCACTGTGAGCCGGCGCATTGTCTTGATGCAAGATCCAAGAGTCATTTTCCCACAACTCAGGCCGCTTTCTTCTTACTCGTTCTCTGAGTGTTGTCAATACTTGAAGGTAATAATGTTGATTCACAGTTTGTCCCTGAGGTACCCATTCTGTCATTATTACACCCTTAATATCGAAAAATACGACCAACATGGACGACCCACCCGTTGATTGTCTTCAACTTCTTCACGACCCTCACGAAATCGTTTGTGCCACTCAAAAACACGTGGTCGTGATAGGACACTATCTCCATATACTTCAGTTAATAAATTAAAACTTTCGGTCGCAGATTTTCCAAGTTTCACTAAAAATTTTAAATTAATACGTTGTTCAATTTTTTCGTCCGGCATGATTTCGACGTTCAACACGTTAGAGGTCAATTTAAACGACGCTTACACATAGACTACAAAATGGAAACTGACTAAACTGGTATTGTTCGTTGCAGTGATATTCATAGATTACAAATATACTACCATTATACCCTTATCTACTCATGCCTTATCGCTAAGTAGATAGTCTCGTTATTTAATAGCCACACCTCGTAGTAGAACATTATTGTGCGGCCAAAAGTTCTTTTTATCTTACTTGTCCGTCACACATACGAGTATGTTTTTTTTTTTTTCTTCTGTATTCGCAAGCTACTGGTGCGGTCGCGACTGCACTTGACGGGGCGGAGGAACAAAACGTTTCGTATAAAAACCCGCCGTAAATTCGTATTATAATTTATTAGAAAATTACCGGCCGCGTGCCGAACTCATATAATAATATTAATAAAACCCGACCGATACGATTTAATTTTTTTTTTTTTTTTTTACTGTGTCGGCCGCCGTCGTTTCCGAGGGAGAAGGGGAAAAACATATATATATATACAAAAATTAAAAAAAAAAATAATACTATTAAACTCGTCGGCACTATTAGGCGTGTTGGGCAGGCAGGAGTTAAAATAGGTATGTATAAAAGCGGCCGTATAGGTAATATTAAACAAAAAAAAAAAAAATCCGTGTTTGTAGTACCGCGCGCACCGGTATCAGTCGTACAAATAATACGAATTCGAGATGAAAACGATAAACGCGCTGTATATCATTATTATTATTATACGCCGCAAGTATGTCCCGACCAACAATAGTTTTTTTTATTTTTTTTTTTTATATATACTTATTATAATATAATCAATTATTATGAATTATTATTGGACGTTGCGTAAAAAAGTATACGTTCGGACGGGTGAATTCTCTTATAATATTATACGTACGCGGGTAATAATATAGAAAGACCGCGTGTGCGTGTCTCGAATTCCGAGCACATATGTAATAATAATAAAAAAAAAAAAAAAAAAACCATTGCCCATTCGTATACGCGACCACTTAGGCGATTATCGTGCGCGCCTTGTACTCGTACGGGATAGGGATATCGTTATAAGTACACATATGCATATAAGTTGAAAAAAAAAAAATCAACTAATTACAATATTAGACTTCGGCGGTTAATTGAAATTAAAAAAAAAAAAAAAATACAACAAAACCGGACGCCGGTTGTATTACTTCGTACCGTCGTACGAGGCCCGCCGTTTCGCCGGTGTAGGGGAATTGTTTTTATTTATACAGGCACAACGAAACCTGACGGTAAATCATTGCAATTAAAAAAAAAAACGATTCTGTAAACCGATAAAATTATATTATACGTGTTTTTTTTTTTGTTTTGTTTTTACCCGAGTAGAGCACCGGTAGAGCATCGCGGAAATCCCGAAAACCGTCGCCAGTGGCGTATTAACAAATAAATTTTTTTTTTTTTAATGTGCGCATGGTAGGTGTGTGGTAAAAAGTATATAATAAGTCGTTATATTTTACGTTTAATTCATTATTATTCGTTTGAACGTGTTGTCGTCTCACAATACGACTTCACATAAACGTTTCTAGTAGAAATCTCGGTCCGACAAAAATCGACAGGCGAGCTTTTGTGTAACATTTCGAATCTAGTGGCTGCGTGAATTTTCCTTTTAGTTTCTTTAATAACTCGGCGGGAATGGGACGGCGAGAATATTTACGCATTATTTTTACGGTTTAACTGTTATTTTAATTTTTCGTATTGTAATTCAATTAAAATATGAGTATCTTTGTCACTCGAAATTGTCACCGAATACTTATGTCCGTTTCTAGACGTGGTAATTCTGTCGGTTGTTGTGCTATTGTAAATAGCCATTTGCAATTTTTAATTTAAAAGTTTTTTAATTTTTTATTTGGATAACATATATATATATATATATATTTGTATGGTTCTGAAAAAAAAAATGCTCAATAGTTCGAGACGAATAAACGCGAACATTTGCAAACATATTTTGTAGTCAAGTCAGTAATTATTAATACAATTTTCATTTTTAATTTATCAAAATATGTTCAACCGAATTTCGCTCACAATCGTTTTTTTTTCTTCGCGGTGTGCACCGATTTACCGTTAATATAATCGCTCCAAATGTCCACCTAGAACCGTGGGCGTACCCATGAACATTTTTGGTTTTATTTTTGTTACGTTACGCTTGTCGAGACGTATTTTTTTTTGTTGGTTCTTTTCTAAATTGTATTCGAAAAGACGTTGTTTGGCCGGCGCTCTATATCAGCGGTCTTCGACCTTTTCGATTCACGGCCCACTTCTTTTTAATTATACATTTTTCACGACCCATGTAAGCTTTGTTAGCCATGAAAATCGAATGAAAAAAAAAAAAAAGCAAAAATTGCTTAACGCCTTAATACGCCATTGTAGAAGTACCGTTATAATTAAATAAATACAAATTTACATTTGTGTAAGTAGTATTTAATTATTATGTATTATTGGCAATAATACATAAAAAAATGTATGTGATATTTGACTGTTTTTACATAATAAACTCGATTTTGAACAGTGTAATCTGCAAACAATGTTCTGTTTGAAGTCTATTTCTTTTTGAAATCGTCTACATTTTACCCGTGGATTATTATATCCGATTGTGTACCACGTACAATATTTTTTAGACCGTATTCCGTTTGTTAATGTAGTTCGCTATGTAAAATTTGTATACCTATTATAAATTTATAATGTTCATTTTTTTTTTCAATTTTCTAAAAACATCTCAACTCAACCATATCGCCACCCGATTTTAAAGCTCACGCGAACCACCGGTTGAAGACCACCGCCTCTACATGATGCTGATAGCCCAGCAACCGGTCCTGAAAAGTTACGCGTATGATAAAACGTTTCGTCGGTTTCGTGCCCATCGGCAACCGGGTGAGGAGCCGGTCCTGCGGTTAAGTTTGAATATTTTCGGGAAGTTATCAAAAAAAAAAAAAAAAAAAAATGTAAAATTATACCGGGGTGTACACCGACAAGTCTCCGGCGAAAAAGACACGCCCGACGTGTTTCCCGTGTTATTATTATTGCCGTCGGAGTCGTCGTCGTCGTCGCGGAACGACAAGCCGGACCCGACAATAATGGAAACGCCATAATATTATTATACCCGTACGATATATTTTTTAACAATACAATACTATTATATATATATATATATATTGTGCAAGTATGGGACGTATAATGATTGTTAACTATATATTATTAGGCGTATTACGATAATATTGTACGTAAGCAATACCGGCCGACTCGCAGGAGATCTCGCAGTGGTCCTCGGATTCGTTTTTTAGATTATCTGGCGTTTTATTCTATTTGAAAAAAAATAAAAAAAAAATTGTTCGGTCGCATCTCCGGGCCGGGACGCACCCGGTGGCCGGTGTCCATTGTCGTCGGCCGCAATGATAATAGTAATTTTTTTTTTATTATTATTATTATAGAGAATGTGCCGTCGTCGTCGCGTATACACGAAAACCGTCATAATACTATATACGCGGTGAATAATATTTTTTTATTATTATTTTTTTTCTGCGTTGTTCCTATCGCGGACGAACGTACCATTACCACGGGGATATTCATGTTTAATACATATTATATACGATAATAATAATAATAATAATAATATCGATAACCTTGAGCCGGAGTACGTGTGCGTGGTACAATATTATATAGGTGCCGGTGTATATTATGCTATACGTATGGCAAACGAATTCGATTACGCCCGCCGTCGACACAAATTATTTGTCGTCTGTGATTTCCCACAGATATAGAGAAAAAAAAAAAAAAAGCGACGGTATGACCGATAAAAATCGACCGCGGACCGGTGGCGCACGCGTCACGGGCGTTCCCTGACTTTCGGCGTTAGGCGTCGACGTGCGATCGATTAGCAAAACCCTCCGATCGGATTGTATTTGTAATGTTCTTTACGAAAATGCCCGAGCCCATGACGCGTTGCCGACGGTATTTTATAATGACCTTTACTGTTACTTTGATATGTCGAGAACGGGACAAAGTCTTCGCCGTTTCTCGGAGAAGGTGTCGGCAGAACGGCAGCGCCAAGCCTTCCACGTCGCCGGCGTGCGCCTTCTTCGAGCGTATCGCCGCCGTCGTCGACAGCCGGCCCCGCAGTCGCCAGACCGCCGGCCGGGTGGCCGGTGGGAAGTGTCTTCCCCCTCTGCTTTGTGAGGGCAGCAAATGGGCTTCGGCCCGGCTACTGCCCATCCCACCGTAGGGCACGAAGTTTTTTTGTTAATTTTTTTTGACATGTGAACCCGCCCCGCCGTAGGGGAAAACGGGATTTTTTTTTACTTTAAAAATAAATAATTGTACTGTATTTCATTAACAAATGATGGCGATCCGTCTCTCGAAGCAATGCCTTACGGCGGTTCCGGGAGTCGGATGTATTGCCGGTTTAAACAAAAAAAAAAAAACCAAAAAGAAAAGGTCAACCGTTTCTCAACTAGAACTACGGAATAAGTACAATTTAGTTTAAACAACTAAATTAAACAACGCGTTACACGATCGAATTGAACGCAATAAAAACTACACGACACGTACGGTGAGGTGAGTGTGTTTCGAACAAAACCAAATACACCTATCCGTTAACCCGATAAATATGCGTAGTGCCGACAAAACAACTGATGCACGGAAATGGACAATTGTTTCAGGCGCTACAAACTTACCAGGCTGGTCGTCGATTCCATTTTCAACATCTCCCCCGGTGTAGTATTAAAATCGCGCCAAATTTAGCCGACAATATGACGACAAATTGCTATTATGGGGATATAAGATACCGCGATGCGTCGTTCGAAACATTTACGTCCTACACGACATAATACGTATTCCGCGCATCGGTCGAGGTTTCAGTTAAAAACCGTATATTAATACGATTTTCGTTTCTGTTTACAGACGGGAGTGCATGCTGACAATTATTTAGAGGTTTTTTATTTATTTTTAATACAATTACAACTACCATTACAGTATTTATTACACACGACTCGCGCACCCCGAGTAAACGCCACCGGTACACGTTTTGTGCCTACGCATATCGACCGACAGGCGCGGTGTAAAACGCCCTCGCCCCCATCGGGCATGAGACGGGAAGTTCGCCTTAATGTGTTACGGAATTTCGGTAACTCTACCAGTGAACAAACACCATATAGATACGGAAAGAGTATAGTTTATGCTTGTTACGAATTCGACATTATTACTCAAGACAAAATTTGTATTTTAAACGAACGTTCCCGAGGTCCGTAAACCGGCGGTTTCCAAATTGTGCATCGCGGTGCCCTAATAAGGGGAGGGGCATCACGAATCTATTCGAAAAATTAAATATATACTCACGACAACTTTTTTATTATTTTTTTATTTTTTTTTTTTATTGTGGTATCGATGACGGACCGAGAACTCACCTCGCGGCGTTACTTCCGGCCCGTCACCATCGTCTATTGAAACGCGACTACAATTATATAAACACTTAAAAGTCCCGTTTACCCCTCCTCGCGGGGCGGGCTCACAGTTTTGCTTAACCTAGGTGTACAACATCAAAATAAGAACAAATAAATAAATATACAAAAATGTTCTTAAGACTAGCTCTATGTCTAACACTGCTTAAGAGACTACTGTACATTCTTAACCTTTTTTTTTTTTTGGTTTAAACCGGCAATACTCTCGCTTCCCGGGAACGCCGTGAGGCACTACTTCTGGAGTCGGGTCGCCATCATTTATTTGACAAAATGAACATGTACAATAACAAAATTATAAAAAAAAAAAACCCGTTTTCCCCTTCGACGGGGCGGGCTCACATAAATAGATACAATGCTTCGCGTCCCTACAGGGGAATGGGCAATAGCCGGGCCGAAGCCCACTTGCTGCCCTTACACTTGTAGAGGGGGACGTATCCTGCCAGCTCCACGGCCGGCGGTCCGGCAGCTACGGGGCCCCGATCTACGACGGCGGCAGTGCGCCTGAAGGCGGCGCATGCCGGCGACTTCGAGGGTTTGGCGCTGCCGTTCTGCCGACTTCTTCTCCGCCATGTCGGCGATGTCGACCACGGCATCCCAGTAGTCTGGAGACTCCAGCACGAGCGGCACCAAGTCGCCCGGTTCAAACGGACCGATCCTCTGGACCAGGCCCTCCCTGTCCCCGTCAAACGCATCAAGGTGTGGAGAGCGTCGTCATCCACCACGTTCTCCTCACTGGGAAATCCGCAGTGAGAACACCCGGGAGACGGAGCTCGCCCGTTCCGGTGAAGGAACGAATTGAAGCCCCCGTGAGTAGTTGAGTGAGGCGGTACGTCGTTGAACCGTAGATCGGATCCAGCTGGTCGCGAGTAGGATCTTCGTACGGAGTGTTGACGGGCGGGATTCGTGGCCCGCTACAGCCCCCAACGCGCGCAGTGCGTCAAACGCCCTGCACCTGCGAGAGGCCAACAGATCGCCGGGAGGCGGTCCCGCTACGATTAGCGCCGCCTCGTGCGAGACGGTCCTGTAGGCGCACACGCTCCGAAGAGCTGCACGCCGCTGGACGGCCGCCATAGCAGCGAGGCCCCGGGGGCATAAGGGCAGGGAAAAGGCCCACGTGGGAGTGCCGTACAGCAGCACGCTGTGCACGACGCTCGCCAGTAGCCGCCTCCTGCGCTCCCGTGGGCCGCCGATGTTGGGCAGGAGCCGGCCGAGCGACGACATCACGCGCTGGGCCTTGTCGGCCACAGCGCGAAAGTGCGCGCCGTACAGTGTCCTCTTGTTGTCCAGCACAAGGCCGAGGTACTTTAGGGACTCGCTGGGCGCGATGAGTTCACCGTCGAGTCGAATCCGCGGCGCCGTCGGCCGGGACCGGTTGCTGAAGGCCACGGCCGACGTCTTTTGGACGGCCAGCCGTAGCCCCAGGTCCCCGATGCCTTTGGAGACGGTCGCCGGTGCGGCGTTGGCCCGATTTTGTGCACCACGTCCTAGCTTAAGACTAATTTAAGGCTACGTTATTTACAATTTGACGATTTGCCGGCTACGTTGCGGCGACGGCGGCCGCTACTGCTCCGTAGCCTCCTGCTGCCCCCCAGTCCCGCTCGGCCTGTTCCTTTGACGTCGAACGCGAACGTCCTCATCGCCGTCCACGCCTCGATGCCGGTCCAATTCCCTCCGGGGGAGACGTTGCCCAGCGCTGCATCCAGCGCCGTTCCTTTCGGTGTCCCATGCCTGGCAGTCCGTCAGCGATTCACGACAACCTAAACCGGCCTACACCAAGCGAAGAATGTATTGGGTTTTACTACGGTGTGTGCCGTTTTCTATTTGTCCGTAATTAACTTTTTGGCCAGAAATCTTGCTTCAACCGTCAGCTTCGTCAGAGGTAGTTCCCGCCAAACGTTTGTTTGTTGCGGGACAATTTTTGATATTATCTTACACATTTCTCTAAAACGGGGTAAACCCGAAACAAACGGTTTCTATTCGGTATTTCTGTTTTAATTCGGTAATGAATAATCGTAAAATGTTCACTTAATACTTATTTTAGCATTTTCTGAACGCGGTGCAATTTTCAATATATTCTGGATGTTTTTAGATGATATTTGACATTTTCTAATTGATTGCGGTTCGATGGGAATAAAAATTATTTTTGGCCCCATAAAAATGCGCAACAATTCGACCCAAGGGGTTCGTCGTAAGTAATACCGCCGAATGGTAACGGGAAAAAAAAAAAAAAAAAAACGTTACCGACGTTATGTTGGTAGGTATTTTTCTTATAATCGTTTAGAGTTGAAACTTCTTCGGGGTTTCCACCGGAGGGTACCGCGGCTGATATATATCTAAAAAAAAAAAAACAAAAAAAGCAAAGGCGCCGCCGTCTAAAAAAAAAGTCGGGAACTTACGTATACGGAAACGATAACGAGCCATTGATACACACAACGGTTTCCGATCGTGTACGTATGCGGAGGATTAATAATAATCGCGGGGCCGTTTGCCGGCGGGATATTGCCGATTACGAAAACGAACTTTTTGTCCCGTCTGTAATTATATCGGCACCGGACGATTAAAACCCGCGCCACCCGGCCCGGCGGCGACGTTGCCGCGGACGCGCCCTTTGCCGGCGTACGTTCACGCGCCGGCGAGTTTTCCGCATTATGTAACAAATACCCGCAATCGTTTGGCCGTATGGGCACGCCGAAATATGAATTTCGAGTACAAAGCAATGACGAGGTGTCGTCATCCCGGTGGATTTGGACGGGTCCGCGGCTTTTTATGCAGTGCACGCGACCGCGTCGTACCATTGTGATATTGCATACGTGACGCAACACGTTTAAAAACTGCAGCGCTTCACGGAGGGGACCGGCACGAAAAATAAAAAAAAAAATATAAGGCGTACCCTTTCGCATGTTATACGGCGGATTCGCTTTTGTTTAAATCGATTCGAACGTAATAAATTCCGATTTCGTTTGGAGTCCGGGCGCGTACAATAGGACAGGACGCGCGTACCGTGCTTATTATTACTACGCGTTGACCGCGTAACGAGGCCCGTTCTGTGTTTAATATTATTTATTATTTATTTTCACCGCGAACGTTTAACAATCGCAATATAGCCGCGTATAAATATAAAAATATACGCCAATCGTACGAAAAAAAAAAAAAAAAAAAAAAAAAAAAAACGTTTACATAAGACCACACGGCGTGTAACAAATATTCCAAATACTGCTTTGGGAGAACACACGCGTCTGTGTTGGTAATGGTGAGTTTTTATACGTTCCGACTCAACGCGTAGATCCGTTACACGGCGATCACTTAGATCTCCATTTTTGCGTGTACACTACTACTACGCAAATCCGTACGGTGTTTGACCGGTAAGTATCGCGGTCCGGCAAATGTTCTACAAGAATCTACACGTATCTTTATGAGTATCCGACCGTTCGAAACGAATGCGTATTGGTAGTTACAGCAGTACCGCCGATTAGGCAATAAAAACAAAAATCTCTTCTTTGAATACCACTTCTAGAGCAGATTCATATTTATCCAAACTTACGCACGGAAATCGTGTCGTTTTTTTTTTTTTTTTACTATTCGACGCCGCTTGGTTTTAAAGCTAGTTTACACGTCGAGAGCCTCCGCCCTTTGGAACCTCACATACGACGCCGTGCTACGGGTTGCAGTGCCACACGGAGTCAGGGTAATAGGGTTCGCCGACGACACGCTTGTCATCGGCAAGAGCGATACCTCCGAGGGAGTCGAGGGAAAAGTCAATTACGTCTTGGACCTGGTGGCCGAAAAGATACGGAGTCTCGGGCTTCGGCTCGCCGTCAACAAGACCCAGGCCATCATGTTCAAGCGTAAGTACAAGGACAGGGTTCCCCAAATTACACTGGAGGGGGAGCCGGTGGCTCTCTCGAGGACGATTAAATATCTAGGCGTGTTGTTCGACGACACCCTAGTATTCAAGGCGCACATTACAAGCGCCGCCGACAAGGCCCGTGGGGTACTCGCCGCCCTAGCGCGGCTGATGCCCAACGTGGGGGGTCCCAAGGAGCCCAGGAGGAGGTTGTACGCCGGGGTGGCCACTTCGGTAATGCTGTATGGATCTCCGGTGTGGGGCTCCGTGGTTCCCTACGCGACCAGGGCCGTGAAAGAGATGCTCCGCGTTCAGCGGCGCGCAGCGTTGAGGGTTTCCATGTCCTACAGGACGGTCTCCCATGACGCGGCGTTGTTGATCGCGGGTCTTCCTCCGATCGACCTGCTCGCGATAGAGAGACGTAAAGCCTACTGGAGCCGGCGCGGTGGCGACGGCGGCGACATTCGCGTCGAAACCGCTGCACAGAGAAGGTCCGCGACCCTCGTGCAGTGGCAGGAGCGGCATAGCATGGGTACCAGGGGTGAGTGGACCCGTAGGGTGATCGGTCCCGTTGCGCCTTGGGCCACCAGGTCACGGGGCGAGCTGGACTATCACCTTACCCAGCTCCTCACCGGACACGGGTGCTTTGCTAGCTTCCTGCATAGGATCGGCAAGCGCGACGCCCCCCACTGCGCCCATTGCACATCGGAGGTGGACGATGCGGCCCACACCCTTCTAGACTGCCCGGCTTGGAATACCGAACGTGCAGCGCTAGTCGCGGTGTTGGGCAGCATCTCTCCGGAAGGGCTTGGACCGGCCATGCTCAGCAGTACCGAGGCATGGTCAGCCGTCAGGGCCTTTGCAATCTCCGTCATGGGGGCAAAGGGGGAGGAGGAGCGTCGGTGGGAGGCGGCCAGAGCGGCGGCGGCAGCGGCAGCAGCAGCAGCAGCAGCAGCGGCAGCAGCAGCAGAGGCAGCAGCAGGAGCACCGCCGGAGCGTCGGCGACAGCGACGACGGCAGTAGCAGCTGATGCAGAACAAAATAAAACTGTCTGTAAATAAATGATTGTATATTTTTCTTAGGTGTAAATTTTCGTAGTTTTTAAGGATTTAGTGTATTATTTTAAATTTAAAAAAAAAAAAAATGTATATTTTTTAGTTTTTAAGGCGTTTGTATATACTTAGTTCATAAGTTTAATAATGTGAGCCCGCCCCGCGAAGGGGAAAAGGGGATTTTATGATGTGTACATAATTGTGATGTGTTTTTGCGTTTCAATAAACGATGGTGGCGGGCCGGTAGTATTTCCGCAAGGCTAGTCCCCGGCCCGTCATCGATGCCAAAAAAAAAAAAAAAAAAAAAAAAAAAAAAAAAAAAAAAAAAAAAAAAAGCCTCCGCAATTCCTTTAGCGGATAAAACCGCTGGAATATATATCCAATACCCCTGTAGGATTTAACGAAAGTCAAACCGCCTTTAAGAATCAAAGTCGCCGTTATAATGCCCACGGTAATACCGTGCATTGCTCAGAGGCTAAAATAAAATATACGGTACGAACAAAAATAAACCTACATAATATGATTTTTACTTTTATTACGTAAACTAAGTTTTTTTTGATTTTTTTTCCCATATTCTGTTGGAAATGCTTACAATATCAATGAGGCACCCCGCTTATGACTGGCGCCCCGATCGCCACTGAAATAGACGTCGTATTTTCTAACCCCGCGAACACATACCTGTACACTTTTACGTAGTGTTACCGATGCGTATAAAAGGACCAACGCAAATTTTTCTCTTTTCTCATTCAAACGACAATATATTAAAACAATATAATTATTAACGGACCATTGTCAGAAACGGACTGGCCCACTGTGCTACAGCATAAGGTGGACCTTAATTAGAGCAAAACGAAACTGATTGTCTCCCTCCGATAGCAATAGCAAACGGTCGAGATGAAAAATAAAGTGAACTTTGACGGTTAATGGGAAAATGTTTTTTTTATCGGTATCCTAAAATCGATGAGATCGACTCAAGGTCGTATCCGAAAGTCCATGTATGTACCTGCTGTTTTTCGGCATTTGGAATTTTCCGGGGAAAATAAAACGGTTTTGGCCGAGCAGAAACGCTTGGGACATTTTGCACGAGGTCCGTCGCAATTCGTACGCGCTATCGGCTCTAGGGCAGCGTAAGATTGTACGCATTATATTAATACGAAAGTAATATTAAACGCGATACGGACTTTTTACGTCCGTGCGAATTAAACAATTAAGTAAATAAGTTCACGTGGCCTAACCTAACCCAGGCCAACCTGTAAAATCACTATTCCCGTTCTGCAGGACGAGCGGCGGCGCATAACGAATCGATTTGGACCGCGGGATACGGGCGGTCGGGGTGGCACGCGATACAATCACTCAATCGCTATCGGTATCCTACGCGACCGAGTTAATTGGATTTGTTATACCGCAATAATAATAATAATAATAATAACATTATTAGTACCCGGGGATCGACAATGGGATTTATTTACGATTTAATTTTACGCGTTGTATTTTATAGTACCCGTCGCCGGGGAAACCGTTTTTTTTTTTTTTTTTTTACGCGCGGTAAATCCACCGATTATCGGTGATTGTCATTTACGTCGCGAATTTCAAAATACTATTACCGAACCGATCGTCCGAATCGATTATAATCGGTCGCCTATATCGAAACGGCGAATAATCAAACGCCGTCCGAGCCCGTATCGCCGGTCATAGACGGCGGTTTTTTTTTTTTCTTCTTATCGTTAACGTAGCCTCACCCACCACTCCATCCCCGCAATAAAATAATAAAAAAAACAATTCGATTTCGTAACAGAACGATAAAATTCAAGTTTGACCCCCCCACCCGCCCCCCCCTTATGAACCGATAATGTTTTATCCCCGCGCTAAACAGAAACCGCAACTATCGGGGATTCTTTATTAATGTCGGAAAAAAAAATTTACAATCTGTATTTGCACACACGCCGGATCGCGTGTGGGGTATTATATTTTTTGAATGTACGAATGGTCTAGTTCAGGGGTCACCAATTCATATTTTTGAAGGGCCACATTAGGAAAATGAAATTTTTTTCGCGGGCCATTAAAATTCTAAGTACATATTTTCAACATATAATAGGACAATAGGTATTATTTTAAAAATGAGAACATTATTATTTTTTTATTTATTATTTGCTATTGTTTTTAAACACAAACATAATTAATATTAAGTACAAACATTTGAAAAATTTAAAAAATAAAAATAAAAATAAATTATAAATACAATAATACAGAAATTTTTTTTAATGAGAAAAATGACAAATTTTACTCTCGACTAACTGTTAAAAAAAAGGGGGTCTGGTTAGTGCACGCTATCTTCGTAATGGTTTCGAGATGTTTGTTGGTTAACCGGGATCTGAACTTGTTTTTGATATAATTCATTTTTGAGAAAGATGATTCACAAACATACGTGGAGCCAAACATCGTACACGTTTTCAGTATTAATAATTTGAACGTTGGCTATTTCTTTTCGGACGCATATTTTAACCAAAATTCATCGTAATTACTTTCAGTTTTTGCATAATTTTCACTATACAAATTTTTTAGCACATCATCCGTTTGAAATTCAATGATTTCCAATTGAATAGTTGCTTTATCACATTTAAAAACACGTATTGCTTCATTAACCCATTCACCGTCATGTTGTAAAGTAAAACTACTGTTCAATAGTTGTACAAGGTTTTTAATTTTTTTTTGAAATCTGCAAATCGTCTTTCAAATTCAGACTTGTCATAAATTTGATAAAATTGCCGATTTCAATATCATTTCTTTCATCACAAACTTTTCTCGAGTTGGGAAAATATAATTTTTCATTACCAACATCTTGAGAAAATAATTCTATTTTTTTTACAAAAACAGGTAACTTCAGATACTAAGTGACAAATGAGCTTCTGGTCACCTTGAAGTTTCAAATTAAAAAAATTTATGTGTTGAAATATATCTTTTATTTTTTGTCTGCGGGCCGGATAAAATTTGTTCGCGGGCCGCCATTTGGTGACCCATGGTCTAGTTCTTTTAAGTATAATTTTCTCGAACAGTTTTGCTAGAACTGATAGTAGGCTTATAGGTCTATATGACCACGGTGGTATTTCCAGGTTTATGTATAAGTATTACTATAGAAAATTTCCAGATTATATGGAGGAAACGAGAGAGACTTAAGCAGCAGTTGTAGATAAACGTGAGAAGTAATAGAGTTTTATCGGGCAAGTGTCGTAATATTTTGTTTGTAATTAAGTCATATCGAAAAACTCTAAAATACAATTTTTCGTGAAATGCATTTTGGGTGTTTATACCGCGCTAGCAAAGTCCATCCCGTTATCGTCGAACGAGATTATAATAAATTACGATTGATATTATTGTCGAGATTTTTTTTTTTTTTTTTGTTTTGTTTTTTCCGAGTGTAACTTGTTGAAAAACACACTCGGCCGTTACTCGGCGCCAATTATTTCGTTGATGTTTCCGCTGACGAAACCGTATACAAATTATATTATATCGACGATAAATTTCCGTTGGTTTTTTTCTTCTGATTTATATTCATTTTTTTTTTTTTTTTGTTTTTTCTTCTAAAATTTGTAACGTATTAACGGTTAACACCGGAAAACGGTGCGCGAAATTGGCGATCCGTGTACGGATAAGATAATGTTGAAAATGTTCGGCACGATCAGCATTCGCCAAATTCCAAAAATAAAACCGTGATTATTTTTTTTTACGCGTGTATTCGTCATAATCGTTATATAATATATTATGAGCGAAACCTATTGACCGATAAACAATAGTAGTATGCCAGTTTTTTTTTTTTTTTTATCACTATAAATACACTTATATATTTATAACACAATATGGTGTATAGCTGAGTAAATACTATAACCTAACCTTAATTATTTGTCAATGACATCATGACTATCATTACTAGTATGCATGTGTGTGTGTGTGTTGATCGAAACGTTAATTTATAAGATCCAACTAGAATTATTCAGTATTTATAGAAAAAAAAAAAAATGTATTTATTCGTAAAGTAACGCACAAAAATGTACTATAGATAAGAAGATATAGGAAAAAAAAAAAAAAAAAAAAATATTATCCACGGCGTAATGTGTTTGTGACATATATGACGCGGAACTCAACAAATTAATACGTTCAAACATTGCAATCAAAAAACGATTCTGAACGGGTCTCGGTAACCTATAATTGGTGTTCCGTAGTCGGGACATCCCAGATTTCTCAATCAACAAAAATAAAATCAATGTATTTTGTTGCGGGTTGTTTAATTGTTGGGAATCTACACATCGTTGTTGTCGAAATCGTTTACCGGTGGGCGAAAAACTCGCGTCTTTTTAGGTATGGCGCGAAAAAATGAGAGCATTTTCACTTTTTACTAACCGAAACGAATGTTTTCCGGAAGAAAAAAAAAACCATATCTTAGTAAAACCAGGATATCTATTTGTGTGTGTATGGGGCGGAGGGGAGGGGCATCAAATATCAATACACGGTCAACTAAAATAAATAATTTACACATTTTTGTTGAAATAAACAAAAAAAAAAAAAAAAATGTAAAAATATAGGCAACTCAAGATTTACCGGAAACCAATATACAGTTTTGAGATAATATAATATCGAAATTAATTTAATGCATTTCTATTTATAATTTTTGATTTTTTTTTTTTTTTGTTGTTGTTTTAAGCGAGTGGGGGTGCATTTTATTCGGTTCCCGATTATTTTGAACGATTAAGTGGTGTGCAAATAAAAATAATAGTAGTACGATACGACACAATATTCGAAACGATAGAATAAAAAAAAAAATATATATATAATAATAATTGTGCCTGTGGTATTTTTTTTTACGGTTATCGGTCGTATTTGGTTTTTTTTTTTTACTATATTTGGACTTTTTTTTAGAAAGTCATCACCTTTCACTCAACCCTACCACCCCACGCGGGTGGCTTTGCCTGAGCACAATTCGTCCTCATCTCTGTCTGCACGCGTATAGACTGGCGAATATTATTCTAAAAAAAAAAAAAAAACTGAGTAAGTTTATTCGAATTCGTGCAGAACGGGGATATATGAGCGTGCGAAGGTTACCCGACCAATAACCAATTATTGGTCATGTAGTACAGGGTGCGGCAGAACCGACTGACGAGTTTAACGAGGTCATTAGCCTGTGATAAAATAAGAGCAGGCCCCTTAATAAGTGGTATATTTTGAATTGTACGGTAATGCCGTTTTTTATTCGTAATCACGGTCTGGACAGACGTGCACGTCGTGGTTTCGTCGTGCGTGCGTATTACGAAATAATAATCATTCTGTGATCGCTACGCAAAGGGCTTTTCGTATACACTTCGGCAGCATTACACGTGCTGAATCTGTTCCTTCTGCTAACACTATCGAATTGCGGATACGGCACATTTGGAAGAAACCGGAAGTACCCTAAGTAGACTTGGACACGGAGCACCACCCAGAACGGTAAGAACCCCCGAAAATGCGCAGTCGGTTGGAGAGTCAATTGAGCAGTCACCAAGACGCTCAGCCCCGGAAACCCGCTGTAGCTTTGGGAATCACCTCAGACCGTTCTTCGAGGAGAATTCTTGTCCAAGGGTTAAATGCTACTGACTACGGCAACCGTAAAAATCTCTGTCAGCAAATTCTTCTGCAAATTCCTCCGATATCAACTTTTTTTCTGTAGCGACGAGGCTATCATTTTCATCTTTCTGGAACTGTAAATAAACAAAATTCTCGATACTGGGCTACAAATAACCCACGGCAGCTCCATGAAAACCCACTCCACTCTCCTGAAGTGACAGTGTGGTGTGCTGTGTCCCAATTTCGGATGATCGGCCCCTACTTTTTTGAGGACGAGAACAGGACCGTCGCTGTAACGTCCGCTCGTTATGTTGTCATGTTGGAAACTTATCTGCAGCATAGGTTGGAAGAAATGGCTGAAGAACATGATTTGGGAGATGTATGGTTTCAGCAAGACGGAGCTATAGGGCACACAGCTAGAATTTCACTTGCTGCCTTGCGACAAATGTTTCCTGGGGACGGTTAGTCTCTCTGAGAGGAAACATAGGCTGGCCAGATTTAAGCGTGTGCGATTTTTTCCTCTGGGGCTACTTTAAGGATAAGGTTTTCAGACATCGCCCACATACCATAGAAGAAATTGAACAGAAAACCACCGTGAAAGTGGAAATGTGCCGAAAATCATATGAGAGCTTCAGAGATCGTCTACAACAGTGTATCAACCAACGCTTGGAGATATAATTTTCAAAAAATAATTGCTAAAACCGGGATTGAATACTTTTATTTAAATAAAAAAAAAAAAAAAAAAAAAAAAAAAAAAAAAAAAAAAAAAACCTTTTCTCTAAGTTTTACCGTTCGTTATTTATACAGCCCATCAAAACTCGTCAGTCGGCTCGAACGAAAATCGTTCTCGGGCGAATTTGGTCGTTGTAAACGTTTCAATTCCAGTATTACGTAACGTATAATAATATCCTGCAGCGCGTAAATGCGTATATTTTATAGAATTCTATTATATATATATATATATATATATATATACACTTGACATTTTGCATAATACATTTGTATCGATACGATTTTCGGCAACACTCGTAATAATATATTAACGTAATTATTTTGCCATCGCGTTCCGTTCATTTATTGTATTTATGTAACGGTGATTACGTGATGCGAAGAATTCGCTTATTTTATTACACGGAATACCGAATATTATCGCCGAACATATACATGTGTATAATTTTATCGTATTATTAATAATACTTTTTTTTTTCTTTTTTTTTCTACTATGTATACTCTATTCACTATTGTGACATATCATTTAAATACTTGTTATAAATTATTATATGCGGTATACCGGCGGTTCGCGGCCGCGCTTAAACACAGCCAAGCGTGTATTAAAGTTTTTTTTTTTTTTTTTTTTTATAATATGCGCATTTTATAGTATCCAGATTATTTCTATTTTAGATTCTGGGCGTATACCGATAGGAATACGTATTGGTTTTACTACGATTATGCGTGTTGCTTTTTTCACTGGTTTTTTTTTTTTTTTCGTGTCTGTAAACCAATTTCTCGGCCTAGCTCTGATAAAAACAAAAAAAACCTTATAGGCGCTTTCGGTTAGAAAACGTTGTCGAGTTGCTGCAACGAGGCGGTTAAAATATTTCCGTTGCCTCGTAGATTTTTTTTTTTAACAAAACCGGGGGAAAAAAATAAAACGACGACAACAACGGTTCTGGTTTTTTTTTTTTTTTTTTTTTCATTGTAATTCAGCAAAAAATCAATCGTAAAGACCTTAAAACTTTCATTGATTTCACCGACGTTCGCACTTTCAGGACGTGGTACAATTTTTAAAACATTCCGGCGTTTTTCGAGTTAATAATAGTCGTACGACATTTTTGAGATTTGGTCATTTGGTTTTAAGCGGATAAATATTGTTTGGCTACTCACAAATGCTCGAAAATGTTGATACAAGGGGTTCACCATACAAGTTGTTCTTGTGATAATTTAAAAATATCGACTATAGCCATGTAGTCATATTTGCTGATATTTTGTATCAGCATTTCAATTTCAAATACATAATTAATATTCGATAACGACACGAACAATTATAATTTATTTTGTATTTACGAATTTACAAATAAATTTAATTTTTCATTTAAACTCATCAAAACGCGTTCAACCGAACTCGGATCTCGGAATGGTTCGTCGTTAGTAACGATTTACCTTCGAGTATTATGGGTATAAATTAAATGCCCGTCTACATCCCATACCTTCCCAACTTCCCACCAACAACGGTGAGCCAATGTTCGTATAGTGAACAGTATCCTAACTATTTTTTATTATTATTTATTGTTATCGATCAACTATTTTATATGTTGACATAATTGAAAAACGATTAATTTTTAAGATTTTCAGCCGGTATCTATCTGTAGTGAAGTCTCCGGATGAAACTTTTCAAACTTATTTTTACTGGACGAGCAATTTCGGTAAAGTGTGTATATAAAATAGCACGCGTCATTAAAAAAAAAAAAAATAAAAAAACGAAAACTATGTGAATACTCATCGGCTTTCTAGCTCTGCTGTCGTTATCGATAATGCCAATGATTACGAGTACCTATATAATTCAATTGCGTATATTATTTTTATCACTCAATATTTTATATATCTCTTGTCCGATTATTATTATTATTTTTTTTTTATATCATAATAACTATATACAGTGATATTATTAATTATACTTACTTTTTTTTTTTATTTATTTATTAAAAGACGAACGAACGACGGTCTTGAATGTAAAAATCAATACACCAATAACATTCGATGTACGTTTCTCATATGAACCGAACAATATGCCACGTCGTTCTGTTGCACTCGTCCAAATCGATATGTCACATTGTAATTCGGGAGATACGAGCGTAAAAAACGTACAAAAACCGTGTTTCGCAAGTGGCGTTCGTGTGCAAATTTTGCGAGTGACATTGTTCGAGTATTAATTTTTACACCCGCGATAATATACCGAAAACAAATCGATAAATATCGCGGGCCGGAACCGGAGAGCCGAATTAAAATTTCCGAGACGCCAAACCACGAGTACGAGTTTACCGGTTTCCTCGTCCGAAACACCCTGTATAATATATATTTGTTATTTATTTTTTTTTTTTTTCGGTTTCAGACCTGCCGTCGAACAATAATCGTTGTGACTATTGTTTTTGGTTGATTTTTTTTTTTTTCGTTCCTATACGACGTACCTATGCGTTAAAATATGTAAATACGTATTATACACATAAATTTGTCGTCACTACAAAATGTAACAACCGAACCGTATGTATGTTACACCCCAATTCATGAAACGGGCAAGTTAATCGCCCAATTTATAGAATGGGAAAAACTAGTATTATAAAAAAAAAAAAAAAATTAAAATACCAATGCGATATGTTTTTTTTATAAATTAATAATCATTATTAATTATTTATATGTTTTTTAAAGTGAATTAAATATATACATCATCAATAAATTGAATCAATTGATGAGATGGACTGTATTAATGTACTACAACCGGCTGATATGATTTCGATGGAAATTTGACTTTGAATTAATTTTTTTTGAATTACGTAGGAGTCGTTATAAATTTGTAACTAATCATATTCTAGGTTTTATACCCAAAACATTCTTGTACGCGGCTTATTTTTGTTCGTTTATTTCGGAATCGTTTGTTTTACGTATTATATTTTGTCCGAAAACTTAGAGAATCCACAGAACCCTGGCTTTGAGGACGACGGTCCCCGACAGTTAACCAATACTAAATCTTTTTTATTTTTTTATTTTGCTATCGGCAATACCCCGGCCTCCCGAAATGACCGTGAGGCTCTACTTCGGGAGCCAATACTAAATCTTGCCATAAACGAGCTGGTTCCCCTCCCTCTTATTATTTCGATAATTTCATCTCGCGGCTTGATCACGAGTTACCAGTTCGTGAAACGGGCAGTATTTTTAAAGTCCATTACACGAATTGGACAAATGCATCCGCGCGGTGTAACATATAGACATTTATAACCTATATATATATTATACGAGTACGTCGTCGGCCGCGGGATTCTCTGTTTTTTGGTGAGGTGAATGGTTTACGGTCATTACGTTATTATACAATATTATATTAATAATCGTTCGCAATATTATGATACTCAGGGCGGATTTGTTGTATCTGGACGCAGAGATCTAGCCCGAGAGATCTATTCGGGCGCTGGACAGAGAGGGGACAAGCAGTGTATATTTGCAAACAATTATATAAATATATATATATATATACAAACACACATATAATATTGTATTAACGAAATTAGCATAACAGGAAGTGATGTCTTCAACATATTATAATTATTAATTTATACGCAGACACACACATGCACGCATACTCTATACGGTATGTGTTTGTGCGACACGAATTTAACGAACGTCTTGGTCATTTTCTCGATGCACCTAGAGCAGCGGATCCCAACCTTTCCGAGACTATTACCTACCCATGTACATCGGGTTAGATATTAGCAAATACCCACCCTCCTACACACACACACACAAAAAAAAAGTCGAGTTGAAAAGAAAAACGAAATATAAATTATAGTTATAATTTATTTTGATTTTTCAAACGAAGAAAACAAAAGAGTTTTTATGGCAACCAATGAGTAATTGTGATGTTCAGTCTCGGCCGATTTTCATCTTATGTCGTGTTCCAAGTTCAATCGGTTTCTTGATTTTGTTTTCATCGTTACCATTGTTGAAAATCCACTTGCACACCTGTAAGTTTTAGAAAAAGAGATCAGTATTTTCAAGGCTTTTTCCGATAATAACGGATATTCGCCACCAATTTGTCGCCAAAATATTATTTGAAGGTAATAAAATACACAGTGTCATTAGGATTAGGACATAAGGTTAAGCCCCAAAGCTATTAACATCAATTATATTATTACAATTACTATTACAATCGTAGTACACATGACTGATGCAGAGTTAAGTAATAATAAGTGTAGTACATAAGATAAAAAAAAGTTAGTCTAGTCATTACCCCTCAAAAAAAAATCATGTTTCACCCCTTGAGGGGTAATTACCCCCAGGATGGGAACCACTGTCCTAGAGGTCACCTAGGTATATAGAACGGAGGTATACCGAAATTATATAACTGTGTGGTCCCGTTACAATGGCCGTTGGTAATATCGTAACGTAATATTGATAGTATCAAAACTATCGATTAATCGACACTACCAATAATATCGATTATTTTTTTTAACAGAATAATCGATTGTTTTTGTATTCACATTCGATATCGACAGGAAAAAAAAATATTATCGATATCCTATAATCGAGTATCGATACTATCGAAATACGCCCGATTCTGTCTTTTTTTTTTCAAACGTGGAGACTATTGATTATATGTATCGATTAATAGCACGTGCCTACCTACCGGCGATTATATTTCAACCGGACTTGGCTCAGAATCGTTTTTTCGTTAACCGCAAGTTATCATCGTTCCGTACAGAAAAAATTTAATTTTCATCTATATCTTACCTTCCCGATTTTCCTTTTTTTTTTTTTTTAACGTGCGACCCAACAAACTTACGTTACTTAGATCTTGAATTGTGGTGTTTAGATTTAACTTCAAACACAAACGACCTAACTTATAGAGTAGACTATTTTCGAGGCCTAGTTTTTTTTCAAAAAAAAATATAGATATTTAACAAAAACGAAAAACTAACAAGGCTATTATACCTTTTTTGTATGACAATATTTCAAATAAGAGTATTATGCCCAACACTTACCTCGAGTATATAAATTTGTCGCAATTTTACGGTGTTGTATTATATTATTATTAGTATTTTAGGATTTCTTTAAAAAAAAAAAAAAACAACACAATCCTGCGATAGACTTTTCGAATTTCCGGTATATTGTTCGATTTTTCTCGCTATTTTCGGTAAACCTTCTAAACAACAATATATAAGAAAAACGACGGAATAAAACAAATAGTTATATATATATAATTATATATATATATATATATATATATATATATATATATATATATATATATATATATATTATCCATTCGATATATTCGAACGGGTTTTCAATGGAAAAACTAATTGCATCCGTCACTCGTCGAAAAAAATCGATATCGTGCAGTGATACAACAATGTAAGTGTTCTATAATATTATCGACATCGGAAATAACGAACGAGCGGATGAAGAGAGGTTAGGGGTTATATCACCTCCTCGCCGTGTTGGCTTACAAACACAATAACTACAAGTATTTATTTATTGACATAAAAATCTAGAAATATTAAACAAATACAATAGGTATATAATATTTCGCAGATTTTAAACGCTCAATTTATTCCGTACAATTTTGCTTTTTCGGATCCGGCTTTTAAATTACCGTTGCCGGGTGGTTATGGGTATACGGAAGAAGATTTATTTACAATTAAATTTTACTACGTCCGCTCCCGTTGGAAATTCCGAGCTCACTACGGCGTATACACCAATTTAATATCTAAAACCTCGAATATTTTTACATCTCTCCGGTCTCGCGCCGTACCTATAATAATAATTAGGTTGATTTTTTTTAAACAGCTCACTATTGTAATATTATATCTATATATATAAAAATAGAACGATATTTTTTTGCTGACGCCATAACTTGAAAACAGCTGGAGCGGGTTTTATGTGGTTTTGGCAAAATCTTCCGCGTTGTCTGGAGAAGGTTTATAGTTATTGAAATCCACACCCTGCTGAATACCATTCCCATAAAATTCGGTTTTTAAGTTTTTAGGGGTTGCCTTGGTAACATAAATTAAAGAAAAAAAAAACCTATTATTAATTATTATGTAATAAGTGAAAACACGTATAACGCCATCAATGAATGTATCTTTGAATTTATGTGTGCAAGAGACTGTTGTGCAAGTGCTTCTGTGTTGCAATCTCCGTGGCCCAACATCTGCGAACTGTTAATGGTGAATTGTGTGGCACATAAAAAGAAGCCACAGTGAACGTTTGGGATCGCTAGAGTATAACCAGTCATGGGGACTATAAAATCCAAAGTCAAATGTTAAACAAATACGAACATGGTTTTCAATAATTCTTTCCACGTGCTTTCCATCAACGCCGATTGATTTGTGGAACAAATACAAAGATCACATGTCCGATGATATTTTACATCAGATGCGTATTAGGACATCAAATCCAGATATGGAAATGAGCGAGGAATTTTACAATTGAGATCGCAAAATAGAATTGCACGTGCACGTGCTTCTTCAGGAATTGTAACTGCTCTGTTGGAAGACGGTCGAACAGCTCATTCGGTACTCAAGTTGCCGTCGAACATGCAAACGAATGAAACTCCAACTTGTAAAATTACGAAGAACTCTGCGATGGTCCAAGTGTTACAGCAATGCAAATTTTGTTTGCAAGATCGTTTGGGATGAACGTACTACGACACACAAAAATTCTTTGGAGGCATTAGACCGCATGATGCAAGATTTACGAAACAATCAAGACCGGTTTGGTGGTGCGATGATTCTGTTGGCAGGCGATTTTCGTCAAACATTACCAGTGATTCCACGATCAACGCTAGCCGATGAATTTAGTGCATGTTTGAAGTCGTCCGTTTTATGGAAAAACGTCATAACACTCAAATTATGTATGGATATGTGTTGAGTTGCAAAACGACCAATCTGGTGATGATTTTTCAAAACAATTGATAGACATTGGCAATGGAAAAATCCCTGTTGACACATCGTCTGCATGTATTACATTCCCTGCCGATTTCTGTCAGTTCAACGGATCTAAGATGGAACTCATCAAAATGGTGTTCCCAAACATTGCTCAAAATGACAGGAATCATATTTGGTTAAACAAACGTGCAATATTGGCTGCGAAAAACGTTAAAATAAACGAAATGAATTTCTAAATTCAAAATGGAATTGCTGGCGAATTAATGACATATAAATCGATTGATTCCGTTACTAGCCAAGATGATATCGTTCACTATCCAACGGAATTTTTAAACACACTGCCTCATAATCTACAATTAAAAGTCGGATCGGTAATTATTATGTGGCGAAATATCGACCAACCGCGTGTTTGTAATGGTTAGGTAAAGAAACTAATGGACAATGTGTTGGAAGCTACAACTCTTAAGAGAAAGGAGAATACGAAGGAGACGAGACGTTTTGATCGCACGCATTCCGATAATTGCCACTTGGCAACGGTTGCAACTTCCAGTGCGGCTTGCATCCGCAATGTCGACAAACAAACCGCCAAAAGCAGTAGTTGAGCGTTTGTGGCGTTAATCTGGGATATCGGTCCCGGGTCGATCGTATACGTCGCCTGTTCCCGTGTCGGGAAAAACCATCGGACTTGTTGTATGTTAACGTAACAAGAAATAACCGTGTACCGAAAACGACCGAGGGATACGAAACGGCAATGATTCCAAGGCGTCAATACGAATATTTTCGTTGTTATTGTAATTTCAAATGATAAATTAACGGAATATACTACTATTTGGTTGACATGACAATAATATCTAGCAATAGGCGAAGCGTTGCCGGGGGGGCGGGGGGGAGGGGGTCGGCTAGGTTTAATATTGAACGGGGAAACTCGGTGGTCGCGAGACGGTGAAGAAGATCAGTGATACCACCGACCCGACGTTTGACAGGCCCCCGGGTCGGAAATCCGTGAACAATATATATATATATATATATATACTATCTCAAAACGTGATTCTCGCGCACAACACAATAATATTAACGCAATATAATATAATAACACGCTGCAACGTCGTAATATAAAACATACAGTCGACTTTTGTTTTGTTATGTCGTACGCGCGTGCCCCGTCCGTCTTCCGTTTTCCCGCCGGCGCGTCTCCGGCGTCTCCGGCGGCGCGCGTGACATCCGATCCGCGGGCAACGTTGCGCCAAACCGCGTCGCGCCGGCACCGGGCGACCGCATTCGGGACACGTCTCGCCGGCGCGCGGACACACGCATTTACAATGTTCGGCCTGGCCGAATTTACAATATCAATACGATTACGTACGTATTACCGTACGACGAAATTATTTTATTATAATAAATATCACGACGTACGTATTAGGTTTTTCGTAGCTTTAATTGACAACCGGGGGGAAAAAAAAAAAAAAAAAAAAAACCAGATTTAAATCTAAAGTCACGTGCGGGCATTCGCGTCCCCGGGCACACTTGCGTCGCTAAACCCGCCCCGTCCGTCCGGTAAATATTTTTTCTTTTTTTTTTTAATTATAATATTCGAAAAAACATATGTCGACCGAATTGTGATAGTATGGTTATAGCCGTCCCCGCGACAAATCGAATGCGAGAAACGTTCAAGTATATTGCGGCTGAAACACTCGTTTTTTTTGAGCGAGTGACTTGTGTGGGTAGTTGCTCAACGATATTCCTTGTAGTTTACACGATAATATGGACAAAACGTCGGAAAATATGTCCGTTTGAGTGTTCCGGAATTTGTGATAGCAGTTTGGTTAATTTTTAATCTTAGTTTTTACAATGTGCATGCATAAAAAGTCCTTTATAAAGTTAAAATATTTGTAATATTTGTTTTATTCATCGGAATCACTGGAACAGACATTATCCGGTTCTTCTCCAGCAAATGTTTTGGCTTCTTTGCCGGTTACGCATAAAATCAGTAATGATTTTTGTTCATCCGTCAGCTGGACATATTTGGTTTTTTTTTTTTTTTTTGTAATGTTCATATAGAAGACAAGTACGGGTCAGAAGCCACTAAAATCATATGCAATAGATCTTCGTTTTTTATTAGAACGTCCATCTTTTCGAGTATAGCATTCCTACGAAAGGTGATAACAAAACCTCTAATTCTGTTTTTTAATGGTATATCATAATATACAATCTTCCGCCATTGTAGTCCATTTATTATCAATTATCTCACGGAGACACCTAAAAAATTACTTCGCAACACTCAATCGAATTTAAAATTTTAATTTTTTTATTTATCAACATTTCTATTTTTAAGTAATATATTATTATTTAAAACAATCAATACGTAATATAATACGTTTCGATTAAAGTAAAATAGTTCTTGTCGTTTGGTTTTATTGTGAATTATAATTTGCCTTTAGTTTGTATGTAGAAATACAAATGGTTTTCAAATTTAAAAGGTACTGAGATAATATAAGCCGCGACAAAATTATATAAAATCGTTAAGAGGACAAGTTAGGCTAATAGAAAACACTAATTTTAAACCACTACTATCCGCTACTTATTTTTCCGTGTCCATTAATAATATAAAATAATACATTTTTTTACATTTTCTAATATTTCTATACATATTATTTAAATTGTACATGCAAAACTTAACAAAAAAAAAACAAAATATATATATTATTTATACATACCTTCCACCTTACACATTCGAAATCGGTGTTTCTGTTATCTTCGGGGAAAGAGTCGAGATATTTTCGGGGTGGCCGGTTAGGCAGTACTCACGGTAATGTTAATACTATTTAGAGATTTTTTTAAATTTTCTATTTTTCTTAGTTTTTCTTATTATTATGCGAATAAATGATTTGTAGGACATATTTTTAGTAGCGTTTTATAAGTGCGTTCAAAACGTCGACATTTGCTATTCGTTTTGTAGTTACAAACGCATACAGTTTTCAATTTGAGTTTATCAAAACATGTTCAACCGAACTTCGCTCAGAATCGTTATTTTGTTTTCCGTCGGTTTTACATAATTAATTTTGGACTCGCGGTTTTTTTCCCAAGTGTCCGAAACGACGAAAACTACTACTGCTGTGCTTACTGACGGTTTTACGAACTCTATCGATAAGAGTGATTATGTTAAGGGATTATCGATAAAAAAAAAAAAAAAAAAAAAAAACCATACACATATAATTTACAGTGTTGTGCTCACGCTATAAGGTCATAAACACATTTGAGACGCCAAGTTTTTGTGGTTTTCAGATTTCACTTTCGCTGGCGCGGTTTTTTTTTTTTTTTTCTCTCTCTATCCACTGTTCTTCTCGTACACTCTTGAACAAATATCTCGTACAGTGTGTTTAGTCGGAATGAGGGTTACTATTATACGCGCACTCTGTTTTAAACCGATGCAGTGGACCGTTGCCAGAACAGTAATATAAAACAGTATATATATATATATATCGCGGTCTTTTTTTTGCGCACCAGTGGGGGATAGAGAAGAAGAAGAAAAAAAAAATAAATCGAATACTGGGTATAGAAGCTTCCCGTAAACTCCCATAAACATCTCCCGATCGTTTGCTGCAACGGGAATCGCTAAAACAAATAAATTACATTTTCCCCGTCGCACTCGACTCTCTCGCGTGTCACTTTTCACTAAACGATTGGAAAATCAAAAAATGACCGTCCCAATGACATCAACCCCGTCCAAATGTTTGGAGCACGAATTTACTTAATTGTTTTCAAAAAAAAAAAAATAATGTGTAAAGCGCCTATTATTGTAACTGGTTACTAGTGCTGTCTAACGGATATTGTATTGTAATCGCTATTTATATTATAATTATAATTCACGGTTAAATATACAGGAATGTCAGCGAGATAACCAAATTACACCATCACTGCGCATTTTTCGCCAAATTTTATGATACGAGATGATCAAGCCGCCGTCAAGTTATCGTTGTGCGATAACAATGACAAAAAAAAAAACAGCAATAAAAGTACTTAAACGAGAAAGGCGATAGACATTAAGCGTCTCGTCGGCTCGTTTTTTTTTTTGTTTTTTTTTATGCAATTGTTTCTAAATTGGTGAACATGAAAGGGCATAGGAGGTGTACGGGTAAAATATGTTATCTTGCTGACACGCCGGTATATTAAGCCCGTGATAATAATCGCATCCCGTCCGAAACGCAATACAATTTCGGTTCGGTGGCGGCCGAAAGAGGTTTGCGCACGGGCCCGGCGGATTGTCGTGCAATAGACACGATCGTTATAGTGTCCATGACACGATAAACAAATTATATGCAAAAAAAAAAAAAAAGGAAAAAAATATATGCAAAAAACCGTACGCGAAACATTATTGTATTGTCGAATAGAGCTGGGCACACACGCACGAACTCCGTACACTGCGATATTCACAGGCGCACCGAGCGCAATAATTGAGGAAGCCACCATTATCGTCATAATAATATTTAATGTAATAGCACTTTTTTTTACTTCCGTCCGAAATTATATTATTATTATTATTATTATTATTATTATTATTATTATTGTTGTTGTTGTTGGTGCAGTGACAGGCACTTCCGAACGGACTTTCGTTCGATAAAACTATCGAATATTCCCAATTGTTTTTTTTTCTCTCTATAAAAAAAAATAAAAAAAAAAAATAATCGTTCGATACAAAAACATTAGAAATTATCGAATAGTTCGATAGTAGTACGCAGTACGCAGTGATAGGACGTGTTTTTTTTTTTTTTTTAATTTTTTATCAAAATCGTTTCGTGTTTATGTCACTATATAGAATACGACGGGGTTTATTTCCATAGATTCCAATGACTATTTCAGGAGGGAGTCTGCGGGCAGATGTACAACCAACCGTTAAATTAAACCCTCGGAATGTCCTTAACTCTGAACTTTCTTTCATATGTCGAAATTATCAACTACCCGTTTGTTTGTTCCGGACAGGTTGAATAATTGAATTTTTTATCTCCGACAATGTATATAACGTGATAAAACACAATGATTTTTGTGGTTTTCATTGGTTAAGTGATAAAGTGCGTTTCAAATTTTCCAGAAATGTCGAGGATCGTTGTTCAATGTTGTTTACAGCGCGTAAAAAATTATTCCTATTGTTTCGAGTTTTGTTTCTATATTCAACATGAAAATGACGCACGTATAATGACTGAAACCTATGTATTTTAGCGACGGGAACACAGCCCCGAGGGAATTTTTCTTGTCGGGGCGATTGGCCCCTGGGGATACAGTTCGTGAGCCTGAAAAACTAATTTTGTAAAAAACCGAAATAGTTTTCAAACATGGAAAGAGAAAATCGAAACCGTTTACAATCGCTACACGGAGAAAAATAGGAACGTTTTTATACAAAAAAAAAAAAAAAAAAAAATAGGACGTGAAGTTTACCAACACGTTTTGACTCCGTGATTTTATAAGTTTAAAACGTATACCGAAGGAGTACGGAACGATTATTAAAACGCAAACATAAATGCGAAAATTCGATGTTAAAAATATTTCTCCGTAATAAAATCTATCCTCGCCAGTAGTATCCTTTGGTAGTTTGTTAAATTGATTTGTTGAATTGACTTGTTAACATATGTATATAAAATACAAATTGTAACACGTTATTGTTGTACGTCTGCGGACGGTTTTCGGATCTGTTCGAAGCCTGTGTCTCCCCTGCCCGCCGCGTCATAATTACGGTCCAGGGACGTTTGCCGACGCCCGGATACCGAATTTTTAGTCGGTAATTTTTATTTCAGTCTCGGCGTCGGGTATTCGCGCGCCCGAGTAAAATTACTACGTGACCGCCGATAACCGCGGCGGCGTTGGGGGATATCACGGAAATGACGTACGCGTTAAGAGGATGCCAATCGCCGTGAATCGGAGATCCGTCTGCAGTGACCGCGGCGGCGACCACGGTTAGGCCACCAGACTGGACGCCGCGGAGGGAGACATTCCTGAACCGCGGGCGGGCGGGCGGACGGGGGGGGGGTGAGGGTCTCCCGCCGCGCCCAACGTATACTTAAGCGCGCACGTACGGCGGTTTAATAGTTTACGGACATCATGTTTTATGGCGTCCGTCCGCCCGCCTCCCGTCCCCGACCGTCACCTCTCCTTCTTTTCCCCCCGCCCCCACTCCGCCCGCGACAATTCCCATATTATCGTACGCCGCCTGGCCGTCACAATAACAATAACAATTATAATTTCGCCGACAACGACACTACTGTAAACGAGATTTTACGATTCGCCGGGTGTACCGCCGTCGGGTAACGACGAATACACTGCCGGGGGGGGGGGGAGGGGACACGTGAGCGCAATATTTTCGGAAACCGAAATTTCCACGACGGCCACGGCGTTATAAAAACGTGCGTGTGCATTTGTACCGGAAACATGTTACGTATCGCCTGTTGCCGATGGGAAAAAAATCCCGATTCTGATCGGGATTCCGAATACCGGACATTCCGTCCGAATGTAAATTTCGATTTTTAAAATTGTGATTTTCAATATTCTTCAATTAATGTGTCGTAAAACTATTGTTACTGTATTCTTATTGTTAATAGCATTAAATGCGTACAACTCCTCTAATTACGTTTTTTGCAATTGAAGATATATTACAAATAGAAATTTATTTTTTAATAACAGTAAAAAAAAAAAAAAAAAATGCATACATATTACACTATAATTTATATAATATATTACTAGCCTGACCCGGCAAACGTTGTTTCACTGCTAAAAATACAACATTTCGGATTTTGAAATTCAAAACATAAATTTCCAAAATTCGAAATCCGGATTTATGTCACATCACTAATACACCTGTACGCAGTGGCGTAACTAGGATTTATTTTTTTGGGGAAGATATACATCATAATTATACTTATACAATTTTTAATAATGTACAGTGTACAATTGACTGTATCACTTGAAATTCGATATTTAAAAAAATTTAGGGTGGGTCACAACCCCCAAACCACCTCCTGGTTGCGCCACTGCCTGTACGCAGGGACGGAGTGGCAACCGAATTCGAGATTTAAGTTTATCCGGATCACCTTTTTTATTCCACCAATAAAAGAAGGATCCCAAAATTATTTTTTCTCGGTGTACTTTATTCTCCACTAACCGGTGATATTTTATTTGACAATTGTTTCTAGAGTTCCACGAGTTTTTTTCTATACAAATTAAGAAATAAAATAATTTTAATTGTTAAAATCAATGTAATAAAAATTTAGATATATTAACTTATAGATGTATATTCTATCAAGTTCAAAAAAATCATCGGGCCACCGGGTCACAATATGGTTGAGGTCATCTTGAAAATTCCCATTACCAGACGGACCTACTACGCCACTACCCGTACGAGTAATTTACCTACTTTAACCGTATAGGATGTACGTTATGATAACGTTTGTTATGAAATTTATACGAATACTGCAATACTAACAGCGTTTAATTTTTATAGCGGCAAAATTTTAAACTAATTTGCCCAATTTAAGAGTAACGATGATAATGAGGATGAGTTGTCCGACCTTATCGTCTAAGACCGTGATCTCGACCCGAGACCATGGTTGGCCTTCCAAAACTCAGTGATGTTCAATTGCATAATGATAAAATACATTCTAAAACCCAACAGTTTGACAATATTTTATTGTTAGATATTGTACCGAAATTCAGCGTTGCCAACTAAATTTCCATCGGATCCAGCGTTTAATTTTCACCGATTGTTCTGATTGGTATTTCTAATCAATTCTTATTTTCCGCGATTTAAATTTACACCAATGACATGACGTCTATTGTATTTGAGAACATAGGAAAAATATTGCAAGCGTATGATTATGTCCCGTTATCCAACGCAATCTAAATATATTTTGGTATCCGACAACCTTCCGACGGATCCACCGTTTAGTTGAATTGTGCAAGGCAAGGTTAGTCTGTGGTTGTAATTATCGTTTTGTCATTATCGCGCACGAATATTAAACATTTTTTTTTTATTTTTTTTGTTATCTATGTTCATTGTACACGAATAAATTGTACATTGGTAACGCCCAAGGGCCTGCTGCACATGCATTATTAGATAAAATGAATGGAAATTCACGTAAAGGAAAACAGAGGTCCGATTTTATGACGGCGACCCGTCATAGTTAGGGTGCATTATTGTTATCAAAGCGACAACGCACGTTTACTTGGCAAATGACGCGCTTCCTCCGTGAAAACGGCGAACGCGATTGGCGTACCGGGCCCGGGTACACCTACTCCCGCCGATTGTGTCGGAAGAATGAATACCAACTGTGAAAACATAATTCCATCCCCCCGAGTCCAATGGCATTCGAGGTGTCATAAAGTAAGCAGAACGAGGAGGATGACGACGCTCTCCATACCCTCATGCGCTGCGAGGTCGGTGGATCGGTCCTTTCGAACCGGGCGACTTGGTGTCGCTCATGTTGGAATCCCCAGACCGTTGGAGAGCCTGTGGTCGACGTCGCCGAGACGGTCGCCGCGGAGAAGGAGTCGGCCGAACGGCAACGACAAGCCCTCGACGCCGCCGGCGCGCGCCTTCAAGAGCCTCGCAGACGCCAGACCGCCGGCCGCGGGGCCGGTAGGAAGTGTCCGGCCCCCCTACAAGTGTAAGGGCAGCAAGCCCGGCTACTGCCCATTCCCCTGTAGGGACGCGAAGCTTTGTGTACTAACTTATGTGAGTTTTTAGATTTTGTACTTATTTGTACGTGTTCATTTTGTAAAATAAATGATGGCGACCCGCCTCCCGAAGTAGTGTCTCACGGCAATTCCGGGTGGCGGGGGTGTTGCCGGTTCTAAAAGAAAAAAAGGTGTCATAAAGTAAACAAAATATACGGTTCTTATCAGTACCGGAAGAACGATACTCCGATGATAATACTCGGCAGATGTGGTTATGCATTAACGGATCGAGCGTGATTTTCGAAGGGCCTACGTCGGCGTCACCGGCTTCTGTGGCTCTTCCTGACCACATATTTTTTTTATTTTTTTTTTTTTTTGAGGGGGGGGAGGAGGAAATCATTAATTTCGTTGAATAAAATGAAAATCTTATTGAATCCCTCTGCCAACAATGGTCGGTTATCATCACAATGGAAGACGCAATACTCTCCGCGACCCCCTCCCCCTCAAAAAAAAAAAAGTTTCTATTTTCCAAAAACCCCTGGACAATAATTGCGATGAGAATTTAATAGCGATAACGATGAGGTACGCACAATTTAAAATGCGACTATATAATATGAGTGGGAGGGTGGGGCGGGGCACAATCTTAATATTGTGTTGGCTTCGAAAACGTTACACGTCGCCCCGGTGACGACCGCGACTGCCAGTCGAGTACCCAACGGCGATTTAACGTATTAGTACCGGGTACGGTCGACGAAGACACGGGTAACTCTACGCGGTGGCGGCTAATGGCGTATAAAGCGTATTTATCACCTCCTAATAAAAAAAAAACAAATGTAAAAAATCGGAGCTCCGGTTTTCCGGAGCCGTGCACCGCGCGCAAAACAATAACCCGATAATTGGCCGGCAGTTACAGGCTTACAAATAGGACAATTCCTCTGCCGTTTCGGAATATTATTATATTATTGTGTTGTTAGGACCGAAACATACACGTGTACGAGGTACACATGCTACCTACCTACCTACGGACTCCACAGTACCCGGGGAAACGCGGCCGTTTCGTATGTTAAACGCGATGACGTTGTCGCCGGCCTATCGCGCTCGTCCCACCGGCAGCAGTGCGTACGTACGCCGTCGTATAATTATTTATAATAATGTAAATATATTATTACGCATGTGTGTGTGTATATAAGTTATCCGGTGAACCCCGTCAATTGTCCGTCTATTCATCGTCGTCGGCACGCCGATGATGATACGCGACGTAGAAAACTTGCGACGTCGTCGTCGTTAACGATAATTAATAGTACCGCCCAAGACTCGGGGGTTCACTCTGGTGTGACGACGGCGACGGCGACGACGACGACGACGACGACGACGACGACCGTGGCGGCGGCAGCGACCGCGCCGTACCGCCGTCGATAATCGCTTTTCGTTCCCGTATATTCGCCGACTCCCGTTTTGCCAACCGGTTTTATTGGGCATATTAAAAAATCGTCGTCCCGTTTCGCCGACATCCCGCGTTGTTTTATTCCGCATTGTTCCACATATCGTTTTTGGATACATTACAATTGTTGTTATCGTAAAAAAATGCGCGATATTAGAAACGCGTGCTGATGGTACCCGCGTGTATACGTTTGCACTATTATTATTCAGGGGGAGTTCCGTTATAAGAAAAAAAACAAAAAAAAAAAAAACGGTTTGGCGGCTGCAGACCAGATGAACTGTACCCGAGCAGGGGGCCCCAAGTCTGCATGCGCAACGAGAAACAGACGGCGATGGAGAATATAGGGGATGGGCACAATGACCCACTCCCGAAATTTCTTTCTCGCGTTACTCACGGTTATCAAGATAATATTTATGGGTTTTGCGGTATCGTTAGTTCCTAAAAAACAATATTAGTTTGTGTATAAATGCGAATAAGTAATTTAATTATAGAATATAAATAAATAAATAAAAAGAGGAGTCGTGAATTATTTAACTGATAGTATGAGACATGAGTAGGCATGTTAAAGCATATCATATAATTACCACCACGAAATGTCATAGCATGTAACCTGCTATGACATTTTTAGTGTCTTAATTATTAAGACCACTTGGGTGTACAGTGGCTGCCAGATGTTATTTTTATATATTTTTTTTTAAACCACTGTCCATTACAGTTCCGCCATAACTTTCTATACGCCACTGGCAGACGGCACTATTGAGAAAATCGAAAATTATTGGTTCATAAAATAGGTTAGGTTAGGTTGGGTAGGTGGACAAAATATATATATATATATATATATATATATATATTTCAGTAAAATCAGTCGGCCGAATAATTGAATCGACTGTCCCCCCTTCTCCTATAAAAAAAATCCACTTTGCTAGGTCAATTATCCGCAAAAACGTTTATTATATTTTTCATGATTCCGGTAGTTTTCAGGGAGCGTAACAGCCGGTTATAGGGGTGTGCAAGCTGGGCGATGTTTCATGTGCGCCTACAGAGTTCAGATATCATAAGTTTTTTTAATAATTCGAGTAAAATGATCAACAATAATGTACACAAAATATTTTAAGTTACCTTGAGAAAACCGTTTTGAACAAATGGAATCCCACAAACGTACTTGGGAATTTATATAAAAAATTTGATAAGTTACCAGAAGAAACATAACGTTTTACTCACTGCGTGGATCTTCATATAATATTGTCAGAAGGCCAGCAATCAGATCTTAATAGCATATGACCTCGCAAATGAATTAATACATCTTCGACAAATTTTATCAGATATCTTGCACTATATACTGGATACTGAGACAAGAGAAATTGTTTCAAATGTGTGGATTCTATTGACGATATCTGTTACAGTTGCATCTGGAGAACGTAGTTTTTCGAAACTTAAACAAATAAATACATATCTAAGATTAACCATTGTAATGAAAAATTGTCATCACTTGCGATCCATTGAAAATGATACTACGGAAAATCTCGATTGGATAAATGAATTTCCAGAGATTGACGCACGAAAAGTTCCACTAAAGCTAAATGGGTTGTCCCTTAGTTACGAAACGTAGTAAAATATTCCAAAATATTTTTCTTAATTAAAAAAAAGGTAATATGTAATATATGTTTTTTTTTCTTTTAGTATTATACACAAAACACATTTAAATAAAAATTCGTATATTATAATCATAAAGTATAAATTTACGTTGTACGATATATTAACATACCTAAAATATCATTTTTTTTTTTTTTTTTTTTTATCCTCTCTAGAACAGAAAAATGTGTTGATCCCTAGCGATTCCTTTAGAAAGAGGTACGTATTACTGTATTACTGTTTTTCTAGCCTCTCATTCCAATCGCCTAATTAAAAGCTTTTTCAGCAAATGTTATACCTGGTAATCCTTCGGGGCGCTTAAAACGCAAATGGTGTAGAGATCTATTAACCTGACTTTGGGAATAAATTTAAAAAAAAAAAAATAATCACCTAAATGTGTCGTCAATGGATGGCCAATTTTGTCGATTATTCATGCCGTATAATTATTTTAGCCAATACTCTTATTGTGCCTATTTGGAACGGATTGTGTATATATTAATAAACAAAAAAAACAAAAAAAAAACACCGAGATCGTTACACATAAAATACACGGGCACGCGGCGTCGGTGAAAATTAATATATCCACTATAATACTACGCGCGTAGATTTTTCTTTTCTTTCCCCCCCCCCCCCCGGGGCACCCACGGAGGAGGGAAAAACTTGGCGACGAAGACGCCTAGAGGTCGCGTTTTCTTCCAGACGATCGTTATCAGCGCGGCGCGAGGCGACTCCACGTCCGGTATTTATCGTCATTTATCGCCGAAACTTTTCTTCTTGTATTTCTTTCGTTTTTTTTTTTTTTTTTTTTTTTTTTGTTAGCAGTACTTTTCGTCGCCGAACGCGCGCGTAGACGATACCCGAAAACCGTGCACATACCGCGATATACAAGTATACCGTGTGTATATCAATACGGATTACGTCGATTATATTATTATTATTATTATTATTATATACGGTTACCGGCGTCGGGATGGCGGAATGGTTATGTTGTAATAACCTTATCAGATAATAGTATCGCACGCCAACGGTATTAGTGTTTCGGAACGTCCGATAAACCGACGAGCCCGTTTTATCGGTTCGGTTATCGAAACCGTATCGCATTATCACTACGCGTATAGTGACACCGGGAGCTTATTACGGGCGGTCGAGTATTTTTTTATTTTTTTTGTTTCTATTTTATTTTTCAACGGAAACCGCCGCCGCCGCCTCTGTGTGTTATTTTTTTTTTTTTTTTTTTAATTTAAATTTTTATTATTTTTTTTTTTTTTTTTTCGGTTTAATTTATTTTCGTTAAAGGTGGCCAGTCGGCCATAGATCCTTCTCTATACATAAAACGCGCGCCGGCCGTGTGTACGTTGTGTACGTCACTACCATACACGACTTGAGGATATAATACTATCGTATCGCACGTTCATAATCTTTAGAAGAAAAAAAAAAAAACAGAAATTTACGAGCCACCGCCGACCTTCTCCCGGGTACCGTCACTCCAATAATTACCGGTCGTTTCGTACGCGCTTTTCTCTCCGTATACGTTTTTTTTTTTTTTTTTTTTTCCCCCATTTCAAGTTTTTACTTTTTCTCCCCTCCCCCGTCATCTTTATCGCTTCGTATAATCTCTCTCTATATATATATATATATATATATATATATATATATATATATGTATATATTACGTTGTCAGCCGCAACAGATATCTGTATGGATTACACAACAATGGGGCGGTGCACCGCATTCGGAATATTACCTATAATATAATATTATATTATTAATATACACCCGTTAGGTGTATCGTGCATTATGGTTTATAACGATTTCACCTAAAATAAAATATAATATTATAAAATAAAAATAAAAAAAAACCGTTCGCACGGCGAGTTTCCGAATAACTACTATACTCGTATAAATGTACAATCGTCTAACCTGTAAGAGCGGCGGTGCGAAACGTTTTTTTTACGATCCACGACCCCCTTACTAACATTAAATAAGTATATATTTCAGTCGTATAAATCAATTCGGTAATTCCTGACGATTTTTTTATTTGATTAATTCAATTAATCCAATACATAAATATAAAAATGGACCGTTATTATTTTAAAACGGCTGGAGCGAGTTTTACGCGGTTTTTTCGCATAGTTTCCCGCGTTGTCCGGAGAAGGTTTATAGTTATTGAATACCGTACCCCTAAAATTCGGGGTTTTAGATTTCCAGGGGTCACCTTGATAACACAAATGATAAATAAACTGTTTTCGATTATTGTAGTGCAATCCCTGTGCTGTGCCGGTATCTCTACGGCAATAAGAGTATAACAAAATACGGACATTTGGATGGCATTTTTTTAAAATTTCTCCCTTTTGGGAAAAATATTAATAGTTCCAAGGTCATTAATACGTTGGTAGGGAAACTATTGTTGCTTAGTTACCAAAAATGTTGTATTTTATTTTATTTTTTTTATTATTATTCTACATATGTATACAAATCTATATATAAAATTCAAATACCACTAACTTGCTTACTGATCAACGCCCAGACCAACCCGCTAGACCTAGAGACTTGAAATTTCGGCGGTATATATATATATCTCTTATGGTATAAGAGTGAGATACGAAAGAATTTTTGAAAATCTATCCCTTAAAGGGGTACTCGCGCATGAATTTTGCCGAAATTAAATTTCCTGATCACCTTTGTATGTTTAATTTGACGGTTAAAAAAACAGTTGTTATTATTATTAGATTGGGTTTGTCACGAGCAAGAAAGTCCTCTTTTAAAAGAGTTAAGCTGACCCAGCAATGCTTTACTATTGTTAGATATTGCTGTTCCTAGATTATTATGTATTATTGTCCTGCCCGTGTCACTATTTAAAAAAAAAAAAAAAAATAGGTAAAAGTGGGTAGTCCACCTTCGGCAGATTATATGTGTTCTACTTTATCATTTCAATCGCCAACCAACAAAAATAATTTAAGTTACAATTGAATTCAAACAAATATTTTTTTATTTTTTTATTTTTTTTTTTTTGCTATAACATAATCATTTCGTTCATTGCAATACTTTATGACCTATGACATTTTTTGTTTTGTTGTCTGGCGCGTAAGCAAACAAAGCTGATGGTTTTACGTGTTTCACTTATTACCATAGATACCCCCAAAGCACAGAGATTGCACTACAATAATTAATAACAGTTTTTTTTTTTTTTTTTTTTAATCCGTGTTACCAAGGTAACCCATAAATTAACAAAAAAATAATTAGATTTTTGTATTAAAAATATCTAAAAACCGAATAGGGGGCGGATTTCAATAGCTATAAACCTACTCTAGACAACGCGGAACATTTTGCCAAAAGGCCGCGTAAAAATCGCTCCAGTAATATTTGAGTTTATTAATCTCATACAGTCATCCATCCATTTATATAGATAAAAGCAAAAAACCACACTCACTCAACGCCGATAAAGAGATTAGTGAGAAGAAAGAATAAAAAAACCGCGATAGGACCGATAAAGTTGGGCGAGGGTTAGGGAGTTAAATCGACAGGCAATCCTAATTTTTCACGGGCAACACTGTGCGGGACAGCTAGTTATTACAATAAAAATAAAATCTAAAATTCAAAAAAATGTATGGAATTAATATAATAACAATCAATCGATTAAAATTATAAAATGACAAATGATTTAATGAGAGACTTGTGCTTGAATCTTAGACACGATTGATTCTAAGTTGGGTTTTATATTTGAGCCCGCTACTCTTAAACCGGCTTCGACATTTGTTTTGTATTATCGCTAGAGCTGAAAATGCTGTTTCGCACAAACAAATTGAAGCAAAAGGAAGTTTATCGATACGGCTAGTTATGATAATTTCGGATATTCAGATTTGATGGAAATCCAAAATACATCGCATGCATTTTCGTGAAATCGTATACGTAAATTTTCATCTGTGTTCCAATATGTTCTTCGCTCATTATTAAATTTCCTAAATTTATTTCAACGGTATTAAAATAAAATGGATTTCTTACGATAATTCTACGAGATCTCTTTTTCATTTGGTGTTAAATTATTGGCGATCCTCTATTAAAATGTCACGACCCCCTGGTTGCGCACCACTGCTATACAACTAGTAAGAATTATGTGGTTGCGGTACGTTATTGTTGTGTATCGCTCGGCGGTTCAGAAAATAAAAACCTTCCCCTATCTATAGTCATTTAATTTTATTATTTTTTTTTTTTTTTTTTTTTCGAGAACAAAATGCGGTAAAAATAAAAGATTTTATTTTGTAAACAATCCAAAGGGGTCGCTTTTGGCGAGTAAATCGGACGAGTGACTTTTGGCGACCTCCGGCAGTGTATACGATGTTACGAGCGACCAGAGATTATAAAGTTTCGATTTTCCGAGGACGTTTTGTTTGATCAATTTAATGCGTTGTACAATATAGTATAATAGAGTTTGTCGTTAACTATTATAGAAGACGATGTAAAGTTTAGGGAAATAAAGGGGAGGTGGAGTTTTCTTGCGAAAACAGGAGGGTACAGACCCCCGATGCTCCTTCCCCACTTTTGTATACACGCTCGACCGAGTGTATACTACAATTATTGGAGTAGTATAATTGAATGGCGTTAATGCAGAAAACAATCATCCGACAAAATGACGAACAACAAGATTTTATTAGAACGTCTAGATCGATGTCAGATTACACGTTTTGCACAAATCAACTAAACTAACATTGGTGTGTAACGGTATCCATCAATGTTTCAATAACTAACCGAACTCAGATTAAATCGATGAAAATGATTTTATTTTATTTTATTTATTTATTAAAACAACGGTAACTATATATTTGTAAGCCATTTTTAAATGTCGATGCGTCAAATTTCTAAGATACATTAGTAAATGATTTTTTTTTTTGTAAAACTTCAATTATTTCCGAATAGAAAATTTGTGAGGTGGCTGCTATTTGCATAACGCCATTCGATTGTAATTGCCTCCTTGTATCATTTCGATCAATCGATAATCATTTTTTGACGATATCAAAATTTGAACACTGCCTGGTTATGCGGATTTGGGTTTTTTCTGGCACCGCATTACGACGCCCTGATATTGGGGTGGAATGGAAACGAGAGTACAATACACAAAGTGGTTTTAATCGTATACGAAATCTGTACACAGAAATGTTTTTAGGAATGCGATAATTGTCACGTCCGAATTACAAATAATAATAATAACAACAACACAGTACTGTATTCTTTGTCGGGATTATTGCTTAGCACCGGAATAGCTGACCGATCGGTTTATTTTTGTTTTTTTTTTTTTTAATATTAAAGAAATAATTAGATATAAATACAATACCGTCTTATTGATCGAAATCTAGCTACAAGAACGAAAAAAAAAAACAAAAAATTAACGTCAACATTAACCGAACGATGCAGGACGTCCACGGTATATTACTGTACGTCGGCCGTTATACTTCATTTAATTTCCTTACCCAACAGACTATATTATGTTTTTTTTTTTTTTTTTTTTTTTAATGAATATTGAACGATAATTAATTTTTAACCGCGTGTTTATGTACCAAGAATCCAGGTTTGACACATTTCGGGGAGCAATCGTTTTTCAATAACTATTATATTATATATTCATTCGGGTTGGTTTAATTATTTTTTTTATTTTTTTCAGCTGAAATGTGCAGTACACATTACGTGTAAATGCGTTTTGAATCGTAAAAATTTATGAACGTTTATATAAAAACCAAAAAATATTTAATTTATAAACTCCCGTAACAAAATATAACAATAATAATCGCTAAACGGTATATGAGAAAAATCGCAACGATACGGACGGTATAAATTATACCGGGACCCGGGGCAGCGTTCCCGTAATTCCGATTCAATCCGCGGGGGTTTATGGTATTATTTCCGACGGGTACGTTTTCCGCAATTGCGTACGGGGATTTAAAAACTTAAAAAAAAAAAAATAATAAAAATATTTTACTACTGGCGGCCTATTGCAGTGAAACGTTCGCGACAATTATTTGCTGATTGGGAATATAAATTATCGGCGCGCGCGTTAAACGGATATAACCGTGCTGGGCGATTGCCGTGTACGTATACGAAATACACAATGCGAGGATTTGGGGAAGAACGTGCCTTTTTTCGGTTATTGCTCGGCACCGCGCCGGGACAGAAGTCACGTTTATATTATTATTATTATATAGTAATAAAATTAAAGTACATTGATATTTAACGGGCCCGGCCGCGTGTCCCCCTATAGACGGCGGCGGTCTTCGCCGTCGTATAATACGGGGACAATAATGCAATAGCGGCCCGGGCCGCGGTATATTTACCCGGCATCGGACACGCGTATTCTATCGTTATAAATATTATTATTATTATTATTATTATTGTAATACGGGAAAAATTAAATCGGTATGGGCGTAAAAACATATACAGGGTGCGGCAGAGCCGACTGACGAGGTTTTGATGGGCTATAAATAACCAACAGTAAAACTTTGAAGAGAAAAGGTTTTATTTAAATCAGTATTCAATCCCATTTTTGAAAATTATATCTCCAAAATGGAGAGCGTTGATACACTGTTGTAGACGATCTCTGAAGCTCACATATGATTTTCGGCACATTTCGACCGGTATGGCCTCGACTTCCACGGTGATTTTCCGTTTAATTTCTTCTATGGTATGTGGACGATATCTGAAAACCTTATCCTTAAGGTAGCCCCAGAAGAGAAAATCACACATGCTTAAATCTGGAGACCGTGCTGGCCAGCCTATGTCTCCTCTCAGAGAGACTTACCGCCCAGGAAACATTTGTCGCAAGACGGCAAGTGAAATTCTAGCTGTGTGCGCTGTAGCTCCGTCTTGCTGAAACCATACATCTCCCAAATCATGTTCGGTTGCCGTAGTCAGTAGCATTTAATTCTTGGACAAGCATTCATTTATAGGGATGGAATGATAAATCTTCGTGAAGAATTCTCCTCAAATAACGGTCTGAGATTCCCAAAGCTACAGCAGCGTGTTTCCGGGCTGAGCGTCTTGGTGACTGCTCAATGAGAGTCAATTGAACTAACCCTCACACTTTCGGGGGATCTTACCCTTATTATTAGGTGCTCCGTGTCCGAGTCTACTTAGGGTACTTCCGGTTTCTTCCAAATGTACCGTATCCGCAATTCGATAGTGTTAGCAGAAGGAACAGATTCAGCACGTGGAATGCCGAAGTGTATACGAAAAGCCGTTTGCGATCACAGAATGACTATTTTCGTAATACGCACGCACGACGAAACCACGACGTACACCTGTTCAGACCGCGATTACGAATAAAAACGGCATTACCGTACAATTCAAAATATACCACTTATTAAGGCCCGCTCTTATCTTATCACAGACCTCGTTAAACTCGTCAGTCGGTTCTGCCGCACCCTGTATATATATATATAATATCGAAAAGATATTGTCGCGGATGCAGAGCCGAATAGTATCGGGCGCGGCTCGCAGCTGAGCAAACACCGGCCGGAACGTCCGGTCGCCAATATGGCTTCGGGTATATGATTTATTTAATTCCCGGTGCGGACGTTGTGAGGCCCGTCTGAAAACGATATACGAGCCGGCCCGCAGTGACGTGCGAAACGTAAAAATTCGTAAATCCCGGACAATCTATTTCTGTTCGACTGAAAAATCAATCGTTTTTGTATACGGTTCTGGGTTTCCGAGACGCGGCCGCCGGGGTAAAGCCGCACAACCGAGATTTGGTTAGGTTTTCAAGAGAAAAGTTCTCGGGGAAATATATTATGGGCCGGTCTTTGACGTCCAGACCAATAACTTAAGCAGTAGATTATACGCAACGGTCAACTCCAAATCCGGTTCCAATATGCCCGGTTTATAGTCGGTAAAAATCGCTGGTGTAAACCAAGATATTATAAACTCGGGCGGGTTTTCGAGCACGGCCTCGTATTAGGGGGGACCTTCCTTTACGGTTGTGGTGTGGAGATATGTTAGAGTAAGAACGGTATTTAAGGCAGCGGGACATCCGGAAACCCAATTGGAGAGTAGCTGCGTTGATAATAAGAACGGGTGGCAGATTTTGTACTCGGCGATATGGCTCACGGGCCCGAGTCAAACAGAAGAATTTCATAACGTCCGTTCTACCGGCCACGTGACACTTTTATATTTTAACAAGAATTATTTTGTTATAGTAACTACACTAGAAGACTCTACGCTAGAATTTCCGTACAAGAAAGATGTGTTTCTCGCGAAAATCGTTATTTTCTTCTTCTTCTGCTTTTTTCTCTTGATTAAATTTAAAACAAAAACCGACATTTTTTTTTTTTTATTATTATTTCCCCCGCGCGTTAAAATACGATAATCGCTCGTCTATTGTAAACGCAATCGTACAAGCTCGTAAAAATGTCGTTTCGATATCACGCCGAGAGGAAAAATAATATGTATGCCCATTGCCACCCATACGTCGGGACATCCGAAATGGATGAAAAAATAATTATGGGAAACACAATATTATTCATTTTGTATTTGTTTTGTCCGCGGCGATATATAATTGAGCGTGCCTATTATGCCGCGGTGTTTGGTCCGAACGTATCCGAATCGTTCGGGCAATCCGCACGATGTCATTAAAAAAAAAAAAAAAAAAAAAAATTATACGTTGCCGGCAATAATTGCATAACAAACGGCTATACTTTAAATTAATAATAAATTCAACAATGGTAGTTGTGACCACCGTAATATACGACTTAAAAAAGTATGGTAATCATGACCGGCCCAGAATGCCCATAAACGTATATTATTAATATTGTTAAATGATGGTCGGTTATAAATTAACTATTCAAAACGGTTCTCAGTTTGTCTAAATGCACGTATAATATATTATATTTTTATACGACAAAGCGCGTATATTCGTAGCCCCAGAAAACGTTATAGGCGAATTCCGATCGAAGAAAAAGTTTTTTTTTCATTTCCAGTGGTGTTAATCGGGGGAGGTGGGGGCGGGGGCGGGAAGGAAATGGGCGGTTCGCCCCCATTGGAATTTCTTAACGGCCTGCGTAGATATTAAAATAATATATTATCTCTAACAGTGGTTTTCATAATTTAATGTTTGCTATTTATCGAGTATTTTTATCAGCTTTATCGAAAAGTAATGATGCCGAGCGATTTTCGTCTATAATATTCTAATCGTCTGTGCATTTTTATCTCGTTAACCTACGTAACGGTTAGGTTAGGTTACGCGTACATCCGAATATTTTCATTTTTATAAATGTTCTTGAATAAGTCCCGAAAAAAACAAAAAAATCAATCGCGCATACCTAAACAAAAAAGAAATATTCGAAGATTTCATAAATACATTTACAAATGAAAATATTAGCAGATATAAATTTTACAAAAAATGTATGTATGTCATTGTTATAACAAAAATAGTTTATGACAATTGTTGTAATCATATTTGCCAATCACTATTAACATTGAGAATATTGGGTTTATAATTTTATTATAAATATTTTTTTATTTTTTTTTTATTTAATGTCCACTGTCGTCCCGTGTCGCATAGTTACCTCCTCTATTTTACGCCAAGTTTGGTATTTTGTTCGTGTAAATAATATGTTGAGGGCCACTGGTGCATTTTGCTCTAGGGAGTTTGGGAAAAGATACTTTTGAGGGCAATTTATAAATGCCAGTCAATACGCAATTGTCACTCTCGTGTACTCGTAAATCGTATTCGAATATCTACAATTGTAATTGTTAGACTTTGGTCCGTAAAATTTTTCTTTTTTTTCTTCTTTTACATGCCCCGTGCTTTATTCTTTAAACGACCCGAAGGTCATTATAAATATGTTTGACAATACCATATCGTGCACGCTAGATGTTAATAAACACGTAACACGTTGACGAAGTCGCATTTTTAACGATTCAAGTGGATCCCGGCATTGATTTAAGTCCTTAAGTTTAATTCGTACGGTTTCCGATGTTTAAGACGACGTCTGATGTCCTTGGAGTTGTCCAGTAATTGGATTGGATGGTCATTGGACCGACATCTCGTGATCCGGCATCTCGTGTCGTGTATTCCGGGCAAACGTATGGATTTCATTTGCTATTGTAGGGAGCGTCGTTTCACCGCGGTGAATTGCGCCGTCCCTTTCGGTGACGGGCCCCTCGGGGGACGGTGATTCGACAGCGTTTTTATTACACCGGTGTCGGACATACTCGGACCAACAACCCGCACATGTCGAACGCCCATAGGTCCAAAATTGGTTTCACAACAGCTTCGCAGCCACCGTACAACGAAAAATAAAACGTAATAATTGTGTTTGTCCGCGTTCACGGACGCCACGTACCCGCGGGCTCTAATATAATTCGGCTAAAACGACATAGAGAAATCGGTCATCATCCGTTATGCCCGCGCAACAGCCGCCGTATACGTACGTAATAATAATATCGTCAACACGCGCGTCGGACGCGTAATTATTCATTTGGACGAATGGAAAGAAAGAAAAAAAAAATATATATATATATATATACATACATATACAAAATACAAAACGAACACCCGAAATCGTTTGGTACGAGCAATTATAACCGATTGTGTTTACGCGTCGACGGACGTTCAATTTTCATAAAGGCCCGTCCAATACAATTTGATAGATAATGTCAAAATTGTAAACGGGAATAGTGTTAATAGAGATATATTAAAAAAAAAAAAAAAAAACAACCGGATAATTCATAAAGTCGGCAGCCGTACATGCCGAGAGGGTAAATTAATCGTACGTTGATTAACCCACGAGATATATTGTCCGCGTCACGAATTACTCGATGACGGTACACAAACATCGGTATGCGATTAGTTTCAATTGTTTTTTATATATATATATATATTAACACGTCACACGTTTACCGTATAACAATGACGTAAACGAATATTCCGTGTACTTATCGATCAAATTTGAAAACGGTTGCGGCTGTCTTCAGTTGTTTTACGTAGTACTCGTGTCCGTCTGCGAAGGTGATGAATGAAAATTCAATTCGTAATTGTCCAGTGCACGGGCGCCTGTGATTCTCCCCCGGCCCATCCCGAAATTCAGCACCTAAAGGAAATTGCTTGGAAATTGCTGCCATTATACTATCTAAATTGCGTTTGTTTTTTTTTTTTTGTTTTTTTTCTGTTTATATCGGTCGGTTACACGGTTGTGTTACAGTATAAAATTGGGGTGCGATCGAACGAACAAACAGCCGATTATTTATGTTAAACCGATGCGGTCGTCGTGGCGGTCACGGGGTTTTGACAACTCGTCCGGCGATTCAAATCCAGGCACGACGTTAGCCAAGTAGCCTATTAATTATTCGAAATCCGTCTAAATACGAAAATTCGACCGATTTCGCGTGGATTTTGTTCGCACAGTGACCGCCGTCGCCTGTAATAATATATATTATTCTGAGCGCGGTCAATTACTGGCTATTAAAAAAAAAAAAGAGGATATGCCCGATCCGTGTCGTCCGGACGTGTATTACAGAATCGAGTAGTTGTACGTTTTTTTTCATTTTTATAGTATTACAGGCAAGGACGTAAAGTATATTATATACTCTGCAGAGCGTGTTGTCCACAATTATAATGACGTTGTTAATGAATGAAAAAAAAAATACACATGTAAACTGCGACGACGACGACGACGGATACAATTTTACAACGAAAATTTCGTCGTTATTTTTATGGTTTTTTTTAATATATATATATATATATATATAATATTATCGCACACGCGCGCTAGCCGCGATGGCGATAACTTATTTCCTGCTCAACGCGATGCGAACTGGCGTTTTAACGTTTGACGCGACGGTAGTTTTTTTTTTTTTTTTACGACTCGTTCTCCGAGAAACAGAGAAAAAAAAAACCGTTTAAACAAATCAACCAACACTGTATAGCGACCTCGAATTTCGCCCTTATACAGCGAGAACAACCGAAATCTTGCGGTCGTATTATATTATAATTGGATTCGTCGACTTTGGCGGTTTTCAGAACGAAAATTACTGCGGACCGAGTGCATAATACAATACAACTACTCGGCATATATCGAAATCGAACTAATGGTCAAACAACATTGGAAAACAAAAAAAGAAAAAAAAAAGAAAAAAATAAAAAAACGAAGAAAATAACCTCAAATGTTCAATATTGTTTGATTTATATTTGGTTGTGAACTATATTTAACGTTGTAGTTATTGTGTATCCGGTAGATATAATGCGAGAAAAATACGTGAAATACGAAAATAAAGAAAAATTTATAATGCATAATTATTTTATTGACATTCTATCGGGTGAATAAGTACAACATCCCGGGTATTTGCCAACGAATTTATTTATCTATTGAATATTTTTGTTCTGTATATTGGTAATTTTTTTTTTTTTTTTCTTTACTTATCTTTAAGTCTCATCTGGAGTCTTTACTGAAATGCCTACTTCGTTAAACTCATATTGTTTAAAATTTCGAAATGTGGTTTTTTTTCTGCAGCTGACAAACATTTAACTTGTTATTTTTACAATCCGAGTGTAGTGGAGAAACTTTATCGAATAGTTAAATTGTTCCGATTTTTCCACGCCGTACATAAAAATACGCGGAAATTTCGCCTGGTAATACTCGAAACATTTGTCTAGATTCCCGACAGTTTTTCTAAAAAAAAAAAAAAAAAAAAATAGTGGGCATGGTGCGAAGTATGTCTGATTGGAAAAAAAAATAAAAATGATTACCTATTGCTACGTTGGCAAACGGATAAAAAAATCAATATTGTAATTTATATACATAATATAGAAAATATGTTTAACGCAAAATATGTTTGGTCAAAAGGGGTTATGTGAAATGTCGACATTTTAGATTTTAATGGATTTTTGTTCAAATAAATTAGATCAATTTTTTGTTAAAAAAAAAAAAAAAAAAAATAAATCAAACACTTTTCCTCTACAAAGTATACCGCTCAGTATTTACTTTGCGTGTGGATATACGCGTTGAGTTTTTATTTTATTCATACTGCAAAGCGAATAATATTTTCAAACTAGCAAAAGTAAGGCCATTGCAGCTGATACGTCAAAATGTTTACTGTTTAATTCAACCGGACGATACAAGCGTACACATATTTTTCTTTATGTATAAATCGTTATAACAGTTTTTTTTTTTTCTATCTAAACGCAATTAGATTTGTAATATTTCTTTTTAATCGAATAGTACCTATAGGTTGGCGCGCAAATTGCTCGGGCCGCGGTTGATTTGGATGTCGAAAATATAATATTATATATCGTTTTCTTAACCGTGGAATTTCGAATATTCAAATATTTCGTCGAGATTTTCGTTTAATCGCACACGAAACCTCTTTTTTCGTAATGTTTGCGGTATTTCGTGGCCGTCACAGTAGAAAGTAGAATCTGTCCATTACCAACGGACATTGTACGATTCTCCCAAGAAATCCCGTTCGAAATTCATATCGCGCTACCGTTTTGCCGACATTTTTTTATTTGCGGTCTGCTAATTATTTTATTATTATTTTTTTTTTTTTTTTTATGTATTTTACACCAGAATAATATGCACCGGGTTAATCTGGATTCCAGATTACAGAATATCGCGATTTCCCATAATCGTCTTCTTCTTATCGTGTCCACGCTGTACAGATGCGCATCGTACCTTTCCAAACGATTACCAACATTCCCATGATTTCCCATAGGATGGACCTTCAAAATATCCATGATTACCACGATAGCACCTTTGACACGACGATAACAGTCAATATAGAAATACGGTTATGTTTATTGTGCGATTTTTATAGTGTCTTATCGTGTACGTCCAACTACTCCTCTGTCCTCTTATTGTTTTCCTTGAGCAAGAAGAATACTATTAAATAATAATATATTATTCCTCGCGTCCCCCATACTGTACAGTCAATATGAATTTTAACGTATTACGTATGCATATAAATCGTATAAAACATTTCGTACTATTGGATATTTTTAATACGGTTACCGAAAGCTGGTAATCTTAAGATTACCCCGAGATTTCTGTGATTGCCAAACAAATGTATTCGTTATAACGATTTCCGTTAATGGTTCGATAATATACGAATTCCATTTGAAACCGTTAACGAATGATGAAAAATATGGTAAAATTAAAACGCGATATCGTCTAATTCGGATGAGCGATAACAACGAGTACGTAATTGAATCGTGTGTATAAATTTTAATTTAAAAAAAAAAAAAAAAACTAAATCAATTTCAAAATGATTTCTCGCTTCTATAATTAGGTATAGGTACGTGTTTACCAAACAGATGAAATAGAAATCGTCTGTACTGTTCGCCACCTGGACTTTGAAAAACATAAATTATCCATTTGGGTTTCGTTTCACGTTCGACAAGCGTACACGTAGGACGTGGGTATATATCGTTTTATTAATTCGTAAAGATAAAACTGCTTATAAAAAAAGACGGGCGCGTAAGGCTGTGTATATAAAACATTGTTTCGCCGATTAAATAATAGTAATAATACTTTCGTCCGGACGGCGATAAATAGTGATGAACATATTTTCATAATTCCACCGGCGTTTTCGATGAGAAGGGATGTAGTAAAAAAACCAACGAAAATAAATCGTATGCGTAGAATCTTATTATTTCGTATGCCTAATTCCGGATCCGGAAATATCCGACTTTTATTCGATAAACCGAGGCTTGCTTGCTTTTTTTTTTTTTTTTTTTTTTTTTTTTTGAAATTTGACTGAAATGTATAATTATAAGATTAAATAACTAAATAAATACGCCTAGCCGTTGTGTTTTCATGCCAATGCAGGAAGGTTATAACCACTAACATCCTCGTCCCCTGGGCACACCACTGGCTGTAAGCACTAAATGCGTTTGGTACGCATAATGATGTAATATGCTAAATAACCGCCTCCTGGGTACACATAATATGTACTCGTACGAGTATTATGCCACTACTTCTTTTTCAATTATGTTTTACGTTATTCTCGGCAAATTCTCAAAACTATCCCTCAAAACCAAAATTAAAATATACAATCTTCTTCTTGAGCTTATCTGGCTCCATGGAAGGAATTCAACTCTGGGGCTCAGCAAAAATTTCAAACACACAAAAAATACAAGTGTTTTCAATCGAAAATCATCCGACTTATAACCAACGCTCCTCCGTATATGTCAAACCACACTCTTCATACAGATCTTCACATCCCTAAAGTCACTGATACAGCCAAGCTGTATTATTCAAAATTTAGGTTTCGTCTCCAAAATCACACCAATCCCCATATCAAAAAGCTACTATCTACCTCCATCCCAGGAAATCCTCCCAGAAGACTCAAGCGACAATGGCCCCGTAATGACCTTATAAAGTAAACATACTATGAATACTTAATACCCAAGCAAATGTAAATTCACGCCGAAGTACCCTCGCTGGATGGTTTCTTCCCTCAAGACACCCAAAGCCATTGCGTTTAATTTTTAAAATCATACATTATTCCTATTGTACTTTTTTTTTTTAGTATAGATCGTATACAAATAAATACGAAAAAATCTTTTTCGTTTGAAAAAATGATTAATTATTATTAATCAAATATCGTTAAACCATTAAACGATTATATCTGCCTTACGGTCGTGTTGTCCGCCCACCCGTCTGCATTTTGACGGAGCCCCGCGGGTTCCCGAGAACATTATTGTAAACGCGCCACTGAATTTATAATAACAGTACAGTTTTTGCTGTTTCGGCAACGGAATCCTAAAAACGACATATTGTTATTTGAATACGGGATAATAAGGGTTGTCGGATCCGACGAATTATTTAAACCAAATCGGCTGTTCCGATAAATGTAAAAAAAAATCGCAAATGTATAAATTGTCGGGAAAATGTAAATTATGTTTTACCAACAAATTTCTTAGGCGGTTTTTAATTATGTATTTAGCGTGTGTTTCCGTGTCGCTTAACTTTATTATTGCTCTCATTTCACTTGTTATACTGGTGTTTTTAGGCTTCTGTTTTGTAAATGTATTACCGAGATGATATCAAATACGGTAAATCACACTAAATTCAAGTGGGATTTCCAACGGTTTTCGGTTGGATGTATATGAGTATTAAAACGTATAAAAAAATAGAAAACATATATAAAAAGATATTTCGGCTGAGGTTGCGAATAGTGCACCAGTTTATTACGCACAACAACCGTCTCGTTCTACTCGCGAAATAAAATAATATTATTCGTACGGATTGTGCGTTTTCCACGTGGGTCATATTTTTATTATTATTTTATTTTATTTTTTTTTTTTTTTTCCAATTTTATAATACTATTATACGCGATACGCGGTACCATTGCACTACTACGTGAAAATTATGCGTATATAAAAATTGTTATTATTCGCGCGCGGTCATCGGACCCGAAAACCGTACGCGATTATCGAACTCGGCCTCGCGCGGCGTTATCTTTTTTCTAATTTTTTTTTTTTTGTAATTTTCTTAATCGTTTAAACAATTTATTTTTTCTATTCACCGAGCCACTATCGATGTTTTCGATGACGGGAAATATATATATATATATATATATTTATATTAAAAAAAAAAAAAAAGAAATCTAATCGGCTGAAAACATACCGTTGCGGAATACGTGGCAATTTCAAATCAGCTCTCCGAACACGCTCTTTCTTCCCGTAGATATGAAATTCGGCCCGACTATCAATTTTATGTTCGTTTTTCTTTCTCTCTCTCTCTCTCTCTCTCTCTCTCTCTCTCACTCTCTCTCTCTCTTTCACTCTTCGTAACGTACGATTTTATAGTATTATTATTATTATTATTATCCACGGCCCACGAGATGAAACCTAACCCCGGGTATAATATAATCCCGTCGGCTATTATGGCCGCGCTATTCAATTCTATAAACTTTACCCGTGTTGGTCACGGGACGGACGCAAACAAAACAAAAAAAAAAAGGCGGGAAGTCGGGAAGGTTAAGAGGAAAATTTAATTTGTATCTGTGCGCAACGGTTGCTAACGCAAAACCCTTAAAAACTATTACAGTTAAAACTCTTTATAAAAAAAAAAAAAAAAAACAGAAAAAATGGTTTCGAGAGTAATTACGCCGTCTATATTGTACATTAACCCCCCATCCCCCTAATACTTTTAATTCCAAAACGGTGTGCACGTCCGTTTTACAGCATTTTACAGTGTACAATTATGAATTGAGTCGTGCGTATAAATATTTTACACATTTTACGCATTTCACCCGGAACATTATCCAGATGTGATGGACAACAATTTTGTAATTTTTTTTTTTTCTCGTCCCACCGTTGTTCAATTGCGTTACGACCAAAACGTTTTGCTACCACCACTAAAACTAATAATGAAAACCATTGAAATATACGCACCTAACGCTTAGCTATACGTCAAGTATTGGTAATGCTCGGCGACAATTAAGTACAGAAAGCTAATTCAGCTCCTATAGTATTATGTAGCTCGAATTGGCCGGAGTTATGTGAAAAATCCGAGAAAACAAATAATACAAATAATAACCAAAATTAGCATTGGGTCACCTTTTCTTATCGAACCGAAAAAAAGTAATAATAAAAAAAAAAAAAAAAAAAAAAAAATGGTAATCGTCATCATTTTTATTCGACTATCTATCTGGGATCATTGAACTTGTGCACGTATATTAGGTAATCTGCGTTCACACATAAGGTTAGATTATGACTTTAGGTTATGTATACTATTCGCGAAAGGCGGCCGTCGTCGTCGTCGTCGTCGCCGGTCGGATTATCGTTAACGATTTTGGCCGATTTATGAACAATTGAACAACACTTTACATTCGGTTTTTAAATAGAATACGCGTTTAATCAGTTAATAAATTGTTCAAATAAGTATTGACGAATCTGCCGTGACATAGTTTTAGTGAATTCAGTCATTTAAATACTGCAATATTAACATAATAATACTGTCGGTAAACCTAAACGTATCGATATAAAATACAGGCGCGTAGCCAGGGGTTTTTTTTTTTTTTTTTTAAAGGAGGCTGTTTTAGTCTTATGTTTAAATACAACTTGTGGGGAACCGGGGGGGGAGGGGAGATTCACACATTCTTATTATTTATCACTTAACAAATTCTAGTATTCACGGTATACGCGACAGAAGACCGTTGTCGAATGTTTTGATATGTATTAATATTTTCAATTTTCATGATAAATATTAATAACAAATGTGTAAAATAGAATCGTCTAACTATACATTTTCTAATAACCCCGAAACATTATTTAGCATATGGCTAATTTGTTGCTGGCTTAAATACGGCCGAGGGCGTGTGTTTAACACCCAAAACACCCCTTTAGCTGCGCGCCTGAATAAATATGTATCTTTAATTAGACGTTATAAAGCCAATGTTACGTTACTTGTTAATAATAGGAAATACTGTGCCGTCGTAAAATTATCGTCGTCGCTTGTTCAGATTAACGACTTAGTACGATATTATACATAATAATATTTGTGAGTTTTATCGAAACGGTCATAACCGCCATTTACTGTTGAGACTTATCTAGATAATAGTTTTTTTTTTTTAGCAAAAAATTAAGATAAACTATCAGGGTGAAAAACGGAACAAATAATGTCCTGTGTATAGTTAATAATAAGAGTAAAATCAATATTGGCAACGCTATTGACGTCTAAAACGTTTCCGAGGCGAGTACCGGGGCGACGGTTTATATCAATATTACGTAAACTTTTACGTTTCGCGACTAAATAACACGAGGAGGTGAAACCTAATTTTTCCACTTTCGCGTTCTATTTTCCGGGCGAAATAAAAAAAATTCACCGTTAGGTTGCTACAAAATGCTCGTCTATCTACAGTCAATTCAGAATAAGAACCGACCGCCTTCGCGCATCGCAACCGAACTCTTGGCGCCGCCAGACTGCATCCGGTGACGGTTTCTGGAGGCAGCCGTTGAGAGGTGGTGGACGTGTTCTCGTCCGCCACCTGTTCTGTTCTTATTCTGAACGGAGTATAGACAAATCCGTTTAGATTATAGAATTATTCGTCCGGTATAATTCATCGGAGACAATTTTGTAATTATTTAGACAAAAAGAATTATTTATCTAGATAACGCTCAACACTGGATATATACATAAAAATAAATAACACGATAATAAATGCCTTAGGAGAAAGCGGCGGCACACTATAACTCGTGTAGAGCGGTCTTTAAAGAACGTCGTCGGTTTTACAATGTTTTTTTTTTTCCAAAACGAATTCCTCCGGTATCCAGTGAGTGTTGTGTATATACAGAGGCGTATAGGTGGTGTTAGTCGTACACGTATAGTGTACGATCTACGGTATAATAGGTATACAATAAGCTCCCGCACGACCGGGCGCGTAACGGCGACGTCACAATATTATTATTATTATTATTACTATTATATAAAATTCAATTTCTGTGGCGGGACCCGACGAGACTTTACAGAGGCCCGGCCCGCGATCGCCCGGGACCTTGTGACGGCGTATCGGGGCAATAAGTCACCGAGGCCGGTATTATTATACGGAAAAAAAAAAAAAAATATTATACGCGTTGCGCGCCCGGGAGGTCCGGCGGCCGGGTCGGGTCGTTGAACGGGCTTTGACGGTATACATACGTAATATAAATATATATATATACATATATACACATACAAGTTATATTATAATACGCGACGATAGGCGGCAGCCGCCCGCGGAGAAAAAACAACCCGAAAAAAAAAAAAAATAATAATAAAAAACTCTCGGACTCCGGATGTCAAATGTGTCGTCGAATCGCGCGTGCCCGTACGAATAAATACGATAATAATTTTTTTATACGCGCGCGTGCGAAGATCGTATCGCGGCCGCTCTCGGACGTTCGGAATTCGATCTCGGGCACGTATCCCGGATCTTATCTCGGCAGGGGCGACAGGGGCGATACGTTTTTCAAACAACAGCAAAAAAAAAATATATATATATATATATATATATAAAATATAATCCAACGCATTATAGGCACAGACACTTTCAGTGGCGCATACAGGAGAGCGAGTAATGTGGGATATTTGCCTCCTCCCCCCCCCCCCGTAATTCGTCCAAAAACCGCAATAAAATATGTTTTTTCTTGTATTGTTATAAATTATAAAATTAGTGTTTTTATGGGCCCAGATTTTTTTTTTTCGCCGTCATTACTACACAACGCCGCCTAGCCGTCTCTTTCTCGCGATGCCACTCTCGCTCTCTTCTCTTGTTCTTGTTGTGTCGCCTAACCATTGTATCCATTCGCAAAGCTTGTTAACCGGCGCCAGTCCAAACACCGCAATAAAATGTGTTTTTTTTCTTCTTGTATTGTTATAAATTATAAAATTAGTGTTTTTTACGGCGCACTATCATATCGTATGATACTGTTCCCCGTCAATGCATCGTCGGCAAGTCCGCATATTTTCTCCCATACATTGTTTACAAAGGACTCTCTCCGTCAAACCGTGCGCAAAGGTTGGGTCTTATGATAGACACGTACAATACGACTTTTGTGTCTTTCAGATACCGTATCGGCCGTTAAGAATTGCGTAAGTACGTACAACGTTTTTCGGGCATTGTTCATCGGAATATCGATTCCATTCCGCCGACCAATTACCGGCGCCGAACGTATATTACTCGGCAAATAAATAACGAAAAATCGAATTTAACACTCGGTACGGTGTAAAAACGGTTAGGCGCTATTCGTGCGGGCTCTAGGGTGCCCTAGGGCTTCGCCAAAAACCTTTTTGCGCCGTTTCGCGAGCGGCTATGAGCGAAAGTCATTGCCGTGGACGGGCGCCCGACAACCGTCCGTACCGTACGGTGTCGACACGCGCCGATAATGCCGGGCGATACGACGGCGCGCGGCGCGTCCCGGTGGCTGAACAATATTTACAGGTCGGCCCGGCCCGCGCACGGCTGGCGGCGGATTAACGCGCGGCGCGGCCACCGAGACTGCCGCTCGCCGGCGTGTAAACGACAGTTTCCGGATACCGCGCGCCCGCCGACTTTGAAATCCCCAAATACGAATAATTAATTACACGCGCCCGCGGTATATTTCTATTAATATTATTACTATTATTATAAAACGCGCTGTATAATGTTACGTGCACGCGTCCGTGTCGGATTCAAAAGCCCACTCGATATCCCGATATACAGTTGTATCCCCAATACGAATGTCGTTTGCCCGCGGACACGGTGCGCGTGCGTTTATCGATTAAAACCCGAAATCCGTCGTGCCCCGAAAGTATAATACCCCGAAAGTAATAATCGCGTAACGTTTCCCGTCGAAAACCGTAATTGTCGGCGATCACGTCACACTGTTAAACAATAACCCGAAGCGTAATTTCCTTCTTTTTTTTTCTCTCTCTCTATAGATTCCGTGCGTTTTGCCGGGAATATGTTTTTTTTACACCCCCTCCCCCCACACACGCACACACACCCTCGTATTTTACGTACGACTTCTCTGCCGAAAACCACGGTCCGAATTTCGTGCCTTTTCTGGAATTATTTTGGATCCATTCGGTGCATCGGATCAAATTTACGGAAATAATTGTTTCATTATTTTCCTGTTTTGTTGTAACTCGGTTAAAACTAACCCTACAATTTTCACTGAATAACAATACTAGCCCCCGTTCTATACGTGGGCTCATTTGGAAAACGTTCTGGCGATTTTCGAGTAGTTTTTAGTTTTCATTCGGTTTTGATGTGGATAAAATTGTTTTGGCCGAGCAGACGTGCTTGACAATTGTACACGAGGGCCGTCATAATATTATGTCGTATTTAGTAGTCGGCAATAAACAAGTCGAGCGTAATGTAGTAGTTTTTTTTTTTTTTTTATATAAGCGTTTAAAGTGCAAATGTTGATGAATATCCGGATATGCCCTTCGCTAGTGCTTGCTACGCATAAACGAAAAGAAACGATGGGCTTTTTTTTCCGCTTGTCAACGTACGCGATCACCGCGGAGACCGTTGGCGAATTTTGCAAGATACTTTTTGGTCCCGAGTCTTTTTTTCAAAAGGGTCGGCACAAGGGTTTAGAGGGAGGGTGACTTATAACGGGAGGGTTCGGGTCGTAAAAGAAAAAAAAAACGGCCGGATGCGTCGCGTACCCACCGTATTGCGGCATCCCCGGCGATATTATATTGCCATTATTACGTATAATATTATGCGATGCTTATTATAAAGGCACATCAGGAAAAGCGGTGGTAATCAGTGTCATGACCATTATTTAGATAAATAACTAATCGTATTCTATCTTATATGGATAATTATTAAAATCCGATAACTATCCAATTATCCGATTATCTTAGACAAATAATTGTATTATTCAATTATACTGGATTGTCTAGATACGGGCATACGTAATAAATATATATATTTTTTTTTTTAAAAATAGAATGCGAAATTAGACAAACCCAGTCTCGCCTCTCTTCGTGGTCGGTACACGATTATGCGGGTCGTTTGCGACAACGAATTTAAACGGTTGACAGTTGAAATGTTATTTTTTACATTTCATTAATTTTATCAAAGTTGATTTTGTACACGTGAGTAAACGATTAAAATTTTTATCTTAATTCTATCCAGACGAATAGTGATATTTTTATCTAGATAATTTGTATTATATAACTCGTATTTTATTGTGATTTATGTTACGAGTGTTCAACTTTTTGGGAAGACCGGGCCACATTGAGCTGGTAGAAGTTGTCGTGGGTCACATATATTTTTATAATAATAAATTTTATTTATAATTATACAATTACTAGCTTCTTGTAACGGGGTGGCACACAGAAGTAGCATTTTTAATATTAAGTTGTTGAGGTGAAAGACATTATTTCAATTCGAATATGATTTGTTTCCGAAAAAAATCCTCGAGTCCATTTCGGCCGCATGTTTTTGCAAATAATGTCTTTTTAAACTATAATCTTTACAAACTGAAACAGTCTCCTTGCAAATTGCCGAAATTTTTAATTTCTATAAAAAAAAAAAAAGTATTCAAGTAAGTCGACTCTTTTCGTTGGGTTCCTTCATCCGTGAGTTTTCTTTTCTTATTTTGGGACGACGCCACTCGTTTATTAATAAAGTTAATTTTTGAGAAATAAATAATAATGCTGAGCACTAACACCACCGACAAAAAATACCGTCGGACAATATTTGATTTTCGATATATATGTATCTATTAATTATAGCTATTGATAAACGTCATAGGCTGGTGACCGTCTCTCCAATAACATATGATATTCTCTCGTAATCGGCCAGAGTTCAATCGTCTAATCGCCTGAGCTACCGTTATAATAACGATAAATAACATTCATAAACTCGATAAAAAAAAAAAATAAAAAACCATAAAGTAATAATACCTTATATGAATATGTTTTATTATTTTTTTTTTTCTTACAATATATATATATATATATAGGCAAGTAATTGATGATTTTGAAATTCGCGTAGGGGCTCACGTCGAAATCAATTGGCGGGCCGCCGTTTGGGACCAAAACGGATGAATAGCGTTTAGTTGTCTTAGCGCGACCTACCGGGTAATCGGAAATAATTCGACGACGACAGAATGCCATATAAACCGCACCCGACGACGATAAAAATACCCACTCCGCAATAATAATAATAATAATAATAATAATAATCAAAAAATTATTAAATCTAAACCTGACCTGTAAAATATAGCCGACAATGTCTATAAAGTCACTGTGCCCGCCGCGGCCCTAGGGACAGACGCGCAGCCACCCCTCGGGCGAACCGAAATTCGGACGGCACAGTCAAAATAGTAATAAAATAATAATGGACGTGTCTTCTCTATCCGACACTTGTGCACCGACACCGGGATATATAAGTATAATACACCTATTACCTTTTATTATCGTATCGTGTAAATTACACGAGCCCGGGGGGCGTCGCCGCGACAATATTATACCGTATTATACAGCGTACGACTGTTATCGAATAATAATAACAATAATGACGATCGTATAAAAAAAAAAAAAAAAAGATCGACGTGATGCCCCGCGCCGGCGGCGGAAATATTTTTTGGGGTGTCGCGATGTGACGGTTATGGGCAATATTTTAGGGACCGACCTTTATGATATTATTACTATACATTACATTTCGTATTTATGGTGTACCCGCCGATATCTACACCGAACGATCGGTTATTGAAATACTCGCACGTTTCCTCCGTTATTCTTCGTATCCCCTTTCTCGTGTACCGAGTTGTAGTGCCGTCTACCGAAACACACGGGCCGTTAAATGCCGAAAGCCCTCCCGACGAAATTACTGTTATTAATTTTTTTTTTTTTTTTTTTATTAATCGTACCCCCCGGAGACCTTGCGACGGTATTACGCGTTCCGATCGAGAAACGAGAGAAAAGCACAACGTCGATTTTCGATATTTTCGGTAATGCGCTCGTCCACCGGAATCGGTGTCGGCCAGTTTAGGTCAAGATCTGAATTCTTCAACGGCGTCCCGAAGACGGATATTTTTGCAAATTTGGAATTGTTTCTACGAGATTTTTGCCGAATATTTATTGATTTACAAATCAACAAACGACTCGAGGAGGACTGCGGGAGCACTTGGTAAGCGAAATGAAATATATAAACCCATATTGCCACCAGACCGTAATTTTTATATCGTCCTAGGTATTGTGTAAGAAGCAAGGAAGATAAACAAAAAAAAAAAAACCGATCGCTATACGCATACGAGCGTTTTAATTGCTCGTGTAGAATATGAATTATTTCGGCGGACGAGAAATCGCCGGGCTAACAATATGATATACAATATTCGGTTTACGCAACACGGTTATGTAAACCGATAATTTGTGAGAGAGAACAAAAAAAAAAAAAGATAATATCCGTTATAATACAACGGCTTTTTTTATACGTATATATATACATACTTGACGAGACTCACGTCCCGAAGCGGTTTAACAACTATAGCAGTGCGTTTATTAATATTGAGGAACAATATGTAAAAAAAAAAAAAAAAAAACCAGAAAAAACCGAACGGAATATCCGCTTGTTGTTACGACGACGGCCGCAGAAGATCCCGCGGAGGGAAAACGATTCGTGTCGCCGATTTTTGTTTTCCGTTTTTGACGGTTAAACGTGCGGTTTTACGGAAAATAATACATTGTATTGTCGTACAATATAATATACCAATTGATCTGTTTGGAAAAAAAAAAAAACACTATTATAAATAAAAATATAAAATTTAAAAAAAATATATAAAATATTTATAATATTGAGTGGTAAATTGCGAATATATTACATGTTATTATAGCATAAGTTCTGCTCAATTTATCTAAATAATTTGAAAAACATTGTAAATCAAACGGTTGTATCGGTTGAAAACCCAATATGAAATTTACTCATCTCGGACAATAAAAATCCGCGTGTGTAGTCAATTATAATGATTTAGTAATATCCGTGTCAGTGGAAGTAATATAATTTTTACGTTTTGTAAGTTTTTTGTTGATGTCTGGATTATTTTTATGGATTTCGATAGTTAATAACCGTTTTTATTTTTTATGCTATTGGCTCTTGCGCAGTTTTTTTTTTCATTCTATTGTATGACTCGCGGGAATCTCTTCTAGTTGGCCACCTCTGGAATACCTTATGGATAAAACTGTGCGAACTTTTGCACCCGTGTTTAATATAATGATAAATATAAAAATAAAAAAATAATATAAAATGTACTAAATTTGATTATTTTCCTCTAAAAAAAAAATACTGTTCAACAAAATAATCTATAGTGCCAACGAAATATAAATTTGGCGATCATTTTCCGTTATCGTGATAGTGAAAAAATATAAACAATATTTTTAACATTCTAATTAAATATATATATATATATAAGATAAAAACAATAGTAATCGTATGCAGCAAACAAAATAAGCCAAACATTAATATATCCCTAAAAAGAAACAGGACAGAGCAAGTAAATCAATATTTAATAAGCAATGATGGAAGATCAAAAAGGAAATAAAAAGTAGAACTCCTACTTTAGACTCTGTACTATTAACATCAAAAAATTTAGACCTAGGAACAAGGAAACGTTTGATTAAAACGTGTGTATAGGGAACAGCATTGAATGGCAATGAAACAAGGGCATTTAAACAAAGCAGACGAAACCGCCTTATAAGCTTAAGAAATGCGGTATTTGAGGAAATGTAGACAAACAAATAAGTGTTAGATTTAGTAAAGGAGAAGTGATCGTCACTAAGCAATTTAAGATCAAGACGAAGATATCATATCGGATATGATAGATCATACGCGGAGACACGACGTGTCCATCATATTGGAAGGTGTGTTGTATAAGTGAAATAATGCAAAGATGCAAGGGTAATCGTGTAAACGTCTCGAACATATAGCACAAGATAGAGAACCATTTATTGTAGACTCGTCTACGGATCGAATAGCGGGGAAAAAAGAATAAAAACGATCTGTCGCGATAGTGCGGTAGTAATTGTCGTATGTAGTATTACTCTCACGACAGCGGCTGTCGCGATATTATATCAGCGACTGTCACGTTCAAACTGTCGTCGTGCGACTGACTATCCCGCGGTTCCCACCGACCGGAATACCGCCGTCGCACCCGGCGCGCACGCCGTCCGGGCCCGCGGTCCACATTTTTTTTTTTTTATTGTCGCAGTGTGATTTCCATTTCGGTGCCCAGATGCGGGCCGTCCGGCATTACAATTATTATTATTATTATTATTATTTTTATTAATAATAAATAGAAAATAATAGCCGCGGCGGTCCATGAGGGCCGTGGTGGGCACGCGTCACCGCCGCCGCCGCCGCCGCCGATTTACTCGTGTATCCGGCGCACTACCGGCGGGCATAATGCAATACCGTATACACACAGAATTGTTATCGCGATGCCCGGTCGCCCTCATAATACGCGCGAGCGCCGGGGCATGGCAGGCGGGTGAGAATCCGTTTAATGCCCTCGGCCGCGAACAACGAACGCGGTAATAATAAAACGTCGTGTTGCCGCCACGTCGCTCGGCGGCGGTGAGGTTTGAGGGGTCGATGGTCCGGGGGAGGGTAGGGGGGGGGTACCTATTGCCCGAAAATCGGCGGGCCGTTTGACGCGTGTTGGTCGACGCGGGGGTAAAAAATCGACGGGGCGAAAGAGCGGGAGAGAGTGACACGGAGGGTACCGCTATACGACACAATATTATTATTATTATTATTAATATTATTATTGTATATACGCACTTGGAATTAGCCCCTACCGGGCCAAAATAATTTGTCGGCCGTTGAACCGGGCGGGGCGGCTGGCGCCCAAAAGGGTGGAAATTTATAACGGCAAAGTACAATAGTAATTATTATTATCGGCCCGCGTCCAACGTGATCCGCGATTAATTTAACAATAATAATTTTTTTTTTTTTTTCGATTTTATATTTTATGTGGGAACTTGAATATTTCGGGTACGACCGCGAAACCCAGAGATATCCGCGACGATCCACGAAAATTGTTTTCAAAATTCCAGTGGCGGCCCCCCACCCCCCCAATATACGTATAAGAGACAGTTTTGGGATCGAAAGCGTAACTTCTCAAGTAAAGACACGAGGAACGGGGAAACTGTTCCTATTTATGAGGAACGTGAACGCAAATTGATAAATATATGCGGGTTGTTTCGAGTTTCGATAGAGAATTTATACGGTTTAAAATGATTTTTTTTTTTTATTTCTGAGCATTGTTCGGTTAACCGTGTTTTTGATAAATTTATATCGAAAATCGTATTCATTTCTAACTAACCGATAAATTGCAATAAATTGCCCGTGTCTTTCCGTCTCGAATTGCCGAGTTATTTTTATCGAGCCAGACAAATTTTATCCAAATAAATCGGAAAATAGCACCGGGGGACACGGTGATTTTACGATCATCAAAATGTTAAATTTTAACGCTTATAAAAAAAAAAAAATCGTGGTTTTCGATATTATTTTATTATGAATTATTATTGCCGTTTGGCGTAAATTAATTAGGTTGTATCTTAGCACTAAATTCAAAATACATCAATACATGTGATTATTGATGATTAATAACAAAAAATGATTACAGGACAGATTATGAGTTTTGCTCAACTACTACGTTTTTACAGTTGGTCGAGTACTCGACTTTTGAACTTGACCCGCCTCTATTCCAAAAATCATTTATTAATTTTTTTTTTTTTTTTTTTGTCATGGTGACCATGATATAAAACAACTCATCAGTAAAGCCGGGCTTTTTTTGTCACGAGGCGTACAATTTCTAAACGTGTCTCCGGGAATATTTTCTAGCTATTATTATAATATGCGTTACTACGCCACCGATGGGCGCAGGTACTGTTCTTAAAAATCTAAATATTATTTTCGTCTAGACGGAATACGAAAACATATAGCTAAACGAATATGACGTCCGACGCATTTTTAAACATGGAAAAAAAATAATAAAATAAAATATTCGAACGCGCGGCTATTAAATTATTATACGTATAGCATTAATAACGTACCTATATGCTCACGTCGTCGGTTAGGCCGGGCGGATGACTAAAAAAAAAAAAAAAAAAATGAATAAAATCACTAGGGGGCGAGCGGAGAACGACTTACTCGGGCGGGTACCTATATAATGTATATTATATATTATATTATTATTATTATTATTATTCTTAATCCCGTCATTAGTCGGACTGGTGAAAAGTGGATATTTTACGGTGTACACACGTTTATTTCTCGCGGCGTCCCGTCCGTGTACAAACGGACACAATGAATTTTTCCAAATATATACGAATAAATACGGGCCGGGGGTGAACGCGGACGCCGCCGACAGGAGCCACAGGGCGCTCGCCTTCATCTCGGCCGGTCGTTTTCCCTTATCTGCCCGCCCGCCTGTCTAACCGAACGGCGGCACCGGCGACGGGCGGCAGTGCGTTATTATTATTCTCTTTTTTTTATATTTAATTTTTTTCTTCCGAAATGAAATATAATCTCTCATCAATATATAATATAATAACGCGGCCGGGTAACCCCGTGATAATAATATAATAGTACGACGGTGATTACCATCGGTCGCGGTACTCGGTTATTATATACAATATTCTGACACGGGTACCCGCAATGTTATTTTATAAATAACACATCCACTAGGATTTACTACGGCCGGACCCCCGGCAGGAGAGGCGAAATTAAGTTTTCCCGACGTTTTTCTATTCGTCCGGACGGATTAGTACCGTGGATACCACGATAATCATCTGTCTGGGATAATTCGTATCGGATAGGCGATTATCTGGATAACGGACCAAAAGACGATTATTTATCTGGATAATGTACGACGCTGCGGGCCCCCTTTGCGTTGTCGTCATTTTTTCCCACCGTCTCGACCGATAAAACGCATGGGCTGAAAAGTCCCGGGGCTTAACCAAAAAAAAAAAACAAAAAACCGCGGGTTCTTTCATTAAAAATTGACTTTGTTCATCGACATAATAATCTCCATCAAGAGCAACACAATCATTCCAACGCCGCTCTAACGTTTCAATACCATTCTTGTAGAATGATTTATCTTTTGCTCCAAAAAAAGTTTCACTGATAACGTCTTCGTTCGAGCGAAATTCCTTACCCCGGTGAGCATTTTTTTTCAGATCTGCGAATAGCCGGTAGTCGCTGGGAATCGAATCTGAAGAATACGGTGGATGCGGGAGCAATTCGATCTTTAATTCACGTAGTTTTTCCATTGTTTTTTTTTTTTTACTTGTGACACGGTGCCGTTGTCTTGATGAAACAAAATTGTTTTCTTGGCCATATGCGGTCGTTTTTTTTTTTTTTTTTTTTTTGCAATTTCGGCCTTCAAACGCTCCAATAACGCTCTACATTCTCCGTTCGATTATTTTATTCGTTTTGATTTTCCACGATCTTTGTAACGACAACGAGAAGACGGGTCTCGCGACCACCCCCCCCCACATTACTGCACCGCGGACACACGGAAGATCCGCGGGGGTTGGCAGCATTGATGAAACGCCGACGCCGCCGCGGGCACAGAAACCGTGAGCAGCAGGTAACAACAAGAAATATTCTCGCGCGGGGCGGGCGCGCGGTCACACTCGGCGACGAGGAGCAGCCGGACGCGCGCGCACACAAAGGCAACGGACCAAAAAGGAACACCTCTCCGGGCGTCGCCGTCGTCGTCGAGGACCCGGACCCGGCGGCGGCAGCGGCGGTTCTTTTATTATTATTTATTATTATTTTTTTTTTTTTATTTTTTTTTTTCTCTCTCCTTACACCGACCGACCGATCGGAATCTTTAGAAAACTATTTTCGACCCAAACTAGTTTTATAAACGCCGCCGTTTCTCCGGCACCCCGTATTTATCGTCCTGTCGGCCGCGCAGCCGCCGCCATTCAGACGGGTCCGACGGTACAAATAATATTCTATACGATATTGTCCTATACAATACTCGGCAGGGGCGAACACGGGAACAAATTCGGAGAGACGGCGGTTGGGAAAAAATGTAACTATTGAATTTGAAGATTAGGCAATTTATTTTTACAATTACCCCTGGTATACCGAGGGGCTGTGGGTTGAATCTCCCCGGCGGCTCTCTTGCATTCGCCACCGTACTCGGCCATATCTCGGATGTGTCGTTACATTTCCAAACAGCTATCTGCGGTGGCGCGTTGAAGGGATTGTCGAGGATTGGCCACGGCCTCTGAATTTTTTTTTTCGGTCTGTGTGACTCACGGCCACGGACGGAACGGGAACCGAATTCAGACCGGGAAACCGAAGCCCGTCCTGGCCGACCGATTTCCCTCCCCGCCCCATCACCCCAATGGAATCCATCACCAAAATCTTAAAGACCATCGCCCCGCCGGGCGATTTTATCTGACGTTTCTCTTCCCGGATTCCAAACAGATTTTCCAAAAAAAATGAAATGGTATATTTGTTTGAAACCGAATGGTATATTCCGGGCGTATTTGCGAAACGTGACAAATTGAATAATTTAATAGATACAGAACAAACTGTAGGGCTCCGGTAATGTTTAGATATAAACTCATGAGATATAAAGTAATACCGGGCGAAAAACATTGTAAAATACGCATTGTAGTAAAACAAATAATTACGCTTTTGATTTCTAATGAAAACCGCGGTTGGCCGGCTAAAAATTATGGGCGCGGGGACGGGGGTGTGGGGGGGCTTAATAATTACCTGCAGTCGTCCGAGAAAATTAAAATTACTATAATTATAAATTTGCCGGCCGCAGAGTTGGCAGACGCAGAGAAACCGTCACGCCGGACGCGTGACGACCTCCTCAACGATCGTCGTGTGAGACGCGTGAAAGTTAGTAGAAAAAAAAAAAAAAAAAAAATGACAATAATATTATTTGTCGAACGATTAACATATATACACGGTTTCGAAAATAAATCCTTTAGTTTATTGCACGTGCCGTGTCAGATATGGCGGCGACGAGCCCGAGTCTGTAAATAATCCCGATAGTATAAACGTGCGGGAATCGCACGAAGTCCGAATAAAAATATATGCCTATGGCACGGGTAAACGCGGATTTTGTTTTTTTTTACCTTCCGCCGGAACGGTAAACTCCGGCATAAAGAAATCCTCCCCCCGGGAGACGAAACACGGGAACAACTTTCCCCGGCCTAGGAAGTTATCAAAACAACAATAATTTTGTCCGCATAAAACCGAATAAAAAAAAAAAAAACGTCGCATGCTTTTAAATAGCTCAATAATAGCCAGAAAATGGGTCCGCGTCTGGAAAGGGATAATATTAATATTCTGTAGAAATGTCGGGTCCCGTCGATTATTTTTAACCGAGACTTACAGCAAAAATCGAAAACAACGAAACACGTTATTTTCGTAAATTGTCCCGTTGTTCCTACGTTTTCTCCCGGTTTATACAAATTATTTAGAAACCACAAGGTAAACCGAAATTGTATCTTCTCAATGTATCAAATATTCGTCCGAAATACATTCAGAATAGGCAGTACACTTTAAAATCGGAGCAGGATTTCTGGTGGATAAGTTGTTCACAGACAGAAAAACAAAAAAAAAGAACACACATCGGTAGTAAAACCAATATACATTCTTCGCTTCGTTGGGAATCCAAAAAAATTATAAAACAATATGATGGGTTGTTTTATATTTGCAAGTATGACTTTGCTTATTGATTAAAAAGCGTTTCGATAAATATAACCTAACTTTGTTCTATGGATCTTTGTATCGATAAAATGCCAATGGTTAGGTGGCCTGTCTTACGTATCCTACAGACAAAATCCTACACGCCCCTGTTGTGCCCCGAGAATTCCCACCGGGACGGGATAATAATAGTACGTGAACAATAATCACGATCGTAATCACAGAAGCTTCTTTTTTGTACATATTGACTTCGAAACCGGATCCAAAAAAACGTCGATTTTTATTCGACAAATCCCGGATTGTTCGTGTGTATTTTTGCTAACCGAAATGGTACGCGCGTTTCAAATTTAAATTAATAAAAAAATAATCGTCTATACAATCATAAATGATGTATTTTCAAGTCAATGGGGACGATGCGGAGGGCTATGAGGAAACGTTTCTCCTTCCCATTTTTGCTCGGGACGATAATTCGGCGTCCGCGACTATACACTTATAGATACACGTCCTCGGCTATATTTTTGTCACGATAATATTTCGTCGTGGAACGGACGAGGAAACGGAAAAGTATAAGGAGGAAATACGGGGTGGGGGCAAAAAAAAAAAAAAAAAAAAAGAAAGAAAAAAACCGTTCCAGACATGACAATAAAACTCGCGGACAGTAATAATAATAATAATAATAATAATAATATATACGACGACAATATTATCGTCATTATCATGTAAAACAGCGTACGCGTGTATAGACTGTTGTAAATGTATTATTGTTACGACGGAAATATTTTCATACAGTCTGTCGAATTTTTTTTTTTCTTTTCTTTCTTTCTTTCTTTCTTCTATCGTATTACAATAACGCCGGTACACATCCTTTTCGGGCCGGCGCGAGAAATTCTCCCCTCCCCCCCCCCTCCCCCGTCCACCACTCCTCGAATATGAAAATATTATTTCGCACGCGACTGTGCGGTAAGTCTTTATTATATGTATTTTTATTTTATTATTTTAATTTTTTTTTTTTTTTACTCGTATACAAGAAGAAGAATCGCGCAAGACCCTTCGGAAATTCGGTACGAGGGAGCTCGCGCACGCACACTCAACACCCTCTTAATAAATCAAAAAAAAAAAAAAAAATACGAACACCCGACCGTACCCCCCGGCCCGTCCGGCACGAATAATCTCTTTGTCGACGACGACGACGACGGAGACGTCGTCCTAAAGCGTTTGTTGTTTCCCTCGGCAATTTCGAAAATCCTATCGTTTTAATTTCTTTTTTTTCGATTTTCCTCCCCTAGCCCAATCCGCCATATCTGTATTCTATAGATAATTGATTTATTTTATTATTTTTATTTTTTTTTTTTTTTGACGGCCGCGACGGCGATATAGGTGCCCGAGTACGGTAAAAAAATAATGTATATTGTTGTCGTATCATATGTTATTGTGTATATACCGTAGGAGCGAATGGCCCGAATTTTTTAAGAGGATTCGAATCTCCCCGCCCCCCCCCCATTACTATATTTAAGACAAAAAATTTTATATACCTCCTTGCATTGCCCCCGCCCCCTAATGGGCGGCGCCTAATTAAAATGGTCGTTTTTTTTTTTTTTCTCGTTGTTTTCTTAACAATATTGAGGAAAAAAAACGTTGTTTTTTGTTGCGCAATAACTGTTATTTTCGTTTTGGTTTTGTGATACTAGCCGTTCCTAGACGCGAACAAATTTTCGAATACATTTTCGAGCTATAGCTCAATATATTATTATGGCCATCTGACACATGTCCATGAGTTTTTGTGAATAAAAATAAGTTGGTAAGAGTATCAAAAACACTCGAATATTTTACCCAATAAACGGGGATCGCCGTGATATTTACTTGGCGGTAAAATGAAAAAAAAACTCCTTATCTTTTGGTTAGCGTTTAAAGTTCAAACATTAACGGAAATCATAAAAAAAATCGCGGCGTTTCCAAACGTGCGCTACAGAAAAACTTCGCCCCGAATCGTTTTATCCGTTAGCAACGGTGATTTATCGTTGCGTATATAAATTAAATTCTCCCTATATATATATATATATATATATATATATATATATATATATAATATCAAATATACCTCCTCAAATTCCCGCACAGGGCAACAACAGCAGCTGGCCATGGTTTTTTTTTTTCTTTTTTCGTTCGTCCGACCGATTTCGATACGGTTTCAATATTGGTCTGTATAACTCGTATCGTCGTCCTGGGAACCGAACGAAAGAATGATAAAACCGATATATATATATATATATATAATTTTCCCGGTAAAGTATAGTTTCACAACCGCGGGTCAATACACTTTGATATAATTTGAGATAATATCCGCCGCGGGACAAGTGGTTTTGAATGCCGCCACACGTGATGACACGCGCGCGACAGACGTATTTTCGAAGAGTAGCCGAGACTGTTGAGAATAGCATAGGTAGCTATATTTATATTACTATTATAATAGATAGCGGCTCGAAATGCACTCGAAACAATAAAAAAAATATATCGGCGAACGTTATAATTAGGTACTATAAAATATATTTCGAAATAAACACGCGCCCGAGAGAAGGCGGCAGAGAAAGCGACACTGCTGTGTGCGCGGTGTCTTTAGCCCGGCGACAAGAGGTTGAAAAGTCTAAAAACTTTACACGAAATTCAAAAAGTTTCAATACTTTTCACCGCATAGATCAGCGTTTCTCAGCGTTTTTCTTTCGCGTATTCTTTGACCTCTCGTTACTGCTTTACGTATCCCTCCCCTCCCTACAGTCTGTTCATTCATTTTTTTTTTTTTTTTTTTTTTTTTGAAATCAGAATCCATTGACAATAAGTAAATCCGTAAGTCTAAACTTACAGAAGCCCTCTCTACCAATACAGTGCTCGTGAACGATAGTAGAACATTGAATGCTGTGTATGAAAATTCAGGATATTCTTTTTTTGCATCAGCCCAGAGTGTGACGAGGGAATTCTTTTCAAATTCTGCCTCTAATGACGAATCCGTTTTCAGAAGAAACTATTTCAAATACTTCAAACTATACTTTTTCCGCCTACCCCCGGTCGAGAAACACTGAAATAAATAATATTTCTCACATTTCAAAGACGATATGAATTGATTAGTATTTGATGACCGTGTACCTGTCATGGTTTGGTGTGTTAACGTGATAATTGGTTGATAGTTTAGTTTATTTTACTGCCATGCGTTTATGTCACATACCGCGTTTTTGTATACATGTTTAAATTATTTGATTGTATTGTTTAGGTGTATGTATACAATTATCATGGCATACCCTTAGAAAACAAATTAAAGAGCAAAACGAAAAGTTTCCATTATTTTTCTCGAAAACATGAAAAGTTACACGGTTCAGTGAAAACTTCCAGAGATGTAATACATCGCTGGCTCTTTACTCGTAACTCGTGTACGTATAATTACATCATATATGAGGTCAGAGAAGGGTTTTCGTTTACAGAGCCCACCACAAACCACGTTGAGATATTCGCCATAACGGTATTTATGCAATTTTTCCTGGCTTTTCGGTTCGTACTTCGACTATACCTGAGTGCTCGAATTGGAGAATTGAATTAGGGCGGAAGCCGTGCTGGTTTCACTTCATAAACCATATCGCTCCATAGCAGATAAATATTATCCCCCCCCCCAACACGGTATAAATTAAATAACATATTCGACATTAACATATTATAAAATACCTGGCTAGACGCTTTGCTATATTAAAAACACTATTAGCATATCCAGTAAATCCACATTCTTATACAAGAGAAAAATACATTAAGATTGATTAGAAAAAAAAAACAAAATAATTAATAGAATTTTCAGTTGGTCTCTAACTTTTGGGTCTGGGAAAAGAGGTAAGAAAAAAAGGAAAATTTAAAATTGAACAACGGTTCTCTTATCCGCATAGGGGGGGGGGAGGCACACGAACAAAAATCGTACAAAAGTTTTTCGATATTTTGATGTTATTATATTTCCCCACGATTCCCCGAAAGCGAGAAATCAATCGAATTTGAATTTTAAACGACAGCAATAGTATTAACAGTATTGCTGAGCAAATAAAGACTGTTCTTACGTAAGTGTTATTCCTGGCCCAATTGAACGAAGTGGTTTTAATTTTAGATACTCGATTTTGGGCGTTCAAGAACAAGCCGAAAGGCGTGAAGATAAAACCACTGGGCGTTTAAAGATTAAATAATTGTTTGCTGACTCGACACGTGTTTAAGAAATAATACGTATAGATTTAAAAATGCATCGAACGTTTGTTATCATTGTAAAAGACACTCTCTTATAACAGCAAGTGTGCAAGAACGCGTGCGGACCGGTTGGGACTGACTGGACAAACTTTACAAGCAATTTGACAATAAATAATAATATAAAACTAGTTGTATTTTGTATTTTTCTCAATGTTTCAAATCGGTTAACATTATCGTGATTATTAACAGATAACTCGTGTTTTTCCGTCCGTGTTGAGACAGTATTTTTTTTTAGTTTATTAGGTAAAGCTCAGCAGTAATTTTAACTAGAAAAAAATTCGTAAGACCCTGTTGGTGGGCCACTGTTGTAAATGAAATGTTAGTAAGGTTGGATAAATAGAGGAATTTAATTTATATGTATACGCGACGATAAATAGTTGCTAACGAAAAACGACTCTGAGCAAAATTCGGTTAAACGTGTTATGGAATACCGTGATTTATACGCGATTTCCATCAAAATTGAACGAAGAAAAAAACTTGTTTTAACTATTAGTAACTCACAAAATGCCAGAATATTTTGGATTTAAGTTTTGGTTGAAAATTTTAGATAACTACGATTATTCTCAACAGAATTACAACAAAAATACAAAATCGAAAATATCCACGGTTATTCGACGTGTCTCCCAGTTGTTCTCCATTATTAAAGAAACTACTCAAGGGAAATCGAAAAATGACCTCCTCAATGTACCGAAATAAAATAGATATGCTACAACAAAGTTCCTATCAATTTTTGACGGATTTTCTGGTGCAAAATTTGTTAACAGGCACATAACAACTACGAAACATTTGAAAACTTAACTAATTCGATAAAGCCGATAACATGTCCCGGTATTGTTAGTCGGGGACAAATTTGATAAACAAAAAATATCTTTACAGGTGGGGGTCGGTGCGTTTGAAAATCGATAGTCCGGCCAGTTCGAAAAGAAAAAAAAAACCAAGGAAAAAGCAAAAACGATACTTTTTAAACGAACGTTTTTTTTTTTTTTTTTTTTTTTAATATTGTGTAATTATACAGATGTGAAACGACCGGCGGGAATCGCCGCGGTCGTATTATAACACCGGCTATTATTAAATAAGTCATCTGTAACCGCCGGGGAGGTATACGCGCACGACGTTTGTGGTAAAAACGCAACCGCACTATTTGTGGAGTGAATTCGCTGAATTTATCGTGTATTTAAATGTGCTCGGAGTAACGTCGTGTATGTCATTCAAACTATTGTAATATTGAATAGAGGACAAAATAAAACATTTGTGCACTAGCGTACAAGTGGCCGGAGTCGGTTATTGGAGAGAGAAAAAAAAAAAAAAACAAAACTGTAACCTACCTAGTCGTGCCATTAATTCTGTCCCTATATATCAGTTGTTTTATACATATTTTAGGATAACTCTATTGGCTTTGTTTTTGAACATAGTTTTCAATAAGTATCATATCTATATTTTCTGGTTATTACGATTATTCATGTTACGTATTAAACATGGAATGGGGTATTAAAAAAAGATATCGTATTGCTGTTGTTTAAGTGTAACAAAACCCCATCAGACATTTTTAACTTATTAAAACAGCTGAAAATAACGGATTAATTTGTTTATCGGGCCATTAACCGATTCAACGAGTTGAATACTATGGATGCAAGCCGAGAAGTGGACGTCCACGTGAAAAACGGACATAGGCAGTAGCCAAAGCTGTCGCATAGAGAAGACGCAGAAATCCACTCCGCGAGCAAATCATGGCTAGTGAAATGAAGATTCCCACCAAGAACCATGTCGCGCATAGTTAAGGAAGGCCTTGGCCTTGGTTAGGTACTTAGAAGTTTAGAAGGTTACTAAGAAGCACCGGTCAATGGTTGTCAGAAGCTTTACGTCAAATTAGAGCGACAAGAGCGAAGAAGTTACTTCAGCAGTACGCGAAAAACGGTCATAGACAAATATTCTTTACAAATAAAAAAAATGTTTTCCGTAGATGGAAAATTCCACCGGTCAAAATTATAGAGTTTATGCTCACAACTCTTCTAAATTCAAAGAGTAGAAAAGGACATCGGACAGCCTCAGTGATGGTTTTGTGGGGAGTGTCATGTGAGGGCGTTACTCAACTGCATTTCTGTGAGCAGGGAGTTAATTACCAGAGTAATATTTTAGAAAAATTAGTGGAAGCCTTTAAGTGAAAGAGCCCTAAGAACTGGACCTTTAAGCAGGATTCTGCGCCTGCGCATAAAGCAAAACCGACACAACGCTGGTTGGAGGTAAATTTACTTGGATTTATCGCTTCTCAAGATTGGCCCTCGGGGAGTCCAGACCTCAACCCTTTGGACTACTGATTGTGGAGTATTTTAGAGGAGAATGCCCGCTCACCCAATCGAATCATTAAAAGCCCATATAATAAAACCAGCTGCCTAAATGCCATTAAAAGTGGTGCGTGCTGTCATAGACGAGTGGCCAGAACGTTCGAAGAAGTGCGTAAATGCGAATGGTGGACATTTTGAATAATATTAATATTTTTTTTTGTTTCAATTACTTAGTCCATAAAGAAAAAAAATAACATCGGATTTCATTATATTCGTTTTTTTGTTTTATTTATTGAACATACAACTTTGCACAGGGGACAGAACCGTTATGGCACAACTAGATATATTGAAATATACATATTAAAAAATCAATGAAAATCGTACGACATTATCAGATATAAAACATACTATGTACACGTATAACGTATAACCGTGACACGGTGATCCGTGACTCCGCAAAAAAAAAAAAAAAAAAAATAATAAAAATCGTTCGGTATTAATAACGCGCACGTAACACTTCGGACTTGTAATCTAATCGATTATTAGTTTCGGTCGTCCGACCGAATATCCATATAATAATATAATATAATTTATACCATTATTATTACGCCACGATAGTATTTATATATATATATATAGTTTTTTTTTTTTTTTTTTTTCCCCTTACATTTCTGTTGTTATCGTTTGTGTACAGTGTGTACAGCGCGCGCACGCGGTAAAACGTTTTCGAATACCCGAATATTCGAGTGCCATCAAATATTCGTCACTCGAAACCAAACGGAATATTATTATAATATAATGTTTATTCAGTGTACACCGCGAACCGCAATCCCGCCAGAGAACGTTCTTGAACTTTTCCTAAAACCGAAGATGTACACACGCGTATAAAACCTATAATATAATACGGGTATTACATTTTTTTTTTTTTTTTTAAAACCCGATTTTTAAACAGATCGCGTCGAAACGCGCGCGACGACCATAAATTTGGGTTACATCAAGGACGCCGACGACGTTAAAAACGAAAAAACGAAAGAAAAAAAAAAAAATAATAATAATAATAACAAAAACCGGTAACATTGAAATTGTGTGAAAGTGCATTTTGTATATGAGTATTGCTGGGAAATTTGTTCCGTGGTTCCGTCCGATAAAAAAAAAAAATATGTATAATACGAGTATTATCGTTAAAAACAAAAAACAAAACCCGTTCCACCGATATATAATAATTGGACAATATGTTGTCGCGGAGTCCGATAAATATTACATTTTTCGAGTAAAAAAAAAAAAAAAAAATGTTAAAAAGCCGGACACACAACTTCGCTTCATGGGCGGGCCGCTGTTCGCAGGGAATTCGGAAAGACGGGATAAAATAACGATATAAGATAATTTAGTTTGTATCCTAACGCAACGATTCCGGGGGCGTACCCCGGTAAAGCATGTTTTTCTCGATAAGTATATTACAATAATTGTTTCGCGTCGCCATTTTCGATTTCGAGAGACGAAATAATTGAGAAAAAGAAAAAAAACGACACTAGGGGACTCGCGTTCGGCATTCGCGTCACAGGAAATATCGATACGACTAAACGACCGGGTGATTATCGGTCTGTATCGCGCGACGTCCTGTCTTGTACGCATAATACACTCGGTAACATATTAAAACGACCGATTATCTTTTGATTATTTTTAATAGACGGGCAGCGGACCAAAACCCCCGAATGATTGACTCGCGTGCCGTTGTTGGCCGGCGGCCAAAATGAGATCTGCTCGCGAACCCCGAAACCCCGAGGTTTTCATCTAATAAACAATACAATAATTACATTTGCGCGAAAATAAACTGCGGCCGTCTCGATTGTACCCGTCGCTTTTAATAACGCGTCATTTTCATACGATAAGCAATTTTACAAAGACATCTTCGTCGATCGAAATGATTTTGGCTGATTCGGTCCCTTCCGTAATAAGACCGCACACTTAATTCCCGAGCGCATTGCCAAATCCTTCCGATGGTCCACGTCCTAAAAACGTACACATCCTCTTTTCACTACGTCTTCCCGCCTCGTCCTTGACCCTCCCACAGAGGTTTTTTCCCTATCGGAGGTTTGTTCCGGCGCTACTGATCTCTAAAAAAAAAAAAAAATGTTCGCTGTATAGACACCAGGCGAAGTAACATTGGAATATTATTTGAGGTTATGTTCAATTATTTCTTTTGTTCCTAATCAGCGTACGGGGAAAAACTGACCCCATGCCGTTCGTCATAACGATTAAGTCGTACCAACACATGTCTTTAAATTTACAAAAAAAAAAAATGTATAAAAACACATCACCGTCGTCGTGAATAATAGCGTATGGAAATAATAATAATGATATCCATTCTGTTTTTTTTTTTTTTTTTTTTTTTTCATTCATTCATTCAATTGTACATTCCAATTAGCGTACCCTTTCCCACGATGGTTTTTGCTTTCTTTTAGCAGTGGAAAAAAAAAAAAAAAAAACGATAAACATTAAAGTCTCCATCCGCCCGCCTGTACTGCAACAGAGGCGTAGCGTAATTTATTGTCCACGTGTTCCGACATTCTTCATGGTTTCAACAACACGACCAGACGGGTTCAATTTTCGTGTTCAATTTCGTCAAATTGCTCTGAACACTAAAAACCCATTCTACGAGTGTGTGTGTTTTAATTCGATTTTTAACACGGTGTATCGGGCCGGGAAGAGGGGGATCGCACCGCCACCCGGCAGTTTGCTTGCCACCTCAACGCGTTTGATTATAAAAATTACCGTTGTACTTGAAAGTACATTTCAATGAACATTTTACAATTGGTCACACGGATTTCATTATTATTTGATTAATTTATATTTGTCAAAAAAGTTCGATTTTGCTTTATAACCGTTCAACAGACGCGCTAAAGATACATTTTATCGTGCTAATAATTTAATAACGATCGTAATATGTTTATTTTGATGATAGTTCGAGCACGTTGGCGAAACGAAGGAAAACGTTAGCAATAAATTACTATACGAACGAACTTCGTATTGGCACATACGAGGCGTGATCGAAACATATCTAAAATACTAAAATTATATCAACGCTCGAAATAAACGTATCGGAAATATACACATATCAAATAATAGTAGAGATAACACTCAATTACGTTATTCAAGCCACGAGTTAATATTGGCATTTAGTAATGAATGAAAAAAAAAAATCGTTGAAATCGTGTCGAATAAACTCGAGCAAGTATGTTTGCATTAATTGTTGCATTAGACAAGGCAAATCGGCGACTAAAACGTTTGAAATGATTAAAAAAACATTTGTAGATGAAGCAATGAGCATATCTAAAACATTAGGAATGACACAAAAGGATTATGGGTGAATGGGCGGGTCGTGAAGCCATTGGCGATGACTGCCCCGTGCTGGTCGACGACGAAAGAAACGAAAACTTTCTAGTGAGTGTAACATTTCTTACGCCATACTATTTTGACTTTTTTTTAATTCATATGGCATATTATTATTAATTGGTGAAAATTTTAAATAAACGTATATAAAACTTTAAACAAGAGAAAAGACTATAAACTATAAAATAAATTTTGACTATTTTGACTGAAAATTTATGCATGCGACGTTCAGAAGAACAGTTCCAGAATGGTCGTTGCACCACGACAAGGCGCCTGCTCATTCTGCCTTATAATTCCGTGAGTTTCTAACTGATAAAGAAATTTCAGTTGTACCTCGCCCCCCCCTTACTCACCGGACCTTGCCCCTGGGTTTTTTTTTTCATTTCCAAAACCTAAACCTGACCTCGATGGACAACGATTTGATAATATCGAAACAATAAAAAAAAAAAAAAAAAAATACGGCGGATCAAATCCAACAACTTAATGTTGACCACTTCCGACATTGCTTGAAAAAGTAGCAGGAGAGTAGGGGATAAAGTGCATAACATCAGGCGGTGAATACTTTGAAGGAGACTAATATTTCAAAAAAAAAAAAATGATTTGTTTATTTTAAATTTTAAAATAAAAAAAAAATCACGGTATTTTTCAATCACACCTCGTATGTAATCCGGGGAGGGCGGTCGACACTTAGCCCCCCCCCTTTAAATTAAGCCCTCGAATTAAAGGGGGCCGGCGAAACACCCGAATATGCTCTCAGATCGATTCGCGTCATAAATGTGTGCCTTATGTGAATTTTAAAATTGCCCACCCCACCTCCCGGATAGGACATTATCTTGTCCTGGATCCGCGTCTGCGACTGCGGAGAATTCGGCCTCGTACGCAACGGCAAGAGGAAACGAGAGCGTGGATGTTACTGGTAAAAGCGACCGTCGCGTCGTGTGGTCGGCTAACCTTCCGTTGGTATTTTTTTTTTTTTTTTTTTTTTTAATTGACATTGATCCATTGCCATCGCGGAATTCTATAATACGGTACGCGATCGCGCGATAATTGAATAGTAATAAAACAGCAGTTATAATAATATTATATACGTGTGTGTAAAATACCGTTTTTACGGTTTAATTGGCAGCGGGAAATATTAATAGAAAAAGAAAAGAAATTAAAAAAGGTCGGTAAATGTTTAAATTTACCGTAATTATTTATTTATTTATTTATTTTTTTTTTTCCCCCCCGTCTGTATAACGAGTGTACTGTACAATCGCGCACCGAGAATAACGATGTTGCTGTTTTATTCAGCGAGCAAAAGGCAATAATTACAACCAGTATAACAATTATCGATATATATATATTTTTAAATTATTCTCTATAAAAAAACGGTCTGAGTAGGACCGGATCAATTTTTTTTTTGCTTTATCGGGACGACCGTGAGTAAACCGCAAAAGTTTTTGCTCCCGAACAGCGATAACCTATATTATTATTATGCTCTATGAATGAAATAAAAATCATTTTTTTTTTTTTTTGTAACTATCGAAATAAGCGGCAAAAATCACTTTTAAATTTCGTCGTAACACGGACATACGCCGTTCCATTTCTCTGCTGGATTTAACGTCAAGCCAAACAAATAAGCAAACGCTATGAAACCCGAACCCTGATAATAATACATCTGCTCTTGAGGGAATTGAAAACGGTTCTGTCTTTGTCTAAATCTGCGGTTACGCGTATGTGATTTAAACGTGATAGTTACTGTCGTGACAATTTATTATCACTATTGTTATGTGTTCACGCCAATATGATTCTAGACGTGACAGCGCGCGTGATAATGACAGACCGGTATATTATTTATATATTATTATAATTGCCTCAGCTGTCACGTTCGTATTATTATTGAAAATGTTATCCGAACAGTAAATGGTTAAACATTTGATAGTCCAAAGATTTGACGTTCGTTTTTCGGTCGTCGTGAGATAGTGGAAAATAAAAACCATATTGTCCGCATCCGCGATACATTTAGGTACTTGCGCGCGATAGTTACTACTACACTATCATTATCTCGATAGACCTTAAAACTATTGTGCGCACACGATAGTATATGATAGTATCTATCGCGACAGTGCTGTGGTAGTTAACATTAATATCGTTTACACGGCGACAGTACGGTTTTTTTTTTTTTTATTATTATTATTACTATTATTTTATCCCCGCTAAATGGTCTAAATCATAAACGAATTTGAAATTAAATAGTTGTCAGACTCGACTTGAAATTCGAATCTGCTTTCAGAATCCTTCGCTTCACGCCTGATCAATCGCTCGATCGATTATTACCCATGAATCCCCTTCGTATCATGGTCTGTACTATTATTACCCCCATTGACCCTCATGCCACGGACCGAGTGTAGGAAAAAAAATAAAAAAATAAAAGTAACTAAAAATTCCATATATATATATATATATAGAAGCTCGACACGATGCCGATAAACGAAACCAGATCAACTATATCGATTTTTAATACTCGTAATAATAATTAAAAATTATATTTTAATAATGGTTATATATATATATATATATATATATATAAAAAAAATAAAAAAAACCAGTTTGATACCTCGCCGACTGAGATTACACCACGGTCGACCGATGTGTATGTATTATCTATGCGTATAAAATATAACTATTTTAATAATTACTTTATATATGTGTGTGTGTGTGTGTATAAAAACGAGTTAAAAATCAAACACCGTCGTAACTATTATTAATCTCCGTCGTTTAAGACGAAAATTAAAACATTTCAATTTAACGGTTTTTTTTTTCCCCCAATTTTAACCCTACTTCGTAGCATTTACAGTAGTGAAAATAATTTCGATTTGTCCGCTCGCCCGTTTTCTACCGTCACATTTCCAAAAGAAATGTTTCCACGGATCCACAAAATAAATAGTAATCCACCTGTAGATTCGACATAGAACACTGGATAGTCGTCAAGGCGGTAATTACTCCCCTGACGTTAACAACGTGTCGTTGATTCGAATAAATTCCTCCGCAATAGTTTAGGAGAATATTGCAAAAAAAAAAAAAAAAAAACTATTACGAACAACTCGGTGATGTCATTATATTATTATGATATTTTGAATCGAATTTCGCTGTTATTCAGAATAATCAGAACACTTGGGAGTTATTTATTTGTTTAAGTGATTCATCTACGTAGTGAATCCATATAAATTTCAAAATAACATTATATTCGTAATTTATATAATGAAAATACATTGAATAAGTGTATATTTTTCACCAGGGTTTTGTTTGAACGTTTAAAAATCAATAAATTAATCGTATAATATAGTTTCAACGTCTTGTTATTTATACACGTCCGTAACAAATAATAAAATTCAATGTCATAAAAACTCTATTATCTAGTTGGTTTTTTTCTATGCATCATATATGTAGTAAACCAACAAAAACAACTAAAATACAACATCCGGCATTTCATTGATAAAGAAATGTTTAATCGTATCCATTCACAGGCGAACCCAATAAAATATATTAACATATCTCGTTGCATTATGGTCAATTTAAAACGGAAACGGAGCGAAATTAATTATATTATCAAAAAGTGTTTAAACGGTGGCGATGTAACTGTTAATATGAAAAAAAAATAAAAGAGTTCGAAATAATGTTTCAAACTAAACCGTACCTCTGTTTTTACGATTTATGCATTTAGAAATACTATTATACGGTCGAACAGTCTAAAGCAAATACGCATTACTCAAAATGTCTTTTATTAAATATCGTTACCAACACAAATACTGTACGTGCATATACGCATTACATAATATTATTAGAGTTTTTTTGTTTTATTGAAAACTATACAAATACAATAATATAGCTATATTAAACTAAAAACAAAGTTATGGGCGAGTTGACAATTTTTTAAAACTAGTTTCAATTTAGTCATCCTTAACAAAAAAAAAAAAAAAAATGTAACTAACTTTAGTTAAATTTAATTTTGAAATATAAATTAATTTCAATAACTTTAAATTAAGTTTAAAATAAAAGTTCAGAAAAATAATAATTCGACTAAGTGGAGTTAAAAGTTACATTTTTTTTTTTTTAAAAAAAAAATTGCCCTTTACTACACTTTTAAACGTATTTGACACTTTTATTGACTAACTAAACAAGACTCTTGAGTAGGTATCCCATAGACTGTCTTGTTGTGTATTGATGATATTCAATTAGAAATACGTAATTTCATTAAAGCAAAAAAACATTGGCACATAGTTAATTTTTATTAGAAAACCTGCGTAAATAACTTAAGTTTTAACAAAGCAACTAAGTTACGTTTGAAATATTTATTAACACGAAATAACTAAGCTATTAAGACTATTGAGTTGTCTTCTAAAATTCTATTTATTTTTAACTAGTAAAAGTCACCAATGAAAGTTACTTTAAACCTTTTAACTATTGTTACCGTAGTCAGTTTTGACTAAAAAGTGTATGCCCCGAAAAATGGACTCATTTTATAGACCATTTCACTCCAGGAAAAAAAAATATAACAAACTGAAACCAGGCCGTTTTTCTCCATTACCAATATAGGAAACCGTCACTCTCCTAATAATATTTCGTGTACCTACCTGTATAATTCATATTCTGGCCAGAAATACTGGACGATCAATGACGTTTAATTATATTGAGTATACGCCAACTCCTCTCTCTTCCCGATTACGCCACCGCGGCGGTCGATTTTTTAATTATTCCAAACGATAATAATTATATTTAAATATTATCGAAGTAAATTATTATTACTTTAATATTGTGTATATCGAGAGAGATTTTCCATCAGGTCGGTTGGCCACCGCAAAATAATCGTGTGTCCGACCCAATCGTCGAATAACAACAATTATCACTATACTTTTCGTGGCCATTTTTTATTTATTTTTTTTTTTTTTTTTGGTTTTATTATATGTGCGTTTTATATTTTTTTCCTGTCCGTAAACGACATTTCTATCAGTCATCCTGCTCCGATTTTCGAACGTAGCGTTTTTTCTGAAATTATATTGGATCTGGTCAATGCATTGGGGGGAGGGGTTATTTTTTGGATTTCACTATAGTTTTCTATTATAATTTGGAAAATCCGGGGAAAAAACGTAGGAAAAACTGGACATTTTACGGCAATATTGATTTCGTTATTTTGGTTTGTTTTTTTGTTTTCTTTTCGTTGTTACTCGGTTAAAAATAATTTTAAAGGCGCGCAATTTGTACAGAATATTAACCAGCCCTTTTCCCTATGGTGCACGAATTTTCCGTTTTCGAGTTTTTTCAGTTTTTTATAAAATTGGTTAGGTCTACCGGAAATGTTTACACGATGTTCATCACATGAGTTGTGCTTTGTATTAAAAACAAAACGAATTTGAGCGCAGTGTAATAGGTTTTTTTTATAAGCGTTTAAAGTTAACATTTGAATGGGTAATCTATTATCCGAATAATGTGAATACAATTGTTTTGGCCCAACAGAAACGCACGACAATTCGATAACAAGGTGGTTCATCATAAATTCTATTTTTTGGTGAAAAAGAAAACATTTGAGAGGTAATGCAATGTAATTCTGTTTTATTAGCGTTTTAGAGTTGTAAACGTTGATGAAAATCGTAAAACTGACCGCCGTCTCCCAAACTTAACTTCGCTCAAAATCGTTTTTCGTTAACAGCGATATTGTACCGTTGCGTACAGATATAAACAAACCCTCTGTATCCTACCTGTCAAACTTTTTTTTTTTTTTTATTTTGAAATTTTGTTCCCAAACCGCATAACTCCCCTCCTATATACGATTGTCGATGGCGGGTCGTAAAGCATAAAAATATTCAGTATTCCGTGCGGTCGTCTCCCCGTGGGTACATATAGATTATCTCAGAAAACACGACCGAGTTATATAATTATATTATAAAAAATATACGCCCGTCCGTAAAATATCATACGGGTATCGGAATGACAATTGGAAAAGAACAACTTACGATTGTCGAAAACTCGAAAAATTCAATTCATTAAACCCACGTTGGTGAGTCCAAATAACATCGTTATGGCGAAATGCGTGTCCGCGTTAAGCCAACGAAAAGGCGCCTGTTATTATTTATTTTATTTTTTTTCAAAATATTTCATCGTGCCTATTCTAATATTTCGTGTTGGACATCGTGAACACGCGATGTACGAATGCGTTAAGACATTTAAATCTCCGGTTACTAATATCTTCTTTTATTTTATATTTATTTTTTTTTTTTTTTTCTTACACTTTTGCGTCGTCCTCCACTAATTTGTTTTACAATTCAATAGTGTATATAATATTCATATAGTACCTACGTAGTATTTATCCCGACGTTAATTGGCGTTCAGAAAAATTAATTCTCTCTCTTCGCGTCATCGAGGCCTTGTGTGGTTAACAGAAATTGTCGCGATTGAAAACTTCTTCGTTCGTCGTGCGTTCTATCCGGTTTGTTATTCTAAGCGTTTCAAACGCTCAAAAGCATAAGTTCTTTCCAATAGGTTTTTTTTCTCGCTTTTTGTCAATACTTCCAGATATGAACATATTTTTCTTGCCTCGAAACGCACGTTTATTCCGGCTTATCATAAACAGCAGGCTCAGTCTTATTATCTCATTGATGGTACACTACGGGCCATCATCTATTATCCGAATAGAATAGTTTTACTCGTTCGCTAAATCTGACGTGTCACCGTTCCAGTTTGGTTTTTCTTCGTTACGGCTGCGAATAACGACTTAGAGTCTCGAAAATGAATTACTTATATTAAAACCGTTTAGTTATTACACTCGTATCATTCTCAATACAGTATATATTACATATTCGTGTTTTTCAAGGTGGAAATTAATTGTTAACAATCGGTTTTACAGCATTATAGCTAACCTAACCTAACCTAACCTAACTATAACCTAACCTAACCTAACCTTGTGGTTAACAGAAATTGTCGCGGTTGAAAACTTCTTCGTTCGTCGTGCATTCTATCCGGTTTGTTATTCTAAGCGTCTCAAACGCTCCAAGCATAAGTTCTTTCCAATAAGTTTTTTTCTCGCTTTTTTGTCAATACTTCCAGATATGAACATATTTTTCTGGTCCCGAAACGCACGTTTATTCCGGCTTATCAGAAACAGCAGGCTCAGTCTTATTATCTCATTGATGGTACACTACGGGCCATCATCTATTATCCGAATAGAATATTTTTACACATTCGCTAAATCTGACGTGTCACCGTTCCAGTTCGGTTTCCTTCGTTACGGCTGCGAACAACGGCTTAGAGTCTCGAAAATGAATTACTTATATTAAAACCGTTTAATTATTACACTCGTATCATCCTCAATACAGTATATATTACATATTCGTGTTTTTCAAGGTGGAAATTAATTGTTAACGATCGGTTGTACAGCATTATAGCTACAACTATTTTTATAGCAATAATAGTTATGCAATTATATTACGTTTCCTTGATAATAATTAATAACAATATCCTTTATACACTTGGTTACGTAAAAAGTAATTATAATTAATTAATTTACAACGAAAAATTTAAAAAAATAAAAAATAAAAAAACTGAGTGCACTGACGGTTTTCTTTTCATTTTTTTTTTTTTTTTTTTTTGTAATGGTAATTTTATATAAAAAAAAAAAAAAAAATAAAAAGCCGTTTAATGTCAGCACACGTTTTTTTTGTTTTTTTTTTTCCATTAAATTATTTCTCCACTACTAAAAAATTACGCAATTATCCGACTTGCAATTGTTATTTTAATGTTATAATATAAATACATAGTCGCACAATTATTATTTCGAACAAATATGTCTGTGAGGGCGAGGTAAGAGCATATTAGATCGATAAACGTTTTTTTTTTTTTTAATTATTTTATTATTATTATTATAATTTTATTGAACTGTCGCGTATAAAATGGACGAATTGCGATGCCGTTCACGGGCAGCAAATGCGAGCTGGTATAAATACGATTTTCTAGACGGTCCGTTTTACATCGAAAACCCCCTACAACGTTACAGTCGTCGGCGGTGTCGTGTCGTGTCGTGCGGTAATTTTTCATTTCTGAAGACGATTAACTTTTTTATATTTATTTTATTCCTTTATTATTTATTTATTTATTTTTTCTCTCATCATAATCAACGCGGAACGGCAGTAATAATAATAATTCATCTCGTTCGTCGCAGGCCACATGCGCGTATATTTTAATACGCGCACCGACCGCGGTCGTCGTCGTCGTCGTCGTCAGAGACACCTCCGAAATATTCGCGCCAAATCGTCGGCGGCGGGAAAAAATAATGTCGTCCTATCGTTCGTGAATGAACGATTTTATAACATAATGTACGCTCGTATTCGCGTAAAATAGTCGTGGTCGGACCTTGAAAAAAGAATACGGCCCGGCGGCCGCGCGAATCTATATAAAAGCCGTTTTTTAATATAACGATATACCGGCTGAGCTCATTTTTACAGCGGCAGCGTACGTGGTGTGATCAATAAATAACCGGGATTTTGTTTTATTTGAAAATTTTAATAAGCAAATGATTTTTTTTTTTTTTTTAATATTAGTCTCCTTCGAAGTATTCACCGCCCGATGTTATGCACCTATCCAATCTCTCCTGTCACTTTTTGAACCAATATTGGAAGTGTTCAACTTTAGGTTGTTTGAGTTGATACACGGCATTTTTTTTGTTTTTTTTTTTTTTTCTAATTATTTCGATATCATCAAATCGTTGTCCTTCGAAGTGGTCGGTTTTAATTTTTAGAAATAAAAAAAAAATCACAAGAGACAAGGGCCGGCGAGTAAAGGGGGTGAGATACACCTGGAATTTGTTAATCAACTAGAAACTCACGGATTGATAAGTCAGAATGAGCAGGCACGTTGTCGTAATGCAACAACCACGATAGATTCTTGAACGTTTCTTTCGGATTCTTTCTCGTAATTTAATTAAAACTTCTTTGTAGTTAATTGTCTCTTCTAACCGTTTGACCAGTTGGAACAAATTCATGATAAATAAGGCTCTTAATATCGAAAAAAGTAATTCGCGTATTAAAAAAAGGTCTTCTCGTTAGAACGAACTTATAGAGCTTCTTTGGGTCTTGGTGATGTTACTGATTTCCATTGTGATGGTTGTCATTTGGTTTCTATGTCATAACCATAGTCCCGAGTTTCATCACCGGTTATAACATTTTTAAGGAACTCTGGGACATTTTGTGTTGGTTCTTTTAAACTTTGACAGGCTTTCAAAATTGTTTGAAAAAAATTTAAATTTGATGATTTTTTTTGATCTTGGGATAACAATTTCGAGACCATTTTTGCACAGTCCCGTCGCTTGCATAGATCTTCAGTTAAAATAGTTTGGCATAAGAAATGTTACACTCACTAGAAAGTTCTGGTATCGTCATTAGTCGATCTGATCGAATAATTTCTCGAAATTTTGCCACCATTTTCCACATTTCTTGAAGTTGTAGGTCGACCAGCACTGTCATCATTAATGGCTCACGGCCCCCAATAAACCTTTAGTGCCATTCAATTGTTTTAGTTCTGCTCATTGCTTCATGTTCAAATGCTTTTTCAATCATTTCAAAAGTTTCAATCGCTGATTTGCCGAGTTTAACGCAAAATTGAATGCAAACATCCTGCCCGAGTTTATCGACATAAAAAACCGGCAAATACAACAAAAGTATACGACTTCAACGTATTGTCGTTCATTACTAAAAGATAATATTAGATACTCGTGGCTTGAAAAACGTAATTGACTGTTATCTCTCTACTTTTATTTGATATGTGTACATTTCCGACACGTTTATTTCGAGCGTTGATATAATTTTAGTATTTTAGGTATTTTTTGTTCACACCTCGTATTTTAAACGTATTCGTCCGATCGAGTTTAAAGTCGGTATATGGAGCACGTTATCTTCAATTAGACCCCAATTATTATTACCCGAACCAAGACCGCAGTCGGCGGCGTTGTAATCACGAATACACAGACGAGTTGTACTTATCAGTTTGTCATTATCGCGCAAAGATATTAAACTATCTTATATTATCTGTGCACTGAACACAAATACATCCAGATGCGTGTATTTAAGCACAGGCCCTATAGGCCCGGGCCTAGATCGGCGACATTTTGGAGACTGCTAATTTGATCATTTTTTTTTTTCTTTACACAATTACGAAAATTATTTTTCATTCGAGAGAAATCAGATTTTACATATTCTTTAAGTAGACAAATTATTTGTATACAAATCATATATTATAATATGATATATATATAATTTAGAATTTAAACCTGTGAATATCCAAGTAACGCTGGATCACACAATAATCCCGAGAAAGGATTCAGCTAAATACTTGGGTATGCACCTTTGACTCCCGCCTGAACTGGAAACATCATGACCGTCAGAAAAAATTGCAAATCAAAGAAAAAATGCGCCATTTGGCTAGTCGGAAGACATTCCAAACTAGATCTTGCTAACAAACGTCTCGTTTACGTAGCCATCGTCAAACCGATTTGGACTTGTGGCCTGTAGCTGTGGGACCGGCACGGCAAATCCAACGTCGAAGATATTCAACGTTTTCGAAATATCGCCCTTCGTACCATTGTAGCAGCATATTGGTTTGATAGGGACGACATTATGCATCGCTATCTGAAGATACCATCCATCCAGGACGAAATCAAGAGGTTTGCTAACAAACATTCGAATAGACTAGAGCTACACCATTTTTTTTTTGATTAAGCCGGCAATACACCCACCTCCCGGAAACGCCGTCAAGCACTACTTCGGGAGGGGCGGGTCGCCATCATTTATTAAATGAACATATACAATTATTTTCGAATAAATAATTTTAAAAAAAAAAACCGTTTTCCCCTAAGGCTCACAATTGGTATTTACAAAACTCTTGCCCTACGGCGGGGACGGGAAGTAGCCGGGCCGAAGCCCACTTGCTGCCCTCACATAAGCACTGCGGAGCCGCGATCAACGCTTGAACGCGCACGCCGGCGACGTCGAGGGATTGGCACTGCCGTTCTGCCGAATCCTACTCCGCGATGACGGCCTCGGCGAAGTCGACCCCACCGCTTCCCATTGGTCTGGGGACTCCAACATTAGCGACACCAATTCGCCCGGTTCGAACGGACCGATCCTCCGGACCAGGCGTTCCGTTTCCCCGTCGAACGCCTCGCGGCGCATCGGGGTATGGAGAGCGTCGTCGTCCACCTCGTTCTCCTCACCGGGAAACCCGCAGTGAGAACACCCGGGGGACGGAGCTCGCCCGATCCGGCGAAGGAATGAGTTGAAGTATCCGTGCCCCGTGAGAATAGCCGAGTGAGACGGTACGCCATCGAACCGCGCGGTCTTGTAACCCACCGCACCGGCGCGTCCGGGGGATGAGCGTACGGGTTGCGATGCGCTCCAACTCTGTTCTCCGGCGCTTCCGTCGGTCGGATCCGACGCGCCCACCCGGTCGCGGTGCGGATCTTCGTACGGAACGCTGGCGGGCGGGGTACGTGACCTGCCGTAGTCCCCGACGCGCGCAAAGCGTCAAACGCCTTGCACCTGCGAGAGGCCAACAGACTAGAGCTACACCTCGATGCTGCTGCCAAACGACTTCTTGACAATTCGCAGACATTAGGCGCCTCGAACACTTGGCTACTCGTACGACTTAGTTTAAGTGACTAAAGCTAAGGATCGGGGCTACCTTATTGTCGGTACATCCCTAAACATGTTCACGTATACATATTTATTTATTACTCGTGTAATATTTATATACTCATTGTGATTTGTATTTATTGGTCGTTAAAATGGAATTAAATTTAAAAATTAGAATTACAAGTGAAACGATCAAACATGAACAGCCCACAACTAGCTATTTATTTTCATTGATAATGTATAGTTTTATGTGGGACGGAGAGGAATAGGCGGCCAATTGAAAAGTGCCTATAGGCGGAAAATGCGTAAATACGCCACTGAATACATCGACAACGCCCAATTTGTTATTGACATTGTTCATAGTTTAAACTTTGCGGTTTTATAGGGCATATTTTCGCCGACTGTACCGAGCTGTTACCGACTGTTCTACACTAATTTGACATTTCTAGGACCGCGTGTAAAGAGACGCCGTCGTTCGGTTCGACCCCCCAGATAACTTGCGAGTTTTGAAAAAAAAAAATTGTTAACTATGCTTGCGAAATACTATAGGCGCCGTACAGAAATTGATTTTGGCAAAGTGTAAGGGCAAACCTCACAGACGTACGTATATATCTATTTTACATGGACGGTTTCGTACGAACGTAAAACGATCCGTTTTAATACTATTCGCGTTCGGAAGAGATTATTTTATTTTAGAAATTAGGATTTCGAAGATTAGAAGTAAAACAATAATGCGTATACAACAGTTGTCCATATTTGACTGCGTGTTTGTATATTATTTGTATTGTTTCAATAAAATGACGATTAACCTAGGGATTTTTACCGAATGGTTTTACTAGCGTCCTATTGGGCTGCGGCTACCGGGGAATGTATCGTTTCGACCTCTTCCGTCGGTTATCGCGATAAATTCGTCGTCGTCGAACAAACCAAAATGCGCGCGTTTCAGTATAATTAATCGATCGCCCGGGAACCCGAAATTAATACGTACCGATCGCGGTTGGTCATTAAAAAAAATTAAACACTTTGAACGATCAAAGTCCGGTGTGTCCGGGTGTATATAATATCGGTCGGTGCGCAATCGTAATAATATTACAATATATAGTAAAAAAATTGTGTTGGTGCAGCAGCGGTTAACGTGTGAACTCGTTTTTCACCGAATTTAAAAGATAGTGTAATCTCTTTTACAAACCTGGCAAAAATAAAAAATAAAAAAATGTTGTACCTTATCTCCTCCTACACTGATATAATATTTTTGTTGTATTAAAACCGATATTATTTAATATAATTTTTTTTTTTTTTCAAACTTTTTTTTTTTTAATTTAATCAAAGCTTTGGGGTACGAGTTTACACTAAATCCGTGCAGGAGTAGACAATAAGTTGTTATAGTATTAGGCACATTTTAAAAATACATATTTTATTTGAGAAAAATGTTATTGCGTGGTGTTCAATGATTAGTTGTGTATTCAATCCTCTCCGAAATATAAGACGCTTTTTTTTTTTTCACTCTAAGAAATAAAACCCTGCCGATATTATTGCTGTTGTCGCCGTATTCTAGATCAATGACGTAGCCAGATGTCCGTCCTGCCCACGATCTTCCCGACTTGAACACGGTTTCTCTCCGAAATACCTTTTCCCTGTATAGGGGATTTTACTCAATGGCCCGCTTAAGAAGACACACCGGATTATGTCGGCTCTGTATATATCTATAAGGGGGCGACATAGCTTACGCAGACTGCACAAAACTCGCTTGGTTTTGATTTTAAACCAAAATCGCCCGTTGTAAAGAGGACAATATTTCGGAGGGCAAGTCGGTGCGTTTTTTCTAATTGTTTCAAATATAGAGTTCAATAAAAACGTCGTTTAGTCATTACGACGTTTTTTTTTTTTTTTTTTTTCAAACGACTGTAACTTTGCAAAAAATTAATTTTAATTTTCTCTCTCTCTCTCTCTCTCTCTCTCTCTCTCTTAGCGACGTCTGTGGCCCATAGCGATAACATTGCGTACGTACAATATAATAACGATAATAGTATAACTACGGCGCAATATATATATATATATATAATAGTAACGCAATTATATTATAATACCGAACGGAGAACGGGTATAGTTATTACCAAAAAAAAAAAAAGGAGAATAATAATGATATAATTTATAGGTGATAATAATTGTTACCCGGATCGTAAAACCTCGGAAAGGGGGTCCGTATTCGTAGCGCGCGCGCGCTCTATAGGCATACCTATAAAGCTATAAATACATAATAAAAAAAAAAAAAAATAAAAAATTGTATACGATAAATACGTTTACGTATATTGCCTGTGCGGTGTGTGCCTGGTGTACGAGCACGCGTCCGTTTGTCGGGCGATTATGTTTACGATCGCGATTTTTCTTTTCACCACAATCCGCCGCCGCCGCCGCCGGCCCGTGCACAATAATATATAAATTATATAATACGCCGTGTCGGTACCGTTACGGACGTGCGTTTTTATCCGTAGACCAGTGGTTCTCAACCGGGTGTCACCGGCCGCGTGTCACGCTCGCCGTGCGTTTTCATCCGTTGACACGGCGGGCCCGGCGAGTAGGACTGACACGAACGACAAAAACAAACGGAAAAACCCAAACGAATTTTCAAATATTTCCCAACAAAACCGCAAAGCATTAGCTACGATACAAACAATTTGCACCGCACTGGTATAAAGGCTCGACTACACCGAGCGAGTGTTTACATGCAGCTAGTTGACGAATTCACCAACTGCTAAGCAAACTCGCCCAGTGTAATCGCGTTCACAAGCCAAATAGCAGATTGTTAACTGTCTGCGAGTCGTGTTGAAAACCAGGGTTACTTTACTTGCTGGCGTTTGGGATTGTTAGCTAGTAAACTTAGACGCGTGTCATCATAGTTGATAGTGAACTAACTCCGAGTACCCGGAGGTACCCGGTTTCAATGTCTGCAAAATGTCGATGGAAATAGTTGGTACCGGAGTCATTGTTTTAGCTCATGCCATCAAAAAGGAGTTTAAAAAAAAAAGAAAAGAAAGAGCAGAGGGTCGTGTGGGTGAAAACACGGATAAACAAACGTGATATGTATGTATGTATGTTAAAAAATTTAAAAAACGTACTCGCAACACGTGGTTTTTACTCGCTAGACAGTTGGCTACTGAGCGAGTGGAAAGTTTTGCGTGTGATCATCACTATCGATGCACTAGCCGACTTGCCCGTTTCTGAACTCGCCCAGTGTAAATCGAGCCTTAACGGGCGATATACGTGGCAAAGGCACGCATGGTTTTGGTTTTAGAGTAAAATTACCTATTTTAAAAGATAAGAATTCTGAGTACAAGGCGGTGCGGTTTTAAAACGTAAAAACAATTGACTTTTCGAAATTGTATAGGACATTTAAAAAAAAACGTTGAAATGGTCGTTATTTCTAAACGTGTAAATGATTACAAGGTTAGTCAACCTATAAATTAAAATGTTAAATAATTCGTATTTTTTTTTTTTTTTTTGCAATCTTCCACCAGTCTATGGAATAACGTGGCTTTGTTTAGATTAAACGCAATTATAGTTTATTAAAACTAGTTTTAACGCGGTTCAACTAGTTAGTTGAAATGATATTTGGAAATTTACTAAAATTGCCGAATGAAGACGGTTTTTGTAATTTCGGTTACACGCCTCTTTTATTCACAAGTCACAAAACAACGGGTTACATTTTGAAGTCAATCGAAGACGTTGTAACTGATTAACCGTTACAAGTAACAAAAGTAACGTAACTACGATTACTGCCAATCCCTGGGTGTAATAAAGAGCTGCGACTAACTAACCACATGGGGATTATTAGCGACAAGTATTAGGTATATACTAATTACAAAGATCGGACGTGGAAGCGGCGACACGAATTTGTGACGAATTTTTGCGGGATCGTTCGATCGTTTCCGTGATGTTAGGAAAAAAAAAAAAAAAAAACAACAAATTTAAAAAAAAAAAAAAACCCGACAAGACCCCGAACGGTCGTTTTGGCATGCGTGTCCGCTGTTATTTATGAATCGCCGTCGCGTAATACTGTTGCAGTATATAAGTATATAAACAAGTCAATTTCGCATATAACGTGTATCCCGAAATCCGAGTTTAAAAATAATATTAGTAGTATAAATAATAGTAGTAGTTAAAAAATAACCGGTCGAAAACTATAATATGACCGGTTATACAATGACCGCGGTGTATATTATAATACCAGTAGTGAAGAATTAACAAAAACTAAATTGGAATCCTACTTGATTTTTAACCTACTTAACAAAGAAACGAGAAGGTTGTGTGTTCAACGCGTATGCTTTTTGTTAGTTTTTTTTTTTTGTATTTTTCTTGTTTTATTTTTTTTTTTTGTATTTTTCTTGTTTTTTTTTTTTTTTGTATTTTTCTTGTTTTTTTTTTTTTTGTATTTACGCGCATGACTCCGTCGCGTATTCGTCAATTTGAACGATTTGTTTTTTTGTTCGAAACTTTGAAACGGTGGTATCCAAGTGATCTAAATTAGATCTGAATCTGATCGGGGACTTAGAAGTTACGCCAGTTTAATAACTGGGTTAGAACGCATGTTGACCATCATTCGGTGCATTAGGGAGGTGATTTTTATGATTATCGTTGTAGTTTTTTAAAAAAAAAAAAAAAAAAAAAAAAAAAAAAAAAAAAAAAAAAAAAAAAAAAAAAAAAATAGGGGAAAATGTATACGGCAATAGCAGTTTCTTTGTTTTCGATTTTGTTTTTATTCGGTTTACAATAATCGTAGAGACTTGACATTTTCAGAGAGTATTAATATCAGCTCTTTCTTGACGTGGAAACATTTTTTTTTTTTTTTTTTAGTTTTAGTTTTTATTTGGTTTTATGCGGATAAAATTGTTTTGGCCGAACCGAAATACATGAAAATTGTACACGACGCTCATCATAAGTTGTTTTTTCTATAAGCGTTTTAAATAAAAATTTCGACGAAAAAAAAAAAAAACCCACGGCATTTCAAAACGTGCTTAACCGAACTTCGCTCAGAATTGTATTTCGTCGCGTACAGATATAAATAAAATTCCTCCGAGTATCCTTAATGCCTTGCCGGTTTCTCAACTACAACAGTGACCCCGCCCATTGTGCGCGAGCAGTATCCCGGCTTTTTATTTTTTTTTTTTTTTTGTCGGTTTTTCAAAAAAAAAAAAAAAATTGAAGGATTTTATCGTCTAATTTATATATATATATATATATATTTTAATACAAGGATATTATATAAAAAAAAAAGGGGGTAATCGAACGCATAAAACTAGATACGAGGTCGCGAAACCGCCGGCGACGACGCGTATAGCGTTCGCCAGTCCAAGTATATTCGCGTGTGTGTGTTTTTTTACACACGTAAGTATGTAAGTTTGTGTGCGTGTGTAAGCATGTAAGTTGTGCGTTTGTAAGCGTGCGTTGTTCAACCTCCGTGACGAGGACTTCTAGGACGCGAACCCGGCGGACGTTGTATACGTATAGCCGGCGTTGTGCGAGTGCGAGTGTGTGTGTGCGGACGACGAAAATTAATTCAATTATTTATAATAAGCGATTTCTATTCAAAACGACGACGTTTAAATGGTAAAACGTCATACGCGCGCATATATAATACACGAAATCCAATACGATATTATACAGGGTGATCGGCCCGAACCAGCGCAAGACCGCTCTTCGTGATCGGGTTTTTTTTTTTTTTTTTTTTTTACCGCCGTTAATTCCGCGCCGGCGTTTGTTTTACGTACGGCGACCCCGTAGAAAACCCCCCCAAAAAAAAAAAAAAACAAACCCGGCAAATGGACGGAGCGCGCGGGCCGCTTAAAATACTCTCGTCCTCCGTCTATATATATATATATATATATATATAAAAAAAAAAAAAAAAACCGACAATAGTTTAAAACCGTAACGTTCCGTCTATGTGTTTACGGTGTTTTCAATACCAGGGCAGTCGTTTGAAAATCGAAATCCGGTAACGGTGTTTTCGCCCGTAATAATACCCGACCGTGTAGGGCTGCGTTCAATTTTCTCTAGTAAAAATAATAAAAACTTCATGCTTAGCTGAGTGCCTTGCGGAATACAGATCACCCTGTATAGGAACCGCAATATATTACTATTATACGCGTATAATAATAATAATAATAATAATATAATATTACATATATTATTATCATCGTAGTCGTTTTAGCCTATGGGAGATTAGATTTCGGTTCTACGCGCGTAGTTGTGTATAATTTATAATATATAATATAGTCGCTGTGTTTCGTCGTATATTATTATAATTGGGGCAGATATTGGTACAAGCGCTGAAATCCCATTAAATATGTATGGCCCGTAAATATTACCAGAGTATGTATGATGTAAATGAAAAACGGAAAATGGAGATTTCGTTCCGGTATTAATCAATAAAAATGTGTTTAAAGTTTTCACTCTCGGCGTTAAAAACGTATATATTATACCAAAAAAAAAAAAAAAATATTACGATAAATTAACATAAACCCTCACAGCACGCGGATACCTCCAGGGCAAGGTCATAAGAATGCCTTTAAGCACTCGCCACCGTAGCGGTCTATAGACTTCCTAATGTCCGAGTTCGGATCGTCCCCGGGCATAGGCGTAGCCAGGTTATTAGTACGGGGTAACCGGAGCGGAGACAAACACTTTTTACCAAAATATCTCATTTATCATGCACGGGTGCAAGTTTAAAGAGTTAGATAATTATATCTAACACAAACGGTGGTGAACAAATCGGTAAGTTTTCATCAGAAAATCTTCGCTCTAACAAAAATTGCCTTTCTAATGTATCAAGACTATAAAGACGGGCTAACCTAACCGAAAATAAATTTTATAATAATCGAAATCTGACATAAAAGACGACGACGAGGTTCGAATCGGCAACAATCACGAATGATTTCCTAAACTGGCACGCTCTCCGTCGGGAAATGTGTCCGCGATGGCAAAACCGAAACAATGATGGATTGGGAGAAGGAATTAAGACAACTGGGGGATAGATCATTTTAGCGAAATAACTCGAGGCAGATGGACACGAAAGCGAGTTTGTTTCGCGGCAATGGGTTTCGAAAACCGTTTGAAGAAGATGATGGGGAGGAAGACGATTATTATAACATAAAACGTCGGTCCGTAAATCGTCAGTCGATCAAACGTCGTCGTAATAGATGACGAAGGTTTTTTTTCTCCCCCATCACGAACAACACCTCTCAACAACCCTCCAGTTTATTGCAATGCGGGAATATCAAAAAAATAAAAATAAAAATGTCGTTTTTTTTTTTTTTTTTACAGGCCGTAAACAAGAATACTGGTCATAAATCTATATACACGTCACGCGTATAAATTCGCGTGCGCGAAAAAGAATTATTGTTGATTTTCATAAATATTTATCGTTTCGTAAAATACGCGAAATATTTCATAACTATTATTTTTCAGTAAAAAAAAAAAAATCCAATTAAATTATTACAATGCTATAGAATTTCGCGCCGGTATTAAATCTCGGGCTATTACGATAATTATAATATATCATTGTAGACTATACGTATTCCTTTTTTGAGATGAAAAACGAGATTTTTTTTTTTTATTATTCGGTTTTAATTGAACGAAGTAAAACACGTACGATTTTGTATGGCTCTCGGGCGTATTATTGCATACGACAATTACCTATTTAGTATAGTTTGGAAAATTATCCAAAAAAAAAATGTATTGCCATATAAGCGCGCGAGTAATGACTTATCAGCAAAATTCTGTGTGCATAAGATAACGAGAGATTTTGATCCAGTTTTTAGGGGGGCATTTTAATCAATTTTGAAGAAAAAAATTAAATTTTCTAACCGGATCCCCCTTCCCAAAAAAAAACCTAATCAAAATGAACCGCCGGGTCAAAATGTCATCTTAAACGTGCACAATATAGCCTGTGTTGGGGGAAAAAACCAACATTTTCGTCTACAAATTTTAGATAAATATAGCAATCAAAGATTTACTAATGTTGAAAGATAAATTTCTAGATAACATAAAAAGATAATAATGATAGGTTCGTGAAAAGTACCAGGAGCCCCGGCGGTAGATCTTATAATATCCAACTATTGGAAAGACTTGTGCGGGACTTCAAGCCGAATTTGTTGGCGTTAAAACCGCCGTCCCGCCATCAAATCCCGCTAAAATATCGTTGATCCGAAAATCTGAAGAGGGGAGTACAATTGATATGAAGGGCCTCTGACAATTCGATATGTACTGGTGAAGATCCCACCCGGGTACGTTGAAAAACAACCGAGTCACGGCCATTTATTAAAATTCCTTAATTTGTATGTTTTACAAAACATAAGGGCATTTTAAGGAATTTTCGAAAATTTGCTTACCAGTAGACTGACTGGCTAGGAGCCGACGTCGACAAATTCCGTTCGGGCCGCCGTATTGGTTATGAACACCTGTTGCCGGGCTGACGGCGGTCGGTATCGACACGAGCTAATTTTATCGATGTTAGCCTTTATTATATTTGTGGCTACAACATTATTGGCGTCCCAAAATTTACATTATCACGTGCCATTTATTCGTGGCCAGCACGTGCCTCCTGGGTACTAGTTATTCAGTTCAATACCTTTTTTTTTTTTTTTTTTTTTTTATATATATAATACAAAACTAGATCCGTGATGAACAAATAGAAATAAAGAACTTTTGACGAATGATGATATACCAATAAACTTAGTATCTACGTTTATAATTGCAAAAAAACAATTACGACGATATTTCGATTTTATCTTGATAAAACATGCAAGTGTGTCGTTATCCAGATATTATCGTTTAGACGATTTTATTTATCTAAACACTCCCAGCATTGCATAATACAGTAATACCGTCCATTGTAAACATAAACATACAAACGATTTTTGTGAAGAAAAAAAAAAGAAGATTAGTCACGTGTTAGCTGTAATCCTATACATAAAATAACTAAACCGGACGTTTACGTTTTGGTTTAATTCCAACAATGATTTATTATTAGTGTGACTCGTACGCGAATACCCTGTTTCGCTGTAGCGTACGAACGATAAATCGAATTTCCCCGGCAACGCGATTTTTTTTCACGTACACTCTACGCAGGTGGTGTCCTGAAACGATATATGTGAATCACGCGATTGACAAAAGAAAAAAAAAAATCGGTGGGCAAGTCGTAGATATACAAAAAAAAAAAATAATAAATAATTAAAAATTGATACAGAGTGGGTGAATAAATACTCGCCTAACAAAAATAGACGTGTGGGGTTTTAAAAAATCGATAAGTTATCCAACAAAAAACAACTAAAATATTAATTGTACTCTGATATTAAGACTTTTATTGACTCAAGTGGGTATCCCATGTTAAGCCGCGTGCCCGTTTTTTTTTTTTTTTTTTATACGTTGAAATGATATCCAAGCAGTGGCGTGCTAACAACAGTTTTATTGGTTTCCTTCTGAAGGGGTGTTGATATTAAAATAAAAATATCAGTTGAACTCTGCCCGTTCGATCCACATCTATGCTGTTTGTTATACATATAATTCTACGCCGTGTAACAAATTAATGTTGGTGCTTTTTATCGTCGAAAATTCTTTATTTAACAATAGTTTACTATGTTATACAGCACACTGCTGTCCGTTATGCGGCGTTTTCGGCCCATATTTCGTCCAACACTTTTCCCACGTCAATTTGAATATCGCAAAGTATGCTTATTCGCGTTGCCAAAACTATGAAGTCTAATATAGAAATCGTTATATAGATGATTACACCTAACCCACTTAACCCACGAACTGCACAAGACCGGGTTCAACTACACCTTCCCCCCCTTCCCCCCGGGGAAATACGCTTTTGCGCTCATGTGAAACTTTGTAATTTTCGCCGACAAATAAACGTAAAACCATTGGGTAGACACGCAGTATTTATTTTTACAAATAATCGCAAATAACTATTGAGAAATGAACCCAGTCGAGCAAGTAAAAAATTATTTAATAGGCTTATTATTGGCGTTTAATTTTTTTTTGTTTTTTTTTTTTAACTAATATTATTACCCGCATGCCCCCCCCCCCCCGCCAGCTTTGACGATATCCGGTATACTTACATTGCGGACAAGCGGCGCCGCGTATTGAACAAATTAATAAACGCGTCGGGCGATCGACTCGTTTAATATTCGCGTCACGCCTACGACGCCGTGCAGATGTTTCAATCGCGATTGTACGGACAATATAATTACACGTCCACGTGACCGTTTACGCGACACGGTGTCGCGTGAGCCGTCCGAGAAACGAATCGATTTGCGGACAACCGAACGCGGAGGTGTTCGCAACGACCAATCAAAAGACCGACATTTCACTGTCGTAGACTTAGTAGTAGTCTAAAAGAGCCAAAGGGCTTTTTAGCGTTGGGCTTTTGGCAATGCGTCTGCGGGCCTGGTAAAATGTCGGTTTTCCCACTGCGGCCTCTAAGACCAACTACCGAACCACATGCGCGCTTCGCTTAAAACGCGACCCTCCGCCAACGGCCGTGCCGACAATCCAATACATTTTCCCATATTCTATTTGTGTCGCGTCTCTCTTTCTCCCGCGGTCTTTCCGCCGAAGACGCCGTCTCCCCGAAGGTCTGACGAATCCCGTTACACACAACGTCCCTACCAAATATCGTCCCGGGGATCTCTTTACACGCGGGGCCCCCCCCATTATCGTCTTGTCTTTTTGATCTCTTCGCCATTGTGTCTGGTCCGCTGTCATACGATAGGTGTCCCGGTTGTGCGTTAAATCCCTTCGGTCTTTGTGCCACGTGGATTTCGGACAAACGCGGAAAATCCAACATTCCAACGTAAATATCTTCAGTTCGCCCGTTTTCCCGTGCACCCGCATACGCTGATCTCCTTGGATCCGGCTCGCTAGTTGATCGTAGACGAGCTTTGTGCCTTAAATTTCTATGCGGGTTTTTTTGGAATGTGGTAAAATTGCGTCACCTCGCCTTTGTTAAACTTTAAAGTTTCTCGAATTCGCACGTTCCCGTGTAAAGTAAAATAAAATAAGAAACGGCGGCGAAGCCCGGGGAGCACAATAGTACGAAAAATGGCACACATCTCATTTGCAGCAGTGGACACCAAGGCCCGCGCAGTAGTCGTGTGTATATTATAATAACGTATAGTATTTCTATACGGTCCTATTAAATACTCGTTTTGAATGCTAAAACATAGATTTTTATTATATATATATATGTACGTGTGTGTGTGTGTGTGTGTTTTTTTTTTTTTTTTTAGTCTGATAGTCGGTGGTGTATTAAAAAATTTAATTTAAAAAAAAAAAAAAAAAAAAACCACACACAAACACACACATTGACGATTATAATGATTTCTTTTTTGGCACTACACGCCGGATTTATGTACACATGTATTATATATATATGTATGTGTGTGTGTAGTGGAACACAAAAGCGAAAATATTTTTTCGGGAATAAATTAGAACCGGCCGCCGCCATTCATTCATTCATTGTTGTTTGCAGCACGGCAGAGCATTTCCAACGTCTGCGGCCCGGGTGATAACCGCTGGTGTTGAATGAACAAGTAGACTCGAATAATAATAAAAATAATATTACGACGATGAAATACGATAGCCCCGAAAATTTTATTATATTAGGTATTTGAATATACAAAACACACGACGACTCAACGATCCGGCGGCGTTCGGACATTCCATTCGGCCGGCGGCGGCGGCGGAGGCAGTCAAAAAAGTTAAAATATTGAGAAGTTGTCCGTTTCGTTTATTTATTATTCTCCGGATCGCTCGCGGATTTTCGTCGTCGGTTTTTTATTGGTTTTTTTTTTTTTTTTTTTTTTTTTTTCTATTGCCTACCGTCGTCGTCTCGCACGTAATATAGTATACGCGCACAAATACAATGCTACAATATAATAATAATAATAATAATAATAGATACGTGTTAGATTCTCGTGCACTAACCCGGCGCTGGTGTAGGTACTCAAAACGGTATATGCATCCGACGAGACGGGTTGAACGGAGGGGAAACGATAAAATCGTCCTAATCGGGCATAGGTATAGATAAATTTTTGATTTTCGGGGGGGAGAGTGTTGGCTTTCAATTGTTTTTAATAGGCTAACATGGAAAAATAAAATGCCGAGTGAATATTTGCGCAGCGCCTATAAATATATTAACTAATAAAGACTTTTAATATTATTAAATACATGATATTATTATTATTGTTTTTTTTTTTTTTTTTCAAATTACCATAAAAGTAAATGTAATCTGTGCCCTATGAATATTGAAAAGGGCTAAACCAGTTGGACGGTCTTGGCCCATAGTGTTCCTAACGTAATGTCTTTAGACGTTTCGACGTTGAAAATTATCGTTGTGCACTTGCAGTGGATACAGGAAGTGGTCAGTATACTGACACTGTCTGGTCGGAATCCGACGGAAAAACGACGTGATGCCGTAAATCGGTAAACCGTAATGTCAAACACGATGATAAATTATTGTATTTTATTTAATTTAAACAATTATTAGCGGTCCGTATGCGGTCGCCGGTCGACAACAGTAAATCTTTTCAAGAAAATATGAGATTTGCCATTTTGTCCATTAGAGGAGGTACCTATGTAAATTCTAGTTCCCATACTACGAGCCCATTCCAGGGGCACCGCGGACCATAAGAAAAATTAAATATATATTCTCACAATAATCTAAACCTAAACCCAAGTATCTAAGCGAAGAATGAATTTGGTTTTACTGTGATGTGTGCATTTATTTTTCGGTCCGCAATAATTAACTTTTCCACCAGATATCTGGAATCAATCATCAACATAACCAAGAGATACTTACTAGCAAACGTTTTCAATCGATTTAAACGTGATTTGATAAATTGTAATTTTATTAACTTGCAACTACAAAATGAATTACAATTGGATACATGTTTTTAACGCATTTTAACTGAAATTTGTACATAAAACAATAAACACAAAATAGATAATTTCAAATAGCATATATTATTATAACACAAAAAATGCCAGAATGTTTTTGAATCCGTACCACTCTTAGGTATTCGCATGCGAATGTAGGTGTTTGGCGAAAGTTACAGGTCTCTGCGAATATTTTATAACTGAAACAAAAACAAAAAAGAATCGAATATAACAAAAATGTTATTTACAACATTGTTTTCCCCCATTATCCGGAAAACTACTATGGAAATCTAAACGAATTACCTCGTCACTAACCGAGACAACATTCTCTACAAGAAACCGCCCGTGAAGTGGACGGTCGGAGTCAGATTTCTGGTGGAAAAGTTGTCAACAGACACGGGGGGGGGGGGAAGGAAAAAACACACTCCGTGTAGTAAAACCCAATATATCTTATTTTACGCCCCAGAATCCATAACTGACGGAACAAATATTAATAATTATCGCAGACGTATGCAATCGTATACACGTACGATACTGACAACGGATAAAACAACCGGATATAATTTAGTGTGCTCCGACATTGCATATATATTGTATTTGTATGTTTCCTATGACAAAGACGATACTTACGTATTATTATCACGTGTCCTAAATCCCGGGTAGCCGAAAACGTGTACACTACAAATCACGTATGCGACGGTCGACATTTCGGAATCCGTTAAAAATAAGAGATATAACCCGAATCGTATATTAGGAGATATAGGAGCGGGACTTGATGCCGGGGCATCAAGGATTGCGGTCATTCTCGAAGTTTACAGAAGTAATTTTATACAGAAAACAAACAACGTTTGCGCGGTAAACTTGTATATACGTGATATAAAAGCGTTAACCCAATTGTTAGAAATCTGTATTCGTTTTTAGAACTTTAGACGCTGACCAAAATGCATTTTACGGAAATCAAATCGTCACCGCCATCAAATCTATTTCGTTTTTAATGTACTTATATATCACTTAATCACTTATAGATTTTCGACCAGCTCTGAATTTATATGAACGTCCCGTTCCGGAGGGTGTGTGTGTCGAGACGTATCTTGTGTTGGGTTATCCGCTTCGCCGTCCTTCTGGATTTGATTTCCGTTAATCGTTCGTAAATCCGCACATTTATGTACCGTACAAAAAGCCGTTAAACTGTGCAGAGTGAAAATTTTGTTGTTTTTTTTTTTCTGACCACTTGTTTGCCGCCAGCCGTTTTTTACACGCTGACGAATAATTGTCCGTTATCGAAATAATACTATATCCGTGATCCGGCATCGTCAGACCGGCCGAAGACAATGGCCGACGAAATGTACAAAATTCTAAACGAATTATAATAATGTAAAAGTTAAAAACTGCATATTATTCGTCCGAGCGCAGAAATAAAACGTCTACTCTTTCCATATGACAACCGAAATGTCCGCGTTTCAAAGTCGTCCTGTATTTTCCACTAAATAACTAAACTCGTATATTGGCATTAGTCGTTTAGCAGTATGTTGAGACAATTTAATTGTTTGCCTGGATAGGTCCGTTGAAAATAGACCGGACATACTTCGCACCATTAATAGTTGCCGGTGGGAAGTTGAGAAGGTATAGTTGGGTAATTTATTGATTACATACCGAAAGCAAAAACGATCCGAGCGGAGGTCTAGCTCGAGCGGGCGGTAGTAAACCGATATAAGCTTATAATAGTACAAGTCGTGTTTCCCCCCCCCCTTTATATCCCAGAAATCGACAGAACTATAAAACCGATGTGTTGTCGTTTTTTTTTTTTTTTATAAAGAGTGCCGGGAACCTAGGAAAAACAACCCAAAATAAGTATCTCTAGTAGATAAACTGTTGAGAATTTCAACAAAATAAAAAATGTATCATATGAAGTATACCGCCGGGCAGAAATGTTCTAATTTTGCGTCAATTGAAGTACGGCTTGAAAAAAATCCGAATATTTTCACTAAACCGAAAAAATGGCGTCTGGGGTGGAAAAAAAAAACACATACGCTTATAGCTAATAGCCCTGGTAGCCTCGCTCCATCGCTACACTCCGATTCTTAAAAACGCAATCAAAAAAAATTATCGAATTTATATTGTTCGGATTTCTCGTCAATGTCAACGTACAATAATTAAAATATTTTTTATTTTTTTTAACGTTTTTTGAAAAGAAAAAAAAAACCAAAAAAGCTTCTTTATTATATCGAACGGTAAGTTCCGCGGTGTAAATAAAATAATAGTTCAAAAATATTTTTATTAGTCGAAAAACTCGTACGGTAAAAATAACTTTAAAGTATATGAATTCGCTGGTTAAGAATTCTGTTCGTGGCTTTTTACAAATTGTTTTAATTGATAAGTCTTGACGAATAATTCAATCAGTTTTTAATTTTTGTATTAACTTGTTTTTTTTTTTTTTGCTCGAAACATGTTTTACAGGAAAAACTCGTAGTGTGACCCGATTTCGATCAAATATTTTCGTCGGTAAGCGAAGAACTTCCTACAGGACGCATTACCCTTCCGTTATTTGGGATTATGTAATAAAAAACCCATAATAAAATTAGTTAAAAAAAAATAAATTGTTGCGCAGCAAGCTTTAGAAAAATATGCAAAGTGCATCGAAATAAACGCTCTGTATAAATTCCGGGCGCCGTATGATTAAAAAAAAAAAAAAAAAAAACAAAAAACAATATAAAACATTCAAGGTCTAACTTTATCGTTTAGAAATATAACTTTCTAAATCAAAGTCCCGTAAGAAGTCTTCCTCTTTCCAACTAAATAAAAAACATGAACGGAATCGGTTCGCTCTACGAGGCGTGCGAGTTTTTCCAGTATATCATGTTTTTTTAGCAAAAAAAAAAAAAAAACGTGTAGCACGCAGACCCCGCAGTCACGTACATATGAAATGTTATATCATATTGCGACATTTTTTTTTCTAATCATTTTATTGACGTACTTACATAGATTTTTCTCCCACTTTTTTTTTTTTTTTAGTTATGTAATTGCTTTCCATTCGATTTTATTTCTATTTTTTTTTTTTTTTTTTTACACGTTTAAGTTCTGTAAAACTTTTGTTAGAGAAATGTTACGATCGTCGTATACGAGATAAACGGACTGTCATATAATTTTACTTTTTAATACACCTATTACATTATATATAACACACGGGACGATAATAAAAAAAAAAAATATTAAAAAAAATTGACATTCGATTAATCGTAAAATTAACGATCGATAGCCGACCGCCGCCGAGAAAATTCGTTCGAACAAGGTTCGCGCTAAAAAAAAAAAAAAAAAAGCACTTAAATTTTTATTTTTATTGTTACACATACATATTTTTTTTTAAATTTATGTACGTAATGTAATGCATATTTTTTTTTATTATGAGATTAAGTATTATGCCTATCGGTATAAACACAGTAATTGAAAACTCACGACACTGGGACTGATTTATGGTCAATAGAGCCAATATGTAAAATACATATTTAATTTGTCTCGCGGGTGAAAAAGACAAAAAAATGATGACACGGGTACCTACATTAAAAAAACGCGGTAATAAGATTTGTCGAGTTATGACAATTTTCGCGATAAAATTCCGATAGTTCCGATTGTCACTAACTAATAAACTACTGAAAATCGTATTGATTACGAAAGAATTCCGGTAATTTTATGAAAAAGTTATAATGGATCCGTTTAGTAATATCGTTGCTAATATTCAGCCAACAAAACGATTATCGGTCATAAGTTTTGTTAAAATAGGCACGGGTTGGTTTAGTAATTTGTTTACTAAATCAATTGCAACTGTACCGTTAAAATGGCATAGTTTGAACTAACAAAGTATTGCGTTTGGTAGTTTTATCAAATACACGGACGATTTTTTAAGGGAAACGGCTTCAGTCGAAACCGGCTACTTTACAAGAGAGACGAAAACAAATATGTATTCGATGAAATTGAACTCTTTTTTTTTTTTTTTTTTTTTTGAATCCGGCCTTTAAATTACCGTCGTCCGATTAAATATGGAAGAAGAATATCGTGCGGTTTGTTCGCGGCGATTATAATTTACTACATCCCCTCCCATTTAAAAATGTTCGGGCACGACGCCACTGATTGTCGTGGATATTATGTAACGTTAATATATTGACGACTCTCTATTTCACCAATCGCCTTGAATATTAATTTTGGATAAACCAATATAAAAACTATACTGCTGGTGGCCAACACTTGAAAATCATTCGACATATTTATCGGATGCGATAAAATTATAAATTCATCGAATTCGACTGTTTGAGGCCTATTCTCAAAACGAGTGTCGATGGAATGTTTCGCATAAACCACCACTATGGTAACAATAATAAACACATTTCAATACAATATTCTAACCTCGAAATGTAAATATGATTACTGATAAACAAATAATTCGTGTTAAACTGATAACTACCACGGGACAATCCAGGCAGTGGCCGTAGGAATCCGTTAAAAAAAAAAATATATATTTTAACCTAACCTGACCTAACCTAAAAACTATTTTTTTTTTTTTTTATATATATTAAACATGGACCCCAACTTGTGATACTTCAATAAAACGGCGAAATGTAGTGCTATCAAGAACTACGAGACAAATTAATTGAACAACGAGTATCGTTACGTTAATTATTAGGTAGTAACCGGACATTTTGATCAGTTTTCTAAAAAAAAAAAAAAAATTGTAATTTTCTAACCGGATCGATAAAATCTCATCACTTTTCAAGAATACAAAAACATCTTATATGTTAAACTCAGCCGATAAAAATGTATCACAATTGATTATCAAAATATAATAGAATTAATATTATGTTGAATTTAACAATTGCATTATATCACTTGTAGGAATGTAAAATGTTTTTTTTTTTTTTATGAATTCAATACACTGTCAAATACATGCGATGTATTTTCTTTTTTTTTTTTTTAATCGATATTTGAGTACACGATTAATTCTACCGATATTTACCATAGTATCTTTGTCGGTTTCGCCTATAAACTTTCTTAATCCGACAATATATTTTTCAGACTAACCCAACATAATTATTGTTTTAAACGTTCACCGTTTTTAACTATTTGTTAATAAACGAAAAATAAACGTTATCCTACTCGTAGCAAATTTACGTTGGGTGTATTTTTATCAAATTGAATTTTACTCCGGGTTAAGGGATAGATTTCGAAACCGGACGGTCGAAAATCAAATTGTTATCGAAGTATACGCGAACACTACGGGAATACTACGATTACTCTTAGAAATCGTTCGGGATTACGGAATAAATGTACGTATCAGACTGTTACGGAGTATCTACAAAATCATCGAAAAAAAAACTATAAAGGCCGTTTAGATGCCACGCAAAAAAATAACTCCTCGTGTATAATATAATATACAATAATAATAATAATAATAATAATTCTTTATTTACGGTAGGAATATTTCAATTTTTTTTTTTTTTTTTTTATTATTATTATTTACAACGTAAAACATTAATAAAAATACTATTGGGGGGGTGGGGGGGGCGGTAACAAACTAATTTAACAAACTCGAGAAATCGATAATGCATAAATACACAATTTATACGTTTTAACGGCGTGCGTAACGGACTTGTTTAAAATCTGAACAGTAAATTCGTTTATAGATGTATTAAACGAAATCCATATTAACCCAACCGTTCGGAACAAATGTGCGTGGGAAATTTTAGTGTTTTTTTTTTTATATATATATATAAATTGTTTCAAGTGTTTACGATATTCGTGATCATGATAACGTTAAAAAGAAAAAAAAAATATAAATAAACTTAATACGGGCACCCGGCAGAGTCGAAATAATATTAGGTACGCGTTATAAATCGTGTATCAACAATAATTATTATTGTCTTTATTTCATAAACTTTTCGTAATAGGAAATATTTTTTTTATGTAAATACAGATTTAGATAATCGACCGGTTTTTAAAAAAAAAAAAAAATTGTTTTTTTTTTTTTTTTTGTTAGTGTTTGCGGTCGTATATTATAATATGACTAATAGGTAATTCTGTTTGTTGAGCCGCGGTTTACTCGTACGTAATATTATAATTTTCATATTATACACGAATCGCGCTCGTCTTCAGGTTTTAATAAAGTGTAAATATCGATGAATACATACATATTATACGTATACATTGTAGGTAATCCGTCACTTTTAGATTTTTCGTCGACTCCTTTCAACTCTTTATTTTTCTTATACAGATACGGGCAATCGTTAAAGCGGCTACACATTTATTGTTCACATTGAATTAATGCGTTCAAGACCGACTAACCGAGGCGTCTAGTAACGTACTCGAGTCACGTCTACACTCTAGTATCGAAATCAACTGGTGTAGTACCTGCCTAATATTTTACCAACGATAAAATTATGTTAAACTTGTACGTTTCGTAATTGACATACGAAATCAAAGCTTTGAAATACACGATCGTCGTGTATTTATACCATATAATAAAGATAGGACGCGGTTTTAGATGTACGAACTGGACGCTGATTTTCAAAAAAAAAAAAAAAATAACACAAAAAATGTTCTATAGCTTCCTAACGTTACAGGCCACAAATATTTTCATTTTTTTTTTTTTTTTTTTCCATTACCGTCGCTATGGGTTTTCCGATGTATATTAATCAACAATATCGACAATATAAATTTATTTACAAGTTTTTAACACGCGCCTATCGGCAGTGGCATGTTTGTATACGGGACAACTGTCCCGGGCCGCTGATTTTTTTTATGGAGAACGTTACGAACAAAATGTTAACAATGTTAACTTTACATATTAAATAAGTTGTCTTGTACAAATTATGGGGAATAAAGTGGTTGAAACAATAATTGGTAGTAGAAATTGGTCCCTTTCCGTGCACTGAAAATAATTAAGTCATACTATTTAAAACGCACAGTTACTGAAGTAACCTTAAACAACTATACGTATGGTAAAGGTTGGAGCAGAATCGGTTAATCATATTGACTATGACCAATTGATAGCTACAAAGGATCGACTCATAAAATGACTCGAATAATAAATAAACTCGTATATTGTGTTATAGTGTGAAATCAATAAGACAACAATAACCCCAAAAATCGTCTAAATATTTGAAGGTTACCTAACCATCCTTGGAGTGGATGAACATAACCTTCTTTTTTTTTTTTCGGCCGGAAACGCCGTGAGGCACTACTTCGGGAGGCGGGTCGCAGTCATTTATTGAAAATGAAAAATACAATTAATTAATAAGTAAAAATCCCGTTTTCCCCTAAGGCGGGGCGGGCTCACATAAAAATTACAGAACAACATTTCTTGCCCGTGGAGATGGGCAGTAGCCAGGCCGAAGCCCACTTGCTGCCCTCAAAGGTTTTAGGGGGGAACTTCCTGATGGCCTCCCGGCCGGCGGTCTAACGACTACGGAGCCGCTGTCAACGACGGCGGCGATGCGCTTGATGAAGGCGCACGCCGGCGACGTCGAGGGCTTGGCGCTGCCGTTCTGCCGACTCCTTCTCCACGATGACGTCTTCAGCCGAGTCGACCACCTAACCTTCCCAATGGTCCGGGGACTCCAGCGTGAGCGACACCAAGTCGCCCGGTTCGAACGGACCGATCCTCCGGACCAGGCGCTCCCTATCCCCGTCAAACGCCTCGCAGCGCATCAGGGTATGGATAGCGTCGTCCTCCGCCTCGTTCTCCTCACTGGGAAATCCGCAGTGAGAACACCCGGGAGACGGAGCTCGCCCGATCCGGTGAAGGAACGAGTTGAAGCATCCGTGCCCCGTCAAGGATGAACATAACCTGGGTACCAAAAAAAAAAAAACTGCTCGGGGTGCGGGCAAAATCCTTTGTACGCCATTGCCTACCCGAAAACCGCATCCGCGAGAGTATTCCTCAAGTATAAGTCGCGTAGCGCTACAAACAAAAATCGTTAATGATTTATGGAAAAATCGAGGAGGAAGTCTTTCAATGCTGATTGGATGTGTGAAATTAGGCAGCGAACGACACATTCAGATCGAATACGCCACCTATATCGCTATTATTTGACGCATCGAATGGGTGTTAACCGCGCCTTTAATTACCGCCCGAAAATTGATTATTTAAATATTTTCGAACCGTGCGTGCGGTGATAAATGTTTGTATTCGTTGCAATGATAAAAAAAAAAAAAAACATAAAAAAAAGAACGGAACAGCAGGGACTTGGACTGGACTTGGTTGCGCTGGTGGAAAAGTAACACTTTACCCGGGCTTTGCCCGTGCACAGTATCGAATGAAAACGAATTTATTAAAACGACAACGTGATTCCCCGTGAATCAGCTTACTGATTTTTTTTTTTTTTTTTTCAAGTGTGTCACCTGTGGGCGGCTTCTCCTTCATGTCATCTGACAGTAACCTAAATTATTAGCACTTAAGCTTATTATACATTATTTGTATAGATTGTTTAAATTCAAATAAAGGAGAAAAAAAAAAATGTTTATTTTTAATTCGAACAGTGTCATATTTAAATATGTACGGTGGGAGAAATTCCGGGTATAAACTCCGGCCGGAATTATAAGGAGGCGAAAAAATGAAGACAACTTGACAAATATAATAACATTTCCTTACAATCTTGAAAGGCTAAACCCCTCCCAGTTTTATTGGAAAAAAAAAAAAAATTAAAAAACACGCCGCTGCTAATAAAATGACGGCCGGGGGTGGGTGTTATTAAAAAAATATAACTGCGCCGGCTTTAGAAAAACCACCGGGCGGGCGCCAACGACTACTTATACTACTGTTTTACTATACTATACCGTATAGTAATATTACAATTATACAAACACCGTTTTTTGTTGCTGTTGGTTGGTGTTTTTTTTTTTTTTTTTTTTTTTTTTTTTAGACCGCCTCTGTCGTACGGTCCGGGCGAGTGGGGAATTTCGTCGGACAGCCGTCGACGGCCGAATAAAAATAGCCGTGTCCCGGAGATAACAAACGACTCGACGCCTACTCGTCTTTTTTTCTTTTTTTTTCTTCTTTTCCTCCCCTGATCCCCTACTCCTCATTTGTGCGTGTGTGTGTGTGTGTGTGTACAGGAACGCGGCACAAAAAGAGGAGATAGTCGAACGCATTATCCGAGCTAAACAAATAACGTTTATAACAGCAAAAGGGCACACTATATATATATATATATGATAAAACATTGTATTATTATTATTCAAGCGTCAAACGATATATTATTATTATTAGTATAAAAAAAAACAAAAATGTACACACGCATATTATGTATTGTGCTGTAGACATATGTTCGGAATACAATGCCATATATATATATATATATAAAATAATTATGGAAGCGAAACCCGGACGGTTACCGATCGATCGCATATTTGTTTTATAGGTTATGTTATTATCGCCTCCCCGCGACACACTATCGCAGCGCGATTTTCTCGCCGGTTTTTTTTGTTCTAAGTAATACGACTAAAATGCAAATGGATTTTTTTTTGGCGGTATCGCGACCTACCGGGGAGAACACTCGTTCCCCCGTAGGCGCATCGTTTGTTCGGCAAAACTACAATTGTATTATAAATAAATAAGTCCCGTTTACCCCGGCGGGCGGGGCGGGCTCGCAGTGATCGTACAGTGGCGTTTTGTGCAGCATTAGGGCCGACACCCTAAGTACCTAGGCCAGCGCTAGTCTAGGGTTCCTCTTCATCCCTCGTCCACAGCACCTCCTCGATGAAGTTGCTTGTTTATAAAGCTCCTTTCTTTGCCTCCGCCAGCGGTCGCAGTGGAAGAACGCGTGGTCCGCGTTGTCCACGGGGGCCTGGCAGTCGTGGCACTCCGGGGTGCCCAGCCTCCCGATCCCATGCAGGTACTGGCGGTGAAGCAGCCGTGACCTCATAGGAATTGGTGTTGCCAAACTTCCTGGACACCCAAGGCGCCACCTCCGGGATCAGTCTTCGGGTCCAGGCCCCGGTTTCGGCCCGTTCCCACTCCTCCTGCCACTTCCGCAGCGTTTCCGCCCTTATCTCCTGCGCCTTTGGGAACTCCTGGCCGTCCCTCTTCGCGTTGTACGCGGCTGCGCGCTCCGCCGCCCTCATCAGCAGTCGCCGCTTCCTCTGCTTAGAGCCTCCTATGGGTTGGGCATCACGACTAAAATGTAACTAAAAGCGACCAAGCGACTTAGATACATAAACATTTTGATTATCGGCTTTAAGCTAGGTAATTTTTTTTTTTTTTTTTTTTGAAATCGTAAACCGACAAAATATAACGTTTACTGGGGGATGTCTGACTCGGACAAGTCGGATAATATCGACAAAATTAACATTATCGGTTCGGGATATCTATAATTTTTTATTTTTTTATTATTATTATTATTAACATTAACCGATTAACACCGAGTCCTGTGTAGTAGAGCGGAGCGCTGAAGGGATACGAACCGCGTAGGAATATCTGGGCTGGAATGATGAACGATCAAATATATCTGTTACATGGTAGTGGTGATTATAAGGATTATAAGGGATTTATTAGGATAGGATTGTTCTAGGCGTCACCACAGATTATTAATAATCATCTTGATAAATCCACCTAAAACATTGTTGATTTAACATACGAATACAATGTATTTTTTATTTTTTTTAAATTTTTGTCCTTAATGAATGCGAAAAAAACCGACCGAACCCGAGTTTTAATCGAATTAAACGAATTTTCTAGAGACGCCTTTTTATTAGTCGATGTTATTTTAACACGGAGTGGGGTGCGGGTATTTTCGCTACTTTTATCCCTCCGCTACTGTACCGTTACCCGTCTAAACATCTCTATTTATAATATTTATAATAAAATCAATATTAAATAGTAGTAGTGATGAAGGAAAAATACAACACAAATCCATTGAATGATCTAGGGGGGGGGGGCTAATTTACTAAAAAAAAAAAAAATAAAAAAAAATTGCCTAATACAAACAATATGATTAAATAAGTCAAAACATAAACCTCATTGCATCGCTTATTATATTAAATTTAATTATTAATTATAAAAAATATTAGCAGCCTGGCTCGGCTGTATGTACACATAAATACATAAAAAAAAAATAACATTAAAATAATATAGTTAATATAGTTAATTCAAATTATTGTAAAACGACAATTGTTCTAGTTTTTTTTTCTGTATATTTACTAACTGTGTAATCATTGTCAATAGATTTTACAATTTCATTTTCAATATTAATAATTGATATCGAGTTAAAACGATTTTGAAGCGTAGATTTTCTTAACCAAGTTTTTAAACGACTCGCGGCAGAAAAACCACGCTCATGTGTTGATGAGCTAATTGGAAATGCGCTTGCCACTCGCCGTAATTTTTATAAATTTGTGTAGACTTGTTTCAAGACATAACATTTGAAATCTTCATACTTGGAATCTTTTTTTTTTTTTTTTTTTTCTGCAAGAACTTGTAATACAATTGCCGGCAAATATCATTTCTGATCTGAAGTCCGATAGTCTTAATTGCCAAGTGACCGCTTCGCTAAGCCCGGGAAGGGGGCCTCCGCCCATTTCCGCCTGTGCGTGGAACACGTGTACAACGAATACATTTGTTGTAACCTATTGATGTACATTGTACAGATTATTATAATATATAGGTACGAACCGTAGTAGCTTACAAACGGCAACCTTGCGATAAAACGCAACTAATATGGTAGCAATTTGTGTATTATAATATTAACGGCGGGTATTAATAGTATTATACAGAACAGATTATAGTATGGTACTCCGTAGGATAACAGACGCGGGTTTATTCGAGACCGCGTCGATGTGCCGTCTACTATCAGTTATCACAAGCGTGTGTTTTTTTTTTCTGTTTTGTATTTCTTCTTCTTCTTCTTCTTCTTGTTCTTGTTCTTCTTCATAAAGTAAACGAAAAACAATACAACGCGAAAACCCGGGTATTCGATTATTATTTGTAAGTAGGTAACCGAATATTTTATTATTTTTTTCGGGTAGATCCGGGCACGGTGTACGGTGAATCGGCGGGCGTGACCCACAACGGCCATAAATCGTAATTATTGCACAGACGGAATAATCGAAAGACGTAACGTTTACTCGATATTGTCGATTTAGCGTGCACGGTTCGACTATGTGTTGGCGAAAATACGAATAACAGTTCGATCGATACAATTGAACCCGTTTAAGATACTATTCTCTAATGTATTTCCAGTACGAATTACAGATACTTATGAAAAGTATTTAAAAGTACTCGGTTTTTTTTTTTTTTGTTTTGTTTTTTTACACATCGTTTCATACGTAAAATCGTTTTTTTTTTTTCTTTTGTTTGTACAGTACTCGGTTTGAATATCAAACAGTAGTATGGAAAACTTGTTTAAAAATTATAATAAATGAGTATTTCGGTATCTCATAGAAATATTAAAAACACAAATCATCAAATGAATTTCGTAAAAGTATTTAAAATACGTATTCGGATAACTTTACTCAAATACTTGACAAATCCGGATATAAACTTTCACTGGTTGTTGACTGATATATTTGACCGAGGGGGTAAAAATTCGCCAGTACACTGAATTGATCGAGACACCCTGCACACTACGTCTGTGTACATACTAATTCGAATGCCGTGAACATTTAATTACAACACTAATCGAGCGCATTTATTGGACATTTTCATACGCGGAACAATCAATTGTGCTAACATCAAAATCAAAAGTCGATCGAGGTAAAAGTACGGTAGTTGAGTACACAGTTTATATTCTACTGTTGGAATTTCGTACTTTTACCGATTGATTTCGGTAAAACCTCTTCTCCGTCGCGTTCGTCCGTCTCGGCTTAACGGTCCCTGGTAGTAGGCCCTGCTGAGCTGCCACAAGAAATTCGTTCCGCCTTTCTCCGTTTGAATGTCAACCTAACTGTCCGGATATAATTTTCTACAGTATCTTTCAATTTTGTACGTGGTCTACCCGTATGGGGTATGGTTCTGTTATCGGTTTTTTTTTTTTTTTTTTGTAGTAGTATATTTAAAAAAAAAAAATGTTTTTATTATTGTTATCATTTTCGGCTCTCCGTACGCGTCCAAACCATTCCCGTTCTCTTGGTTCTTAAACATAATATTTTCGGTTTTCCCCTTTACAATGATTACTGTAGTTCGAGATTTTGCAAAAGAGATACGGCAAAAGAGATATTTAAGATAAACGAACCGAAAACGATTTTGAAGGTGCCGAAATTAAATTTGTCTACGATTTCGACTTCGGCGACTCGTAGACAATACAATAATCTCCGACGGTTCGAGTAATTATTTTACGATAAAAGAATCACCCTGTATGAAATATTTCCATAAAGACGGTTACGATATTGTATTATTATTACAATGCTGGAAACGTTCCGCGACATAGTCGAGACAAAGGAACTCGGTCTTACGTTTTCGGACTGAATTCGAAGAATGCAAATTTACTGTATACGAATACGTTAATCTGCATACCTTGCCGCGCGCCGTAGAATATTTAAATATTAAATATTCGATTGCCCGCCCGAAATCTGCACGACTTTGTTATGCGTATACCTACAAAGAACGCGAATGTTATTTTCTCACGTCAAAGGATTTATGTAAAAAAAAAAAAATAAAAAAAAAACAGTGCTCGGAATTGGAAAAGAAGTAAAACAAAGAGCGACTAAATGAGACATAAGAAAAGCGTCCTTTGCAATTATTGAACTCGACCAAATCGATGAATACCTCCTGCGGGCCAAGTTTGTTTTATTCGTTTTATGCATCGAGGCAAACCGACAAATTGCACACATGGGTGGAATTATTACGAGAATTCTTTTTGTGAAAAATCATTCGCATAATAACACGACAAAACGCCAGAATATATTGAAAATTGTACCGCGTTTAGAAAGCGCTTAATATAAGCGATTCGGTGGAAATAACAACGAGAAAATTCAACAACAGCACAAAAAAAAAAAAAAAAACGAGCAATTGGACAAAAATCGTTACCGTAGGTCGGGGGGACGGATTCCTGGTTGAAAAGTAATTTATAATGAAAAAAAGCACATCGCATAGTAAAACCGTACACGTTCGCCGGCGTTTGTTCGCTCAGGATCTAAAATATTATCATTAGTGTTGGGCCATATATATTCGGATAATCGGAATTAATTGAAATGGCAAAATCCGAAAAATATTCGGATATTTTCGCATAGTATCCGGATTTCTATACATTAAAAAGGTAATAAAATATTTATTTTTATTGTGACCCACGAGATAAATTTCATGAGAATCTGAATTTAACGTATCCCGAAGTGGACATACAATTACAATAATAGCTATAAATGCGATATCATGATCGCAGTGTCTGGTTCGTCAATCGTTTTCATGTTTACAAATATCTATTGTTTTGCGTTTTCTCTTAATTGTAAATATACCTATATATTTGTAAGGTATGATTTTTGTGGATTTACATACCATTCTTTTAATATCTGAGCAACCGTTTATAATCCAAATATTCTTGATTACATTTATGGATTAATAAATATATCCGAGTAGTGAATACATAAGGTACGTATATTACACCGGATTAGTCGAATATCCGGATATATTCGGATTACGGACACCCGAATTCATTTTTTTATCCGGATTTTAAAATATCCGAGTAACCGGATAGTTCCGACACCGGTATTATTAACATCTCGCCGAAAGATTGTGCCGCATTGGTAGGTATTACATAGAAAGAAAGAAAAAAAAAAGAAGAATAATAACAATTAATGATTGATAATTTAAATTCAAATTTCGAAAATTATCCCTGCGCGCCACCGGTGATTACGGTATCATATTGTTAACATAAAAAAAAGTGTCTGTCTCCGAGACGCCCGATGACAAAAGACTCGTGGGGGGAGATGAAGGGGCGTTATATTATTCCAGGGTACCCCACCTATACGTATCGAAACGGACGTGTTCACACGTGTATTATAATAACGATGATAAAATACAAAATAACATAATATATATATATATATGTGTGTGTGTGTGTTTAATTATTATGCGTACGAGAATACCGGTATCGAAACGTATTATAATATTATAGAAAGCGATATACAGCCGATCCGATGGGATCGACCGATTGTGTGCGAGACGATTGTTTGTGTGCACGAGAGAGAGAGAGAGAGTGAGACGGACAGATTGATATAGAGAGGAGGGAAAAAAACCCATAAAAAAAACACACGCACACACGTGTAAATTATATTATACACTTACGTACAACACGTGTAGTATAATGGTGTGTATGTATGTTATAATATTTTTAATGAGAAGGAACGAGGTGGCGGCGGTTGATAAAAAGATGAAGAAGAATGAGGAGGAGGAGGAGTAGTTGGAGGAGTAGGAGTAGAAGAAGATCGACGGGACGGCGCGCGCAATACGTGTAGAAAAAAATAAAAAATAAAAAATCGGGGAAAAAAAAAAAAAATAAAAAAATATATATCGTGAATGGAAAACGGTGGCATCGGGGCGGCGAGAAGGCCAAATAAGAGTTTAATTAATCGTCGCGGGCCGGCTACGCGACGACGAGACAAGCACCGCCGCCGTGACGCTCTACTATTATTATTATTATTATTATTATTATTATTATTTTTTTTTATTATTTTTATTATTATTCGTGTTCGCGGCGCGAGACCGACAGAACAGAAAGCGCACACGCGTACCCGCCGGGGGCCGTTGGGGAATATTTCACCGGGGAAAACGTGAACATACCGGAAATATTCGCCCGCCTCTCGGCGAATATTCCGTCAACAACAACAAAAAAGTCCTTTTTCAATGTTTTACATTCCGAGCGCGGCAAAGAATAAGAACGTATTGGTGGTCTTCAGTGCATTTTCTAAGGAATTTTCACTGGGCGACAATACAATTTTTTTTAATTTTTTTACAATTTATCGTAATCATTACATAATTAATATTGTTTTTTTTTTTTTTTTTTTTTTACATAGAATAAAAATTCTTCTTTTAAAAATTGTGTGTCGCTCAGTTTACTAGCTTAAAAAATGCACTGTTGGTTTCACGATGAGTGTATGTGTTATTTTTTTGATTTCTTTGCTTTCCGTCCGTGGATGAATTTTCTGCCAGAAAACTTCCTCCGATGTTCAAGTGAAGCGCCTTTTCCGTTGAAATTTTGATTTTAATCGGTACACCGAAAGAGTCGTTTTTTTTTTTTGATTTTCGTTGTAGTTTTCTTAATAATTTTGGAAAAAAAACCGTAGGAAAAACGGGAAAATTTACGGCAATTAAGATTTATTGTTATATAATTGTTTTGCACCACCTGTATTTTTTTATAATATTGAAGGCACCCCCTGCCCACCTCAATGACCATTGGAAAAAAAAGTCTGGCCTTTTGTATCCTCGACCAACCTAACCTATCCTATACAGAGTGTTTATAAAAACTGTTGTAATTGTTAAATTTAACATTATCCACTGTCGACTGGCTAATGTCAACGCGTATTTATTTATTTATTCGTATGGCATCACAATGGACGATAACACTAAATTGCATTTCCTCATTAGAGTAACAGATCGAATTATTATATATCTAACACAAATAGACATTTTAATAGCTTAAACGAAATATCACGTTAAGTATCACATTAAATTAGATTGGATTTAATATCAACATCCAGATAATCCAACCCGGTCACCGGCTCAGGGGTTGCATTGGTGAAGTCCTCCAAATCGCCGCCGTACCTCCTTAGTTGGCAGTCCAAAATTTAGTGTTGCGTCGACTGTATACTTGCGCTGCAACCGCACTTCGGGGTCTCAAAATCCTTTTGTACATTGCGTCTTCCTTGTCCCTTGAGTATCCGGTTGAGTCCGGCCCAGGTCTTCCTAGGGAGGTCCGGGCCCAAGACTGGAGTTCGCACGTTGTATACGTGGATGCCCGCGGGCATAATGTCAACCATTAGCCGTAACAAATCCATTTTCAAATGTCCACCAATTAATAACGTCCAGCTTTTAGCGTGCACATAATATTAAGTCCGAATCCGATATTAACCAATTACGTTAACGTCATCTGTCTTATAAATTTTATCATATTGGTTTCTATGGTGTTTCTTCGATGTGTTTTCATAGTAAATTATTCGTATTGTTTAAACTAAAATGAACTAAAGAGACGGACATTGAAATAGTCTTAGACTTTGTGAATAATCGAACCTAACAAAATATGGGACCGATCCTACTGAAACACTGGATAATACGTGACAATGTTTCAACGTTTATATTTTCCTTGGATTTTGTGCATTTTACGTGGTTTTAACACTAAATTATACGGTTTTTGTTTTTTTTTTTTTACTATAAAAATTGATGTTGGTAACCTATACGAGGTTTTACAACGACGATATAATAATGTAAATAAAAATAATAATTTCACGGTTTGTTCGTTTTATTTTTCGGTGTACCGCGACAAAATTTCGAGCGATATTGCAGGGCAAATATTGTAATAATATAATTTGAAAGCACCGCGTTTCCGGGGGATATTTCGTTAAAATTGCTGTACGGTTTTACGGAATTGTACGAACACCCGTTGAGCTTTTACCGGACCGCCGTAGTACAGATAAAAAAAAATTAATTACAATAGTAATCGAATAACGTTGTTCGCAATTTGTAGACCTATAGACCTATAACACAATTGTTATTGTACTATTAATATTATTATTATTCGCTATATAAAATCGAAAAAAAATAAAATAAAAAATCGTGAAACGCGAAACGAAGCATAACGGTAAAGTTAATCGATAAAAGTCAGGAGTAACGAGACAACGAAGTATATTTAAACGTGGGTAAAATTAATACATTGATATAAGGGTGGACTTTTTTTTCGCGATCTGGCGATCGATCAACAAAGATTTTCGAGTAAAATTGGTTTTTTCCGGTCGTTCATTACAGTGAATCGTTTAACGAGCTATTTTTTTTTTTTTCATAATTGTTACCCCTTACTATGCTTGTACGTTAAACGATTACTTTACTTTTGCTTTTCAAATAGTGACGGATTTTTAAAGAAAAAAATACTCAAAGATAAGTCTGATTTTGATTTTGACATAAAATGCGTATGTACAATTTTTGAAAATCGTTCTCTTTTCGAAGGTCGTTATTTTTAAAACGGGAAATATTTCTTCTTTTTTTTTTCTCCGTAAATAATATCGTTCAATAATGACGGGCGGGAGGGGGGGGGGTGGAACAATCGCATAATCCAGGGGTTTCTGACATTTTTTACGGTAGGCCATATCTGAGATACGCTTCGGCATCGCAGTCAAATTTTTTTAGAGGGCGATAGAGTGATAATGAAATTGAAGACAAATAAGAATTATTTTAATGAGCTATAATTTTACAAAGGAAAAAACTGTTTTATTGTGATAAATCACTGTTACTTAACGAGAAGTTTGGAATTAACGGTTCCGACTAGGAGCAGTCACTCATAAATGTTCGTCGGTTAAGTTGGTTCTGTACTATGATTTGACGTATTAAATTCTTGAAAAAGTTTGCTCGCGCAGGTAGGTGAAGTCTGGGGTCTGCTTGAAACAGTTTTTGAGTGGGTCGAACATGTGCGGGCTGCGGTAACTGCAAGCCGAAGTTCCGTTCGGCGATGTTTCCGATTCTGCGGTGAACGGATTTGCGAAAATACGAATGCGCTCAAGACGAATTATCTCTAACACTCGGCGGGCCCGTCAAGTTGGAGACCCCTGGGCCGTAATCGATCGTTTACGCTCGTAATCGCCCTGTATACGATTAAGTACGCTATGCGTATACACGCCGCAAGCGCGGCAAATATCGGTCCGACCGATATCCGCGACTCCGGGACCCGAAGAAATCGTATTCATACGATCCGCAACACAGCTGCGCTCGTACGGTGTAATGTTGTAATCTCGTCTAGAGATACTGTCGCGCGGCGATAATAATTATAAAAAAAAACGTGCCGTTCGAACCTATAACATAATATATAGGAGGTGTACGCGCAGACGGGACCGTAGGGGTGTTATATTATATTGGGTTCAACGATTTCGGCGCTGTATAAATTATTATAATAACACTGCAGCTGAACGCCGTCTTCGGTATTTGATCGAGTGGTCGTCGAGGATTACCGGGGGAATTATTTATTATTGCCGACGCCGTTTCCCGGGCGAAGCCGGAAAGTGCTTCCTCTATTATTATGCCGTCGGCCGGCAATCGGTTTCCGCCAACAACAACAACAACAAAAAAATACAATCTCCGTCGGGGTACACACGGCCGTTTAGAAAAAATATTACAATTTCACGTTTTCGGTCCGGGGCTTGCGAACGCTATACGGGTACGAAACGTTAATAAAAACCGTTGAAATATTTAGAAAATAATAAAAACAACGAGATATCAACAACAAAAAATGTACCGAAACAGAACGCAAGACGGTAATAGTTTAAAACCGTTTTGTATCCTAAAAACAAAATAAATTGGTTTTATTTTTGGTTGTTATAATAGTTGTTACGATTTAATTTCATCATGGAATTTTAATCCAAACTTTGTAAAACCGATTGTTTTGCGGTTGTATTTTCGACGCGATATCAGTTTTCAAACAAACGCTACAAGTGTTACGTACGACTCCCGGGACAACCGGAGGTAGACGGAAACTGTCGTCCAGTTGTGTGTTTTGGCGAGTTAATTTTCGGCAAACATTTTGGCTGCGGTTTGCTTCTTGGTTGGTTATTCGCCAAAACGATAAATGAAAAATGTTTACTACACTGACAACGATAAACATGATAACGAGTGAACACCACTCGTACGTGTTTGCCGAATCCGGCAAACAAGTTTGGCGTAAAGTGGCGTTCGTGTAACAAACGGTTGCACTAAAAAATCAATTCGCCAATACACGCCTGATAATAATATAAACATATTTTTCGATAAGCTTTTGGTCTCGACGTGCCACACCGAAAACTAACCCCGGATGATATTATAATATGTAATATGACATACAGCCGAACTGGATGCGGAGATGCTCGCGGCCGGTCTTAGCCTTGCCGAGTGGGTCGACTCGTCTCGTCCGACGGAGTGTGTCCCCGACGCTGCCCTCTCTGACTCGGATGCTGACGAGCTCGTCAGACACGTCACGAAAGCGTGCGATCTCTCCCTCCGGCGGCGTACTCACAACTGGTAGAGCAGAGGGATCGCAGCGGCGCGCGACGAATGCGTGATGGCACGGCGGGTGACGCCCAGATGCCGCGCCCGCGGCGACCTCAAAGCCACGGCCGCGGCGGAAGGCAATCTCTGAACAACACGCACCGCCCTGAAACGGCTCATCCGGTCAGCCAAAGGGAAGTGCTGGGACGAGATGATCAATCGAGAGGATCGATACGGATCCCTGGGGGAAGCCGTACAAGCTGGTCATGGGGAAACTTCGGGGTCCCTCCGTGTTGCCAACGATGGAACCTCAAACCTTGAGGGAAATCGTTGCCACGCTTTTTCCCGACCGACCCCTTCGGCCGGCCGGGGATGACGGAGAGGCTGACGGGGACGAGCACGGCGCAACGGCTGGTACGGAGTTTTCTGAGAAGGGGGTGAAGGTCGCGGTGGACCGCTTCAAACGCAGAAACCGGGCCCCTGGCCCGGACGGTATTCCAAGCCGCGTCTGGGGCGTCATCCCAGCCGCGAGACCGACTATTGCCGTCTTCATACAAGCCGCTGTCTGCTTGACGACGTCTGGAAAATCCTCGAGTCTCTCCTGGCCCGCAGGATGAAGAGCACATGGTTGCGACGGGGATCGGACTATCCGAGCGACAGTTCGGTTTCCGTCGTGGACGGTCAACCGACGACGCGCTCAGGACCCTCGACCACAAGCTGGTGGGAGCCTGCAACGCCCGGAAGATGGTCGTCGCCGTGAGCTTGGACATCGAAAACGCGTTCTTACGGTCGGATGGGAGGTAAGCACGGCCGCGCCGGCACGCATGAGGTTTCCGCCATACATCGGGCGGATGATCGGGTCGTATCTAAGCGGCCGAGTTCTGATCGTGCGCGACGACCCGTCGACCGGTCCCGAGACGGCTTCGGTAACCTGCGGGGTACCTCAAGGATCCGTTCTCGGACCGCACCTCTGGAACATCACGTACGACGCCGTCCTCCGCCTACCCCTCCCGAGGGGCACGGTCACTATCGGATACGCTGACCATGGTGGAGGGGGACACGGCGGAGGGTGCTAAAAATCGGGCCAACGCCACACTGGCGACCGTCTCCAAAGGCATCGGGGACCTGGGGCTACGGCTGGCCGTCCAAATGACGTTGGACGTGGCCTTCAGTAACCGACGCTGGCCGACAGCGCCACGGATTCGACTCTACGGTGAACTCATCGCCCCCAGCGAGTCCCTAAAGTACCTCGGCCTTGTACTGGAGAACAAGAGGACTCTGTACGGCGCGCACTTTCGATGCGGCTGTGGCCGACAAGGTGCAGCGCGTGATGTCGTCGCTCGGCCGACTTCTGCCCAACATCGCCGGCCCACGGGAGCGCATGAGGCGACTACTGGCGAGCGTCGAGCACAGTGTGCTGCTGTACGGCGCTCCCACGTGAGCCTTCTCCCTGTCCTTATGCCCCCGGGGCCTCGCTGCTATGGCGGCCGTCCAGCGGCGTGCAGCTCATCGGAGCGTGTGCGCCTACAGGACCGTCCCGCACGAGGCGGCGCTAATCGTGGCGGGACTGCCTCCCGTCGATCTGTTGGCCTCTCGCAGGTGCAGGGCGTTTGACGCTCTGCGCGCGTTGGGGGCTGCAGCGGGCGACGAACCCCGCCCGTCAGCATTCCGTACGAAGATCCTAATCGCGACCAGCTGGGCACGCCGAATCCGATCTACGGAAGTGCCGGAAGGGAGCAGGCGCGCGTTAACTCGCTCGCTCATCCCCATCGACGTGCTGGTGCCGTGGGTTACGAGACCGCACGGTCCAACGACGTACCGCCTCATTCAACTACTCACGGGGCACGGATCCTTCACCGGTTCGGGCGAGCTCCGTCTCCCGGGTGTTCTCGCTACGGATCACCCAGTGAGGAGAACGAGGTGGATGACGACGCTTTCCACACCTTGATGCGCTGCTAGCGTTTGACGGGGACAGGGAGCGCCTGGTCCGGAGGATCGGTGCGTTTGAACCGGGCGACTTGGTGCCGAGCATGCTGGAGTCCCCAGACCATTGGGATGCTGTGGTTGACTTCGCTGAAGCTGTCATCGCGGAGAAGAAGTCGGCAGAACGGCAGCGCCAATCCCTCGACGTCACCGGCGTGCGCCGCCTTTAGGCGCACCGCCGCCGGCCGGGAGGCCGGCAGGAAGAGTCCCCCCTGACCCTTTGAGAGCAGCAAATGGGCTTCGGCCCGGCTGCTGCCCATCCCCACGGTAGGGCAAGAATTTATGTAACTATTTATGTGAGCCCGCCCCGCCTTAGGGGAAAACGGGATTTTATTATTATTTATTTTATTGTTATTGTTATTTTCAATAAATGATGGCGACCCGCCTCCCGAAGTAGTGCCTCACAACGTTTCCGGGAGGCGGGGGTATTGCCGGTTTAAAAAAAAAAAAAAAAAAAGATCCACTCTCGTCTTCCGTTTTTTTTTTTTTCTATTTTTTTCACTTCTGCGAATGTCCTGCTCGGTAGTCCCACAGAGTTACTACTCGGGGCTCCGTTGAATATTGGGAGCTCCACGAGAACTCCCCGCGAGTCCTTGTTCTGTTGTAGTTATAAAACGACCGAGAGATATTTGCGCCTGGTTTGGCTTAAACGAGATAAAATACGGTCGTGCTGAACTACTGTGAGATATATTTCGTAAAAAAAAAAAACTACAATAACCGTTATTGGAAAACTTGCACACATGCACGACAATAGTGTGACGTCATATTATATGGAAATCGAGTATGATCGAAACAAATAAAAACGTACGTATAAATGTGAAGTAACTTAACAATTCTTATATACTATATTTTAAGTACATAGATATTTATTTTATTGCTATAGACCTCGACTGAGTTACAATTTGTTTAATAATAGTAATTTCTTAGGTTGTGAGTACTCATATTTTAATACGAATACAATATGAGCGTTTGAAAGAAAAAAAAATATTATGTGTGTGTTTTTTTTTTTTTTTTCAATGGGACTATTAAATTGTTCAGATCCAAATTATGCGGATTACTACTGATAACAGACTGATAAGTAGAACATGACGTAGACACTAATCACACGTACACAAAATACAACAAAATAATATTATAATTACTATCGACATCCGTGTATTAATACGTTAAACAGACACACGCACACATGTGAAAATATGTCTAGGAGACACAGACTTACACACGCATGTTAAATAATATAGTATATGCACACTAAAATCAACTTCCGTTAATTTATGATTTTTACTATTTTTATTATTATGTATACACGCACATAAATACGTCAGTGTTTATTATAATAATATTACGATTATTTTTAATAATACGTCTAGGACCGTCGATTTCTACCTCGTTTTTATCCACGGCCCCCAAAAAACGACCTGATTCGTTGTTTTGTAAGATTTCAATGTGTTGTATGTTATATTTCTTTCTTTCTTTTATTTTTTTTAGTCAAACATTTAAAGCCACTAAAATATCTATAAAGCGTCAAGTTGGCATACAAGCCACGCCCTTTTGACCGGAAAAAAAAAAAAAATAATAATCTTATTAAAAACGTCTGGATTTTGCTATATACGTCAGTTCCCCAGTGTTACGGCAACATCGCCGTATTCGATAAATAAATAATGCAGATTGCGGTACTATTATATTTCTATATTGTAAAAATACAAAGACGGACGATCAGTCGAATAAAAGATATTCAAATCAATCGAAAAAATTTCATATAATTAGGCGGTAGACGTCTAGCTATACACTGTGCAAACTGCGCACGATTAACTTGCCGCAGTAATCCACTCGAAACGTATTTCGGTCGGTCCCCAAACGAATACCAGAACGGTACGCAAACATTGAACGTATATTTTAAGATAAAATAATAATATTATGTACTTTGGAAATTTGACAGCACTTAACAGTCTTATCGTGGAGCGGCGATGGCAGGTGAACGTTCAAAATATTCTTACACCGTTTTCTATTATTACATTTGATAGAAAACTGTATTTTATAGAGTAAATAATAATAATAATAATAATAATAATGGATACCCAAAATGTCGTAGCCAAACATTAACGTCAATATACGTTTGTAATCTACCATATTGTATTACGCTATAATGGAATAATAATGGCATTAAAACACTTGCATTTACCACTAATAACTATATCTGATAATCCAACGGTATTTTTGACGGAACCTTATAGTTAGTCGGCTTGTCGATAACATAGCGCAGTCCGTATTGTTACAGTAAAATTCGGTAATTGTATTACGATAAAAATTGACCAGCGACCAGTAAACGTCGCGGGCATAAAGCAAACGTTTACGTCGATCGGCCGGATCGATGGAATTCGCTCTGTCGGTAATTTAACGGCACTGTCGACGACAGCTTCGGATTTACAGAATTTTACAATCGGTTTTTTTTTTATTTTTTTTTTATCAAAACCCAACGCGGTACGGTGAAACGGACGGGAACGCCGTGGAATGTGTACTAATCTAAAAAAAAAAAAAAAAAAAAAAAAAAAAAAAAAAAAAAAAAAAAAAAAAAAAAAAAAATCGCCGCGGTAAACAATATGACGTTAAACGGATGCCCGGCAAGTATTCGGATTGTTTGGGATGGTATACACACACACGCACACAAATATATTATTTATGAGGACGTGTGCAAATATAACGTGCCTATATATTTTACATAGTAAACACGAATTCGGGATAGGGACCGCGAAAAGTGTTGGGCGGCATACGAAATAATTACAAGGCTCGGCCGGCCGGCACCTTTGTTCTCGGTCGACCTTTCACCGTCCCAAAACGAAATCGACCGTTTAATATAATTGAATATAAGACCAAAAAAAAAAAAATAACAACAACAACAACAAAAAAATCCAATCGTTTTCGTGCGTCCGACGGAAAAAATAACATTAACGATAATAATTACAAATCGGTAAACGCTGCGCGTTATATTAAATTTAATACACCGTACTGTTATACCCAAAGTGGCAGACGTGTACGGTATAATACACATCCGTGCACCTTATCAATAAACGCCCCTATATCTCCGTTCGTTTCTTTTTTTTTACGGAACACGGTTTTGTTTTTTTTTTTTTTTTTTTTTTTTTTGTCGTGGTTATTATGGCCGATCGTGTCTGCGATTTACCCGATTTTTATTACGCCGTTCGTACAGAACGCGCCACATACGATATATACGCATAAAAAAACTTTCGGCAATTACATTACTACTCGTTTGGACCCGTTATCGGCAATATTCGGTCCGTTAAGCATAAAGGAATAATTATTATCGACAGGTTTATATAACGAATATTATTGATAACGTATCGATTCGTAAAATAAAATGATATTAGATAAAGAAGCGTAGCCATGGGGGTGGTTAGGGGGTTATAACTCCTTCCGAAATGTGTCTTCGATATACATTTGCTTAAAGTTGGTATTATTTAATTTAACCAATAAAAATAATGTCCTATTTGGAGTGAGAATTTCGAATGTATCCCTCTCCCCCCCCCCCGTCAGAAATGTTTTCTTGACTGCGCCACTGATGATCGGATACCTATAGCATACCTATATTTGTATTTCTTGTAGTCTTGTTACTAATACCCATTCGTTTATGAAAAGTTTTTATATTCTATAATTACCGATCGGTACAATAATATATGGTTTTATGTTATCTCTGTTGGGAAGCAGTTGTTAGCAACGGACGATAGGGTCAGGATATGTTAGAAAAAATAACGGAAAAATGTTCGATTTCGGGACTCCTTTCCTTTAACACCAGAATTCCGCTTATTGTTCAACCGTACCCACTACCAAATTGGCCCACGGACCTCTCGAATTATCTCTAACCTTCCGAGAGCGTTAAATTTCCCGGTTGCTCCGTCTGTATTCGGCACCGCATTGTCTACCAGAAAATATATAGTTGGATAGACCGTTTCTTTTTTCCTGTCTCAAATTTGTTTATTTAAATTGACAATATTTTCTGTTACAGTTGAATTAAAAAACGGTTATATCCGCAGTGCAATTATAGGGACAAAGACAAAAAAAACAAGATTTTAGACGATGGTGATACGGTAATCAGCTAGGTAATGATAACAGATACGCGATTTTCATTGGATACATTTTGATAAATCGTAAAAATTATTTCGTATCGGAAATCCGTTAGCTCTTTGTGTGACCACGTTTTGTCGATAAGGCTTTTTATAGAAACGCAACTGTGTGATATCGATTTTCGATACATGTTACGGGATACGGGTTAACGAATCCTTATTGATAACATTCGATGCGTTATATCGGGTTACAGAATTGCCCCGCGTGTACTCTTCGCAGTGACGCCATCGGTGGCAGGAAGGTTTCCTAGACTGGACGGGTGGGTCCATGCCTTATCTACTAACTACTGATAAAGAATAAAATATTGTCCGGAATCCGATCAGAAAATCGATTTTGTGGGCAACGACCAACAATATATATATAATATTTACATTGATTTTACAACATAATAAACTTAAACTATTGTGTTTAATATCGAATATTTAGTCGTGGTAAAATAGTTATAGTTTTAGGTTTTTGAGCCTTCCCTCCCCCACCTCATTGAAAAAATCCTGGTTGCGCAACTGACTCTTTGATTGCGTTTGACCTCTTTGAAATTACGGACGTAATCACGGCCGACACACGACATTATTATTATTATTTTTTTTTTTTTTTTTTTTACGACCCGGTCCGTAGGATATTAATGATTCCGTTCGGAGACGATATTCTAGGAAGACCGATCGATCGAAATCGGAAAGAAACCGAGAGATCAAGGCGGAATTTTCGGTTTTTATTATTGTTCTCTCGACACGTCAAAAATTTTCGGTAGGACGGGACGTTTTTTTTTTTTTTTCTGTTATATACTTATTAGATTTTTTTTTTATTATTCCCTTTTTATGGACGTCGAATAAATTTTTATTTTATGTTTTAAAGCCCGAGCCGTTTACAGGTAGACCAATACCTAGACAATAAACGTTTTAATACGTCAATAATAATAAGAATAATAATTGGAGATCGGTTTTTTTTTTTTTTTTGTTTTTTGTTTTTACCGCGAACCGCATTATAAACCCGGGCTTTAAACACGAAAAACCTTAAGTGTACAGTCGGGTTTAATAATTTAACTGTACCGCGGTCTAGTCTACCCGGTATACGGTAAGCCCAGGTTGTTTTTAAACATATTCAATTCGACTTGATACAGTCGGTGCATCCGTATGTGAATTCGTGTTATAAAAACAAAGAAAATAATAGGATCGTAAAAAAATCCACTTTATATATTTATTATACATTTCCATCGGAAATATACGTCCAAGACATTTAAAAACGCATCGTACGATTCACATATAATAATAGTTCACGGACCGTACTCTTTTTTTTTTTTTTTTCCGTTTCTTTTAAAATACAAAGGAACAATGCGTACAGTAAATTAAAAAATAAAAAAATAAATAGTTTTGACTATGCGTAAACGGCTGGCGTATAATATTTTATCGTTGAAGATCGGTTTTCACGATTAAAAAGAAAACGCCGTCGGTCTTACAACGACGATTTCGCAGCCGTTGGCCAATCGTACGACATCCGAAATTACATTATTTCCGTTTCGACGATCGTTTTTTCGATATTCTATACGTTTCGGTCACCGGAATCGCAACAGAGGTTGCTATAGATACGATGGCGACTTTGTGATATACGCAAGCCACGTGGCCGCCACTGGCGGAGATTCTATCGGTTTCGCGCATGACTCCGCACACATGAAAACCGTTGATCGAAAATCGCACTGCCTGCTGAGTTTTCCTACCGCGGAATTACAATGTTATCAATGGTGTAAATACACCGTATAATACGTCGACTTGCCATTATAATATATGCCGGGGGTGGCCAACGAGGACAGCATTGTGCGAGCCGCACAATAAAATGAAAAATATGTAAGCGCAAAGAGCAAAAAACAAAAAATACATTCTTAACTGTCGTAGTCCATAGACATAATCCAGACTTCAAGAAACTTACGTAAAAATTGAATACGTCAAAATTAAAAAAAAAAAAAAAAAACCTATTATCTTATACTTAAATATTATAAATTCAAAAACACTAAAAACGTTTTATTAATTGTAAAAATTACAATTATATGTTAATAATTATTACATTTTCTAATACATATTTTTATGTTAATATTTAAAAATAAATTGTTTTAAAAAAAAAATAAAAAAATGTTTTACGTCTTACGGTATGACACGAGTCGCAGTTTGGTCACCCCTGGTACCTTTAGTAATTTAGCCACGATTTTAGCGTTTGTGTCGCATATGGGATGAAGTTGACATTTTGCAAACGATTTCGGACGATCGTAAAACTCCACGGCCGATCTATTGCTGTATTGCATATTTGCAACAAATTGCAACACATTTTTTTTTTTTTTTTTTAATTACACCCCATAGGGCTCCTAGGGGCCCCGCCATTATTGAGTTTGAGTTTGAATTACATTAGTTTTTTTTTGCAAACAACTGTGACTCGAAAAGTTTTTTTTCTACTATTAAGATTACGTACGAATTAAAAAAAAAAAAAGAAAAAAGCGCTAAATAACATTATTTACGGCCGTATATAGAGGGGGCGGAATGTCTAATGGGCGGCAAAATGTTTAAGCGGTGTTAGTTTAAAGAATTTAATGGAAAAAAAAAAACAAAATAAATATTGAAGGCCCAACGCTGACAGCGTCGTGAGATGTTTTTTAGACATCCGTCGCTATCCCGGACGGCCCCCGTCGGTTCCGTCGCCGGCGCGGAGAATGGCGCCTAATTTATTAATTGTTATATTTTAATATCGGAATATCTATTTTACGATTCCTGGCAGCCCACCACGGCGTCTATAAAAAGAAACTGGCGCAGAGATCGTCTTAATGGTTAACGAATAAAAATTATATAAAATAAAAAAAATATATATATATTTAAGGAAAAAGAAGTGGGCGATCGCCCGTTCGTGTTTTGAATTGCTGTAGCACATTTCGTCTTTGGGTATGGATTGTATATTTTCTAATAAAAATTTTACAAAAAAAATACCCATATTACGAGTATTAAATGTGTATAGAGAATATTATAGAATTAAGACGAAAATTTAACTATAATATTGATAATAAGTGGGTGAGGGAGTGGTAAAATTTTAAACACGTCGATAGATATTATGGATAAAGTAGGTATTGAAAATCCGCGGTAGTGTGTTTTATTTTTTTTTTTTTCTTCTCCTACTGATTCTCCACAATTAGTGAATACTTCTTCTCGTATATTTTAATATTATTATATTATGTATGTAAACCGCGCGTCGCGTATAGGGGTGCCGGCGGCGGTCGCGGACCCCGTACGACACACGAATATAAGTTGTTTAACCCCTCGCACAGTACCGGGCGTACGGTACGACGATAATATAAATATATATATATATGTGTATATTTTTTTATTTTTTTTTTTTTTTTTTTATACATATTGTTCTCACACTCGGGTAAAACTCGTATTATGGGAATGATAACAATACGCGCCGAGAGTCCAGGAGGCTATATACAAATACGTGTACACACGTATATACTTAACAAACCGTGAGAAATTTTTTTTTTTTTTATTTTTTTTTCCCCATTTCCCCTCCCCACTCCCCACTCCTCCGAACGCAACAGGTTGATTAGGTCGATCCGTTTTTTTTTTTTTTTTTATACAATATAATTACCGTATACGATTATCGTTATTGAAACCGCGGCGTCCTCCGGGGGTGTTCCGTCGTTTGCGTTTAGACACTGCGATATTGTTGTTAGTATTCTCGTATGTTATTACGTCGGGCGAACAGAGGCGGTTTTTTTTTTTTTTTTTTTTTTTTCATCGACGCTTAAATATTGTTGCGGATTTTTTTTTAAATATTATTTCAATAGGTACTCGCGTGTTCTTTTTACGCGTACCGTTATTAACCACTATTTTTATTTTTTCCGATGGGAGGTGGGTGTTTCGTGTTTCGCTTAAGAGTATATTTGTAGTTTTTTTTTTTTTTTTTAATTCAACTCTAAACCGATGTATCCAATCGCATAGTGCATTCATTATAGCATTACCGCGTTTATAGATTGTTGTACGGTCCATTACTCGCAGCGACAAAAAACCGTATTCCTCCGTAATCCTATACGATTAATTAGAGTATACGAAACAAGAATTAAAAAAGAAAAAAAATTATTTCACATTTGAATACCTATCGTTATTTGACGGTGGGGGGGGGGGGTTAGATTTACGACGCAGGCGATTTTCATCGCGGCGTTTACAAATTAAGAGTATTTTTACTTTGTCGACGTGTCATTGTTTTAATGAAAAAAAAACCACACGGTCAACATTCGTTTTGCGACATATTTGATTTTAACGCAATCTCTACTACACGATGTATTATATCAATTACCATAAAATATTACGATTCGTTCTTTATCGACTACAATAGTAACAATATTGTATAACGATGTACAATCGTGAATTTTTTGTGCCGATACGATACGATATAATCTATTTTTTACACACATTTTTTTAGCGCAGTATCCGCATACGTATAGGCCGTGATAGATATGGGGGGAATTGAGCCCCTCCGGAAGGTTTTAATCTCTCTGTTACACCTATAACACACAATTGTAGGAAATAATGAAAACTTTTTAAAACAAATTGTTCAATCATTTTTCCATCATGTCGAGTCCCCTCACAGCAGATGTGACCAATATATATATATATATATATACAAAATATCCGACTATGGGTGTAGGTTATTTTTTACGAGAGGACTAGGAGATTGGGGCCATTGACCTCTGGGTAAATACATATCCCTCCCCCTCAAGACAAAATCCTAAACACGTCACTGTTTTTTAGTAAATATTTTACCGCAATTAGTAGATACCTATATCTAATGAATTGTACACATGTTCACAACGAAACGGTTTTAATTTAAGAGGACGTGATACCACCCGTGTTTAAGGGGTTGCGTGTAGACAATTTTAACGAAATTTACGAGAAAAAATAATGGTAATTTAACAACTGAAAAATATTCGAATTCGCTATTAAATTAACAAGTACAAGTATAATCCCGTATAATTGCTTTTTGTATAATTACGATATAAAATAAAAGTATACGGAAACATAAAAAAACTTTTAAGTGTTTTTAGAGTTACGAGTTTATAACGTATCATACGAACGGTTTTTTTATTTTGATTTGACCTTTGTTTATACGTATATTAGGCTCTGTATCGATGGTTAAAAATTCTGGGTTTTTTTTTTTTTTTTTAAATTTTTCAAACAATCGAAACTCGTTTGTAAATCAATATTTTTAAAAACGCCAACGAAGTATGCGTCTCCTGCATATCTCGTTCTCTATAAATTATATAATAAATATTTTCTCTCTCTCTCTCTCTAAATACATTTGAAATAACCTTCTTATTTATGTTTCTGTTAACAATCACGGTCTCTTAGAAGCGTGTGCGATGCATAGAAAAAAAAAACCGTATGTCTAGGCCCTCAACAATAATATTATGATAACATAACGCATACATTTTTTTGTATCGATCCACAGATGTCGACACCGGATTTATTAGAGGTGTACAACAATAATTTGTAATTATTATTTCCGCCGCAACGTCGCTATAATTTATATTTCAATAAAGACACCTGTATTCGTAATATCACGTAGTACAATTATTCTACACGGATAGGTGGTCGGTATGTACACCTACTGCAGACGAAAGCCGTTAAAATACGTTAAACTGGCCCGTATATTTTAACCTATTTATCGGGTGACGCGTTCCGTATAATATATTAACGCATAATATTATTAATATAATATAATAAGGTCGAGACAAATTTTTTTATTATTTTTTGTCAATATTCCTCCCCACCCGCCCCCACACAAGGCCCTCGTTAACGGCGTTACCGGAAATTCGGTACAAAACGATTGGAGATAGAATCGATAACACTGGATTTTATCGGAGGCTACTCGTGCGGGGTGAGGGGCACGATTCTTAAATAAAATTAAACGATAAATTCCGTTTAAAACCACTAAAAACTAAACGCAAACAATAATAAATTAGAGTCGGGCGAGTTATGGTTTTTTTTTTTTTTTGAAAACGAGTCGAATTCAAAAGTCTAGTACTCGAGTCAAGTGGAGTTTAGTACTCAAAAAAAAAAAAAAAAAAAAAACGTGTCGAGTCGATTCGAGTGTACGGGCTCGACTCGAGAAAACTCGACAAATAATATAATAACGAAAACGTACTATTATACGCTAACAATACTAAATATTGCATACCAGTTGTTGTTTTATCGTAACAATAACTCATTTGTGTTTGCTTTGCGAGTGGAGTGGGAAATTAAACCGTGATTTTTAAGGAAATTTACCGCAGTCTAATAAAATCGATTTTTCACCGTAAGTGCGTCGAAGTTTTTGTACAGATCGATTGCGGGCGGGAGTTGTTAAATTTTCGATTTAAGCACACAAAATTTAATTTATTCGTAGTGCCTTTTGCCTTAATAATAATTATGCTCATCCCCGTCCGATAACTCCAATACGGAATAATCGAAATTCGCAACCAGAGACTGGATGATACGTGAATAATAATCGTGAATCGTGAAATCGTGTAGAATCGTCGAGGAATAATCCTAAAAATGCGACAATGCGAATTTTTCTAACCGGATCCGAAAAATGCCAATTTCCGAGTGTTTTTTTTTTTTTTTTTTTTAACGAAAAATTCAAACTTTTCCTTATATTTATTCGGCTGAAATGTGTACATTTGCAAGATTAAATTACTAAAGTATTTACCTTTTATGGGAGATACAACTCTTGACGCTGTAACTATAGGCAGTAGTGGAATTTTAACTAAATTATTTTAGATTATATGAAATGAAATATTATTAATATTCTACGAGTTTTCGTCGAGAATCGTAAACGAACACGCGTCCGGCGGCGATGACATAATAAAACCTATACCGCATATTATGTCGACGACTAGTAAAACAACTGCCTGTGTAACAATATTGCTATTATATTATTATTATATGGACACAATAATAATACCGTGGACGAGTGTTCTAAAGGTTGTAAACGGTTTTTTTTTTTTTTTTTTTTTTTTCGTAAAGCCGGCACGTGCAAATCTAACGGGTCTCGGTAATCGCCCGGGTATCATAATGATCAACCTATCATTTCATAATGATTTTACCGAATCGCTATTGAATTATACATTTTTACGAACCCTCTGGTGCTATGTGCCATTAAATAATCGATTGTTCGTCGATGGACAAGTTAACGAATAATACTAAACCCGGTAATAGTTCGAGTAAATAATTGAAAGAAAATTAACCAGTTGGCACGTTAATCGTTTTGTCGCCGAGCCAAGTATAATTAAAAGTCAATTTTAACGTTTAATTGACTTATTAACTAAATCATTATGTAAGGTCGAGTATTATGGAATTGTTAATGTGCGGATTTCAAACCACTAAAAAGCAATTTGAAAAAAACTCTTTGTAAATTTAATATTATACAAATAATTAGAGAGCGTATCATTAGATTCTTAAAAATTTTAAATATAATTTTATACTCCTAAACTGGACTAAAATGTATGCTAAAACCTGAACATATTCTTTTATAAATTATTTTTTTTTTATTTTTTATTTTAGATTCCAAGCGAAGAATTTATAGGCTTTACTTTGATGTATTTCCCCTACTCCGCACCGTCTAATGTATAACTTTTCTACCAGACAACCTGTTCCGATTTTTAAGCGTAGCATATTTTCTTAGAGTATTTTAAATCTAGTTGGTGCATAAAAGACGTCATTTTTTTTTTTTTTTTGATTTTCGTTATAGTTTTCTAATTAATTGGGGGAAAAAACGTGACAATTTACGGCAATAAATTGTTTTCATTATTTTCGATTAGAAAAAAAAAAAAAAATAGTCGAGTGCAATGTTATTATTATTTTTTTTATATATATATATAAGCATTTAAAGTTAAATTTCTAATGGAAATCGTAAAAATCGCGGCATTTTCCATATTATTTTTCGGTTTATGTAAAGGAGAAATAAAAAATATGATTTTTTTCTATAGATTATTTTATACAATATACAATATACTAAAATATGAAAAACAAGCCTTTTTTTTCTTATGAATTTTGTAATCTACAATTTGTCCACATTTTTTACACCCCCCAGTGAGCTGCATAAAACCAATAAAATAAATATACGGAAACTTAAAAATCCGCTGTTTATTAAGTTAACGTAACAAAAAAAAAAATTACAAATAAAAAGTCAAGTTAATACAAAAATCATAGGTTTAAACTGTTTAAAGTTGATTATTAATTTAACTTTTAATTGTTTTTAACTTACGTCAATGGCCCACCAGTGCGAATAAATTCGTTTTAGACGTTTTTTTCGAGTGTTATACACGAGCTCATATTATAATATACAAAATATTTATAATCGTGTGTGTTTTTTTTTTTTTCGTCTTGTCTTGGTGGTATTTTATTTCTTTTCGCGAGAATACGTCCCCCGAACTCGGTCCCGAACACTGACTGTTTTGTGTTTCGGCTCTTAACAATATTCTGAAATATTATATGAATCGCGCGCAGATGATAATAATAATTATACGGGTTACGCGTTATTCTGCGATGATCCATTTTTTATCTGCCGATAAAAGTCCTACGTGACCCCACAATCTTAATTATTCTACGCATTTCGATATTATTTAACATTTATGTTCTTATAATCCGTTATAGTTAGCGTTGGCCTTCGGCGATTTGCAGTTTTTGTTGGCCGTGTGTATCAATATCTGTTGTTTTTTTTTTTTTTTTTTAGCATTTTTCGATTTTAATAACACGCCGTTGACATACAGAAGATGGATTTTTCATCGTATGTACTGGGACGTGTTACAAACGGACGCCGAAGTATAAACGAGAAAAAATATAAAAACATTTAAAATCAAAATGTACCGAGTAAAAAAAAACGTGTGTAAATATACAAGGGAAAATAATATAGGTGATTTTATATTGCTTGTAAAACCTTGTAAATTGTACTATATGTAAGTGAATATTATTATATTTTTTTTTTTTTTTATTTTTCGTAATACACAAATTATGTACATTTTTAACTGTTTAATAAGCAAATTTACAAACGAAACGTAGGTGTATTTCAATACGTTTCGAACATCGCCGTGCAGTCAAAAGTGTGTTACAGCACATTTTATGCAAATGTATATATATATATATATATATATATATATATATATATTATTCTATTTATTTATTTTTTTATTTTTTTATATTTTATTTTTTTGAAGAGTATAGGTAACGAGCTTGTAATACCGCGCGAATCGTCGATTGGCTCTAATCGTAATTAAATTCTTCTTCCCGCCCAATTGCATTTTTTTTTTTTTTTTTTGGTTTATTTGTAGGAAAAAAAATCGTCGAATAGGTCGAGTATAAAACAAGACGACGTCGTCGTTTCGGTAAACAAAAAAAATCACATTGAAATATTATTCTACGTTTGATATCCAAACGAATGTTTAAATTGGTAAGAAAAAATAAAATAAAATAAAATTTAAACCGCTCGCACGTATATACGGGGATTTTACGGATGTTCTATGATTTTTTTTTTATTATTATTATTATTATTCGTTTGTTCGGTACGGTGACGACCCGGGTAGTCTTTTGGATTTCATTTCTCTTGTAGTACCGCCGGTAGATATATAAAAGTGACCCATGTAAAATCATCATCGTATGAGGTCGTCGTATACAATAAAATTGTGACCTTTTCTGCCGCGGCCGCAGTGTAACAGTGTCCGATTTCGAATGGAAAATATAAGCTTATTGTGTGAAAAAAAAAAAAAAAAAAAAAAAAAAAAAAAAATACCCCGCATGTATGTCGTGGTGTGAGTCGGAGGGTAAATATAAGAAAAGGAAAAAAAAAAAAGATAAGAAAAAGAAACGAAAGAGACAGAGACGGCAAAATAAAACGGACGGCGGATCCACCCTCGTTAGTATATTATCTTCAAAGAACAACCGTATCGAATGCATTCGGTACGGAACACGAACACGAAATAAGAATATTATTATATTATATTATATATTTGATGGACGGAACATTTCGAATTGGGTTACAGTGATGAAAAAACGACGAGAGAAAAAAAAAAAAAAAAAAAAAAAAAAAAGGGTCACTAATAACAACTCTAAATGGTGTGTTATTGCCGCGTACCATATCGGGTTTATGAGAATAAAATTTACAGATGACAAAAAAAATACGCTTCCAAAATCCGGTCGGTCGTAATTTTGTTATTTCAATCTTTATGGTTGGTGTACAGATAGTTTAATAGATGAATATTTGGAAAAATTATTCTTCCCCGTTTGCTTCGACACGTCGATTATTATTGCCCAATAATAATAATAATATATGATATACCCTCCAAAACGATTTTTTATCAGACTCTCGAGAAATTAACATATTGGCTTTACCACGATGCGTATTTGTGTGTGTGTTTTTTTTTTTTCTATCTTAAACATCTTTTTCACCAACCGTCCTGATCCGATTTCCGTGTGTTGTACCTTTTTTTTTTTTGAAAGCATTTCGGATCTAGTTGATGCCATTAGCGGGGGAGAGGGATTACAAATTTTCAAAATATTCTGGCCATTTTTTAACTATACCAATAAAATTTAAAAAAAAAAACCCCCCGTTCAGCGTATTTTAATATTATTATTATTATTTTTTTTTTTTTTTTTCTATAATCGTTCAATATACAAACGTCGATGAAAATCGTAAAAATTATTTCGTAAAACCGACCTTGTTCGGAATCGCTTTTCGTTGGCGGATGATTTTGTTTTGTTTTTTGATTTTTTTTATTTTATCTAATGCCCAATAATACGAGATTCTCGTAGATTCTTTGTCGTCCGATTATGAAACGAAATTACATCTGTGTGTATACAAAGTACAGTTTTTATATGTTTGTACAGTTTATATGTATAAACTCGTTACAGAAAATAAAGCGGGATAGAAAAAAAAAAACAAACGCGATCAGAACGAAATGCAAAATACGCATTGTGATGAAATCGGTCCGAGAATATTATGTTCAAAACGAAATTCGTTAACCTCGTCCAAGGCCTCATTTTTTTTTTTTTTTTTTTTTTTTTTCTATTTTGGTTTTTGTCATATCCTCTGCGGGCAGTATAAATACGGACGACTACTAGCGGAGAGGGTCCCGCCCGGGTCCTTTTGTCCGTCCCGAACGATACGTTTCGACTAAATCGAACCGGTCGCCACCTGCGGACGTTTGCAGCAGACATTTGCGTTTCGACAACACCGTCGAGGAGTGCGTTACATTTTATATATATATATTTATTTATATATGGGCTTTGTGTGTCTGTCTGTACGAAAAAAAAAAAAAAGAACCGAATAACGCACACGCAGACAACACGGCCGGATCGACTTGTAATAAATTCACTACGACTACTATTACTACTACTATTACTACTAGTAATACTACGATTACTTCTTGTATTTTACACGGTTTTATGTTAATCGTCGGACACCACCAACACCAGTCGAAAAGCCAAAGGTGAAACCCCTCCGGGACGGCGGCTTGTATTATTATTATTATTATTTTACCGTTTTGAGTTCGATTCCCATTGTTCTGCGGCGGGTCTCGGGGGCCGACGAAAAAAAAAAAACACAACACAACACTATAGAGTGCGTGTGTATGTGTGTTTCGTGTGTTATATTAATATTAACGTGCCTACGTTCTCCGGTCTTCCGATCCGGTTTTTATTGACGAGAAAAACGCCGAAAACGACAGAAAAAAAAAAAAAAAAAAAAAAAAAATCAAAACTATTATAAAATCCGCCTCTGTATAGTACCTCGGGTGGGTATTCGATTTTTATACGTCGCCGGCGAACTTTCTAAACGGTATTTTTCGGTTTTTATTATTGTTATTTCCCCCGTCAATCCCGCGGCGTACAACACTCGTAATAATAATACTAATAAAACGTCCGAAAAACCGCACGCAAACCGACTATATATATATATATATATATATACGTATATATAGTATTGGCGCATAATATTATATATAAAATATGTTATCTACGTATAGAAGAAGAAGAAGAAAAAAAAAAAAAACCCGGAGAAAGTGGATACTATAATACGATAATAACGTGTAGCCGTCGTCTGCGCCCCGGCGTTGTCCGGCGGTCGCGCGCCGAGTGCGGGGTGGCCCGGTGCCAAAAGACGCGTCGTTACATTATTTCGCTCGGCCATTTCGGCAACCGTAAATCGCATGGATACTCCACTCCACTCCACTCTGCGTAAATATATATAATATATAATACACATATATATATATATATATATATATTTGTTTATTTATTTATTTATTTATTTGTACGCGTATACCTCCCCTACCCACCCACCCGCGAAAACGATCTATCCGTTCCGTTTATCGTGTAATGCCCACCCACCCCGGCCCGGTACTATAAAACAGTGTACATTTTAATATATACCCTACACAATGTGATTTTAGAATTTTTTTTTTTTTTTTTATTCCACCCGTTCCGGGTGAATTAATGGCCGACAAATGGACGAATAATAAACGGCACGGACGCGCATGTTCTCCTTTCCTATTTTTTTTTTTTTTTTTTTTTTTTTACAATATTGCATACGTTAAATATAGACAATTCAACTGAAAACGAAAATATCTGCGTACATACGTACGTATAAATTACTATATAAAATTGTATATATATATATATATATACGTATACGGCTCAAGGCTCTTCCCTAAATGAATAATATGCGTTTCGATTTAAAAAAAAAAAAAAAAGATAAAAGGTCAATATTCGATTTCAAGACAATATTAACTTAAATTATCCGGATTACGATTAAACAAATAAAAGAAGAAAAAAAAAAAGCGTGTAAATGATTTTAACTAGTTACCAATAGGTGTAGTATTTGGTATATGTTCCGATATGGGAGCAAAAAAAAACAAAAAAAAAATCGCGATTAAGCAATGACTTCGAAATTAGTAAATGAATTTCTTATTTGAGCGTTTGACCTCAATGCACACTAATTGAGTTTAAAAGGTATATTGAGAATATAATAATTTTTAGAACATACGAGTAAATATAATAATACGCATTCCGTCAGGTTAGACGTTGATAACATCTTTTTATAACTACACAGCATCACCGAGTTAGAGGCACCTACGCAGTAAATGATTTTTTTTTTTTTTTTAATAAGCTATAAAATCTTGAAAATTAAACGTTCAATATCCTAATTAACATTCAAATAAATCATATGGGTACCATTATTATAGATCGCATTCCACATACAAACTGCTTAATATATATATAGACTATTATATAATAGGGATCGAGTTTTATTTTTTTTTTTTTTTATAAATAATATGTTAATTTTAATATTATACTGATGGAAATATCTATAATTGAGTTATAAACAAACGGGTGGGCGTTTTTTTTTTTTATTTCTCGCACGTCAATTAATATTCCATACCCGGTGGCGGGGTGGAGGGGAATACAGGGAGTCCGGACCCACCCGCCGGATTCCGGGTTTAGGCTGTAAATCGGTGAATTGAAATTTAAAAAAAAAAAAAAAAAAAAACTTTATAACATTAATACGAATTGCGTGTTAAAAAAATTAATATTCGGTATTTCTCAATACGCCCGTTTCATCAATTGATTATATTGTTTCGGTGCATAGATTTAGTGAAACGTATAGGTTCGGTCGTGTAAGTAAAAAAAAAAAAAAAAAAAAAAAATACAAAAATGTTAATATAATAAACGATTAACGGGTGTTTTTTTTTTTTCGTTCTTGTTAAATATATTACAAGATATAATAATCGAAGGACCGCACCCCGGAAAAAAACCGCCACTGTCCATAATCCAATACATATTTTCTATGACCATTTATGTACACAGAGTTTTTTTTTTTTTTTTGATATAATAAAAATACGTTTTGAACAAAAGTTATTATTCGTTGCTGTACCGTATATCGATTATTCCCCGCGTCTCTTATTCTAATACGATATTGTGTTATCGCGCGGCGGTCTGCGGATGAATAAACTTTTTATTAATATTCCAAGTGATGTGCGAGTGAACGTGGTGGATCTCAGTAATATCATTTCGGCGGGCGTGTGCAAAAAATCTGAATAGATCAAATTCCCAGACACTGGCTGCGTGCGAATTGCGTCCCTAAAACGAAACACATACGCCGAATTGGGTTTTTTTTTTTATTTTTTTACAACACGTCCCGAGCCGAGCGCGCAATGATAATTGTTGTTTCCATTTCTCTTGTGTTACACATGCGAATTGTCATTTCGTGTTTCTATGTGTCGTTGTGTTCGGTGATACACGCTAAAAAATGTAAATACGCACTGTAAATGCCATCCAATAATTCAAATTATTGGAAATCAATTTCGTCCGTCTTCAAGAGAATACCCATTTGTCCAAATTCTTCTTTGAAATTTCAACTATTACAATCCCGGGGTCACGGTTAATTCGTGAAACTGATATTTGTATTGAAACGCCGAGCTCAAATCTAACAGAGACAAATCTTAGAGAGGACCATAGAAAAAAGAAGATTTTATTGGAAATACAATTATGATTCAGTTTGACATAAAAAAAATATATCACGTCTTGGGTTCGTTCAAAAATTTACCCGCTTTAGAAAATCAAAAACAAACAAAAAAATCATTTCACATAGATACGACGTAATATTATTTAATTAAATAATTTTTAATGCCTAATGTACATAATTTTCATTCGTACAAATGGCAGTCCTCAGTCTATTATTAACGGAGACGCCTAATATTATAGGCTCGATATTCACGAAAACGTAAAACCGTTAGAATAGTTTTTTTTTTTTAAAATTCCGAGCGTTGCGAGGAGTCTGTGATTTTACAATGATGTTTATTTTTTGTTCAGTAAACACTTTTTCTTCCCTAAAGACTTTATCTGATTTATACACCTCCTATACTATTTCCAGTAGGAAATTGTGTCTAGTTGGTACTTTAAGAAGGTCATTTTCCGACATAGCTATTAGTTTGTTTTACGCGACAGAAAAAAACGACCAAAAAATGACGGCAATAATACGATTTCGTCCAACTCTCGAGTTTTGCTATTTATTTTTGATTTGTGCTGATTTCTGGGGTTACAATTGGCAACAATCAAAAAACACAACTAATACTACTTCACTCAGAATCGTTTTTCGTTTGCAATTTATCGCTGCATACAGATATAAATTAAATTCCTATGTTGCCAACTGCTCACCTACACCAATGACCCACCCATGATGCGAAGTTGTACGCGTTTTTTTTTATTTTTTTTTGTTCTACGCACAATTACTATATACGTTTTTGACGACCCCGGGAGTTTATTTTCAATCCTTCGGTTTATATTGTATACATTTTTTAATTTTTTTTTTTTTTTTTTTTTTACGATTGGACGGCACACGGTGTATAACAGTTTGAACGGGGTGTGTTTATATAATATATTAACAACGACGATAGTATAGTAAAAACAGTTAAAAGATCAGTTTCAGACTTCACCACCGTAATGATTGAAGGCGGAACGGACGTACGAGTGCCTAAATAATGTAAACAACAAACAAAAAAAAAAAAAAAAAAAAAAGGGGTGAGGGTTGCCGACGGGAAACGTAGCCAGTCGGAGGCTGAAAAAGACACGCGGATATTGATGGGATGTAATTGAGAGAAATAATTCATGACAGTGCATGCGTGTTGAAAATGAATACCCTGGAAAAAAAAAAAAAATAAAATATAGAAAATAAACATAAACTTCCCCGCGGTGTTTATCGTCAAAAACTTTCGAGAGAGAGAAAAAAAAAAAATGATTTTTCGTTCAAGACGATATATCTACGATTTCCAAATTCGTTTTTTTTTGATTTTTAACAAATTAAATTAAGTTAAATCGGTTAATCTCCGATGTATCGGACGTATCATACAGCCCGTTATAATTTCTGAATAGCGTAAAACAATTCGTACCGCTACTTAAACGAAAAACTCAACGATAATTTATTATTTAATTAATATAGAGAGGGGTTGTTTTTTTTTTTTGTTTTTTTTGTTTTTGGAACAAAACTTCTCTATTGAATGTCCGGACAAACAAGCTAAACAAGCCGAACAACATAATCGTACATAATCTAGCGTTTAAGCGCATACGCAAGTTTTAAGTACCGTTAACCGTCATATTGTTTTCGGATAATGCGATGATAATTAAGCGAACAAATTAAAAAAAAAAAAAAAAAAAAAAATTATAATAATTAATAACGTCCCACGGAGGGACGAACAAATACCAAGACGAACGATGCCCAAACACCCTACTTCCGTGTCTTTTTAACGACCATTGTTCGTCGAGTTTAATATCTTCGCGAGGCGTCAGTTATTAAAAAAAATGACAAAATTACTCATCACAACATTATTATTATTATTATTATTATTATTAAAATTAATTAAATGAATTAAAATGCATCAAACATTTTCGGCAATCGAGTACGTATATTGCTCGACTTTAAGGTGTTTTTTTTTTTTTTTTTTTTTTAACACGCTATGTATATGCAATGCGCCAACTTTCAAGAGCGACGACGATAAAATATTTTCGGGAAAATATAATGTAAAATTATAATTCTTATCTATCAACACCGGAAAAAAATGTATAATATTATAGCGGTTGTACTATTTGTTCACTGTTGTACAACGTTGTGGACATTATTAAAATATAGATATAAAAATCAAAAAAAAAAAAAAGTACATTTTAAAACTTAGCTCCTCTATCATAAAAAAAAAAAAAAAAACCTCCCTTAAGTATATTGGCCAATCTGTATACTATTTCGCCCATAAGTGATCTACACATATATATATATAAATTGTTTTTTATTTGATTACTCTATTATTTCTATTTTTTATTAACAACTATTAAAACTAATTGTCTGGAATTATTATTTCATTACAATGTCAACTTGTTAGGTGTGTGTCTTTATGGTGAAAATACTTTAAAACGTTGAAAATATAAGAAGTACGGTTATTTAAAAATTAAACCTTGAATACAAAAATGTATTAATATGTTTCCTAGACATTAAAAACATATTAGGATCTAAAACTTTGCATATGTTTGAAAGTATGATAAGCTAAAATTCCCTCTTTTGCGGCAAGTTGCAAATTATCTTCACGGTAAGATCATTATTTTTTAAAAAAAAATTATTTACCTTTTGACTAGACGAAGCAGCACTTGAGGCTCCTTGATAATTTTTTTTTTTTTTTTTGTTGATATGATTTTCGATATTGCTGCGACCGCTATTTTACGTATCAAATTCATTTTTACATATTTCACAGTACACATTTTGAGAAGATATTTTAGTAGGTTTCAATTAAATACATGGTGGTCCCGTAATATTTTCAAAAAAAAAATAGTACAATTTCATTTACTTGACACTATTGTCAAGGACACTGGGACAGTGTATCAAAAACGAGTACTGTCCTAGGAAAAAAGAGAGACGTCTGATCGCCATAAGTATACACCAACCGCGATAATAGTTATAGATTTTTTTTTTCGGTTTCGCGCCCGAGCGTAATAAACGCAATAGAAACACCGCGACCGTTTGTGTTTGCGCGATCCATATGGGGGGGAACAACAATGAGCGACGATCGATTTCGATTTGTAACTTTTCAACGAATAACAACCTTATATGCATAAATTCGGTTGCGAGCCATAAACTTTGGGCTCGGAGCGCGCGGTGTAATTTGGTTTATGCGTCGGCTCGCAGGACTATCGGCGTAGGCTTTTAATCGGACGAGAGTCGCGGCGGTTAATTCGGTTAAGAGCGAAATGCGATTTAATAAAAGGGGGGGCGGAAAGTTTTAAGCGAAGCCGGTAAATTTCGATTCGGGCGGCGGACAGAGTGCCTCGCCCCCCGCGGCCAGCAATGGTATTTAAGCGCGTTAAACCGGAGGTGTGTAAATGCAATTATCCGATGTAAAAAACCTGTGGCGCCGACCGTTGTAAATCGCCGGGCGCGCGTCCGGTAATACCGGAACACGGCACTAATATTCCTATTAAAATATTGCGACCGCCGCCGGATTATAATAATACGGGCGAATTTTCGAACACCGACAGACAACCGCCAGTAAGAAAATGCGTGGGATTAATAATAGTAATAAGGAATCCCGTTAAAACCCGCGCAAACCCACCCCGTCGGTTTTTGATATCAATTACATTTTTATTCGATTTTTATTATTCGCAACCCTTAACAATACGTACGCGTATATTATTAACATTTTTTTTTTTTTTTTTTTTTGCTTTCCACAAATGTCCGCGCGTTAATACCGGAGAAAATCAACTCTCGGCGAGTACACGTTTAAAGGAATCTCGTCCGGAACGGTTGCACCGGTAAATTACGAACGTTTCCGCTGACTTCGTTGCCCCTAAACTCTTAAAAAGATTTAAGAAAATAATTACACAATCGTTTGCGAACGAGCCGGATAAGTAATATACCCATACACACGACTGTGCTTAACTTTGTTGTCAGTTTTCCGATCCAACTATATAGTAGTGTAGTTTATGTGTTTTACTTTTATCGATAATCTCGACGAGTATTTTATTATTGCCATTTTTTTCATTTTTTTTTTTTTTTTTCCGGTACTAGTAATAGTAACAATATTTAAGAATTACGAGATAACAAAAAAAATCCCCCCGACAATTCATTTATTTATTATTAAATTGAATAATTAATTATTTTTTTTGTTTTTTAATAGAAAATATACAATCTGTAAAATTATTTTTACAATAAGAATATGGGCTATAATAAATTGACATGACTTTCTTGATAAAAGAAGTAACCCAACGACTACACTTTATTGCTTTAATGTTTTAATGTTATGTTAAATATATTATTATTATTTTTTTTATAATAATAATTAATTATAAACTGTTTTTTTTTTTTTAGATTCCGACCGTAGCTGCACTCTGGCCATACGATTATGGTCGTCGCTGTAGTTATATCTGTATACGAGAAAAATGAACATTATAATAAGATATATATAAAAAAAAAAAAAAAAAAAAAACATACAACCTTAATATATTATTTATATGGAGTTTGCGTTATTTTGAAATCACGTCTAATCCGTATACGGGGCGATAATCTGAAATTCAAAATTTGTGTAATCGGTGTAACGGCACATTATGCAACCGTGTGGTTTGTGTGCGGCTTACATTTTACGAATTACACGTAAATAAAAAAAGGAAAACCGTACGATCGTAAAACGGCTTATTTATTCGAAAAATGAACGCGAGATAAAAAAAAAAAAAAAATACAGTACATAAATAAATATCTGTAAATATCACGTGCATAATATTATGCTGACTATTGTACGAGTAGTATGTACAACACGAGGATTGTACGCTGGATGAATCGATGGAAAACCAAAACAATATCGAAAATTCTATAATATTTCATTGGACACTCCGGTTATTCCGCCGGCCGAGAAATTATCACGAAAACTCGTATTATTGTTGTCTATTTGTTACTGTGCGAGCAAATAATGTGCTGATTGACGCACGCACGTAATAAATTAGTCGATTACCGATATACGAGAGCGGTCGACAACAGACTCCGGACTAACATTTTAACGATCGGTATACGCGCGACATTCGACTACGGACTGCCCGCATTTGTTTTGTGTTCCAACGCCGTGAAAATAACATTCATCACAGTAATATAATTTCGATAGCGACTATCAAACGTTTGAAATAATCGAATAGAGTTTTTTTTTTTTTTTTCTAGATATTCCAATAGTGTAATTTACACTCGGAATCAATATAATCGACTATTTTCTCGAGTTTTCTCGGCGCTCGTTTAAATCTGGCGCACAGGCGCTTTCTCGGGCGTACAGACAACATCTGATACCGTACCATATTACGCTTTGCGTATATCGATATAAACGATTTGAATATAAGTAGAGGTTAATGCGATTTATTTATCAAGGATAAAAACATAACGGCCGCGGTTTTAAATAGAATTAGGCCGCGGACGGATTGCCTAAATTCAACGCAGACTCTGTGGCGTCCGTACCGTATTCGACAAGAGAAATTCTTATTGTTCGACAATAAAATAAAACTTACTACGTTACTACAAGGCTGTTACAACAAAGATACTAGACGAGAAAACACAAGGGTTTACCAATTATTGTAATTCGAAACTAAACAATAACGTCCGTTACATTTAATTACGTGCCCGTATACGGTTTAACATTTCGTCCGTCGCAAATTTAAAACTATTTTTGGGGTTCGGCAAAATGGAATGCGTATACTCGGATATTTTTTTTTTTTTTTTACGACAGGTTTGTATATACGCGAGACCCGTTGAAACTTGAAAAGAAAAAAAGCGCGCCGGCTAGGGACGTATCGAATGGGGACGGTCGTGATTTTCTAGCCCTCTCCCCGAGATTAAAAGTACTCGCCCGTGGAAAGTTTGAAAATCTCGGCGGCTTTACCCGGTACCTACAGCAGAAATCACCACTTGAAAGTTTGGTCTAACACTGTCTGGTCATCGGGAAGTATCTCTGAACGAGTATTAAATAAAACGGCGAACCTATTTGGTACGCGTTAACGTCATAATCTGTATGAAAACCGTATACTCGTTCGGTATAATCGCTGGTTCCGCCGATTCACGCGTATGCTAACACGCGGACAGAAATTCGTCTGCGGGACCCGCGATATTGGATTGAATATTCCAAAATTTGCCCTGTCCCTGTCCCGTCCCGCAGTGAAACCGCCACGATGTCCACCGCCCGCACCCGGTCGCGCACGAGAGGAGATCGTTTTGCCGAGGCCCGCGGCCGGAAACGGTTCCGGGGGCACGGGTACGCCCGTCGACTATTGGCCCGTTACGTTGTATTGTTAAAATATTTCAAATATACAATTTTGGAACTGGTAATAGTCCCGTATAAAAGAACCCTCAAATACATAAAATCGTATTATTGTCTACGGGACCGACGGTTGTTGGCCTGGTGTGGGCTGGGGTAAAAGGAAAAAAAATAGTAACAATAACAGCCGAACGAGAAAACGGTGCGCGCGACGGCGACGAGAAGAACAAGGAGGAAGAACCCGGAGAAGAACGAGGAGACGGAGACGAGGGACCGACCTCGCCGGATAAGTCTCGGTATAATAATATTATTATTACGGATACGAGTGGTCCGCTGCCGCGGTCACAAAGCGCGAAAAACCAGCGGGTAACCGCTTTCATTAGCCACCGCGGAGCGCCCGGCCGGCTCGGGCAGGGGACCCCCGTAACGCGACGAGTACCTACCATGTATAGTAATATTATTACCATCATTGAAGATAGATCCACGACGACGGTGTAATGGCCGACACATGTGTGTGTGTGTGTGTGTGTGTTGTAATAAGTGTACGCCGATAATATTAATACGTAAAACCGTCGTCGTAATACAAATCGGCCGGAAAACCGGCGGTACGAGGGATAATACTCGGCTCGTCCGAAAAAATTATTTTGTTTTAGCCGAGGTCGGGTTAACCGAGTAGCCGAGAAAATGTCCCGGATGCTTTGTCGAAATATAATAAATAATAGTAAAAAGAAAACCAAAGATGCGGTTACCGCAGTAACTGAACAATTAATAACAAGTATTAGAGTTTTGATATGACGAGGTTTGGTTATTTGAAAACGAGACGAGTAAATGTCTAGAATTTCCCATAATCCAGCTATAAAAAAAAAAAAAAAAAAAACTTAATAATATTGAACAAAAATCGGTCTTTTGATCTTTTTTTTTTTTTTTTTCGTTGTTGTTGTTGTTTGCTATTAATAATCGCGCGATCGCAGTCTGTGACTAATAATGAAAATACTATTAATATTAATTATTTTATTATCAAGAGGTGGCCGGCAATACGGTTGTGAGGCGAATGCGGGGTTTTCGGAATGCGCGAAGGAAACGAGAATATACAAAACAATAACCATAAAATATAAATGTCGTTATCGAAATACTTTGATAACAACAATAGCAATCTGTTTTTGTTAATTCAAATCATCGTATTCATTTATAACCATTGATTGTATAATAATAAAGATAAAGCCGGGTCCTATTGTTAAAATTGACGAGGGTTTATCGGATGTTACGACTGCCGGCCGAATTAAATTTAAACAAATCTAAAAATATTACGGTTACAATTTCAAATTTTTTTTTTTTTTTTTAATAATATTTCTTTACACGCTAAATATAACGTCGTCAGTCGTATATGGATATTACCGTATATTACCGTGGGCAGTTGTGAGGGAGGCGGAAACGCCGATAGAGAATTTATTTTTTTTTGTTTTTCTTCCTAGGCCGGGTGGATTTTTTCCGTGTTTAATCTTCGGGGGTGGGTGGCGGGGGGGGGGTTATTTTTTTTTTTTTTTGTCCCGGGTATTTTTTTACCGAATAACCGCCGTAGGGCACGGACGCACGCAGAGATATTACAAGACGACGACGACGTCACAATACAATATTAACCGGGTACCCAGCCTCCTATACACATCATAGGCCACGCGTATGGAATGTAAGAGCTGTAAGTATGTTACACGTACACCTATATAATAATATATATAATGTCAATTACCCCGAGAGCACAATGGGTCGGTTGTTTTGACCGTGAAAAGTTAAAAAATTTCGGTCGAGACACAATGTGTATAATATGTACAGCGCCGTGGCGCCTCGTCGAGTATTTTTTTACATTTTTTTTATTTCTTTTTTTCCAGTGAAAGTATCCCCGTATATATTATATAATAATGACAAAAAAAAAAAACGATTATTTTCTATATGGAAAACCGTGAAGGCATTCCACGGAGGAAATTCCATTGACCGTCGCAGCTATAATACGAGCGGGCTAGCCCCCCCTCGGACGTTGTCACACGTTTTATTGATTCTGAACCAAGCGACGTGGAACGTATATTATTAGTTCTACTATATTATACACAGTCCTTACATACTATGTGCTTTTTTTTTTTTTTTTTTTTGTCGACAACACTTTTCGCCCAGTAATCCAGCTCCGGTCAGGGGCGGATCTAAGTAATTATAAATAAGGAGACGCTAAACACGAAAAATTCACCTTTCGCAATACGTTTAAAACGGTATTGCAATGTACACTGTAAAATCTGTACAATCGTCGATTATCTATGATTTATGATCCAAGGTATGCATTCACTCGTGTACGAGTGTTATTTTTAAAATCGGTACCAACGGTCTAAGGGAGTGAGTAGAATGCTTCAACCCTTAAATCCGCCCCCCCCCAGACTCCGGAGTCATAAACTTCAATGGTGGTTTCTAGTGGCAAATTTTGTCAAGTCGGTTCGTTTTTGGATTTCCCTTGTAGTTTTCTTAATAATCCGGAAAAATGTACACATATACGCGGTTTCTGTTATTATTGATATTGTTTTATTGGTTATTGTAATTCGGTTAATAATAATCATAGATTCCTGAAACATTATATCAACACTAGACTTGATATGATTTTCAAAATATTCTGGCTTTCTGCGTTTTTTACAGCTGTATTTAAAATGTATGAGTTGAATTTTGATAATACGTTTTTTTGTTCCATAAAAAGATTCAATGATTCGACATATGTTTCGATGTATTCGTCGTACTTAAAATGATAATATAAAAAAGAAAAAACAAGTCTTAATTAGTTTTTTTAGAAGCGTTTTAAGTCTTATTTTATTCAGAAGTGCCACTATTGCAAACGAAAAACGGTTAAACGTTTTTTTTTTTTGATTAATTTCAATGATAATTTTCAATAATTCAAAATTAAAACGTTTAACCGATTTTCGTTTGCAATTGTGGCACTTTCGAATAATTTATACTATCGATAATTTTGATGAACCATTAGAGAGCCTGTAATAAAATAGCGACCACTTTTATCGGGACGGCGGCGCCATATTGTGTAATTTTTCGTCCGAACATCGTCTTCAGCACGGCTATCCGGGAACTTATACGCACGTTCGGTATATTAAACAAAACACGTTTGCGCAAAGCGAAATATTTAAATGTAGAACGATGTGGAAACCCGTCGTAAAATATTCAAATATCCATTGATGATATTGTCGGGACGAAATTTTATCACGAGGATTTCGGAAACCGATTAGAAACGATTGGCCACCGGGCGCGGTGCTTGGGGCTCTACGCCGCACGTTAACAACAATATTCAAAAAAAAGAGGATGGCCAACTCGTAGTCAAGAAGCGGATTGGTACTCGCCGTGGACGTTAATCCCGTGTACGTGATGCACTACAATGAATACAACTGGAAAGGAAAAAAAAAAAATAATAATAATAATAATAATTAATACAGGGTACTATAGGCCGGCATTGTTGTTATTGTTATGAACGTGCCAGGGTTGAAAAACCGAAATTTGTTAAGAAAAAGTCGGGTTCGTACGTATATTATTGTATATTATTATAGTATCTATATATAGTAAAAAAAAAAAAGAAAACAACTGTTTCGGATTATACTATTATTATTGTTAACTGTATAGACAAACTGACGAAATTCGTAAATATATATATGTACAATGGTTTCTTCGGACGGGCTGTTTGATTTTCAAAAGGTTCTTAAATAGTTCTTTGATCGTCAAAGACGTTATTATATATATATATATATATTCGACTCCTCCTGGGAATTTGACCGTGACAAAACGACAAAAATTCCAGATATTTTAAAACTACGTTCTGTAAAATTATACTTGCTGGTCATTTTATTTTCTACTCGTTTTACTTTCTGGATTTCTAACGTATGGGACAATTTTCGGGGCCCACACAGGTACAAAACGGAATTCTCTGACTGGATTTTCTAATAATGCTCATCACAAATATACAATATCGATAACGTTATAATATTTAAATGTTAACGATAATACAACGACCGCGAGATTACCATCGTTGCGAACAAATTTTTGAACGTTTATTGAAACGATATGCATAGTGTTAAAAAAAAAAAAAAAAAAAAAAAAAAAAAAAAAAAAAAAAAAAACAATTGTTACTCTGCAAAAACACCAACACTTGAGTACTATTTGCAAAAAAAAAAAAAAAAATTTATAAACACATTTATTTATACAGACCTCGATTTGTGTTTGGCGAAGTTTCGACATCCATTCAGCTACCATCTGTACCCTCTAAATTAAGGAAACACTTTGTCTTGTTTCTGCGTTTTTCACTGCTAGTCCGCTCCGAAGGCGTTATACAATAGTTTCCTAAGTGTAAACCTTAAAATCTATAAATATTTATATATATATCTATATAATAGGGTAGTCCTTAGTCATAGAAGAAGACGAAATAAATAAATATTATTGATATCTCACCTCCACCCACCCCCACTTTGTTCAATATTATAAGAAATAAATTTGGGTAAATTATAAATTGTGAAAATAAATGTATTAAGTAAAACGAATTGTGTGTGAAATATCGCCAAATGACAACAGTTGAAATTTGTAGCTTAATATTGCATAAATCCTATTGTAACAATGCAATGGATGTTCTAATGAAATTTATAATAATTGTTAAAATATGTTTAAATAACCGCAACAGAACAATTTCGCCAAAAAATTTAAATATTCAATTATTTTCCTCGGGAGTTAATGTGAATTTATGAGAAATTAATTCGTTACATTATAATGTTCTATAAATAGGAATCCGTACATTTGTACGCTTGGCGCTATAGTTTTAGAATCGAATTCAAAAGAACTAAAAAGACTACCCCGCACCCACTCTTTTGGCAATTTTCAACCTTTTACAGGCACGCGGAGGGGGTGAGTTATCACGACCGAATTGCTTTCTTGTAATATCGGACAAAGTGGGCCATATTTAATTATTTTTTTTTTTTTATACGTATATATCGACGATAAACCACGACGGGTTTAGATATAAAACGAGGGGAAGTCACCGCAAAAAAAAAAAAAAAAAATACCGTCGGATTCGAACCCCGTCAACGAGGTACTTACGGTTGTGTGACGTGTCTGCCCAATCGGAGAATTCCATTTCGTTTCGAACAGAGAACGTTAATGCGCTGCCGGGGGGCCGGTTCGGGTTCAAAATAATCACCGGGCCTTCTGCGGCAGCATTAACGAGTTTCGCTCAGAAATCGTTTTTACGATAGTATTTATATTCAACATAAAGGTATACGCGATTAACCCAACACCTGTCAATACACTGCCCACACGCGTTTGCGGTTTATATTTTAAAAACAAATTTTTTTTTTTTTTGTTTTTTAATTGAGACGCTATTCTTTTTAATTGCATTGACTATATTTTAATAGTTTCGTTGAAATATTAATTCGCGCGCGGTGCACGCACACACGGTACACGTTTTTATTACGGACAAGTCGTAAATTACGGGAGGAAACGTGTAATTTTTCTGTATGTGTCGTCGAGAAGACTCGTTCTGGAATGGTCCGATCCATAAATAACGCGCACCGCGGTAAAACACGGCCAATAAATTTTGTCAATTCTTCGCGTGAAATTTTTAAACGGTATTCGAAACGCAACGATTACGTATTGTAGCGTGTGGCGTTGCCGGTAGGCAGAGATGGGCGAAATCGTTTAAAAACGGATTTCAAATCCGAATCTTTGAATTGAACACACTAATTAAATAAATGGATATTCGGTTTTTGGAATTTAGAATTCAATTAGTTGAAATCCTGCCCGCAGGTCCGGTCGCCTAACTGGCGGTATAGAAAAAAACGCTGTCTGAGTAAAACTCGCTTGATTTTGGTTTCATTTAATTAAAATAGCGCAACGTTTCGGAGTTTGCAAGGTGTGTGTGTTTTAAAATAGAGAATAAATAATCGTTTTTTTACGGAAAAGTTAAAAGGTCGTTGAAAAATGTCGAAATGGTTCTATACTGTGTTCTACTCGGTGTATGTAAGCAAATGTTTTTTTTTTTGCTATACCGCCCGTCAGATAAACAAATACTGCAAATGCCGGTGTGGGCGTCCTTTTAACGAATTTATTTGTTTCGCTGTAACAATAACTTCTAACTTTGATCGTATTTGAATATTTATTTCGGTTACTCGTCGAAAAGTATTTGTGTGTGCGTTTCCATTGACTTCGGCCAACTGTTTTGCAACGAACAGAAAATATCGTAAAAGTACGTTGGCATTTGCCATTACTGCAGTAATTCCTAACGGTCAACGATGCAAAAACATGCGTTAAAACGAAAATTGATTTTTTTTAAATACGACGACGGCTATGTTTTCGACAGGGGATTTTTTTTTTTTTAGTACGAATAGATTGTTCGCGATATTAAAAAAAAAAACAAAAATCACCACCGTATAAGAGATATTATTTGATAAAATTCGTTGTAGTCCGTATTCCAAAATGCTTCGGCGGAGCAACACATGTCTACGCCGGCGTATTGACTAGCAAATTGAATTTTTAACCGGTACGCACAATCGTATTTAATTATACCAAACGTTCAATATTGTAACCATTATTTTTTTTTTTTTTTCTTTTTTTCATCGAACGGAATCCCGTCATCCGATAGTCTCGGAGCACCGTCGTTGTTTCGAAATTGTAAAAAATGCGACTACCAACCCTCCCCCCCCCCGTGTTCGTTTCCACGGTACGGGTATAGGTATACAAACGAGCTGTCTTTTCACGCGTACGTAAAAATGCCAATCTATACCGACTTAAACGCCATATTAAAACCCTCTTAAAGTCGTCGGCGGCGACGGTGACGTATCGTTAAAAACTTTTCGTACAAAAGAAGTTTAAACAATAACGCCCTTTATAATATTATGCCGGGGTGTATTACTGCGGCCGACACAACGGGGGAGAGTACGACGGGAAACAACGCCCAGACCCTTTAACGGCAAACGGGGTGGTAAATATAATATATACGTATATATACCTACACGAGAATCGTCGTATTATTATATTTTAAGGCCAAGAGTACAGCGGACAAAACACAAAACCCCGACGGAAAGATAATATAGCGTATTATGTTTTTTAAACCGTGAAATATTATTGTTTAAGTCCGGCGATTAGGAACGATACTCGTGTACAGGATTTTGTATAACGGGACTGTTTTAATTTTACATTTAAATACGACCTGCGGTCGGGCGGTGGGGATCGTCGCGCATCGTTTTATCACTTGACAAATTCTAGAATTTCCGCTACGGTCGTTTATCGATAAAAAAAAAAAAAAAAAATGCCCAACAGCAGCCGGCATTAGGTGCCATAGGTTACCATCGCGGCGTATACGGTACAGAAGATTACCAACAACCATTATCGAATATATTCGATGTAGTGACGTTATCTTCGGTTTTCGTCATAAATAATAATTGCAAATGTGTAATAGAATCATCCGACAACACGTTTAATGAAAACGCCAAAATAGGCGGTCGCCCAGGGCGCATCCACAATATGGGCGCCGAAACCGCGTTTGAAGATTAGATCGATAAAAACTTACTTAAGACCAACAATGACAGACGAACGTCTCGACAATTCGGCATTAATCTGTATTGAAAATAATATAGTTCAGATCTCAACGGAGTAAAAACTAATTTTGCCGATTTGAATAAAAAAAAAAAAAAATGTTTAAAATAATACCAGTGTGCAATAAAATAGGTCCGTTCATTGACAATTGTGTAAAGCAATACAAATGTTTACTAACATAGAATTAACTAACATAAAATAAATATTAAACAAATATCTATTGCCTATTATAATAATTATATTTTATGAAATGAATAACAATAACATATTGATACTTATTTAGTTGTGTACAAATTATTGCATCCTACACTTAATATATAAATATAAGTAGTTTTAAACAAAAAATGTATGAATAAAAGTTTATAAAGAATATTTTTAAAGGCGCGTATCAAACATTTTCCCGGTGAAATAAAATTGATTTTAGTTTGTTTTTTTTTTTCAGCAAATTTATATACATAGAATTTTACGTTTAATAATTTCATTTACGATATTTTCAAAATTTCGTGACAGTTTGAAATTTAGATCGGGAGAGTAAGAAAGTGTTATCCTCTAAAAATCGATAACTATATGAAATGTATTACCCTTTCAGCCGGTGCGTGCGGTGATATTTTATATTGGATAAAATAAAATTTCAAGTTAAAACTTTAAAAAAAAAAAAAAGGTATTTTATTGATAAAAATTACAATTTAAAATTTATTTATAGAAAAATCTGTTCGTCTTTCTTGTTTTGAAAATTCATTTATAACTTTATCATGCAATTATGAATTATTTTTTTCTTTATGCAGGAGTTCTTTTTCAAATTAATAATAAAAAAACTAAGTATTTCTTGTCCTTGTGTAGATCTTTGATACGATTTCATTAGTTTTAACACCGAATAATATCGTTCAACAGAAGCCGTTGTACTAGAAATAGTTAAAATTAGTTGACCGAGTTTAAATAATTCTCGGAACGCCGATATTAAATCATTCATCTAAATTTTTTTGAATTTTTATTTGAATGGATAAGTATTTAAAAATGCTTCAGATGTGTATTATAATAAAACCAATTCGTTTCGTCATCTAATAAAATCAAATATTTCTCCGAAATTTGACTCTTGTAAGTTTTCTAGCACGGGATTTGGAAATTCTATCATGCGGTTTGAATATTTATTTGGGTCAACTAATCCATACAAATTCGAATTCATTTAAAGAATGAAATCGTGCTTGCAAATTTGTCAATATGTTATCCAATATTTCATTAAAAAGTATTTTGTAAAATGTTTTCGGGTCTGTTGATTCTAGTCACCACGTCTATTACGTTGTGGCTCAAAATCGCCTTTATCTAATAAAACTATATTCCATAATGTTTCAAATATATTTTCAATAACCTATCATTTTGCAGTTGACATTTAGCTTCTTTGATTTTTTTTTTTTGCACACGGTATAAAATATCTAAATGTTTGGTTGAACTGAATAGTTTACTAAACACTATTAGCAAAATTTATGAAAATAATACTGTCATTTGGCTATGTACCCGTGTAATATAATTAATGTGTATTGATAATGAAGATAATCCAACGTGCAACGGTAAAATATTGTAAATTACATTTTTAAAAATATCGATTAGACGTGGACTTTGTCCTAGCATTACTGTAAATAATTTACCTATTCCTTATCTTGATACTGTTAAATACTTAGGCCTAATTGTTAATAAAATACTAACATGGCAAAAACACATTAAAACTAAATTACCAATATACAAATCTATTCTGAAACCCATACGGACGTATGGAATCCAACTATGGGGATCGGCGAAAAAGTCAAATTTAAATAAAATACAGGCATTCCAAAATATTACACTTCGAAAAATTACAAGTGCTTCGCCGTTTGTCTTTAACCTGGCCCTTCATAAAGACCTAGGCGTCAAAACAACAAGAGAAGAAGTTGCTGTTTTCCATAAACGTTTTTATATTAGATTGGAATACGACGAAAATCCTCTGATTAAAAGGCTTACATATCCCGTTACTTTCTGGTGTAAAATGGTGTAAATTTAATCCAATGACAACGTAAATGTCAAGTTAAGCGCTGCTAATGGGTGGCTCCTTACTCACGCATCCCCAATAACGTTATAATTCTTATTTGTTTTTTCTTCCCTTCTCGCATATACTTATTGTGCTAAATTGTATAGATTGTATGATTCTTATAAAAAAAAAAAATTAAAAAAACATATCGATAAGCTGTGCCGACACAGCGCTTTCAACCGCCACGTAAAAACGTAGATAACTCCTGCTACCGGAACCCGGTCATTCCTGTAATAACCGGGCAATTTAAAATACGAGCGCTTCTGTAAAGAAATTGCCTATACGAAAAAAAAAACAATGCATTTAATTCCTTTCGAAGAAATCTGACAAATTTGTTTAAATTTAATACTCACATAACTTTTTATTTCTTCCATTTTGGCCGAGCACGCGCAGCTTACCTAGCTTGCCCTGACCGGGAGCCATTGTCTTCCGCACTCGTCCGGCCTAAATGTTAAACCACCACAACTCATAAACGTTGCGTTGTACGCACACGTCGAAATATTAAGAAAATTATTTTTATTTTTCGAATCCGTGTCGTTTGAAAATCAAAGAGTACGCTACTCGTTTACGGTACGTGGCGTAAGGTTGAAAACTTGAAAATATTGTTAAAATAAACCTTAAACGATTCCATAACGAAGATTGGGAAAAAAAAAAATAGCAATCAAATTTGAAACAAAAAATAAACGATTAAAAAACCATGTATACTTGTCGCTCCGAAACGGATGTTTAAATTATAACCGGTCAGTCTTGGCTGGCAAGTCGGGGCTGATATTGTATAGCGCAATTTATCGGACTGGTAAAAATATTCAACAAAATTAGTACCGCGCGGTTGAAAACGATCGATTTTACCGATTATTTCGCGCCTATGTTTGATTAGATCTGTTTACAAAACAAACGGCATTTTTTTTATTATTATTATTTATTTTTTTTTTTTTCTGTGGCGTGTTGCAACTACAATATTAGCAATATTGCGTCGTTACACCGAAAAGCTAATGTTTTATTTATCATCGACACAAAGCCGATAATAATATTATTGTGTACCGTGTTTGCATATTATTTTCCATCTGCCGAATAACATTATTGTGTGTCCCCGGGGAAAATAAAATAAAAGGCATACGGAATTCTGTGTCAGTGACACGGTGTCACGTGAATTCAAATATTTACGTTGCAGACAAAAAAAAAAAAAAAAAAAAAAAAAAAAATGTAAAAAATATATTTATGATATATAATAATATACTCGTATATGTTTATATATATACATATCGAACTTGTTACTCGGTATTTGTCAAATATTATCAAATACACAACTAATCACAAAAAAAAAAAAAAAAAACGAATTTCACCGATCCTTCAAGTTCTATGATTTTACGCGACGTCAAATTTCCGAGTGGATTTATACGATACATTTTTTTTTTTTTTTTATTCGATAATCGTGTCCCGGTGGTACCTATCGACCAAGGAACCACTTCACGGTTTATTAAACGTAGGTATTGTCAATAGAAAAAAAAAATTGCCGACCAAAACCGTGGTTAGAGTTGGCTATATCGTAAAACGAGTCAATTGTTTTGGACGGTTTTGCGTTGTAAATTGATACCGGCATAAAACATTTGATAACACTACCGAAAACGAGATAAAATATTAATATTAAATAGGCGTGGAAGGAATAGTAACTAATTTCGAGAATTTTTAATTTAAGTAATACGTAACTATGCGGTGTACTTAAATTTCGACTGTCCAATCAAAATTAAATGATATATATATATATATATATATATATATATATATATATATATATATTTATATCTTTTATCTTATCCAGATAATAAATGAGAAATAAATTCTAAAAATATTCTTGAAATATTCCGTACACTCACACACACACACCCACACACACACAACAAATTATTTATTTTAAAAATTACCGGTATAATCGATATGGAAAAAAAGCAACGGATAAAAAAAAAATGCAGCTTGAATGATTAAAATAATTATTTTAAGAAAATTATAATAGTTTTTCAAATACCGAGCGGGTATTTTTACTTTGCGTTTAACAAAAAAAAAAAAAAAAAAATCACTCTGTACATAACATTCAATCCAAGCGCAAGACATTCAATCGATTTCAAGATATTGTGTAGTTTATCTAAAAAATACCATGTTATTTTTGTTCGCTTTATGACACTTGTTGGCATTTCACTGATATAAACTGTCGTTTAAAAATACTTTCGGCGTTATACGAGCACACCAAGTGGCGAACAATATTAATTATGAATAATATAATACATTCAATAAACTGTAATAACAACACGACCTGTATTTAAAATTGTGTAAATGTAATAAATATAATTCATAGAGCGTAACCACCAACCGTATTTAAAATATAAAACGAAATCGAATTGTGTCATTTGTTTTATTGCGATTACCACCTCCTAAAAAAACCTCCGCGTTCAATATCTATTAGAAACATTTAATTTACTAAAAACGATCGCGTTATATCGAAAATAATTACGCGAACTTTTTTTATGCACAATATCGACTATAAATATAGATCATATAAGGTAATGCAAAAATTATCTATTTTTTCTCTCTCTCTCTCTCTATATATATATATCTAGATTTTTTTTTTTAAACGCATCTTTATACAACACCAGAGGGGTATATAATGTTATTTATTACGGTGTCTGGCCGACCACCGTGCGTCGTTGCCCTATAATATTATTCGTATGCACGGGATCCGTGCCGCCGTCGAGGCGTCAACACCGCCGAATGATTGATATTGAAAAACGCTACGCCGTACGAAAAATCTACCCTAAGCCATTATATTCGGCGTTTTTGTAATATTATTATCGGAACGTAGGTATACCGATGCCCGTCCACGTGCAGAATCTACACAATAATCGACTACTACCGGCCGGTATATATCGATTGGTATTGTTATTTCACCGGTCGTCGGTTTGGCCATTGGAATCGTATCCGATTCCGCATCGGCCGACCGTGTACGGGTCCCGGTATTGAAACACTACGAATACGCATTTTTTTTGTATTATTATTATTATTATTACTTTTTTTTTTTTTTTCTCTATCGTGATACCTTCGGGTGTCGTACTGTTATAGAACGTCCGAACATTGGCGTTCCGATATTATTCGTGTCCGCCCGTCAGGATATTATTATGTTTTGTGCCAATGTTTGAAAGAAAAGAAATAAAAAAAAACCCCGCTATAATAAAAAAAAAAAAAAAAAAAGGCCGACGTTTATTCAAAAGAGTCAATCGATTTTCGGAAATATCCGAACAACAATTTTTTTTTTTTTTTTTTTTTGTCATATATTTATATCAAATCGTAAATCAACACTATAATACCTACATGCCTGTGTCTACAAAATAATAAATTATAAAGACCACCGGGAACAAACGGTATTGTAAAAGTGACGTTTTACCAGAAGGTGGTTCGTGTATAGGAAAAAAAAAAACAAGAAAAAAAAAAAAAGAAAGAAATAAACCCCGACAAATCCGTCTACAAACCCATATACTATTTATTTATTTATTTTTTATTCTTTTTATTCAGTATTAATATACCGTTACCGGCGCCGAAAAATCGATATACTTACCTTTTATCTATGCCAATATCGAACGTTGTATTATACAGAAATAAAAATATCCCCGGACCAACTACTGGCGGCCGGCAATAATAATTCTTTTCGCGGTTATTCGCCGGGTAAATAAAATGAAAATATTCGTAAGAAAAAAAAAATATATATATATGTACGGTTTAGCGGAGAAAATCGCCAATCGACGAAATCCGACGCTATTGCGTTTCACGGTATTGTTTCGAATTAATTAAGGCGCAATCTCGAATGTTCGGTAGGTATTTAAGGTATTCGTTAAATTATTACTCCCGTGCCTAATCGGGGATAGGTAAATCATTATGGAGATAACCCGTACGTTAATGATTGTTTTATTATTCGAAATTGTCGATAAAAAAAAAAAAAAAATTGACATTGGCGACCTTCAACCGGCCGGTTGTAACCGTATACGTCTACGATAGTTATAATATTATAATATACGAGGTACGGATCCCGGGGTCCGAATTTACATCCGCTCTGTTCCCATATATTATAATATAATTTCTGACAAAGAGATTTTCTCTAATCTCTCCCTAAATTCACTCGTGTTATCAAATATTCTCGGATATGAATTTATATAGCTTTTATAACGGTCCGTCCGTTCGCTTTCCCCCGTTCGACGGTAGTAGTAAATAAATAAATAAACGCCAAATCTACATTGAGATAATTGTATTTCATATAAATATACGCCGGCCACGTCGATATTCCACGGTTAATATAAATATAATATAACCAAACCCGAACCTCTCTCTCTCTCTCTCTCTCTCTCTCTCGCTCTCACTCATCCAATACACCGCAATCATTTTATTCTACATATAAAAATATCCGGTTTATCCGTACAAAAGTGAAAAAAAAAAAAAAAAAAATAAGAGATCATTATGTTATTTTTCGCCGTTTTCGTGTGTGTGTGTACATTATATTACGTGCCGTCTCGTCTAAATCGTTTTCTCGTAACAATACGAGAGTTTTACCTACCCGCACCGTGTATAGCCAGCTTACCTAGGAGACTACCAAACCGAACCTGACCTGTACCGGAGGACAGCAGTATGAAGTATATTATGTTTCTATGAAAACCATCAATAGGCCAGTCCTGTAAAGGGACACTTGCTCTTTGCCCCGGTGTCCTTGTGTTATATATACACATATATATATATATATATATATAAAGAAACGTTCGGGTCGACGGGTACGCTTGTTCTAGAATCCTAAAAATGGGATTTTTTTTTTTTTTTTTTTTATTCATTTGAAATGTCGCATTAATAATTCCGCCTTGTTGTAAAACGTCTCGGAAATTTTCACATAATACACACCGGGAGTGGGTGTGTTGCTTTTACGTGTTTCTTTTTTTATTACATTTTTTTTTTTACGGGCTTAAATAGGTATAATAGTGTTTTATTGTACCACGCGTCCCCGTCCGCGATTGATCTTTACGGCGCGTCGGTCGTCTTGTTAATATCTAAAAAGGCCGCAGCACAAAGGTAAGCAATGGAAAAAAAAAAATAAAAAAAAAAAAAAATTAATATAAATTTATATAAAGAAACCCGTATAATACGCACACGCGTATAATCGTATAAATTATCACAATGGCGTGTTTTTAACTGTATGTGCCGGGCGGGGGCTGCTTTGGTCAAACATTTCCGGTCGCATATTCGTTTAGTCGTTTTACAAATAAAATACCGACCGGCCATCACAAACGAAACGTATTATTATTATTATTATTATTGTACACACGAACGTGCGTTATATAAAACGGTATTTATCGTACTCTGAATTATATTATTGTATACGTTTTTTTTTTTTTTTTTTGAAAAACCGTTTGGTTTTGGCCGGCGCGGCGCCGGGGAACGATTTTCTCCACCGCTGTCCCGGCCCGTCGTGCGTGTACTGTCAAATATGTTAACCTACCGAAAACCACCGTAATTCCTTTGACTAAACTAATAAACCGCATTCGACCGACGGCCATTCGACGGTCGCGCACCGCTTGTAAATTAATTTATTTCCAATTTATTAATTGCCCGTCTTCGGCAAAAATCGTTACGGATATTCAATACGTTTACCGGTGTGTATTGGCTAATCGTCGTTTGCCCGCCGGACACGGCCAGCGCCCGGCCGTAATCGTTTTTTTTTTTTGGCTATCAGACGGTTTCATTACGCGTTCGGTATTCTGTTGCATTGGAAACGTCAATTAGTTTTCTTCATTTTTCATCCGTTCTCCCCGCAGGAGGTTTTCCTCCTCGAATACTTGTACGGGGAGTTTTAGTTTTGCCGCCCCAAGTCTCGGGTGTTGTATTTATTACCGTCGAGTCGTTCGGTTTTACCCGTGGTACTCCGGCTGTTTTATTGAAAATATAATATAACAATAAAACGTTACATCTAGGTAAAAATACCGCGAAACCCGGATATTTCCGATAAGAATGCCATTGTTTGAATTTTCAAAAATAGATTATTATATTGTAATACTCGAGTGTTACGATAACGAAATTTCATATGTCCATTGGTATTTTTCCCAGCCGTTTCATCTACGCGCTCCCGATTACTTATAACGATAATTTCCACTATTCAGAGTCAAAAACTGCGGTTTATTCGACAACGAGAAAAATATCATAGGACCGTTTATAAGGTTTTATGCTCAGTTATATTACGGTTTTAGAGCCACTCGATTTTGGACAAATTCTCGAATCGATTCAACTCGGCTCGGTATCGAATAACCGTAAAACTCTAATAGATTATTTTGCCGTGGGCGGGGGAACGAAATATTAATTTTCCAACGGGGGGGGGGGCAAACTATATGGCCGTGAAACATAATATAATATACCGGATAGAAGGAAACGACGACACGATAAACAGAAAACGACGCCGGGAGACGTGATTGCTTTCGCGTTGGTGGACACGGGCGGAAATTCGCCGCAATTCTGGACGGGGCTGATATTTAGAAAATATTTTAAACCTAAATGCCTGTGATTTATTTTAGACACGTCTGTGTACAATATTCGAGTATACTTAAGGCGATTGGGGGGGGGCTAATTGTTCTGTTCGTACGTTTTGAGGGGACTTGGCCCCCCTCCCCATCCGATTTCCGCCTGTGTTCGTGGACGCGGAAAAAACCAATCGTGTATATATATTTTTATTATATTTTTTTTTTTTTTTTTCCCCTTCTGTCTGTGAATACGTATCTCAGACGTCGTGTTAGATTTGCATACCGTTGTTATTACGCTGACCCGGGCGATTGATATGGAAAAGACCACGCCCGCGAAGACGACGACAACACCTATAGTTTCATCGATCATCGTTGTTTCGTATCGCCGGCGATCATCAAATTAAACGGACAAATGATATTGTACTGCAATACAGCGGGTGGCAGGGGGACCGGGGAAATGTTCGAGTAGCTCTCGGCAAAGGTAAAAACGAGAGAGAGAGAGAGAGAGAGAAAAAACCATCGAATTTTCACAACCGTCGAAAACAAAATGTAAATAATATTATACGCTATTCCGTTATTATTATTAATTAAACGTCACTAGACGAACAAAATAGTAAAATAGTAAAATGACGATTGCATACCACCGCTTTAGCGGCGATATCGTTGCCGTATGGCCGCCGGAACAACCGGGGACAATGGGTACCAATCGCCCTCACGGGAAAATTCCCGGGGGGGGGGGAGGGCTGAGCTTCAGTCGTACCCCGTGATTGGTATGTTGAATATTAAAACAAAACTAGAAACAATCGAACGATCGAAAACGATTTAAAACAACAATAAACTTTTTGACAAATAAATTGGTGCAATATTAATAATAATAATAATAATAATAAAATAGTTCCATTATTTTATACGTGCGTTATTTTTTTGATAAATATGCTTTACACATATTATGTTTTAGCCCCCACGGTTAGAAAATCGTCCCGGAACCACTGATCGTCGCATTTAAAATTGTTCAGTGGCAAAAGTGATTTCGTGCGGAAAATCGTGTACACTAAAAGTTATCCTGCATCTAGTACCAAAAATAATAATTATCTTCTTCTTCCTTGGCCATTTAAGACTGTACACATATTTCCACCTATCTTTAAATCCTAATATTGTTATCTTAAGAGGACTTACTGTCTCGGTTTTAAGTAACAGGCGACATAAACAAAAAAACACGCTTACGCAGACCGAATAGAACTCGCTTATAATTTTCGTGTTTTAGAGTAAAAGAACTGTTAAAATTAATAGAGGACAATATTCTGGTGGGCGAACCGATTCGGTTTTTTTTTTTTTTTCTAATTAATTTTTTGAAAAGTTATAAACATTTTTAGATGACTGTAACTTTTCAAAAAATTAATTTAAAAAAAAGAAAAAAAAACGCATCGGCTTGCCCTCCGGGGTAATGTCGCATTTTAATTTTATTATCGGTGTTTTTACTCTAAAACCATAACCGACCAAGTTGTACCTTATTGCGTAAGCAAATTTTTATTGTGTTGTCCGTTTGTGTTAAATAGAGACCGTAAATGCGGGTGTATATAAAAAAAAAATCTAATTATTTTATCTTTTATCAACTTAATACGATTGTCAATGTATGGTATATATTTATACAATGAAAATATATCAATTTGTTAAAATAAATTATTTATATTTTATATTTTTGTTAGATTTTTTGGGGGTCAGTGGATTGCACAAGAATATTCGACGGGAGGCAATGTAAAAACTAATTTTTAAACGCTTAAGAAAAATTGCGTAATTTAATCAACTGAAAATTATTTTAAAAATACTTTCTTTTTTTTTCTCATTGTGCGTGTGTAGTGGATAACTAAAGTAAATATATTAAAACGGCTCTAATACGATTTGTTTGTTACTGTTCCAATTCGAATTATTAGTCGTTCGCAAAAAGTTTATTTTAATCATATTCTTGGTTCAAATTATTTTTACTGTCAACTCGATACTCCTATAGATTCGATCGTTTCAGCGTTCAACGTATAAGTTATAGACGATTACTGAAACCCATATCTTTTTGCAGTGGGGGCTATTAAATCATAGGTTAATGTAGAATGGTTATGTTTAATCGATAATCGCGTCTTCCATCCCCTTCAACCGATCTAATGTGAATTTCAAAACCGGATCGAAAAATGCCAAATTCTACACAACAAACCGATCGTTTTTCCTATAACATGACCCAGAGATATCTATCTACGTGTCGAGATTCCAAACTCGAAATAAATACTCAAAAATGTTGTATTTTTTTTTTTTTTTTTTGTTTTTTAGCCGATCGGGACAAAGCGAAACCCCTGACCTGCCGCCGGACTTGTGTTCGGCGATTCCGCGCGCAATATTCGGTAATATATCCAATAATGGATTTATTATTATTGTTATTATTTTTTATTTTTTTCAATATAAAATCGTAACGGCACGACAACCGCTATGTATTCCACCGAAGGCGGTGGAAAATCGTTTTCCGAAAATACCGTCGACTTTCCGTACATCACGCGCACGCACGCCGGCGGCGGCGGCGGCGGCCCGACAACAACAATAACGACGCGACGCCGTACTTGTACGAATATTGTTTTTCCTCCACGACCGCAAAATGAACGGTTTTTTTTTTTTTTTTTTCATATATATATATATATTATTATTATTATTATTCCTACTACTACTACTACTACTACCCGTGACTTGCACAGCGACCCTAATGAAAAATTATATAAATATAAAAAAAAAAAAAAAAAATTAAGGCCCCGAATTTCACCCTTCGTTTTTTTTTTTTTTTTTACGTATTCCGTCCGCGTAATGAATTAGCGTTTTTTTCAATTACTCTCTGTCTGTTTTTCTATGCGTGTGCGTGTGCGTACGTCACACCCTCTTCTCGTTCCGTCTTGCCGTTCGTTTTATCAACCCCCGAGGACCCCGGTAAATAATAGAAATTTCACGAACAATAATTTTACCCTCCCCCTCCTCCCCCCCTGAACCTCTTACCTATTCTCCCCGAGCAACTCGGGCGCACAAGACCGTTGGATTTTCCGGAGGGCTCCTCCTTCCGCTTGGCGCCGCCGAAAAACCGAGTCGTGGCAAGTACAAGACATACGGGATCCCGGAAGACACACGGCCTCGGGCTAATCGTTTTCATTATCGTTTATAGATACCGAGTGTATTATAGCGCGGACGCGCTTTTAGAGTAGTTTCACCGTGATGGGTTTTTCTCTTCTCTCGGAAAACGCATTTTTCCCTTTAGGTGGAAACGCTTCGAGTTAACTACTTCGCCCCGGGAATGGTTTATGTGAAAAAACCGACGCGTCGATATTTTGATTCCCTTGGTTTCTTCTTTGGCTTATAGAAATTATTCCACTGTGCGCGGAACATACTTTTATACGATTAGTAATACTTAATTTTTCCTTTTTTTTTTTGTGGTCTAGCGGGAAATCAAATTTGAAAAATACGATTATCCGGGAGCGAAAAAAAACCAGTGCCATCTCTCGACTTGAATAAAGTGTAATTACGAGCACGGTAAGTAATGACGACTCAAAGGTACATATTTATAACAGGCGACGCGTATAAAATCGGAAAATATCAATTAAAATTACTTGTTGCGTAATAGTTAAAACTAAAAACGTTTTTTTTTTTTTTTTTTTTTTTTTTTTTTTTTTTTTTTTTTTTTATTGCGCCTGAACAATTAAAAAAAAGTGGAGTTATCTGGATTGTCGCCCCGAAGTCACGGGAGCCGGCGAATCGATGGTCTTCCGGTAAATACTACAAAATATTACGATTTTCGTCACCTACAATATTATTATCGAAACGAAAAACGAGAACACCTCGGTTAATCATAACCCCCCCCCACCGCCCCACGCGCAAATAGAAATTCCCCACAGACGACCGATGAGAACGAATGCGGCTGCCGCCGCGCGCGTAGGGTCGCCGGAGACCCGTCGTCTATCCGGTTCCTTTATTGCGCAACAATATCTCGTAATATTATTCATGTTTATTATGTACAGTGACGGTTCGTGTAAAAAGAATAATATTTTTCTCAACGATATATAAAAAAAATACAACGTAAAACAACAGAATGGAATGGAATCGACTTGTGAAAGCGCTCTTTGAACGTGATTATCGGTCGCGAGACGAGACTACGAATGCAGTGACAATAAGCGATAAACCGACAATTGACCTTTGCTTCCATATAATAAATTTATTTTATTTTCGGAGTCGCGCGACGCGTTTTTTTTGTTTTTTATTTTTTCTATTACCGAATTCAGTTGGTGGCCTAAATTCTGTTAGCGGGTGGTAAAATATTCGTAATCGTAGGCGGTTCTATAAAGTAGATGGGGGGGAGTATGCGGCTTCCAACACTGCGGATTCTTGCTTCCCCCCACGCCCCCAATGAGTTTAAACGCCCGAAGACCTGGTTCGGGGTTCAAACAGAATGCGTAGATCCGTATTTCATTTAATAGACGCGATCCGTTTATATCGCGGTCTACGAGGAAAAACAATATTCGTACAAGTACGTCGTAATTGCCGCCGCCGCCGCCGCCGGCGTGCGCGCGCGATGTTCGGAAAGTCGACGGTAAATTCCGGAAAACGATTTTCCACCGCCTTCGGTTAACCGGAACACAGCGGTTGTCGTGCCGATACGGTTTTATATAAGAAAAAAAATCCCATTATTTGGATATACCGAATGTCGTGCGCGGGATCTGCGAACGCAAGTCCGGCGGGAGGTCAGGGGTATCGTTTTCTCCCGATTGGCTTGGCGATACGATATTTTCGAGTATTTATTTAGAGTTTCCAATCTCGAATTGCCCAGATTTACATTGTACATGGAGATATTACGCGGGAAAAGTAAGCCTGTAAAGTGACGACATAAAATGGTATTATGATATTTGGAAGGGATTTGTGGCAAACGGATTTAAAATATATGCTCTGCCCCCTCACCACGGTTTACGGTAAGTGTCTAATCTGACGAAAACGAATGAATAAATTCCAACGAAGAGCTGTATTATTTTTTTTTTACAAAAAAAATCATGTCGACATAATGATAAATAACCAGATATACATGGTTTTTTTTCTTAAATTTTCTGTGCCAAACTGATTGCAAAAAGTGGGTAAAAAAAAAATAAAATAAAAATAAATACTTAATTGAATTCAATGTGTTATGAATAATTCTTGGAATTAAGTAAGACCAAAAAAAAGAAAGATTTTACTAATGACGCTTCATTTATATGAATATATTATTATTATTATTAAAATATGATATACGTTTCAAACTATATTTTATTGATTAATTTCATTTAGCTAACTGTACTGTTTTTTTTTTCCTTCTTTTGCCATATTAAAAAAAAAAAAAACTAATAATCGTATAAAATCGTAATTGTAAATAATAAATAATAAAACAAATTCGAATACCTAATAAATGTATAAGGATTTTATTTTACACGTTTTTAAATTCCGAGCGTATAAAATTAACGTTATATTATATTTAAACTGTCTATAAATATTTATCGATTCATAGTATTAATTTCTATAATTACTTAAATAAAGGTACTTAATAAATAGAGAGAGAGAGAGAGATTTTAAAACCCAAATTGAGTAATTTATTATATTAACCTTGAAGTATAAATATCTAAAATTCTAAATAACCAAGTAAAACCCGTTTCAAAAATAATATATCCAAATTGACGTATATTTTTCGTCTCCTTAGCATAATCGTGTTGACGACTGAAAGAGTCGCAGAAAAAAAAAAAAAAGTCTCTCGTTTTAAATGCCAACCGACTGAGTAAAATAAATTGATTTACATTTTTGTATATATATATATATATATATATATATACAGTGTGTCCCGCGAAGATATTTCGTACCAAAAAAAAAAAAAAAAAAACATATAAATATAATCGGTGTTTAAATATTCGTAGTCTTTATCCCCGCGAGTCGTATAGAAAAGAAAAAAACGCGTTTCGTGGGACACCCTGTGAATAATTTATTTTTATTTTTATTTCCCCCCCCCCGTTAAATATGCCCGACATATAACGCAAAACGATGGTGTTCGCGTAAACGAGTTTTGTGAAACGTTAAAACCTAATAAAATAATAACGATAATAATGGTAAGGCAATAATAGATAACGATGCCATTATACCGATAATGGACGGCCGACATTAGTCCGCGGCCGGGTAGCCACAGAGTTGCGTTGGAAATGTCCCTCCCCCCCCCCGCGCGCCCCACTCGCACAGTGAGAATTCGGTTTTATAATATTTACCGGAATTGACGGTTGGCCATTTACCGTACGGTAAAACCGTAATTGCCGAGTGGGCCCGCGCCTGCGTGCTGCTTACTCCGTAACGAAATATCAAGTATAAAATTCGTTTGATAACCGTTTGAAATGGGTTTCCCACTCGATTACAACCCGGCAAATATTATTTACGATCCGATAACCGGAATGCCGGGAATTTATCCCCATTACCCAGAACAGGTACCGAGATACCGGGCCGGTGATTACGATTCTCGGAAAATAAAAAAAAAAAAAAATTCCCACCAAAATATTATATTATATACCGATTAACCTTAACCGCCGAACGCCCAAACTCCGGACAATTGGGGAAAAAAACCAAACGATTTTTGTACGCCGTGTTCAAATACGTCCCCCCGTCCGGCTAGTCACTGAATATTTGGAGCGGTGGTGTCAGTTCAACAAGGAAGTAGAAATATTTGGATGAGCAAATTTAAAAAAGATCCCCCCCACATGGGAGAAAGTTCAAAAATTAATGGATTTGCTTGTTGAACAGAAATTTATTAATAGCGAACAAAGACACAGAAACCTTTGGCGAGTTTTCACTAATTTCTAATTGATTTAACAGATCAAAAAATAACAGACTGGAACACTAGAAATATAGCCATTGAAAATCGTTGGGTAGAAGTATTTACAGACTTCCGTGCTAAAGATCTCTCACACACGAATTTTCGTATAATTGTAGAGTACATTTTATGTCTACCAGGCGGTAATGCTCCAGTTGAAAGAGTGTTTTCTCGTATGAATAAAATATGGAGCAGTGAAAAAACTAAGTTGGGAGTTTCTACATTAAAAGCCATTGTTATAACTAAGAGTAACATAAACAAATCGTGTCTAGAGTTCCATTCATATATAAAAACCAAACCGGATATTTTATAGCAGATTTGCGGATCCGAAAAATATAAAAAACCAGTCGAATGAAAAATTTAATCTATTATAAATTTAAAACATTTGTCTATTTTTTTGTAGTAATTAATATATAAAAACGCATTGTGTTTTACTATAATTCTAGTGTTGTCATTTTACTCAAAATTTGTTATGGTTTTCCTATTAAAATTTACAATTGTCCCGCTTTGAGTAAAAAAAAATTATGGTCACATTATGCCGCATAACGGCAAACGCAATTGTACTTTTTACTGCGCGGTGCGCCGCACGTTTTCTTATTTTTTAATACTATTTTCTATCGGTGAAAACTGGCCTCCCCCCGATACATCGAATATCCAATAATGGATGGTTTGCCGGTAGAAAATGTCGTCAGTTCGGCGGCGCATTAGGAATGTCGTTTTATTATTATTATTATGTAATTCGGTGAAAAATAATCCGGATAAATTACACTTGATTCGCACATTATAAATAGTCGTTGTATGAACAGTTTGCAAAACTTTCTGCCGTTGTTGAACTGTAACTGTACGAAATTGTCGAATTATCGTTGTTGTCCTACGCGAATACGAATTTCGTAATTTATTTCGCTGTTAATACAATTTTCAATTTCAAAATTGTTCAAAACAGGATTCCGCTCGGAATCGTTTTTCGTTCGCAATGATTTATCGCCGGGCACGGTATACAAACTAAATTACCCTGCGTCGTATCCCAATCCCGCCGATACTTTCCGCCTAGAAATGCAGTAACCCAATTAATTCATATAATTGTATAATCGGTTGCTTACATTTTTTTTTTTTTTGTTAAATTTAACCGCAGAGAAAAATGGAATGAATATTATCTAGTTTTAAGATACCGTTGTTAATGTCCTAAAATGCCAAACGCGACTACGGAATAGAGTGTATCCGACGGAACGTCGACGGCGCGTTTCTTCCATGTAAAAGTCGTATTCTGGGACGGAGTTTTGAGAACGACAGTTCTGCCTCCCCTCCCAACCCGATAAGGACGGGCCAAAAAAAAAAAAAAAAAATTCTAGAACATTAAAACCCGCTCGAATGGCGAGCGGGTACTAGGTCGTAAAAATAACCGTTGATTTATTATGCACGTCGGGCGGTGGGATCACCGGATTAGGGGAATATATGTTATCATATTTTCATATTCCACGGAATAACGTTTTTCGGTTATCACAGAGAGGGGGGAGAGGGGCGGCAGACCGAGACCCTTTAATCCTATCCCGCCGATGGTTTTGTTCCCGTTCGTATATTTAGCAGCGGCGCGTCCGTTGTCCGAATGTAATTTACTTTGCTCGTAGCTCATTACTACCCGGGGAACGCGTACGGAACACGCCGTGTATATGTGTTTTTAATGCGTTTACACCGTCTTCCATAGACAATAATTGTATTGTATTACTATGTGCGGTGAAATTCGGAACGGGACACGGGGCTCGTGTTTTTCGAAATCCGGCGGCGGCGGCGGCGACCGCGGCGACCGCGGCGACCGCGCCCCGGGAATTACCGCGCGCCGCAACAACAAGTCGAGCCGGGCGTCCCGGTGGGACTCGGGCGGCGGTGACCCGCGAGACTGTGTAATAATAATATTAATATTATTATTATTATTATTCTTCGTTCCCGTTCCGCGGGTAATATTATTATCGTTTTCGGTATATACGGGAATCGCCATCACTATCCGCGATATTACACCGCGCCGGAGGGTTTGTGTTCCTACCGGATTGTCCGTACTGGGAATATCGATCGTTTCCCGCCGCGCCGTACGCTCTACGCGTAACAATAAACCATACCGGTAGAAAAAAAAAAAAAAAAAAATAGAAAAAAAAATAAGTCGCTCACGGGCGTTGCCGATGATTTCGCGGGCGGGAAGTCGGGAAGGTATCGGTAGAGCGGGAAATCTAATTCATATCGGTACGCGACGATCAATTGCGCCGCTCACGGTTACACGGTTCTGAGCGCCGGTTCGGTTAAACACGTTTCGGAATCCCGCGGGTTTTTTTTTTCCTTTTTTTTTTTTTACGTTTTTCGTCAAAATTTCAATTTAAAACGTTTACGTACAACTTTCACGGCGATTCCCCCCGAGTTCCCCTCGATCGTATTTTACCCCGCACGTCAATCCTACACAATATGTTTTACCGACGAATAATAATATTCCTGTCCGCCGTCGATCCCTTAGTATAGTTTTTATTTTTTTTCCCCCATTGTACTTCCGATAGATTTCCGGTGGCGTTTTCGAATGTCGTATACTGTATATATATATATATATATATATTATTCCGCGTGTTCCTGCTGAAACCATCGGATTAGGTCGGCTGTCGGCGGATTTTATCGATCCTAATTATTGTTATTATCATCGCAGCTGCTCGTCGACGGGCACTGATCAAGCGGATTGCTCTATCGGGAAACGGATATTTCTAATGGGTCGTACCCTGTACACTGGCTTGAAAATACAATATTTATTCAGCCGTTTAATCGTGAAACGTTTATATTGTTTCAGTCAAGCTTTTATGTATGGAAAAATTCCATTTGTTTGGACAAAATTTGGCGTTTTGTCGGGTTAGCACGGAAGAGGATTCTACGCGATGATCATTCGGGTATCCGGATGTATCCTACATCTCATTGCAGTGCATTTTTTAACCTAGACATTTGCGTCTGGCCCAGTGGAAATATATTGTCGCCTGGTTGACAGTATTTTTAAAAGAAGAATTCGTATTCTATGTAGAAAAGAAAATAATTGATTACAATAGATATTTAGATTATTATATAATAACGGTCGTATATTATCGATAATAAATACAAAATGCATTTATTATTGTAGAATATGAGAACATTTTTTTTTTTTTTTTTTTGTCGCCCAGTGAAAATTCGTTAAAAAAATTCACTATCCCGTTCCGTTGAAAATTCAAACACCGGATATCGAAAATTCTAAACGTCTCCCGGGAGTAGGCCGCCGTTCTGGTAACCGGTGGTGGTCCACGCCACCGTCACCGTGTACAAAAAGTTTTGGATTGTTTTGGACGGTTTGCCCAATTGCCCAATTGAGTTTTTTTTACACGATTGTCGTGGTTGTGCAGAATCTGCTTCCGTGCCGACTACGACAAAACGCCAATTTTCGTCCAAACAAATCCTTACAAAACCGACCGAATAAATTACTGGTAAATATATTGTATTTTTTCGTATTTTTAAGCCAATGCAAGAGGAGGGAGGATGGACGGGTTGGGTATAACCCTTAACCTCCTCCGGTTCGGACGGACGTGTTGTCGGCACCTTCGGCCGCCGGCTGGTGTAGATCGTCGGCCGCAGATACGGAACAAAACACACACGTCGTCGTCGTCGCCGAGCAGAAAACCTGTCCCCGGGATCCGATTCACCGTGTGCGCGTACACCCGAATTCTCCGAAAACGTAATATATGTAAATATGTAAAAAAAAAAAAAAAATTAAAAAAAATAAGTACGATATACTGTTTCACGGGCGGGATGTCACCGTTGTCGGCGGTAAATCGGGAAAGTTAAAATATATACGATAGGACGATGGGAGAGGTTGCGAGGTACGAGATAGACCGTGGGGCCAACGACGATTCGCAAGCGTTTTGAAACGCCGCGGTTATCGTCAACATTTCGACTTTTGACTATTATAAACGAAATTTATAAATTTACCACCGTATAATTTAACTACGACCGATAGAAACCGGACAGAGCTGTTGGTATTGCGTCCTGACGGATTTCAATTATGTAAACGTATTATGATTGTGTTTAGGACACGCAAGAACGCGATTTAATTAATTTTGTTTTTTCTCTAGCACGTCTCGAATCTCGTTCAAGAGCAAAACAAAAACGACTGCAATATGCCTCGCCTCCCCACACACACACACACACCGAAATGGCACCGAATTCGCAGACAAAACGGCCGTCCCCGTTTTTATATACTTACACTTACTCGCTTACGTATACGTCGTCGGCGGAATTTCAATACGGACTGCTTCTTTTTTTTTTTTGTTCGCTGTCTTCTACCCCCCCGAGGACTTAAAATCGATTTCGTTCGCAGGACGCAATTTTCGTACGTGATCCGACCGTTTTCCCCCAGTGTTCCCGGCGTTCGAGTGAAAGAAAGAAAGAAAAAAAAAAACGCCTCTCGAGTCTCGACGCGGCCCCTGCCACGCCGCCGGATTCCACAGACGCTTTTATCGTTTATTATCGAATTTTTTATTATTATTATTATTATTATTTTTTTTTTTTATTAGTCTATTTAGACCCTCGTTCCGCCCTGCATATGCAAATACAGACGGACCCAAATTAAATATACGCCGGCACAATTCCGTCTCTTCTGCAACCCCTCCGCCCCGTCAAAACGAGTGCCGACGAAAATGACGCGATATCACAATATTATATTATTATGCGTGTACTCCGTTTATGTATAGGTAAATACCAATAAAATCGACGTAACAATTTAATTTGTCAAGACGCATACAGAGCCGGGTTTAATGATGGTGGAGTGGGCATTTTTCCCCTAGGGGCACACAACTTTATGGTGCCCGGAGACGCGTGGAATTTCTTACGTCGTAGCCAAGGTAACCCGGAAATCTTCAAAAATAACACCGATGTGTATCGTATTTTATCGCCGTTTTTTCGTTGTCAATTTTTTTATTATTATTTACTATTAAAATTACTATTGAGAACCCAGACAAAATGTCCCAATGTGTTATTGCCAGACACACGAAATATCACCCGGCTTATGGACTTGGAACCCAATAATATTGTAACGCGTTTTATGTTTACCATTATTGTGTATGTGAATTTCTAATCCGCCACAAATGTTCACAGTCCACCAGATATTTAGCGTTTCCATAACACCCGCAGCGATCGATCGTTCGAAAAATATTTAAAAACGTGAGTTTTTTGGTATTTCCGGTAACGGAATTAGTCGAATGGGCAATGTAAATAATACACAAATAAAATGGCAGCGATAATAATTCGAATAAACACCGTAACGATATTTGACTACGATGGCAATTCAATACGGAAACAAAAATTCGGGGGTAGCGAGTCGTTTGAACAGCCGAACGCGATTTTTATAATAATATTATTTTATATTTTGCAAATTTAAAAATCTTTCGCTAAGGTCCACAGCGCCCACCCGATATCAACAATTTTTTACATCACCAATCTCCTCGTTTTGATTAGGTAATTTTGTTAAATAAATAAATTCGTTTAAGATATATTATATCAACGAGTTTTTACAATGAGATCATTGAAAAAAAAAATTAAGTATTTCATGAGTGAAATCGACTGTATAACATAAAATTCTGTAATTGTAATATTTATTTTTTTTTTTTTTTTTATATATATATATATATATATATAAAATAACATACTTATTAAATTGTTGGCGACTGAGATTTGACCAAGACGTGCAATAGCACGGGTTAGGCCCGTCTATAAGAAAACCAAGGGGACGGCGGGGGGAGGAGGACGTAGTTTTCCCCGACACCACGATAGTTCTAATAGGCATTTTAACAGTGTCGAGACGTCACGTGTCCCGGGAAATTTCGATAGCAATCGATAATAAAATATTATTACTATTATTATTGTTTTTAATCGTCTACGGAAAAGAAAAAAAAAAACAAAAAACCGTAGGCCCCCCGGAGTATTTCGTGTGACCGGGCGGCCGCGGCCGACCCGACCGCTTGCAGCCACTGGGCGGCGTCGTCGTGGTCGCCACCGCGGGTGTATTATTATAATAATACCACGGCCGCGTCGTTATTCGGATGTTTTCCGTAATAATAATAGTATTTTTTTACGGGGTAAAAAAAAAAAAAAAATAATAAAAATTTGTATACCCCTGCGTATATTCGAGTATATATCGTTGTATTATACAGTGGACGGGGACGGAGATCGTTACCTATTTAATAAAATATACCGCGAGTAGTCCGAGATCTGGTAAACGATTACACGACACGGGACTCGGATTGGAAGTTGTTTTTTTATTATTATTATTATTATTATTATTTTAATTTACATAATGTCCGTCTTAAGCGATTCCGTGAAAATAACAACATTATTTCAGTTAGGGAAAAATGTATGTTGGCCGTGTTGGATTTTTAGGAAAAAAAAAAGCAACAAAACACTCGGACACACGAGCATGGTAAAACCAATAAGTTTCTCGCTATACGCTCAGAATCTAAAACATTAAATATTATAAACTATAAAGTTACACCCCACACACCCACCTCTTGTCGGTTCACGGCCAAGCCATTTTGTTGTCTTTGTCGCCCTTTAATATAATTCGTCACTGGCGGTTAGGTGGACCGTGCATGTCATGGCAGTAACTCTGTGCCGTTACCTTCTCCGCCACTTGATCGTCAGCGATTTTTTTTCCTAAATATATCAGATTCATTTCGTTCGTTACTCTTGATTTTTTTTTTTTTTTTTTCGAAAAAGATTGAGTTAAACGGTAATGATGTTTCTTCCCTCGCATGTAATTTAAAAATTACTGTAGCGCATATTCGTATTATGCCTTTGGGTATCGATTGTATATTTTCTAATAAAACTTAAAAAAAAAACTTTTGATTTTACACATTTTGAATCTCTCTTTAGAAAATTGTATTTCTAATTTTTATTATCATCAGTCCCCGCGACTTCGGAGGGGTTACGGTATTGTTGTTGTTGTTGTTGTTGTTGTTGTTGTCGTTGTTGTTGGTGTCGTCGTCGTCGTCGTCGTCGTCGTTCACGCATGGCGATCGATCCGACCTTGACGAATTAAATCGATTCACGGGTGAATCGGTTTCTGTCGCGTCGTTGTTCCGTCGCGTCGTCGTCGGTCCGAATTGTATTTCGTTTTCGACGTCCACGGAATCTGGGACGACAAACCCGCGGCGGACAAAAATGCCAAAAGTGAACGAATTCATTTGACATTATGCATCTTCACAGCGTACTACGATTCCGAACCTAGTCCGGTTCGAATGTCTATCGACAGATTTAAAATGATCATTGTATTAATTATAATTCGTGACTACGAATTAAATCGTTACGATCGTTCGTGATCTGAACGAATTGTAACATAAAACGAAAAAAAAAAAAAATGGAAAATTCCAGCAAATTTCAAACGGTTATTATAACTAACCAGAAAAACGCCGGAATGTTTTGAACATTTGTTCCGCGTCTAAAAATGGGGTCTAATACGAGTAACCGTTGAACGTTCCGTGTCTCTACGATTGTTTCAAACACAATTACAATAGGGGGACAAAAAAAAAAAAAAAAAACGAAAATCGAAAATAACAGAAAGGTAGGTAAACATTTCCGTTATTAGGAAAACATAAAAATTACCTGCCCAACTAGACATAATTTTCTACCAGAAATCGCCCTTCCCCGGAAGTTGACGATTTGAGCAGGATATCTGGTGGCAAAGTCGGATAGATACAAAAATGACTACCAAAAAAAAGGCACACAAATGTGTATAACCAATACGTTCCTCGCTGTGTTCGGCAAGTAATAATAACGGACTCGTTAAACGGGAGGCAATTGAAATGTGTAAACACTGGGTTTTTTTTTTTTTTTTTTACCTTTGGATTTAACTCGTTTTTATTGATCGTTTACCAGCTAATAAACGGGAAATATATCGTTTTGGGAATCTATCAAAACACCGCCCAATCATATTTTCAACGCTTACTGGTGGAATAACTCAATGAACATCATGAAAACGGCGAAAATAATTTGATTTTTATAGTGTACGGTTTACCTAGACGAATTTACTTGAGAATTACTTGCTAGTTACTATACTAGTTATTAGATGAAGTGGATTTTCGAAAACGTTTTCGAATTATATATACGAAGCCGTTCTATACGTTTTAGATTCCACCGATACAGATTTGAAGTACTCGTCTACCGATCTGTTAATCCAATTAGCTCTTAACATTTTTAAGATTTTGCGCGACCGTCTTATTATAAGCGCGGCAGATTCGACGGGGTGTCATTTATCTACAGTTTCGCGAATTATTTCTTATTGTTGTTTAAAGTTATGATGTCAGGTTTCTTATTCTTATTCCCTAATAATTCGAAATTGTTTAAAAAAAAATTCTGTCCGAAGTTAGGAACGAAACATCGACGAACGTCGTCTTTATATCTCCTAAGTAACCTTAAAAGCCAACGGCGCAGCGCAATCATAACCACGTATTTATTTTAAGGATAACTCTTTTACGGTAGGCTAAACTTAACCAAACCGAGATTAAATATACGGACAATAGAGACGTTTAGACGTTCTGGGCATTTTTGTCTACGTTTTTTTTTTTTGTCCCACTTCCGTGCACTGAACATCGGTCAAAATAACATAACGACCGTATATAACGGCGTCGTCTCGAAATCCGATTTCGGTGGGTGGCGGCAGCGGTAAATCGTAATATTATTATGTTTTGTTGTGTACGTATATTATACTGTGTGCGTGTATACTATAATAAAATATATGGGACGTGTCCCCGATGGGTTTTATAGTTGTGCTTTCTTGGCTCTTTTTTTTTTTTTTTTTTTTTTTACATTTTGATTTGTGAACGCCGCAGAGAGTGGTGTAGGACCGCAGATTAGACCTGAGACTCGTACACACTCGTATATCGTCCAAAATTACTACGGGCCGGGGGACGATGAAAAGAAGAAAAAGTTAAAAATTTATTTTCCTTCGTCACGATGTCGGGCGCATGTGAAAAATGTGAACGAACGGGCGATAAAAAAAAAGAAAAAAAAAGACCCGAAAGTTTTAAGCGCCACGAAAAGTCTTTTAGAGTGAGCTCTACGACTTTTCGCGCGTGGGATAAATAAATAATCGTCGCTTTTTGAAAAAAAATAAAAAATAATAATAAGATAGGACCATATTTTGCATCAATGGGTAGGATAATCGTATAGGACTGTTTGATTTATATAAATACCGTATGTTACGGAAAAAGCGTTTCCCCCCCACCGTCCAACTATTATTGCCAAGAGAACTTGGAAAATAAAACCGATGTACCGACAATTTGTAGTCAGTTTATTATTATTTTTTAGAGAATCCGTTTGGGAAATCTAGAAATTTTTTTGCGTATAATGCGTCGCCGGCCAAAATATCCGAATTTTCCAAGGACGGCGATGCAAAACAATTCGGAATGTTATCGCTAATCGGGAAAGTGTTGTCCGAGTGAAATTCCAAACCAATAATTATGCCTAGGGCGTAAAATGTTGAGCATTTCGAAAAGAATGAAACAAAGAAAGAAAAAATGTTCTACGTTATTTTAATACAAAAATTATATCATATAAAACGGCATGCGATCCAGAGAAATTAATAAATGTAGGTGTTTTTAAGAAAATCTATCTATGATTATTGTGATCTTTTAGATCATAGCAATGGATTTGATTCAAGATAGATTATGGAATGAAATGCGAATGAAATTTTTGAATTTTAACTCGTTTTCACGTAATTCGGCCAAAAAAAATTTAAAATCGTATTATTTCCTAACCGTTTTTTGTTTATTTCATGCGTACAAATTTTGCGGTCTTCGTCAGAACACATCTCGACGACTGGTGTTTAATAACAAAAATCAATCCAGAATTATCGCGCCTTGTTCTGTTCTGTTTTGTCAGTGTGAATGGAATTTGTACCGAGCTGTTTTGGCATAAAACGTTCCGAGCAGTTTCGCTCTTTAGGCGTGCGCCCCGCGTAAAAGTACCGCGGGGCTAGAAATTTCACGTTTTTTTTTCACCTTCAAAAGTACCGCGCGAAAAAATCGGTACGTTTTCCTTGTCGAGAGAAGTGTTGTTTAAGAAATATGATTTTTTTTTTTTTTTTTGTTTATAGGAAACGATTATTAAAACTCTATTAACGTCGCCCGATATCGAGAAACGCGTGTCAAAGTCCCGGCCACGGTTTTCATAGTGAGTCAACACGTAGACCGGCAGTTGTAATAAAATAAAATAATTATAACGGTAATATTTTATTGGGGGTATTGAATAACGACAAATGTCACGGGCAACGTACAATCGCAGCAACGGAAATCGTTCGTCCGTTGGGGCGGGGGGGGGGGGTGGCCGGGTCGTATCGATTTGCGGCCGGGGCAGCGGTCGCCGGACGGCGGGCGAAACGTTTATCAGTGCGTATTGCCCGTTATAAAAATAGACAAGAGGTTAGGTAATTTACGTTTATTTATGACAACAAAACCGATTGTTGCCCGTTGACATATCGTATTGCACCATCGTGCGATAATCGCAGGCCCCGCACAAAACCGTATTGGACTTTCGCCGGGCCGGTTTCAATTGTGCCGTTCGGTAAAAACCGTACGCCGGCGCCGTACTTTCGTCGGGCGCCCACTCCCGACAGTTGTGGGCCCGTACGCGGACCGTTCGGCCGCTTGGGGCTTTGACGAATTCCCATTCCGCCCATAACCTAAACTGTTTTTTTTTTCGTTTAAAACCGGCAATACCGCCGGCCACCCGGCTGCTTCGGGTGGCGGGTCGCCATCATTTATTTGACAAAATGAACACGTAACAATTAATACACCTCTAAAAAAAAAAAAATCCCGTATTCCCCTTCGGCGGGGCGGGCTCACATTATTCGTGTACAAAGCTTCGCGTCCCTACCGGCGAATGGGCCGTAGCCGGGCCGGTGCCCACTTGCTGTCCTTACACTTCTTACCGGCCCCGCGGCCGGCGGTCTGGCGTCGGCGAGGCCGCGATCAACGACGGCGGCGATGCGCCGCTTAAAGGCGCGCGACGGCGGTGTCGAGGGCTTGGCGTTGCCGTTCGGCCGACTCGGCAAAGTCGACCGAAGGCTTGGGGATTCCAACACGAGCGACGCCAAGTCGCCCGGTTCTCCGATCCTCCGGACCAGGCGCTCCCTGTCCCCGTCAAACGCCTCGCCAGCGCACGAGGGTTTGGAGAGCGTCGTCATCGTCCTCGTTCTGCTCACCGGGAAAACCGCGCTGAGAACGCCCGGGGTGCGGAGCTCGCCCGGTCCGGTGAAGGAACGATTTAAAGCATCCGTGCCCCGTGAGAAGTTTAATGAGGCGGTAGGTCATCGCACCTAACCTAACCTGGGCAGGCACATTTTGGATTGTCACAGTACAAAACGTTAATTTTTTTTTTTTTTTTTTTGTCCCGCTTGCATATCTGGCAGATATTTTTCCGCTGTTAAATGAACTAAATATATCCATGCAAGGACAACTTAAGGACGTGTTTACAATACGACATAAAATGGATGCTTTTCAAAAAAAAAAAATATATATTACTGTGGCGAACACGGGTGGCTGAAGAAGATCTGAAAATGTTTTCAAATCTTGATGAATTTTTTTGTAGTTATTGTTCAACAGTACCTACAATCACTCACAGAATCTTTTGATCGTTATTTCAGGGAAAAAAAAAAGAAGACATGGAAATATGTGGATAATAAATCTATTTGTAGCAAATATTGGAAACAACAATTTAAATATGAACGAAAAAGAAAGCCTCATCGATTTATCATCCGACAGCACGCTTAAATCTAAATTCAAGTCGACTCTATTAAAATCTCAATTTTGGCTCTCCGTTAAAAGCGAATACCCATTGCTGAGTGAAAAACCTATGAAAATTTTAAATCAATTTTCAACTAGGTATTTATGTCTGAAAAAACATTTTCATCAGTCACAGCTATTAAAACTCGGTACAGGTCTACGCTCGAAGTTAATTAATTTAGAGGTCTCCGTCTTGCAGTTACTTCGTTGGAGTCAAAAATGCTCAAACTTGTTCAAAAACAATCAAGAACAAATCTCACATTAATACTTAACGGTTAATTTTTATCTTGTAATCAATAATAATTAAACTAACTTAAATGATTTCGTTGTTAATAATAATAAAACCCTTTATTGATATTTTATAAAATACGCGTTAATTTTATTTTGTTTTTCACTCGGTATATCAGACGTTAGCGGTCCGTAGAATTTAGAGTTATGGATTTAGTGGTCCGTGACGTCCAAAAAAGGTTGGCGACCACTGCGCTAGATACACGGGTAAGGATTTATCTGTCCCTTGATCTTTCGACATGTTAGAAATATCGTTTGCCACGCCAACGGTACGAGATTTTGGTAGTTTGGTTATACCGTAACGTGACCATATATATTTGTTTATACTCAAAGCGGGACACATCGATAAATTTTAATAGGAAAACCATAATAATTTTTGCGTAAAATGACAAAACTAGAAATATAGTAAAACGCAGTGTGTTTTTATTAGAAAAAAAAAAAAAAAAACATTAATTTTTTATATAAAAATGACAACAGACGAAATAGTCGATTAAATTATTCGACTGCTTTTTTATATTCATCAGATCCGCGAATATGCTTTAAAATATCCGGTTTGGTTTTTATAAATGAATGAAACTGTTGATACGGCTTGTTTATGTTACTGTTGGTAAGAATCAGAATGGCTTTTAATACAGGAACTCCCAATTTAGTTTTTTTACTGTTCCGTATTTTATTCATACGAGAAAACACTCTTTCGACTGGAGGAGCGTTACTGTTTGGCAGACATACAATGTTCTCGATAATTATACGAAAATTCACGTGCGAGAGATCTTTAGCGTGGAAGTGTGTAAACCCAATGCTTTTCAGTGGCTATAGTGTTCCCAGTGTTACACTTACCAACATAATGTTTTTGGTTGCTCTTTTTTAGTGGAATAAAATGCCATGATCCCTATTTTTGCAAAGCGGGACATTTTTGGGTTCTTTGGGGACAGCGGGACACAAAGTTCGAAAGCCGGACTGTCCCGCCCAAAGCTGGACGTATGGTCACGTTAGTTATACGTAACCCGACAACATTTTTCATCACTTTCCTAAAACGCGTTGCTTAGGTTTTTTATCACTTTTTACAAATAAAAGTGTTGGCGGTAACGAAATATCGAGACATTTGATATGATCCAATTTTTTCTTTTATTCAAGTTACAATTATTATGTTTATAGCGATATTGACAAATTAATACAGATAACTTCTTTACGCTCCACTCGGAAGAAGACATAGCCAGGGGAAGTAATACAAATGTTTCATGTAAAAGTAACAACAGAATACAATTTTAATAGAAAATCGACTACACCACTTGGACACGTGGACCATTTAAAAACTGTGGTCTGTGGCCGTCCACAGGCGTATAATTAAAATACAATATTTATATCTGCCAGAAATATCTTTAGCGATAACGTTCGACTTCCGGTCTGTGATATTTTTATCCCATTCACGTACACACCGACACGACCGATTTGTTCGACCAAGGGGACAAAACTGACAGTTCAACTGTCCGTGTATGGCCGGCTCATAGGGTTGCCGCCGACTTAAAAATCGCGTGGTGTACGACAATTTTTATGTCAACATTTTACAATGGAAACAAAAAGTAAGAAAAAAAAAAAAAAAAAAAAAATGGTATTTCATTGACCGCACAACAGTCGACGGCGGACGGCCCGAATGGAAGAAAATGAATTGAGTCGTGAGGATAAGAAAAGATAAGAAATAAAGTAAATATTATATACGAGATACGACGGCGATTATTATTTCAAACCGTATACAGGACTATACAAATGATAAAAGATAATTTAATAAAATGAAAGGGATTGGGAACGGTGATTTTTCACCGCCCGTGTCAACATAGGAATTCAGACGTGTTTTCATTCCGGCCGATCCGTCTAGTGAAACGATAAGAATTCCAAAAACGGATTTGAAAGTGTCGTCGGGTCTACTGGAAATCGAATTTCCTGCGTTTTTAATGTTATCACCCCCACCCCCACCCCCATCGCCAAATCCTAGAAAAGCCGTACTTAAAAAAAAAAAAAAATAGAATGAGAAAGTCGACCCACAAGTGGACTTGGCGACAAATTCAAATCTGTTTTCGCAGTTCTGGAGAACGTTCACTTGAGAGAAATTAATGGGTTAGGGGTAGGGTATAAATTAATTTATAATATCGCAACGCGGATATCGACGATAACGAAACTAATGTATCGACAAAACGAATCCGACGCAAAGCGATTTGTCGGGTAAAGTATCGGGAATGTCAGTAAATGTTTTTCAAATCGGAATGTTTTTACGAGAAGAATAAAATAAGATGAACAACAGTTTTTTTTCTTTTTTTTTGTTGTAAAACCACTGGGAATCTATAAAATCGTATTGGCACGTGGACGTCGCGCATCCGATTTCCAGTACGTTATTAATTCTCACGTGTTCGCTTTGATTGCATATAAGCACCGCGGTGTTAGTCGTAAAACACAAAATATAATTTTTTTTTTTTTTGTTTTAGCGAATAATCGAATTAAATATAATAAAAAAATGCTCTAATAAAATAATAAAATATTTGTTCGCTTTTTATTATTGTTTAAATCGTTTTTCCGCATTCTAAACAATGTCAACGGTTCGCGTTGGATTGTTTTTTTTTTTCAATATTCAACATAAAAAGAAAATTAAAAAAAAAAAAAACAATGGGCGACGACTGAAACCAATACGTTTTAGCGGTGCGGACTTGGTCACCCCGGGGGAATTTTTTTATTTTTTTTTTCGTAAAACCTAAATAATCAGGTTAGTCGGGTGGAAAATGTGGAAATTCATCAAGTCGAAAACATTTCCCAGAGTGAGAGAGAGAGAGAGTTTATTTGTTGTAATCCGTGTGGAACGTCTAGACGGCCGAAACATTTGGACTGTTGTTCGCGTCTAGAGGGTATTTTATTGATGAACCCACGTAAGTATCCTGTGCATTTGATTGCCGAAAAATATTTTACGTCTGAAACCGATGGCTCCGGGTTATTTTCGTTTTCGGAACGTCGGGACCGTCTCGCGCGTCGTCCGTTCGGAGCTGTACGGATTATGTTATTTTTAACGGCGGCGGCGGCGGCGGAATTGCCGGCGGCGCGGTTGCGGGCGGTACCCCGCGGGGCCTTTGCCGATATTGTTTTCGATTTTCGTGTCTATTTTCGATATTTACCTTGCGCCCGTGCCTGAAGTGATAACCGTAAAAATAACGGTCCCCGGGAATTACACGCGGAAATATCGAAATAGGCGATAACAATAATTACACGGCAATCGTTTCTCCCCCCCGCCCAGCCACTTTCGACGCCGTCGGTTAAGGGAATTGTACGTCGTGATATTTATTTATCTCTCCTCTACCGTGAATATAATAAAATAAAACAATAAATACCAAATAAAAACGTGACGCGTATTTGTTTCCATCAATGAACGGGACTTACTAAATTCTCCACCCAACTCGTCCCAATATCGCGTCCGACCGCCAGTCCCCGGGATATATTTACAACCGACGGCGACGGCAACGGGACGGCGCCACGCGAATCCGGATTACCGTCGGGGGGAGGGGAGGTTCCCCCTAAATTAACCTCCCCCCCCCTGGTAATTTCCGTACGTGACATTTGATTTACGAGGACGGGGGTATTCGATTTTGGAGTTTACCGAGTTCGGACCCGGTGGCCCCTGCAGATCCAACGGGTCCGGTTCGAAAACCTTAATGACTTGAAGCTAAAATATACCGATTGTCCCACGTAGATATATATATATATCCGTTACGATACCACCTGAGATTATCGAATTCTGCTGTTCTTCTTTGTTTTTTTTTGTCTATATATATATACGACTCGCGTGGATAAGAACTGCCACGGATTTATATGGTTTTTGTACGACCGTTTACAAAAAATAAAAAAAAAATAACGTACCGTTTTATTATTTTCGAAAAATCTCATAGATCGTTTTGTCGACATTTTATTTTGATGTTTCCAATTTCCTATTCGCGTGGGTTTCTTTTTTTCAGTTTACAGCAAACCGGTGTATAATTTAATACCGTTATAAGTATTATTAATCAAAGCGCACCATTATGCAATATCGAAACATTATTGAATCGAAGATGGCGGGGGGGGGGGGGTTACTGGTTTTCTGTAAACCGAAAGAAAATATATCAAAAATCACGAGGCCGGGTGATGGTAAAAAGTTAATACTTGAACATTTTCAGAATAATACAAATTCACATTTTTCGAAAAATAATAAAATAAAAAAGTTATTTTTGGAAATATTTTACACCAAAAACGTGTAAATATAATCGATAAATGAATATTATTTGTAGTCCTTCTCCCTGCGAGTCAAATATAAAAATTTGTATTATATTTCTCCCCCCCACCCTACTTGGCACTAGCGATGGGAAGGTTTGCCGGAGTTCGAGAATCAAGAATTTCAAAATTTGAAATCCGATGATAATTGTAAATCCGGATATATATCTGAATTCAAATGTCTGTTTTTAAAATTCAAAAAATATCACAAATATATTTTAAAAATACAAGTACATCAAAAATTATACGTATTACATTCTAATTTGTATAATATATTATTGGCTGACCCCGCAAACGTTATTTTGCGAATTAAAATACATTGTGTCGTATTTTGGAATTCGAAACGGGATTTATTCGGTTTTCGGATAATCTGGATTTATCGATATAAATTCTACTGGGCACGCCACCGATGACGGCGTTTCAGTGTATCGTAATCGGTGGCGTGTGCATTCCGCACACCGTTGAAAATATTAAAATTTCACTGGGAATAAAAAACCTCGGCCCGGCAGTGAATTTTTCTTTATCCTGTGACCACAAAGTTCAGGTGTACGACGAGGCCATACATTTCATTACAAAATTAAATCCGCTTATCACCGTGATCCGCAACGGATTTCGGCTCGCGTACCGTGTTGTATATTTTTTTTTTTTTAATTTTATCTACCATTTTTTTTTTTTTTTTTTTTAATTCGTCTGTTATTTTTGTTATCTACGCCAACGGCCGATGATGGCGGCGAATCCACGACGGATTTACCGGGGCTGTTTTTTTCCCGCCGAAAAAGTCGTTAGCCGTTCATTGTAGTCAACGCAATCTGAGGGAGTGGTGGCCGGGGGTACCTATAAAAACTTGTAAAAGATCGTCTTAATTTTTTTTTTTTTTTTTTTTGTCCCTCCAGAGTAGTCGCCCGGCAAATAATTTACGCGCGGCCGGAGACGGATAATAATCTGTATTAATTATTCATTAATATTATAAGGTCGACGTTTTATTTTGTCGGATTTTGCTGGCAACGAAAACATGTACATCGTCGTAGGTAATAAAAATATTACGTATCCAATAGGTTTGCCACCGCCGGCCAGTGGCGTATTTACAGGATGGCGGCGGGCGGGGGGGGGATATAAGCGTTAACGTCCCCGCCCCGATTTTTCAAAAAAAAAAAAAAAACTATTTCGCGTCCCAAGTAAATATATTGCGCTTGTAATAATGTAAATAATTCAAACAATCTATTTCGCGTGTACGGGTGTTAATCGGGTGGGCATTTCGTAATTTAAGAAAATCGGGTTGGCGGTGACGAGATCGCAGCCAGGTGGCGGCAATCATAATTTCTCCGGATAAATACATATTCCCCCCCCCCCCCGGGCCGCGGCCACCGAGACGTTTCTCGCGGTCCGCGATCGATCCCGTCGTTATCAATTAATATTATTTATTCATTATGGTGGACGTTGGATGGAAACGCGAGACGTGTCCGCCGAGTGTACCGCGGAAACGCAATACGACGAAAAATTATTACAATAATAATAATAATAATAATAATACGGTCGGCGGTGTTGTTGTTGTCGAGAAGAGAAAGAGAAGGAGGAGCTGAGCGAGACAGAGAGAGAGAGAGAGAGAGAGAGAGAGAGAGTGTGCGAGAGTGAGGAATAATAATAAAACGTGTGACGACGACGCCGCGGAGTAAGAAAAATAATAATAATAACAATATAATAACTGTTGAGGAATGATATAAATAAAAATAAAAAAAAAAAAAGAAAAAACTACGGCGGCGGGGTGGGTAATACAGCGTGGTGCTCGCGTCCGCGCGCGCTTGTGTGTGAAATACGGCCGGGCCGAGGCCGCCGAGCCGACCGGAGTGCCGTTCCCGCCGAAAATCGGTTCGCGTTTCCCGCGCGCGTGACGTGCACGAAACGCACCGGGCGAGACTCGCGGAGACGGCGGCGGCGGCAGACGGACCGTCGACTCGGGCGGTGGGGGAGGGGTACGGCGGTACCGCGTATTCGGCGGGAACGGCGACGATAGACGCGCCGGTTATTTACGGGCGATAGGGCCGCGCCGGTCGGGCGGGCGGGCCGGTATCGTCGCCGTTGGTTTTTCGGGCGGGAACGGCGGTGTACGCGCCGGGCGGGAAACGCGGCGGCGGCGGCGGCGGCGGCGGGAACGAGAAAGAGCGTCGCCGACTCGCACGCACACGCGCACACACTGGCCAAAACGCCGACACACGCGCGGTGCGCGCGGCGCGTACGTACATACCGGCGCGCCGAAGAGCGCCGCGTGGCGGTGGGAAACGGCGGCGGCGGGCATTGTCAACAGACCGACTGTGGCGCGGCGGACGGCGGTAGAGGGGCGTACGCCGGCCGGCGTTTTCGAGCGGCGACGGTTGCGGCGGTGGAGGGAAACAAGTGCGTGCGTGCGCGCGCCGGGTACGTGTGTGTGTGTGTGTGTTTGTGGCGCGCGCGCGTGTGTGTGTTGTGTGTGTGTGTGTGTTATGCGCCTCGCGCGCTCTACCCCGCGTACCGGCCGTGTGCGTGTGTGTGACTGTACCGACACCTCGCCCCGCATCAGTCCTTTTACGGAGACCGTCTCGTACGCACTTGTATTGCCCTCGCCGAGCACACGCATCGCTCGTGTGTCGTTAACAGTGTGTTCCTCCTCCCGCGGCCAAACACGACCACTGCGCCAGTCTTATCCGTACCGGTGCCGGCGGTGAACCGTTTTCGCGCCCGTTCGTGTTCTGTGTCGTTTTTTTTCTTTTTATTTATTATTATTAGTTTTTTTTTTTTTTCTCAAATATATCATTTTAAATATCCGAGTACCGTCGACTACTACCCCGAGTTACCGACGGGCTACCCGGTTTTTTATAATATTTTGTTACCGCCCTACGACTGTTGTTCGCGTAGTACTCATCAAACATTGTTTTATACGTATACGAATAATTTGCCGCGTCTTTACGGTTTCAATTTTTTTTTTTTCCCGCTCTCGTATCCGGCGTCGCGCCTTTTTTTGAACATTTTTTTTTTTTTGGTTTTTTTTTTTTTATTTTGGTTTGCGATTTTTACGTGTGATTTTCCGCATTTCCCGAAGAAACGAAAGTGTGTGCGTTCAATAGTGGATATCGAGTGGACGCGGACTACGAACCCACTGGGATTACACAAATAAAATCACGTTGCCGGGTAAGTCTCTTAATTTTTTTTTTTATCTGTTAGACGTAAAACACGATTTTTCCCGCCAGCCGGCGTCGGCGTCCGTTGGCGCGACCAACGTGGCGAGCGCGTTGGGCGTATGCCGGCCGGCGTCAGCGACGCGCCGGCGCGCCGGCTCGCCCTTCACTTTCGCGCGCGCCCGGTTATCGAACCTTTTTTCCCCCTTTCGCCGCCGCGCGACGACGACGACGATTACGCCACCGCTGCATATACCCTCTGGATCGTGCCGCGGACTCGGGGAAAACCGTCGTGTTGTGCCCCCGTGACCGCAGCCCCCCAGACCGGTCTGCCGTCTCGACTTATCGTCTTCCCGACGATATTTCAAATTTTCGCGGTAAAATCCCTGCTATAGTATTTGCCGTACTCAGGGACATGGCGCGCCCCCCCCCCCCGTCTTTATAGCCCGCCACCATCAACCGTCTAAATAATTTATGTTTCGTATACAGGTGCCGCCAAAATGGTGAACCCGAGCACAGAATCCATACTGAACCAGATGACCAATTTGGCCATGGACATAGCCATGGACTACGTGTTGCCCGCGTCGCCGATGAGCGACGTGTGCAAGAACGACCTGTTCGAATTTGAACGCGAGGTGGTCGCGGCCGTCAGCAACGGCGTGACCGGCGGATTGATGGGCAACCTGGTCGCTAGTACCGTGGGCACGACAGGCGGCTGTTGCGGCCGGCCTCCGACCGACTTGTGCAAGAAAAACAGTTACATGGGCGCTGCGGGATGCGACTCTTGCTATTCGTGCGTGGCCAAACGCGTAGCCTCTTCTACTTCGAATTCGCCGAGCAGATGCAGTAGCGGCTCGAAATCGTCGTCGTCGTCGTCCTCCTCACAAACAACCACGACGACGCCGTCGTCCCAACACACCGCCGAGACGACCATGGACATCAGTTGGTGTCAGTACGACGGTTGCGAGTTCGACACGGTCGACAACACTTACCTGGACATATGCGATTGGATATTTTACGCGGATCGGTACGCACTGACCGACGAGAACCGCGAAAAAGTACAAAAAGCGTTCCAGATGGTGCCGCCCGGCGAAGTGACGGGTTACGTGGTCCAGCCACCGGAGCCGAATCCGACCGAGAGTAATAATAATAACATTAAAGCGGAAAATCCGGCGGCTACCGTCAGCCGGCCCCGATCGCCGCCCCCTGCCATACCCTTGCCGCCATACGAAATGCCCGTGACCATCAAGACCGAGATCAAGTCCGAACCGGACGACGACTATTTGTGGACCAGCGACAACCACCTGCAACCGATTATACTGAAAGCGGAACCGAACGCCGACATTCTACAAATCACCGAATTGGACCACAGCTATCTGCAGACGACGACGAACGTCAACAACGGCCCGTCGTCGTGTCATCCGTCGACGACGGTCGTGTTGCCGACCAAACACCACCACCCCAACCACTTGGTGGACATGCTGGGGCTCGTCACGCCGCCTCCATCGCGATCACAGTCTTCCGGTAAGTACCGGCTTGATCGGGATTTACCCATATTATATATTTGTTTCCTTATTATAATGTTTGCGATTAAACGAAAATTACACGTTTGAATAATAATATTAATAATAGTAGTAGTAGTATTAGTATTAAGTAGTAGTAGCGGCGTCGGTGCTAATTGCATTTATTGTAATTTTGGCGGTCTCTTGCCGGCTCGTTGCGCAACATGCCGGGTGCCGCCTCGGCGCGAAACGCGGTGGCCAATGCGCGCGTCCCGCGGCGTGGTAGGGAAAAAACGCCGTGGCCACCGAAACGCGCGGGAAACGTTGGCCTAGTTCAAGGCCCGCCGACCGTCTCCGCGCCGGGACGAGCGATCCGTCTCGGCCGGCGTTTTTTTTTTTTTTTTTTCCGTTCGTATTATTTATTTATTCGCCGGGCCCGACACCGCGCCACACATCGACATATAATTTTATAACGAGCAATTGATTAATAATATTATAATCAGACGATGGAAAACTTGTATTTCTACGGTTACGACAGACGATGAAAAAAAAAAAAAAAAAAGCGATTATATCGTATTTTCGTCTCGGGACTCCCCGATTTCTCGAATTTATTATTTCACTCCAAACACGAATATTTTCCGTTTCTCAATTCTCACCCATTGACGATAATTACGTTTATTATTATTTATTGTGTCGATTTATTTTTCCCGGGTAAAAATACTGGCCGTGGACGTTGCTTTCCCCTCCGCGTCCCCTAAAAACGTTATCGGTACAACAATAATAATATTATTAATAATATTTTATAAGATAAAGGAAAAAAAAAAAAGCGCGTATGCGCGGGAAATAAAAAATCTTCCAAGTTTTGCCTGTAATAGAAGAACGACATGATAAAATATGTGTTCTTTGTCGACAATAAAAAAAAAAAAAACTCCTATTTTTTTTTTTATTATTGTTATTATTTTGTTTTACTAGTGTTTGCGTAAATGTTTTTTTTTTTTTTCATTTTTTTCTCCCCCCCCGTCCCTTCGTTTACCGGACGATATTTTATAGGATTTCGTCGATTCTCCTCCGGTGCGCGCCGGCAGATTTTTATTATAATAAAATGATATTATTTTAAAGCGTCCGTAGTCGGTTTGGTGGATGAAATAATAATAATCTTATCTCGCCGGACAATAAACACACGATAATATTTATATTTTGTTCCCGATAGAAAGAAGCCCACCACAACAATATTGTTATAATATTATATTCGAGGCATTGATGAAAATGTATATGTTAAAAATATTATATTCACACACAAAATAAAACAAAAAAAAAAAAAAACGAATAATTATTACAATAAAATGTACACATCTTACACTCGGTGAGCGAGAGAATGAGTGTGTGTGAGAGAGAGAGAGAGACAAGTTTTCGTCGTCGTCGCAAATATTTTAATAATTGTTGTTCCGATTTTATCGATTCTTATCGAATTTCGTCGTTTTTCAATAGGATTCGGTTTTTCGCAAATAATAATAATAATTTATTACCGAACGAAAAATCCCCGACCGGCGGCAAAGTAGGTCAAAATAACATTTTTACATCGACGTTTTCTCTACGTAATGCAATATTACATTTTATATATATATTTTGTTTTATTATTATTATTATTATTATAAAAGAATTGTATGTTTCAAGGTCGAATTGCGTACAACAAAAAAAAAAAAAAAATAATTCGGCTCTCGATATTTTAGATTGTGCCGTGTCTGTCGTGTCGTCGTGTCTTCGCGGGAGGGATAAAATTCGCGAACGGTTTTTTTTTTTTTTTTTGTTTTGTTTTGTTTTTTACCGCCATTTCTCCTCCGGTCACACTCCGCACAGGTGACCCCGCGGCACCACCGTCGATAATTATTATTAATTATTTGTGTTTGTTTGTTTTTTTTTTTCTCTACCGTGTAATCGCCGGGCAAAAATATACAAGAGAAACGAGTGATTGATATTATTATCACCATCGCGTGTCCTCCTCATTTGGCGGGGGGTCACTATAAATCACGTTTGCGCAAAAACCCTCGTTCGATTTCGGTTTTCTGAGTAAAACCGCCGGCCTATAATAACACAAAAGAACGGTTTCCGGTTGGCGAGACGGTGGCGGTGTTTTTCTTTTTATCTTTTGGGAAAAAAGTATTTTATATTTAGCCGAAGGAAAAATAAACGTGTTTCGCGCGTCATCCACGCCCCCAACGGAAAATCATTGAAATTTCATTGTTCTAAATTCTTTTCGGCTAAAAATACACGACCGTGTGGCGGCGTCCCGTCGATGAAAAATCTAATAATTAACGGGTTTTCCCCGCCGACCCTGGAATGAATATTTATTTTAGTTATTAATAATAATTATTACGGAGGATACAATAACGATACGTTTGTGTTGTGCCGGCGGAAAAAAACGGCCGTGTCGAATAAAATACGACATTATTATCGCGCGGTCGTCGACGTGCGTGCGTCTAAAAATACTATTTCACGTAGTAAAAACGCGCCGCGGCGTGTATACTCGCCGGCCGGCGTGGCGCGCGACGGGCGGGAAAAACATTTCGGTTTTACGGCGAGATCGATATACGGGCGGCGGCCGCCCGGCGCGTCGTGGACTTGCCCTTGAACCCTAACCGGGGCCCCTCGTAGTGGTCGCCCGCACGCGAGCCAGCCAGCAGGCGCGCGCCGTACACGAACGCGCACAGACACACACACACGCGCGCGCTAGCCGGCGCGTACACTCGCGCCCGCGCACGGCGACGTACGCCCGTCTCGGCGGTTTTCCCGGCGTGGTGCCGCGTGATTTTCCGAGGGCGCGAAAAACGCCGGTAACCGGCGGCCGCCGGTGCGTGTTTCCCCATTCAGGCGGTCGGTCGGTCGGTCGCGCGCCGAGCCGTTGTTGGCGGGAACCGGCGACGACCGCGACCCTGACGTCACGGTCGCCCCGATCGATTGCCGCCGCCGCCGCGCGCGGTCCACCACCCCCGGCGCGCCTTCCGGCAAACGTCCCGTAAACCATCAACTATCCGTCATCCCGCCCTTGAACGCGCGCGCGCCCGCCATGCTTTCCCGCCGGCGCGCGCGGTTAGGATCAAAGGACGACGTTTTCCTCCCTCCCGCCATCGCCGCCGCCGCCCCCCCCCCCCACTCACTGCCGCGTTCGCCCGTCACGTAGTAGTTATAGTATCTGTTGTAGTAGTCGTAGTAATCGTAGTGGCGGTAACGTTGTGACGTCGTCGTCCAACGATGACGAAAAACACCGCGTACGACGTCCGCGCCGCGTGTTTCATCCGCCCGCCGCCTTCGCGCGGTCGTATTCTTTTTTTTCTTTTTTTTTTTTTGTCATCATATTATTATTTTCATATATTTTTTTTTTAACGACCAGTTTTTTTTTTTTTTTTCTTTTTGCTCTGTTTCCGTAGAAGAAGAAGAGATCGATGTGGTCAACGACAGTTGGGACACGCCGGACCCGCCCCGCAAGGGCGCAACTATGGCCGACATTATGAAGCGCGGCATAGTCAAAAAACGCGAACCGCCAGTGACCAAGTGGAAAAGCGCGGTAAAGCGGAAACACAAGACGACCACGGCGGTTGCCGTGGCCGCAGCGTATCCCGCCGCTATGCCGCCACCACCGCCGAAGAAACTTTGCGGCGGTCTGTCGTTGCTGGACCGGTACAAGAAAGACACCAATCAGTGGAAAAACGTGACCATCAAAGACGAACCGGTCGACGACTACGAACAGACTACTATGTTGGCGGGTGCCACCATCAAGACGGAACCGTTGGAAGACGACGAAGAAGACGGGTACGACGTGGACGCAGACTTTGAGTCTCTCATGAAAAACGAACCCGAGGACATGTTCGACGACGACTACGACGATTACGACGACGAAAACGACGTGGACTGGGACAAAGTGTTCCGCAGCGCTAACGGCGGCGCGGACGCTTCCAAGTCCGGCGGCCGCGGACGGCGCCGTAACAAATCGTCGGGCCGTTCGTCGACGTGCAGCAGTTCGTCGTCGTCGTCGTCGACGACCGCGGACGGTAGCCGTAAGAAAAAGAAGAAGAAGAAGAAGAAGAACGGAAAATCGTCGAAACACCAGCAGCAACTGCAGACTGGCCCGTGCGCGGGAAAAAAGATCAAGTACGAGCCGGGCACTGGCGGCGGCGGCGGCGGCGGCGGTTATAGTTACAAGACGAAACTCATGGACCCCGTCAAGCGGGCGCTGCACAACGACCTGGAAAAGTCGCGCCGGGTGGAGACCAGCATGCTGTTCATGAACCTCAGCATGCAGGTGTCGTTCTTGGACGACAACCGGAAGATACCGTCCAAGCTGAGCATTTTGCGCGGCGCCAAGCGGGAATGCGACCTCATGATGCTGGACGAGAGGCGGCTGCTGTCCGAGAAGCACGTCATGCAACAGAAACAGCGCATGCTCAGGGAACGGCTGTTCGAGCTCCGCCGCGAACAATACCACCGGAGGTACGGTAAGAACAATTCAAAACAACAACAACAACAACAACAGTAACACACCACACAACAGTTACACACACTTCTTAATAATTTTTTTTTATATATAATTTAAAATTTTTTTTTTTTTGTTCTCAAAGAATGGTTGCTCAATTACACAATATTATATTTATAATATAATATTGTTAATGTAATATTATAATTATTATTATAATTATTATTATTATTATTATCGGTACGTAATGGTTTTTTTTTTTTTTTTTTTTATTAGCGTGTACATATAAGGGGAATACACACGCATTACTGTTGTATAGCTACACGTGTAGGTAAAGATGACAATTTTTTTTTTCCTGTCCACGAGAGTACCGGTTTTTTTTTTTTGTTTTTTTTCTAAGTATTTTTATTTTTCTATATTTAACAAACCACAAAATATTTTGGGGAGTATATATATATATATATATACGTGTGTGTATATTATAATATTAAAAAAAAAAAAAAAAATTATAATACATTTATATTTCGTAGCGTTTTCTCGTGGCGCTATGCTTGCTATTCGTGTCATTCGGACCGAGAAAGAGAATTTCTCGGCTTTTTTTTTCTTCGATTATTTCGCGTTAAAATAATATTACATTATGCATTCTTGTAAAAAAAAAAAAAAAAAAATTAATACGTTATAAACGACAAAAAAAAAAAAAAAACCTCATTAATTTTCTAAATAAATAATTGTATGTATATAGGTACCATATAATGTAATCATGTAGACTTAGTGTATAATATTTTTGGTTTTTTTTTTTTTTTTTGTGTGTGTGTCTAAACGTATATATGCCTATTAAATTTATTTAAAAAAATAAATAAATAAAACGCCAAATACAAATATATATTTTACGTAAACGAAAGAAAGAAAATATATATATATATATACAAACGTATATAATTATACATATATATATATATATAAATGTTAAAACAAGACGAAGACATGTTCCTATTGTACAGTTTTTTTTTTTTTTTTTACTTTAATTATTATCTTATATAAAATATATTATGAAACCTTTTTTAGATGTATAAAAATTTTTAATATGTTACCCGTACACTTATTTTTTGAATAATAATAATATTTACGTAGACGACGAAGAAGTAGACGGCGGATAGTAAAACAATAATATTTTGAATTTGTCGTGAAAAAAAAAAAAAAAATTAAAAAAAAAAAAAATGAATACTACGAGTGTTATTTTCGCTCGGTTAAAACGACAATATTAATAATATTATTATTATCAAGCTTCTACCCTCTCCATCCCCCTCCCCCACAATTTTTCAATGCACAGTACAAAATAGATTAAGAGAGAATAGAGAAACCCCCCCCCCCTCGTTCGTTGGTGTATAGAGTGTCCGGTAGTATTTATAATTTTTATTAATTTTTTTTTTTTTTTTTGTCTCTCGTGTAGGTGTACTATACTTATATATTATATAAATACTCGTTAGTTTTTTTTTTTTTTTTTCCTGTTACGTTTTACCTGATTTCGTTGCATTTCCAAGTTGTGTTTGCGCATTTTTCCTTTATTATTATTATTATTATTATTATTATTATTATTTTTATGTTTATTATTATTATTATTATTATTATTAAAAATCATTTTTTAAACATATATATTTTTTTTTTTTCGTTTGTTCATTAGACTCTAGCACCTTATTCAAACGCACTAAATTAAAAATACAATTTTAAATTTATGTGTAAAAAAAAAAAAAAAAAACGATATTACGATAATCTATGACAAGGAAAGCAACATTTAATTTTATAATCGCGCTTATGTATATATTTATTTATATATGTATAGTTTTTTTTTTTCTAAAAAAAAAAAAAAAAAATACAAAAATAAACAAGACCATATTAATAACAAGACCATTCTTTATAAATAATACTATTTTAAAAATAAAATAAAAAATATGGTATAAAAAAAAAAAAATAATAAAGCTTTTTCATATTTTTTTAGATAGCACGTAAATAATATGTACATATATATTTATATATCGGAAGTAATAATTTATATATATTTATGTATATATATGTATCGATTAAATAATATAACTGTATTTACGATTATTAATTAATTATTATATACCAGCGGAAAGTAACAGGAGTGTTCATTAATATTAGGTTTTTTTTTTTTTTTTTTGTTGAAGAAATAAATAAATCAGACTTTTTTTAAACAAATTTTCTCTCCTACAATATATACAATAATTGTGATAAGTGCTGTTTTTTTTTTTTTTTTTATATAATTATATAACTCGTTATTATTAAGACTTTGTTTTAGTTATTATATAGGCCACGAAAAAAATTCGTTTGTTTTTTTCTCCAAACAACACGTTTTTGCCCTAAAAGAAATTTAAAAAATAATAAAATAATATTAACACTAAAGTCCCTAGAAATTTTGGAAACAACTTTTGTTGTGTAAATCGGGTTTTTTTTTTTTTTTTTAACTCTAGTCTCGAGTGCCATCCTCGTTCATATATAATAATACACAAATATACCTCCTCCTCTCTTTTATTATTATTACTTTTTTTTTTTTTGTCGATTTTTACTAAATGCGCGAACGAAAGAGGCATATATATATATATAAAAAAAAAAAAAAAAATACGCTAACTCTTAATTGGTCGCACATAATAAATAAAATATGTTATAAATACATTCAGGTATAAAAATTTTCTATGATGTTATGTAACCACATACATAAAATATTATTTATTATTACTACGGAGGAAAAAGTAAAATTTAGTGAGACTAATTTTGTATTTAGATTATAATAAATAACGATTATTATTAATAATTAAGGCTGAACGTGATTGTTAACCAAGTGCTGCATATATTTTTATTGGAAAACTAATGATAATGGAATGAAAAACAAAAAAAAAAACAAAAAAAAAAAAAAAAAATAATTTCATTTTAGTTTTAAGCCATACATTTATTTTTACCCTATTTATATTTATCGAAATGTAAGTTATAAACAATATTATATATTACAATATATTATATATATTTTTTTTATGTACAGTCTGTGGCATTAGCCTAGAAAGTTGTTAGACTTGCTTTTATCTGTTATAATTTAAGTTTTGTTTTTTTTTTTTTTTTTTGTACTCTTAAGAGTGACGACTTTTCTTTTTATGATTAATTAATATTTATATATATATATAAACGGTCGATTTTTATTATGGAAAACCATATATTATTATGTACCTCTTAATCGTTTTTACACAACAGAAATACCTTTAAAGAAAAAAAATAGAGCATAATCATTTTTTTTTTTTTTTTTTTTTTTTTTTATATAAATATTTATGTAATATTATAAACGAAACGATATATTTGATATTTTAGAGTCTATGTTTTGTATTTTATTCATACTTATATTAGATTAAAAAATAATAATAATAATCATGAAAAACTTTCTTGGCAATTTTAAGTTTTTGTTATATTGGATACAAAAGTAAAAGAAAACGATGTAAAGCTGATATGGATATATATATTAAAAAAAAAAAAAAAAAAAAAAAAAAAAAAATGGCGTGTAGCAAATAAAATACTCTTGTTTTTATTATTATTACTATTATTATTGTTGTATTACGATGACTTGTTTTCCTCGTTCCTATAATGTCGTGTCACAGACGTCCGATCCCGACATAACGACGAGACCGAAACCAACCCGGTCGACTATCGGGTAGTGGTAAGTGAGTGGGACGGATATAGGTAAAACACGTTTACCGAGTACAATTCTTCGCTTGGTTTTAGAGTAAAATCGCCTATTGTACAAATTTTAAAAGCCAACGATATTTCGGAGTGGAAAAAAAAAAAATTATAATAATTTATCGTAACGGTCGGTTGTTCCGATAAAACGATGCGATATTACTGAGCGGTGTTATATTCGGAGCAATGGAGTAAAAAAAAAAAAAAAAAAAAAAAAACGCACAGTCCGCGAACTACGGCCGTACGTCGTTAAATTGTTTACTCTAAAATAAAAAAAAAAAAATTAACCGAGTTCCTCCGGTGCCGGTGTGCGGGGTAATATGTTTGTACGGTGTTGTTCGCCGTGTCGCGCGCCCGTCAGACGACGGCCAGAGACCGGCGAACGGCCGGCCGGCCGGGCGTGGCGGCGTCCTCTTCTTGAGCGTTTCGCCGCAAGTACGCCGCGTCCGGCCAAACACGAACGGGACACGGGTCGTGTGAGCGCCGCGGCGTCGTCGTCGTCGTCGTTGCGTACGGCGGGAATGGTAGTAACCGCCGGTGGTAGCGGTGTGACCGCGGCGAGTGTTTTCGAGCCTACCGAGGTCGGCGGCGGTAGAGCGTCGTCGTCGCGGTGGTATACGCACGCCGCCGGACCGGATTTCGTGGTCGGGGAACGCACGCCGCGACGGCGACCAGGTTCAAGGTTGCGCCGGGCGGCCGTCCGGGAGGTCCTCAGCCGCGGCGGCGGGCTCGCCCGCGGTCGTGCCCGCTCGGCCGTCGTCGGCCACGGAATTCCAAACGCGGCGGCGGACCGGGCCAAGCGCCAAACGCGCCGCGGTAAAGTTGAAACACGACACCGCGTCAAAGTCGACGATTCGCTTTTCCAGCGGGGATAGGCGAGAGGGACGTGTGGGGGGGAGACACCGGTTCGTGTTACGACGTCGACCTCTCCGAGTCGTTTTTTTTTTCCCCTCGTCGACGGCAAAACGGTTTTTTTTTTTTTTTTCTAGTTTTCTCTCTAAACTACACAACCGTCGTTTTCACTCGACGAGACCGGGGTCACACTACTAACTACCGTCGATTTATCGAGGGGTTGCTGTATATCGTTGATAAAAAAAAAAAAATCGAAATCCGATAGAATTCTCTAACCGAATGTTCGGGTTTACTAACACGACGTTGGCGTAAAACAGAAAAAAAGTACCCTTGAAAATCGATTTGAGCATTTTTACTCGTCGTAATAATCAAAGACACAAAAACGCGGTCCGGGGCGTGTGACCGTATTGACATTCAATTTACTCGAACCGCATAATATTCAAGATTAAAAAATGGTATTTTTTACAATTTGTAAAACACCGTAACTTTACGGTTTACGGCCGTATTACGCTTGTATTTCTTACTGTTGTCGAGATGAAACGATTTTTCGACAAAATATTTATTTCCGTGTGAGCGCTGACACATTCTCTTAATATTATACTACACCGAAAGAGGTGTATTATACCGGGACAGCTAACGAATTGAACGATGCTCGTTTCTCAAATGTATTTTTTATTTTAACATTGTGAACGATTTGTATATTTGAAAAGCTCAGTTTAAATTTACAGAAAAAAAAAAAAAAAAACAGGCGTACGTCGTCCCGCATAAAAATGTATTGCGTTAAATTTCACAAAAATCAATTTTTGCCGTTTAAAAAAAAAAACAACGGTGACGAATTTCTGTAGGAACTTTCAAAACACCCCGGAATATAATATAAATTAAGTTTATATATCGTAAACCATTAGTGGCGGCGTTAAGTATTTTTTCACCTCGAATTACGAATTTTATTAAACCCCCCCCACCCCGGTTTTTTGTTTTTATCTATTGTCGCCCGTTTTATAATGATTTTTACTTATTTTTACATCCACGACCTTATATATATATTTTTTTTTTTTGTGAATATTGCGATGCCAACTATCGTAAACGGTATAATAATAATAATTATATAATACGCGTTCGAGTGAAATATCCGATCCACATATCTGTTAAACACTCGAAACGTAGTAAGCAGATTTGTTATTTCATTAGTTAACAAACCGTATATTTATTTTATCAACGAAATAAATTAATTAATTACTTCTTTTTTTTTTTTTTTTTTATGGCATTTATCGATTATTCGATAATGCTTATTATTGTATAAATTTTTTTATTTTTTTTAACGAGGTTCGACATACCGCTGTTGTGTGTATCGTTATCGTACATTGACACGACGTCGTGTATATTATAATAATAAGGCACATGCATTTGTTGTGCCGCCGGTACCAACACGGAAATAATCGGTATTTTTATACAACGGACGGTTAAAAAGCCGGACATAATTCGCACCGATTTAGTTTATTTACCGAGAACAAACGGCAAAACCGTTGCAGTCGAAAAACGTTTTTTGAACTGTTTAGGTGTCTCTCGGTCGTATTTTTTTCCGGGGCGGCCCGGAGGAAATCGACATAAAAACAAAAAAAAACCGTCGGGATGAGCTAGACAATTTTTTTTTTTATCGAACATAAGGTGTATTATTTAACCGCGTCTTTTCACCCGTACGACAATTTATTGGAGTAAATTATAGGTAATGTTATACGGAAATTATGTCGCGTTTCCGTCGGGGGCCGGACACTGATGGGAATTAACACATCGGCTCTTATAGACGCATTTTTTTTTTTTTTTTTTTAACGGGAGGGGCGGCACATCTCTGATTCTTATGTACGGGGTGCTGTTTAACAAATTTTTTATTCGACCCGTGCCAATTAGCAAATCGCTTCAAGTGCAGTATCGCGACACCCCCGGGCACAGATGCTGAGAAGACGACGACGGTAAATAATACGGTTTTGACAAATCCGGAACTATTGGATTTTTCGACGGCTAGGCTGCTATATTCGATCGCGTAATTGTCGCAGCGTTTATTATTAAACGGCCGTCGGACACGCGAGGCGAAAGTTTTCGGCGGATGATAAACACGGCCAAGAGGTCTTGTAGTCCGGCAAAATAGGGAAGCGAAAAGAAAAGAAAATATTATATACAAGACGAAACTTTTCTCATATCCCCCGGCGGGTGGTGCGGAGTCGGATAATTCTCCACCCGGCGGACGACCGAGGTAATATCCGCGGCGTCCGAGTGTGACGACCAAAGTTTTATCGCCTCGTCGATATTGTCCCCCCGTACGATATATAAAAAAAAAAAAAAAAAAGCCAACATAATTTTATGTCGGAAATCGGTTTCCTCGCGTGCACAGAGATTTTCATTAATTTCGCGCCAACCGCCGGCCGCGCGTGATTTATTTTTTTTATGTTTGCCACGCGTCGATTATTATTACGCACGGGTCCAAAACACTACGAAAAAGAAAGAAAAAAAACGTAATGGGAAGGTAATGAACGTTTCATACCGAGAATTTAGTTAAAAATAATCGTAAAGACTTGACATTTCCACTGAATATACTTATACCGCTCTAGACGATTTTCAATACGTTTTGGCGTTTTTCAAACTATGTAATTATCCGTTTGAAAATATATATATATTAGGGTCTCCCTTATCAATATTAGTATTTTTTTACGATCTAACCCCGTAGATTTGTGTGTATGCATGGAAATATGAACCATAACATATGTCGGGTTAATATATTAGTGTTAACCTGTGCCGACTCGAATTTGACTTGAAGTTCACCATGATTTATCGATACGTTTAATACTTTTATAAATATCTCGTTAAACGGACAGGAAAATTGAAATATTGTACGGCACATTTTTTATATACATAATACTGTATTATAAATTATGTTCTTGCGTACTTTTTTTTTTATATTTCTAATTATTTACAAGATATATATATATATATATATATTGACTTCGTTGTATACAAATACCGCTTTCTTAAAAGTTTTTTTTTTTTCCAATGTATCCTTTATACAATCCTTTGTACAGTGGTTTTTGTGCACAGCGTATACAGGACTTTTTATCGTCTTTAACGTGTATACACGACGGTAAGTATGTGAAATATCGCAATAATATTTATTTATTTATTTATTAAACGCCTTGTATGATCTCGCTCGAATATTTAGATATTTGGTTAACAAAAAAAAAAACAAAAAAATTGTATAAAAAAACACCACCGTACGTCGTCAAACAAACATTACGAAAACGCAGATAATGTTCTTACCTTTAGATAGTCCGATAACGACAATAACTAACAGGCGGGACAATTCACTCCGATGTACAATTATATATATTAAAACTAACGGCGCAAATTCGCCGTGCCGTGACGGCACACGTGCGGGGGTTTTGTATCGCGTACTCTTATTTAAATAGCCGGGGGTTCAGGCACGACGAAAAAAAAAAAAAAAAAAAAACACCCGTGTCTTTAAATGCGGGCAAACGATCCTATCACTCTCTCTCTCTCTCTCTTTTTTTTTTCTTCTCTCTAAAAAAAAATAATAATAATAATAACCGTTCCGCCGAAACATAATGCACTTGTGCGGGTCGTCGTCGTCGTCGTCGTCGTCGTCTGCGCGCAATACCATACGAAGTGCGTATACGGAAAATAATAATCGAAACGGTGAAAGTGTCTCGTGTAGAATATTTGGCGGCGGCGGCGGCGGCAGCGGCCGTACAGACGGGACTCCGTAATATATACAGGGTGTTTCGGTGTAAACGGTTTTCCTTATAATCGGTGATATACGGGCGGCATATACGTCTCGCCGTTGAGAATTCATAACGTAGTATCTTTTTAATTTTCCCACTCGTATAATAATAATAATAATAACAATTTCGTTAGATTTTTATGAATTCGAATCGGTACGGTATTAAACGTTTGTTTACCGATCGTATTAATAATACGATTATAATGTTAATCTCGAGTAGTGGAAAAAAAAAAAAAACAAAAAAAACAAAAAACTAATACGCTTGATCGCATTTGCGTTGAAACGAACGATTTCAAAGTCTCGAGTCGAAAATACGATATTGTCTGTACGTTTTTAATATATGTAATTATATTGAAAACAATAAATTATATTAACACTCATTGTCCATTTGTACAATCGGAATATTATAGAAATAAATTTCCAGCTATACGTCCCGCGCACACCCTGTATGTATGCGCGTCTATAAAACGGGCCTAGCTAGTTTGCCGCCACCGCGACGGGTGTACCGCCGAAAACCTGCCGCCTCGGGCTTTATTACCTATATATGAATGTAATATTATAAAAAAAAATAAAATAAAATAATAATAAATAAATAAATAAAAAAAAAAAAAAAACAACGTACACGTGTATAATACACTCGGGCCGCGCGTCCGAGACGTTGAGAAATCGCCCTCGGTGTGCGCAGTCGATTTTGATTTTTTTTTTTTTTTTTTTTTAATTTTTTTTTTTTGGTTATGAAAGTAGTCGCGTGTAAATATGCGGCGGCCGGTCAACGGGTTATTATACACGTTATAATAATTTTATTATTATAGCCGCCGATAGGCTAGATTAGGTTAGAAGTATATAATATCGTGTATCGGACCGCGAGCGTAAATGTAAAATAATTTTTATACCGATTACCGAATAGAGCGATCGGTTTTTTTTTTTTTTTTTTTTTTTTTTCGCCACCACCCATCCATACCGACGTACCCGGGATTATTCAATTTGGGCGATAAACGACGGGGCTTGAACGTAGTAAATATGAAAATTATCTTATCACTTTTTTTTTTTTTATATAAAAATCGGTTAAGTATTTTTTTTTTTAGAGAATTTCGCTGACAAAAAACAACAACGTCGGAATAAATTCAATACAATATTTATTGACGTTGAGAATAGGGCGAAACGCAAGAAAAAATTTGTGACAAATAATGAATTTATATAAAAAAAAAAAAAAAAAAAACGTTTTTCTTGTGTTGTACAAGTAATTCGTACTCGGTTGAGTTTGCAGTGCAAATACTTGGTAGGTTTTCAACACTGAATAGTTTATATTATTTGTTTGTAGTTTATGGTGGCCATTGGGGGGGCGGGGGGGGGGGGTAGCCGTTTAGCAGTTTATATACCGAAATTGTGGAGATGAAGACACATGTTAATGCGCTAGTGAGAAGAACGTAAAGGATAAATTGCAGAACAGAGCCAACCACCACACATTTAGAAATGCTAAACGGATTATATCATCGGAAAGACGAACACTGTGGAAAAGTTCGATAAGAAGACGAGACGGGCGGATAATAATATAATCAGACATTGAAATTGATTATACAGTGACGGGGGGCGGGGGTGGGGTGTTGGAGGGAAAACCACACCTTCCCGCGGGAAAATATAAAGAAAAAAAAAAATTATCGAAGGAAGCGATTGGTATTTAATATACTGAATAATAAGAAAGCGGACAACATAATCGGACGGAGTGAAGCCGCAAACCGATTTGAGAATTGATGACAAGAGTGAGAGAGAGAGGGGGATACACACACACACACAGTTAAAATTATATTATTAATTTATGTTAAAAAAAAAAAATAAAAAATATCCCAACATTGTCTCATCGCTCCACCCCGTGTCAATATACCTTCCACGTATAAGAAGTGCATTCGTCTATATATTATTCGGACCATTCGAATATTGTACCGGTACGGCGATTATGTAACGTGATTTCAGAGCTTATTTGCACAAGATCCATTAGACCAGTCGACATTTCGACGGCAACAAAGTCATTCGCGTTTTCCGAACGAAATAGTTTTGTTTTTTTTTTGTAATTTTTATTTACGTCGACCCATAAACCCGATACCCGCCAATATAAACCGCCCGGCATCAAAAACTCAAAATTTTAAATTAAAATATCGATAACAATTAATAATACCCATAATATTTTAATAGAACTGCGGCCGTTGTATAATATAAATATACTTACCTATATATAATAATATGATAAAATGATAATTAGACCGTATATTTTATAATATTATATTTATTAGTCGGTTAATCGCCATTAAGTTCATTAAATTTTAATAAATAACACACCATTATTATAACGTTACTGTTATCTGCAGGATATAATAATAATAATAATAATAATAATAATAATAAGAGTTTAGAACTTGGACATAGAAATCATCTGTAATGAACCAAATGAACCTATATTACAATATACACTATTTAATTTATTACGTGTATTGTTTGATATATTTTTTTTACGTATTATCTACGATCATAACCTGAGCGAATACATCCCTGTGTTGTTATTTTTTTTTTTTTGAATGAACCTTTCCATCGTTTTGCAATGTTTTAAATATTATACAAATCCGAACTATCCTATAGGCTATAAAAAATTAAAAAAAAAAAAAAAAACAATAAACGAACCGCACAGTAAACGCCCCGCTCTTGTTTTTTTTTTTTTTTTTTTAAGAAAGAAAAATATAAAACAAACGGTATAGGTAAGTCGATGAAATATTATAAATTTATGAATGAACGAAGGGGTTTTTTTTTTATTATTATAATTATTTGCGTCGGATATAACATAATAATATATTATACAACTATAAAATATTTCTACGTATATTATTATTATTATTATCTGTTTAAACTATGTCTACCTAATAATTCGAAAAAAAAAAAATATATATATATATATTACTGTCAGTACTTCAAACGTCTATTACTCAAGAACAACGCATCGTACAAAAATGCTAAGGTATGTTCGAATAGAATAAACAATTATATTTCTAACCACATATGAATTACTCAAAATGTGCTCCTCCCCATCCATATTTTTCGACACAATGACGTAAACGTTCCAGCCACTGCTCAAAATAGCACAAGTACGAATCGTCTCCAAAGGAATTTCTGCAGCTGCCTTCAACGCAATGCTCGAACGACTCCAAAAATTGGGTGTCGGTTTTTTTTTTTACAAGCTCTCTCTCCTTTTAAAATGTCCCATAGCCGAAGGGGGACTAAGTCCGGGCTTACGGAGGGCCAATCGGAACATTGTTTTCGGCGTTGTCTTCCGCGTTGTGGGCAGATGGCGGATCCTGTTGTAAAACCCAGTGGATACCACCGAACAATGTATCGCTAAGTGGCTTCTTCACCTTCTCTTTGGCCTCTATAACGACGACCGAGCATACACCACACCCTGAAACGTATTTAAGCATTAAATACGTAAGAAAAAAATAATACCCCCTATCCTAACCGAAATTTATTCAGCAAAATATTTGTAAAAAAAAAAAACATCATGGTGAAACATGATTCACACTCAGAATCTAAAAACATATTGCCTATTGGGTATACATGAAAAATACACACAATGTATACACATTAGTGTACTAATAGGTATATTTATTAAATATCATAAAAAATTAATAGACTTATTAGTACCAAATTGTAGATACATTATGTACCTATACAATTAGTCATTAATAGGTCATTAAGTTATAAAACCGATGGAAATTACGACGAGCACATTATTTTAAAAAAAAAAAAAAAAAAATAAAATAATTGTGATTACGAGTATATAAACGTGGTAATATCTCAATCCACAAAACGTTTCTATGTCCTGGTATTATCAATAAATGTTTCGTGATAAATGATAACTACAATAATAATTGAATTATTAATATAATATTTTTTTTTTTTTTTTTATCCGCTAAATACATCAATACGGTGTCTAAAATTTACCGCCCGGGGCCCAAGGCCTCTCCCCACCCCCTCCACCAAATACGTTTCCGACCACATAAATCTGCTCGTTATATTTTCCCTCTACGGTAAATATTTTTTATGCAGCAGGTTTTTCGATCTGTCAAGTCGAATTCTGGTTTGTACATCGTTTATATGCATACCTACGCTGTGTTTGAGACATGTCACATGTACGTCGGACTGATTATCGTGCGCTGACAGTGTCGCCCATTATAAAAAACAAAATGTTTCTCAATCGCATAGTACTGACAGTATTTATGTCAAAACTACATCGTATACACGTCAAAGGTTTATCCTGTGTCCAATACGCCCGGTACCACCATAATACCGACAATAATATAATTTATTATAAGCGCAATAATGCAATGTAAAATACGGGGGGGGGGGTACGTATTTCATATACTTTTTGGGTTTTTTTTTTTTTTTTTTTAAGAGGGTAATCGCCAATCGCTAGGTCGTGACGATATAGAGCAATCCCAGTCGTTAGGGCGTATTCCCGAATTCGGCAATAAGAACTTGATGAATTATTATTACTATTATTATACCGTTGGACCGCGGAAAATGTCGCAGACTCGGCGCCATCGGAATATTACGAGAGTGAAAATTCACGGACTACCAACGGGGAGGTCCACCTATCAGTGGATTTCTACATAATATCTTAATTTCGTCGTTATTAAAATATTATTCTCTGAACGGCTGCACAGGGCGGTAAGAGGGACGCATTTCGCGCGTATACTTTCCGTGACAATATGTGGTTTGTAAAGTATCCGAGGTGTTTTGTTTTTTTTTTTTGTTCCTTGGATTTCTAAATAATAGTCACTGAGTAATTATTATTTGTGGAGTATTCCAATTAACAATCGATCTATAGACAATAATAATATCATATATATATATATATATATATCCGGGGAAATCGTTAACACTCGTGTTGTGTCGTCCAAATGACGCCTCGGCGGCGATTTCGGTTTCGATTGTGCGCGCGAAGGTTGACGTCGTCGTCGTCTATCCTTTTAAAACGTATTTTTATTTATATCGCGCGGATAAAACGAAACGGAAAAGAAATGAAAAAAAAAAAAAAACCGTATAATATTCGTCTCGAGAATATATTAATATACACATGAATGTTAGTAGTGTTGGTTGTTTTTTTTTGGTTTTTTTACGGCGGCGTACATTTCGCGTAGGAGGTGGTAAGAGTGGCCAATTAGTAGGTAGGAATATAAATATAAATATATATATATATATAAAAATATATACGAAAACGGCGGCGAACCGTATCAATTATCGTATCATTAAAATATAAATCCTCTGTTGTTACACTACGACGACGCGGCGGCGTGCCCGCAAACCGTATACGCGCTGTAATTATCGCGATTATCTTTTTCTTTGAGATATCTTATTGATACTTGTTTTTTTTTTTTTTTTTCTTCATTCTATTTATAGTCATTACCTCCAATAGTCACTGCAGTTACGCATAACGCACAACCGTCCCCGACTCGGACAAAAAGGTCTAAATGAAAACCAACGCGAATTAAAACGACGTCATTTAGGCATACACACCGGCGTTCGGCGCTATCCGGTCGATCGATATCTTTTCCGCATCATTGTGCGTAGTCGTACGACTGCCGGGTCCGCCGTATACCTATGGCGTGTGCATTGTGTTGCCCACTCGTCAGTGGCGTGTCCGTCCGGCACGGACAACGCCGGCCAGAAACGGGAGGAGGAGGAGGCGAGGGAATTTTTTTTTTTATTGTTTTATCCGCGTCACCTCGCGAACTCGGCCCGCCGGAAATCCTTTTTGTTTTTCTTCTGGGGGCCGCAGTGAACAGAAATTCCTCATACGCACCAACAGAACGCCACACCGGGAGTTTGTCGTCTCTGCGTGGTCCAACGGACGATACAATATCAAAACCGGACCGGGTAGAACTCGATTAATTTCGGTTTTAGAGTCAATACCACATATTATACAATTGAAAGTTACCGTTTGTCACCGTTATTCCGAATATAACGCTCAACGCCCATCGTTTAGAAATAACGACCAACGGTTCAACGTTTTTAAACGTCCTATTTTTGTAAAAAAACAAAAAACAAACAATGCATTCCGAAATATTGTCCTTTAATAAAAATGAAATATTTAATTACATAATAGGTGAAATTATTTTGTAATCGGTTTTAATATTAAAACCGAAATCAAGCGAGTTGTACGCAGACTTTATTGACCATTATAGACAGACAGAGACGGCAAATGCCGGCGTGGCGTCCTCTTAATAAAATATTAACGTGATACATGATAAATTATTTTTAATTTGTATTCATAAAAGATTAATTTCGTGTTTCATCTTAAAGAACGTCTTCTTTAATTATGTTTAATAGTAACGATAAGCACGAACTTAAGATAAGGAGTACTAGTCGGACCCATTTTTATTGTGAAACGACTAACCAAGGTTATAAAAATAGGTTAGAACCCAGTCGGTTTACTCGTATGTTATTTGATTATGAACTTTTCGCACCTATATTCGCTTTATTTAGTTCCTTGGTTGGCATAGTTTTATCAATAAAAAAAAAAAAAAAAAAAAAAATATTTGAATTGAATTGTTAATTTTGCAATAATGCAGTAAATGTGCTGTTGTGTTAAACTGTATATACCGTCGCAGAGTGTCAAAAGACGAACAATTACGCGTCTGTTTATGAACAAGGGAGTCCGCGGAGTAACAGGTGATAAGTATTCACGAGCTTAACATAAAAAAAAAAAAAAAAAAAAAACTAATTGCACCCATCGCCCGGTAAAAATTTTCCGGCTACCGGTGTACTGGATATATTATATATTACGTCTTGACACGCTACTACCGACGTTACCGCGTTACCGATATTTTGCGTTTCGAAAACTCTTTATAGGCACGTGGATATAGTGTGAATATTATGTGCTATACAATTATTATTATTATTATTATTATACACTAAATACACAACACAATACAATACAAAAACGGAATATCACTTCCGCGACCCCTTTTTTTCTCACTCTCTCTCTCTCTCTCTCTCTCTCTCTCCCCCCGCACACCGGAGGATGCGTTACGTCAATTAAACACCATTACCGGTGGCGGCGCTTCAAGGTGATAATAATATTGTTACTATTATTACTATTACTATTACTATTATTATTACTATTATTATTATTATTATTATTATTATTATTATTACGGTTACCCCTCGTTACAGCAACTGCAAGCGCCAAACCACCGGTGTGTCCGGTATCGGCGGTACCGTGGGGCTCTGTTATCAGCGGCGTCAGTGTTGTACGTATAATGGAATTAAAAAAATAATTAAAAAGAAAAATATATATATATATATATATAAATTAAAAGCTGCGGCGTGTTATACGTAAGACTTCCTGTTGGTCGGCCGGCCGGTGGTTTTATTATTATTATTATTATTATTATTATTATTTTTTTTTTTTTCTCTCTCTCCGTCCGTTTGTGCGCATATATGCTAATGGACGCGACGATATTTATACGCACGCGTATAATAATATTTTCTATTAATTTGCGGTCAGAAAATTTCTAACAACGACGGAATTAATTTTTAAACGTTACGGTCCTAAGTGCACAAAAATCGTATTGTTTTATTTTTCTTTCCGATTTTAATGGCTCGCGGATCTGCAGTTAGTTGTCGAGCGCTAGCGGCGATTCTAATTGAAGTTCAACGGAGACGGGAGATCGAAATTAGTTAAATTTCTAAAAAAAAAAAAAAAAAAACCCAAATTAAACAAGAGGTCCAAAAAAATAATGAAAATAAAATAAATCCGCGGTGCAACTCGGCGCAAACCGTCCGACCGAAATGGAGTTGATTAAAAAACAATTATTGCTTTTTAGTGCCGTCGTAAACCTCAAACAAAACCATATTCGCGTTTATATGAACGTACTTACTTTATCCTTATTTTACTAAGGCCAAAAAAAAATATATTTAAATTGTAAAAAGCCATTGGCCATAGGGGGGGTGGACACCTATTGTCTCCTCCCTTCGTTCCGCGAGTCTCTTTTCGTAATAATACTTATCACGATTAATTTAATATAATATGTATTCCCTGTATAACTTATCTGCGCTGCGTGTTTTTTTTTTTTTTTATGATAAAATAGACTTACACAGCATTTGAACAAGCCTACGACTATATTATAAATATTATGTTCCGAACCGTGTGTGTGGTAATATACGACGGTTAGTCGGTAATACGAGACGAATAAGAGATATGACACTAGATTTTCGTCTAGGGTGACAGTCTATACGGCTGGTATGTAATATTATATTCCGGGAGTTGTAAAATAAAAATCCATTTTGCAAACGTCCGAGTTTCCGCCAATCGAGTAAAAATGCTTGTCTGTGGAAAAATATTCGAACGGTCGTTGCAAAAATAAATCCTATAATAATAGATAATAATCTACGCCTAAGAAAATGTTTTTGCTAAAAATAAACTTTTAGCCTATACAGAAATCGCATCAACCAGAAAAAATTGAACCGACGGCCAAGAAAATATGTAAATAATTACCTATATGTAAAACGGTTTTCGAAACTAAACTGACGCGATAAAAATATTTAGGCTTACTAAAACAATAGAGTCGAACATACTTCGGACACCACGATTGTCGTTATGGTGACTGCTGTAGGTGGAAAGTCAGAAAGCTAACCTATAACCCATAAACCGTTGCAAACGAAAAACGATTCTGAGCAAAGTTCGGTTAAACGTGTTTTGATAAATTTAATTTGAAAATTGTAACAACAACAACTGAATTGCAACTGATCGTATTTTTAACAAATTTTAACATAAATTTTAACTTAGCACATCGATTGAAAATCGTAAAAGTTACGGCATTTCAAAACCCGATTGACTAAATTTCGCTCAGAATCTTTTTTCGTTAGCAATGATTTATCGTTGCGTACAGGTATAAATTACATTTCCCTCTATATCCTAGATTCCCAACTTCCCACGTACAACACTGGCCAACCCACGGTGTTAAGTATGTCCGTGTCTCAGCATTTTTTTAATTGAAAAATCGTCAAGTTCCCCCTTTATACAACCTACCACTGAAAATGGATCAACTAGACAAAATTTGTCATAAATTAAACAGCCGATATAATCGAAACGAGTATATTATTATGACGATGTGTGCATTGTCCAATTTCGTTATATTTATTCGAATTCTTGATTGCCCGACACGAAAAACGGCTAAGTGGCAATGGAAGAACTCGCGTAAGAGGAGGGTCCGTTGGCACGATGGGTTTTTTTTGTCCCCCGATATACTGTTATATTATTATTATATATTTTTTTTAAATTTTTTTTTTTTTTTTTTTTGGCCTTTTGAATCGGCGCCGTTCGACAAACACAATAGCTGCAGAATGCCGCAGTTGGAGGGTCGATTGAATTATTTAAACGGTATATTGGCTTTAACCAAACAACAATAATTAAACAAGTGGGTTGCTGGGGACAGAATATAATATAATGACAGTTTGACGAGTTTGCATTCGAAACGTATATACGACCTCTTGGCTGCGGTGAAGGGGTTAGGGCGGCTTTTAGGCTTTATTGAAACCGTGTTGCAGAGAGCCGAGAATACTTTATCCTCCCCTTACATAAATAAAAGAACAGACGTGTTTTATGTTCCGGCGAGGCATTTGATAATTTCACGATTTTTTTTTTTTTCACACAATGTTTCCAAATACCTCTCCGTGTCGCCCTTTCCCACATTTTCGGCCAAGGCACGCGAGGGGAGGGCGCACATTCTATTTATGTGTTACGCTTTTCTGACGTAACTTTTGAATAATTTTACGGTTTTTTTTTTCTTTTCACAGAATATTATTTGCAATTAATCCAATTTTTAACAAAACAAAATAAAGATACCGCTATTGCCGTATGTTTTCGCGTTCCCCCCCCCCCATTTAAAACTACAACGAAATTCAACAAATCCTCTCAATCTAAAATGATTTCGGAAAAGACGTTACACTTGAAAATCGGAACTAGAGTGATGATAGACAAGTTTACAGAGAGAGAGAAAAAAAAAAAATAAAATAAAAATACATAGTAAAACCAATATCGGTATACGCTCAGAATCTAAAACGGCTCACGCTGCAGTTGTGTAGCTGTCGGACGACAACGATATATGGAAAATAAATATTTCTTTTACGTCCTTTATACATGAGTAGCGTGACGCGTTGTTGATAAAAAAAAAAAAAAAAAAATAAAAAAAAAAATCGTTTTTCGATAAGACCACACGCGTATCTTCGATTAAAATAATTATGGTCGCTATAATAATATATTACACTATACGTAATAGGGGCGCGAACGACGCGTGTGTACGCGTATTGTTACTCATTTATAAAGTCGAGTACGAAACGTTTCACATATTAAACCGAGTACATTCGAGTGATTTATATATTTTGTTCCCTTATACAACTATACACATATATACATATATATATGTACATACCGCGACGACAACCTGTGGATGTTTATAATATAATTATTATTTAACAACACCGCGAAAATTACAATCGTTTTGAAACTATTTTAACCAATTTATGGGCGTACATAAACAATTTCGATAAGGGGCGTGTTCTACGTACAAAACACATTTACGAGTGTAGTTACGAGGGTATATAATTGTTAAACAAAAATGTAACTCCACTCGGTTACTCAAATTCAATTATATTTTAAATTCAACTTTAACTTAGCTTAGACTAGTGAAACAAAAATTGGTCAACTATAATAACTTGGCCATTTTTTGATAATATCACAGTATAATACAGACGAGTATACATGTCGGCAAGATAATCAAATTACATATAAAAGTTGCTGTCAAGTTGTTAAAAAATAAAATCGGCAATAATAATTGTTTATTCCATGATATTTTATCATCATTTCTTTTTCTATGATATTCGCCAGTCACGCCTTTATCTTGCTGACATGCTCGTTTATTTAGCCACGGCTAGATAATAATGTGATCAATACAATTCGGGCAACAATGGCCGTGATATCATCCATAAAAAGGTGGCGGGTCGCGTGGATCGCGTGGATTTCACGTGTAGGTAATTAAAAATAAAAAAATTAAAAAAAAAAAAAAAACACTTGGCCCGTATTTTCGCCCGTACGTATTTTTTAATTGATTTTTCGTATGTACCCAGTATTAATATTACGTTATTATATTTTTATTGATCGATTACACTCGTATTATTATCGACTTTCGCGTCAATTATACGTTGTATTTAATCGGGAAATGGCAAACATGATGGCGGCGTTTATAGGAAATCGGGCGGTAATCAGTGCGCGGTTCGCGAACCGAGCGGCGGGCTAACCGTGATAACTATACTGATAACGCGAGACGACCACGATAATAACAATATCGTGATTGTTATTATTATAATAATAATAATTCCGACGATGACGTATTGTAGTTCGACCGAGTCAAGGATAACAATATTATAAAGGTGTATAGGTAATAACACTGCGAATTCCGCGGCTCCGGTTTTCGTATTATAATAAAATATTTCGCACCTTTTCGTATTTATCGCGATGATGGGGGGGAGGGGGTGATAGACTACGCGAGACTATTTTTAATTTTTTTTTTTTTTTTTATATAAATATAATTTATTACGACGACGTGCTATCGTCGCGTGAATACCGTATTGCCGGTTAAATAATCCGGTGCGTTTACACCGCGTATCCGTGTTTTTATGGTAATAAAATATTATACGCCGCGTTAATTATTATTTTATATATATATATATATATATATATATATATATATATATCGCCGAGCACAAAATCAAAAAGAAGATGAGAGAAAAAAAAAAAAAAAAAATGAAAGAATAAAACGCTATACTTGCGTACTTAGCCTTACGCGTATTTATTATCCCGTCAACGCTAGAGGGGAATAAAATCGAAAATATAAATTATTTCACGCGTGTTTATTGTTTTATAGGTTTTTTTTTTTATTTTTATTTTTTTCAACATTTCTTCGTAAACATTTTGACACAATCGGTTTAATTTTGTAAACAGAAATAATGACGCCAATTCCCCCTCCCCCCTCCCCCGAACTCTGCCGCCACCAAACCCCAAGTCACCGGCATAGAACGGGCACAGCCCTTTATATTTCAAAGCGAAAAAAAAAAAACTATACTACACTAAACCACCGAACGACGAGGAGTCGTTGCTAACGCCTGTCATCGTTTTCGTAAAAATAATTGTAAAAAAAAAAAAAAAAACTAATAATACATAGTGTCGTTTTCGTTTGTTTGTTTTCGATTCTGAGCGATCGAGGCACGTTTTACTGTGGTGTGTCCTTTCCATCCCCACCCACCCCTACTGGATCGTTCTTTATATTTTTACTTTTTTTTGTACATTGGTTTTTTTTTTACTGTGTGCGTGCGTTTTTTTTTCTTTCGTCTGCGGACGACTTTTCCCGCCAGAAATCTTGTTTCCGATCATCGACTTTATCACGGTGGGTGATTTCCGGTAGCGAATTTTAATCAGTCGGATTATCGGTGGAGGGGAGAGGCATTTTTTTTTTTTTTTTTTTTTTTTTTTTTATAATTCAGTTAATAATAATTGTAGATATCCGGCTGAAACTTTCGCCGAATATTCATATTAACACTTTCTATATTCGAGGTCCGATTTTTCAAAACATTCTGCCGGTTTTTTTTTAGTGATTTATAGCGATTTGAAATTTACTAGTTTTCATTTAGTTTTATGCGAATAAAATTTGATCGATAACGCTCGGAAATTCGGTACTGGATTTATTGTATTGTGTCGTTTTTTATGGCAGTATATAAATTACGAAAATCCTTAGTCAAGATTTGTTTTTTTTTTTTTTTGTTTTTTTATCGCGGGGTTCCGACTTCGAATCTACGTGGACATTCATTAAATACACGAACAATATTGTAATTTATATCGTGTAATAGTAAAATAATCAAACTACTCTTAGTGTCTTATTTTATCCTAATGATGTCGGTCGAAACATAAAAATTGACAAGCCCCGAGCATGGCTGGGGACGAACCCGGGCGGAGATTAAATTTCAAGCGGCGCCCCCGTAAACTTTTTAATTAATATTTTAAAGCCTAATATGCTCTGGTCAGAATGAAAAAACAAAAAAAAAAAAAAAACCAATTTCATGCCGCGTTTAGGTTACACGATACGATACGGATTCGCGTATTTATAATCAAAATTTGATTCGATTTTTTATTTTTCTTTTCGATTACCCCCGCCGTTTCCATACGCGGTGGCATTAGTGTTGTCGGTGACACCGCGGGGACCGTTCGGATCGGTAAACCAAATCCCCCGCGTACGCGCACGTGCCCGAGTGTTATATTATATTATAATATAACTTGACCGCAAACCCCTTTTTTTATTTATTTTTTTTTTTTTTTTTATCCACCACCGTTCCTTTATCGTACAACATACGATTATATTTCCTTAAAAACCGCGCGGGGTTAAGAAGAGGTACGCGGCACGGCGTTTGACACGGGGAAAATAGCGTGCGGGTGTGTCAGTGTGAGAGAATAAAAAAAAAAAAAATCGTATACACAAAAATACGGTCTTCTTTTTTTTTTTTTTTACGTGACGTCCCGCGGTGCACACAAGACGGATTTATTATCCCGTCCGCGTCTTATATAATATGCAACGCCTGACCCGTACTGCCGGCGTTCCTTCGACTATTCCTCGACGGTGAAAGCTTTGGGGTTTTCCCATTCTTCCACACATAACACACCCCACCGGCGGAAAGTCTGCAGATTTATAGGAATATACGCGGAACCGACGACGGCCCCGCCGTTATTTCGAATAAAACCGTCGGTTCGTTTATTTTCAAAGGGCCGGCGGGGGGCGTGTAATCCGCGGACTCGTTATAATATATAGGTGTAGGGGAAAACCGTAGTTTTATACTAAAATTATTGTTTCAACCCCCTCTCACCCACACCTCTACTCTCCGAACCCGAAAATGCACCCGTGTCCGAGAAAATATACACGTGAATCAATGAAGTTGAACTTGATAGTAAAAAAAAGAAACCGTCTCTACGCCGGGGAAATCGATATATTTTTCAAGTCAACGTAATCGATACCGTTAACGCCCCTTAGAAATACACTTAAAATTGGGCCTTCCTTGGTAATGGGATCGGACATTTAAAATAATGAAACGATATAACTGAATGATAAAGATATCACTATCTACCGATACGAAAAAAATTATACCTATTGAGATTTCCACGAAATTAATTCAATATTTATTCCGGAAAAACGCGCGAAATTCAAATTTCTGCTCGTAATTCCGGAGTGTATCCGGAAAACCGCGCCGATTCGTTGAGGTAAAGAATAAAATAATCATTTTTTTTTTTTATATTTAACCTGACCGCATTTTCCGGTTGCGTTTGATTTGCACAACACTTGGGCTACTGTGCACTTATCGCCCCAGCCCCAGCCCCCAAACCGATCCCCGCCGAATCACCAAAACGACTACTGCGACGGATTAAATCGACCGGCGAAAAATACCGTCAACAATGGTTTTTTGTTTATTTTCAAATTACTAATGAATGACTGGATGTTTTTATTATTATTATTTTTTTTTTCCACCGCGTTGTTTGTGTCAGTGACCTACCTGCCTTCCCCTCGTTCTCTCCCCTCCGCGTGTAAATAATTTTTTATAATACGACGTGAATTTTATTATTCACTTTTTTTCTCGGTTTTTTGACACGGTGTGTGCGCTGGAAACAAACAATCGGTACGTAATTTCGGTTACGGGTATAATATAAAAAAAAAGAAAAAATCACCGCCAAATAGACACCGAGTTCTGTGCCTACACATTGCGGCGGCGGCGGTGGCGGCGGTGGCGGCGACGACGACGGCCGCCGTCGTCGCCGTCGTCGTCGTCGTGTCACTAGGTGACCGAGTTAAATTGGTTTGCGGTAACGCGCCGGTATTTACCACGTGACCCGGTTACCTCCGGCACGTTTGACGAGAATATCGCGCGACGCTCTTTACTCCGATCGTTCCTCCTGTGCGATGTGTTTACCCGAGTATTGGAGGATCGGAAGAATTACTCTTTAAATACATTACGTATATAATATTGGCGTCTAAATTCGACTAAAAAAGTACCGCCGATTCGTTCGATGGTCGTACGGCGGCGTCCACGTCATATTTGTCTGCATCGTAATGCAGTCGGGTTTGGTTAACACGGAGTTGAAGGGACCGGGCAAAAAAGTCCGAATTATCCGAGAATTCGAGTTAGCCAAAAAAAAATTAGAAAATATTTTAAAATGTATTCATTAGTAGTATAATAATTATTTATTTATTTTCTTAAATACATTTTTTTTTTTTTCCCCATAACATCAAATTTATAAAACAAAAATGAATTTTTAAGAAAAGTTTTAATTTTTGTTGTCTTTTTGATTTTATTTAAAGCCGAACAAAGTTCACCGCTAACATGAATTTATATTCGTTTTAATATTTGGTTTGTAAATAAATTCTTAGTTGTCCGGAATCGGTAGTTCTAGGGACCGGGGAAAATGTCTCTCCGGCTGTATATTACAGGTCCGTGCGTTTTATCGTAATTTTTTTAATGTTTGTTCGTGCGACGTCGTTGAAAAATAGTGGACTGCTGTTAATGCGCCCGCGCCACAATAGAATTACGTACGGTCCGGATATCGCAGAGACTGGGCGCCCAGTTCGATTGTTTTGTATTTAAAACTAATTTTCGTTGACAATTATAATTTCCATGGAGTTTTCCCCCCCGTAGCATTTCACGATATCTATCGCGGTATTTATTATGTTCACCCGTTTTATAAATACCGAATTGCTCTGTCGATAATGTTTTATAATCGAATTAATCGATTATGTTAAGTCCGGAACGTTTGAATCCCGGCCACCATACCGTGTATTTAATACGTCCGTCACGCTTTTCCGACTTTTAACCGCTCAAAAATTCTAATCACTTATCATATCGGCCGGTTAAAAAGGAAAAAAGGACGGATTCGGACGGTATCTTTTTACAGCGTCGCCCGCTATTATATTAAAAAAAAAAAAAAAAATAAAAAATCAGAAATAGTGTATAGTGGACGATCGTTTGTTTTTGTCGCGGCCAGACAGGAGAATTTTCTGGTTTTTTTAATATTATTTATATTTTTTTTTCTCCTTTATCCGAGAAACGCGTAAACACCGTTATTATATATCCGTACCCCTTCGCTCGTTTAATCGTGTATCGTCGCGATGACGACGATAATAATAATACCGTCCGGCCAATTGGCGGTGCGTGTGCGACCCAATATTATTATTATTATTATTATTATTTATTTATTGAATGGACCGTTTGTGTGTACTCTTAATTGTTCCATATTATATAAACTTATCTAATAAAAAATAATAACAATAATAATATAACGCGGCTCTAGTAGTAGTTGGTGCGCATCGCGTGCGTTAGTCATCGCCGGAATAAATAATTTATACGAATTTTTTTTTATTATTTTTTATTATTATTATTATTATTTTTTTTTTTCTTTATTGAAAATTAAACAAATCCATCGCGTTTGTGTTCGCGCGCACCGTTGTCGGCGTTTACGACAATATTATCCATTATATTTACCGTTCGGCTTTGTCGCGAAAATTTTTCGTCTTTATTACGACGACGCGCCGCTTTAAACGATCCGGTCGCGCGTAAAACCATTTAAATCTCAATAACAATCGCCGAAATCGTCCAATCGGGTTTTCGCACGTTTCGCGAATGTTTCGCCGGTCTCGAATTTTAACGCAATCGATTTATAACATAGACCGGCGCGTCGTCAACGAGAAGAGCCCGCACATAATAATCGCGTTCCGATAGGCCGCCACCCGAAAAACATCCAGATTATCCTGATCCTTCGGGTTTTTCGACAAAAACAAAACGGTTCAACGGTAAATACGTTTTTTTTTTTTTCATTTCTTATTACCCGAAAATGTCTAATTTTAAATTCAATTTAGTCCGTCTCCGACGACATTATAATTCTTTCTACTCGGTCTTCCCCCGTGGTAGTTTCCCTGCCCGTAGCACCGGGTTTTATCACTATCCACGTTCTTTTTTGTTTTTAACGATCTCTTGTTTGTTCTTCTCGCCAAACGTTATCATAACTCGTATCTCTGTTTTTTCTTAACCGGTCAAATATATCTATCTTTTAGGTAGATACTAACCAATCTATTTTCTAGTCTACTGTTGTAAATAGGTAATCGAATAATATTCCGTTCGCTTACGAATACAATTTTTGAAATATTTTAACAGACAGCCAATATATTAATCCTCGAAACGCATAAAAAAAAAAAAAAAAAAAAACGAGAGAGCGATTAGCGAAAAACTAGTTGGGAGACGTAATAATATTATTATGATGATGTCCGCGTAATAGTTCCGCGAACAAAATTGCAAATAAATAAACGCAGAGTCAATAATTGTATAATAAACTGTGAATCTACGATGTACCATAACCGTGGCCGGTTATCGATATTTGCGATAAATAATTCTATTATTATTTCATGTATATTTAGTAATTAGTCTTAGGGATTACTAGCTCGAAAAATTGATTTAAAAAAAACAACCAAATATGCATTAAAATATGTTTTGAAAAGTAAAATAATTCTAAAATATGCTCTAATAAGCGAAAAAATGTAAAACATGCAAAATTTAGACTTGCATCATAAACAGTGTTTATATTTGACTCTGCTAATTTTTTAATCTTTCAAAAAAAAAAAATGCAAATGCTAGAAGTCATTAACTATATAGAGAACATATAGAAGAAGAGTGGTTAACCGCGTAATGCGCGCATATTGGTTAAACTGTAATCAACGGTAAGTACAAAGACTAAACGCGTTTGGAGGTATTCGGCAAGTTTTCCCGACAAAATTACTCGGTTTTTCATAAAAATTATACATTTTTTGATTGTGTCTCAATAATAATATAATTATATTATATAGTATTACAGTATAACAATTTTGTTAGCACTGACAAGAAAGTCTCTTGGCCGCACTGTCTGCGGAAACAAAATGGCAGCCCATTAAATAGCGATGAGCTGAGTTGACGACTCTCTTGCATAGGGCGTGCGCAGATTAAATGTACAACAACATACACACCTAAACAGAATATCGAAACGTATTTCAATACAACGGTAAACAAAAATTATAATATTATTTTATCATTTTTTTTTTTCCAAGGAAAAGTACTTTTTGGCCCATTTTTCGGCAACTACTTAAAAAAAAAAAAATTCCACGCGTGGCTATAAGCCCAACAAGGCTTTCGCCTAACCCTATCATTATAATCATTTCAGTCCCGCTTGCCGTTTCGCTCGTAAAAACGCATTGCGATCGTTTTTTTTTTTTTTTTTTTTTTATAGCTCTCTTATCATACATAACAGGTTACCTAACCGTAGTTCAAGGGGTTAAAAATAAACCGCGCGATGGTGGGCGGGCGGCGAGGATTTATACCGGCATAATAATAATACACGTATTTTCGGGGAGTCTTATATATATATATATAAGTATATAAATAAGGCGATATTATTTTCTACACGTGTACCGGCCGACGAAAAGGTTGCGCTTGTGCATCGTAAACGCACAAAATACCCGCTCGCCTGCGTATTGCCAAAGGCTCTATTATTCTTAGCGCCGCGTTTTCATTTGGCCAGTTTGAATTTCGCTGGCGAATTTTAGCGATAATGTCGAATTATGTCGTTTGATTTTTTTTTTTTTATTTCATGGCGTTGCTCGGTGCGAAAACCTAACATACTTCTCGTGGGCGGACACAGAGGAGGGTCCGATAGAAGCAATCGCTCCCGGCATTTATCAACTACAATGACCAATACCGTTACCGTTTGACGATATTTGTTTACTATTGACGTAAAACACGAATGTAAACGTAAACGTAAATAAAAAAAAAAAAAAAAAAGAATTCGAGCGAATTTCGTCAGTTTAAAATCTGTTCGAAATTGACCATAAAAAGATACCGAGAGGTCGAAAACCCGACCCTACTTATAATAGTATGGAGAAGATAACCCCCCCAATCCATCCTCGGATACGTGACCGAGACAAACTGTGGCGAAAGTGTTCACGATGGAATTACGATTTGAACGGAACACACGTTTCCGATACACAAAATATTTTTTACTCGAATAAAACGTGTAACATATATATATATATTTACGAAATCTTCTGTCGGTTAACGGAGACAATTTCGGTCGGAAGGAAATAAAATAACGGGGAGGGCGGCGAATAACATTATTTTTATCGTTTACCCGGCAAAGGTCGCCAGTTTTGTCACTGGGACTGTAATAGATTAGGTTTTGGTGATACGCCACCCGGTTATACCGTATACGACTGTTCCCGCAGCCTTTCGAACTTTTGCAATCGGCGGGCGGTTTTCACCATTCTATATAATTTTATTTATTTTTTTATTTTTTTTTTCGTCCCCTCCCCTCTCCCGGGTCGACCGCCGCGATAATGTCAGACGCTGACCCCGCGACGGCGAGCCGCACCGCGGGGCGTGTGGTCCCGCCCGTTATTTCGTATAGGCACGCGAAATTTTTATTACTCGTTTTTACTTTTTTTTTTTTTTTTTATACCGGCCCGACGACGCGAATATTATAATTATACCGTTTTATTATCATTATATATATATATATATATATATATATATATATATATCGCGACGGTCGCGTGCCAAAACGTCCACTTTCTCACTCACTCTCTCTCTCTCTCTCTCTCTCTCTCTGTCTCGAAAATTTTTTTCTTCATCCGTGTGAATCATTTCCTTGTCCGCCGCCGTCATCGCGATAGACACCTCGCCAGGGAAAAAAAAAAAAAAAAAAAAAAACAGACGTCTAACAAAGTGGTCTTGTCTCGTAATATACTCGTATATACTCGGGCTACCTATATAAAATCGCATAAATTACCCGTCGCGTCGGCATGTTATTATTATTATTAAACTTGACGCGGCGTTGGCGGCGTTTTAACGCGCCGCAGAAACTATAAATTGCGTTATTATAACAGCGAAGAAGGCGGACGACAATACAGGGACTACACTTGTTCGAAAACGATAAGGATCCGACAATTGATGAAAATTGTCCGAAAACAAAAAAAAATGTATTGCCCACCGACCGTTATAGCCAACGAAATTTTATAACGTTTTTAAACCTGGTTATGAACTGCCGGACCGCGCCTTCGTATCGCTCGAAAATCGGACGACATCCGATAAGCAAATAGTGGCGGTCGAGAATCAAAGTAGAAATATTTATTATTTTTCCCGTGAAAATCATTGATTTATCACCACGAATATCACGCGTGCGTCCCGATTTATCATAATTATAACGTATTATTAATCAATATATTATGACTTTGGTGAATCTTTATGATGAATCATAATGTCTTTCATGGAGAAATCAAGAAAAAACTACATTTTTTTCTTCCCTGAACATCTCTTTTCGCGTATAGTTATGCCGGCCTTGTTGGGAATTTAATTCGAAAATAACCCTCGATCTTTATGCAAAACACCACGTCGAATAGATCGCAGAGTATTAGCGTTGTGTAATAATGATCGATTATCGCTATAAAAATATGTAGGTGTACACCGACGAATTAATGCAAAACTAATTTCATACAATTTTACGCCGGCGACGTCGTTTTTCGATTACTCGGTTCTTATCGTCTTTCGAACAAGTGCAGCCGTTCACAGCTAAATGAAAATTCTTATACACACAAAACACAGGATTTAACAAGTTATTATAGTGACCTCCAACCTATAAACCGGGGTGGGAAGGGGAATGTGAAACTCACTCTCTGCCGCATAATACGCTTTAGTACGGGACGTTAAAACAAAATTATATTATCTTTATTTGACGGAAATTTAACTATACAGCCAAAATCGCACTATACTAACTATAATACCGTATAAAAAAACGTGTACTACATATAAGAATACTCGGTTGTTTTTTTTTTTTTTGATACACCGAGCCGCATAATGTAAATTTTGATTGGTTCCATATTATTGTGCGCAACGATAAACGGTTGTCTTTTTATACGAATTATACCAATGTTCAATGTCAAGGCCGACGCCGCCGTTGTATACTCATTACCGAGCAAAACCGCAACATCGTCCCGTATAAATATTATTATTATTTTTTTTTTCCATCTCTCGCATTATTATCGGATACCGGAAAATCCCCCCCGATTCGGTCGGTGTCTTGGTAGTTGGTCGCCGGGATCCGCTGCAGACATGACGTGATGATGTCCGGAGTGGTTTTTCAACGATATAATATTATGCCGGTGGCGGTAGTGTGAAGCGATGTAGTTTGGACGTTTCATTCTCGGTACGCAATATTACGGTTTTGTTACGTGTAATTCGGTTTGAAAAGCGAATAAAAATATTGATCTGCGGGTTTCCGGTCGCACGTTATCGTGTTATCAAGCGACTGATATTGTGCAATCAGTGATAAACGTGATAATATGACAAAATACGGTCTAAAGGCGCGTTATTTGAAATCAACCGATCGTAAACGACCAATCACAATGTAGCAATGTTCGGTAATGTGTTTCCGGGACCCTCTCCTCGAGAAGATCTGTGGAAAACGCGACCCGTATACATTATAGCATTTTTTTTTTTTTTTTTTGATTTATATATACAAAATATATTGGAAATATTGCGGGGCTGTCGTCGGTTAGCGTGGTCTACGTGTATAAAATCATGTTTCACAATATATTTATATATATTATTATGTTAAAACAACAAATCGCATTCGGAGTATGAAATATTATTCTTTATTCATCTTTTTTTTTTTTTTTTGTTCTTATACAGCTGTCTAATATTTTGAAATATTAGTACCGATACGAAACGGTGAAAAATGGTCTCATGTATACTGTTCGGAGGGAAAGAACGAAAGGGTCATTATTCTAGGCCCATCTGGGACCAATATGGTCGACGCAGGGTTGCGCAGGGGAAGCGGAACGGAGAGGTGGCAGTACGGAGGCGGCGATGGCGCGTCATATACAGGTGGCATGTGAAGAAGATCGTTTATATTACGTATATAATATTTCGTTTTTAATTTTCGAACACGAATTTTTCACGAGGGCGGAGAGAGTTCAATAAAAAATTATAAAAAAAAACTCATCTTCGTATGATATCCGTCGGTTGTCACAACGTCATAATATTATCGCCGGACGTTGTTCTCTAGGAGTCTAGACGACCACCACTGGATCTAAATTTCGAAAAATGCGACTACAGCCCGTTTTATATTATCGTAACGTACAACCTACGTATGATTGGATAGGTTGAAATATCGTATTGATTATTGTTGTTCGGCCAAGTAACGAGGCAAAGTGTGATTTATTATCAATTCACAATTGACGGCACGGAAGAAGATTGTACGATTTATTCCCGATTATTGTTTGACGTCTCGTTGCGAAAATTCCGGGCACGCCGCTGAAACGGGAATGCTCCCAAAGTGTGCACCCCGACTAGAATATTTTCAGAAGCGCGTTTACATAGCCGTAGCCAGACGAAAATTACGCAACTCGGGGCCGGCCGTTGTGTTTTTCACTCCACAATTATTTAATTAATCGTATAAAACTACTGATGAAACATCTACAGGACATATGTATAAATATTTCACCGGTATTTTTTTATTACCGTTTTATCGATACGGGTTTTTTTTTTATTATTTTTTTAAACACTTTTTAATCGATTTACTAGTTGTAAATTTGTAATCCACACCGGAGGTGGTTATGTTCGGGAATTTTCGTTCGACAATCGCATTATTATTATTATTATTATTATTATTATAATTGTCAAACTTTATTAGATTAATATTATTATATTTACGTTACGTTAAATATTTGATTCCGTAATCGTTTTTCGTCTATCTTTGCCTAGCTACGTTCGAGTACCCCGGGGAGCACTTAGTCTTTAGACAGAGTCGAATAGTCGTGTTTGATATTATTAGTTTTTTCCGTCGTTCGTTATACACCCGATTGCAGTGCCGTATTATGGTATGTCGCCGCCCTTACGAAAATTATCGATAAATTACTCGTATTCATCACCTTAGTGACTTTATTCCCCCCCCCCAGTGTAAAGTATATAAAAAAATACGTATTGTTATCATTGTAACAAAATGTAAGTAATGTTGTCAACACACATATATTTATGGGATATTAATACCATTTTTAATATTTATTTGTCTATCGGTATTAGTTAAAATTGGGGCAATTCAAGTCACCCAGTTAGATGAGACTCCGGCCGATTATTTTCGGACGAGCCCCGCGGGAACTTGAAAATAAATATTAAGTAATAACGACGAAATAAACCGTAAAGGTCTACTTTTACGCCTGTACTGCGGAACCGCGTTTTTACGATGAGTAAAAACAAACTTTCGACTAGTTAAACGATCAAAAAAAAAAAAAAAAATTTGCCTACACAACTCCTCTCTGCTTGTTACGGCGCAACTATTTTAAGGATTCGGATCCGCAAACGGTTACGGGTCGGCGTACGTACGGCCGTTTATAATCCATAATATCAAATAATATTAAATAATATATAACTCCGGTGCGGCAGACCGAAACGTCCCGTAAGAACGCTACGTTATATATACGTGTATATTGGCAACCGGCGGCGTGTGAGTATTAATTATACTTGACGCCGCCGGTCGAAATTAAGGGCAGTCCTAGCCGTACTATTCTCGTATGTATAAGTGTGTACGTATATTAATTTAACTTAACCTATATATATATATATATATCGGTATACACACATATGTACAACATTCAAACGCGGAACATCGTTTCGGGCTCCCTTTGATGTGTGAAAATCGCCCAACGCGGACTGTTTACGGCCACGGCGCGTGTATGATATTTACGTGTATACCGTATCGGATAAACGTGCAGGTACAAACTTGTACGTATATTGTAGGTTAGGTTAATAATTAATTTTTGTCTGTAGAAAACTATCTGCGTTTCATACGATTAAAACGTCTATAAATTTACCGCGACGGCGGCGAATACCTACCCGTAGTGTTATAATAATAGATACTAGATTATTATTTTCGCCGAGACGGAAGTTTCCGTAAAACCGAATTCGATTTTTTTTCAAATTTTTTCACGAGACCTATGTACCAAGTTTGATAAAAAAAAAAAAAAAACAATTAAATTCATATATACAATTAATTATTATATATTACACGAGTAAACCCTTAACAATTTTTTATATCGTATAATGACGTTTGGTCAGTGTTTTCAAATTTAAAGTGATTTTTTTCGCTCGTTTTATATATATATATATATATATGGTCTGTTCCTTACAATGATCGTTATAACAACAACAAAAAATAATAAGTATAGGCAGATAAATTGTATATTTTTTTTTTTTTTTTTTTAAACAAAACCCTGTTTGATTAGTTTAGGTGTTTAAATCATTTGTTTTAAACAAGAGCTTAAAACAAAATGTTTTAAATCTCTCAACCCTGTTATACGCCAGATGTTCGGGATTTCCTCATCACACACCCCCGTTAAATTTTTGTTAGAGGTCGGGTCTCGACATATTAATGTTTCGCTGTTTGAACATCTCCACAGCCGCAAAGAGGTGAGACCTTAGTTGAAACAACTATTTATACGACTATAATCTCAATCAAAAAGAGTGACACAATAACTATAATATTATGGTTCGGAGCACTGTAATTGAATTAATTTAATATTTATAGTTGGAATTACTATAAAATAATAGTTAAAACTATATTAATTAAGTCGAATAACAAGGTAAACAGTAGACGACTATTATGAATAGTAGTTGGGTATGATAAATATTTAGTTGAAATTAGTATTAGTATACGGTCAAACTGTCTGACCATGTATAAAAGTAAGAAATATGAGGGGGGGAAAAAATACATTTTGCAAATTAATGAATCAGTTGTCGGAATCGTTTTTATTCGGTTATAATATCCGTGCTACTATAGTAGTTTATAGTAGTACAGGTTGGTGCGACAAAAACGATTCGACTAAAATTTATTATATTAGTTCTCTTATCACATTTGTTGACACAGCTAAATAATTAGTTAAGCCAATTAAAAATAATTTTCCAACTATTTTTACCATACCTACTAATCAATTATATTGTTTGTTTCCCCCCCCTCACCCCCCCCCCCCCCGTTGTGGTATACCCTGTAGTTCGGGTTTGATTCTGTTCGGAAATCTATTCTCGTAGTCCCTCCAGTATGAGCACAGCGATATGATTATCTACAGTGTGTATACTTTTGAAGCAGCACCCGCGCATTTATAAGTACATTCAACGACTAAACGCTTTTTTGGATTTCCGGCCTATAATCGGCCAAAAAACTTCTCTTTTCCGGGCTAACAAAGACAATAAGGCTGTAAGACTGTTAAATAGACTGTGTAAGACTATATAACTTTTACTCGGTGGACGAAATACGATCGTCACTCGCATCTACAACGACTCTACGGAAGTCTTTGCAGCTACTGTCGATCCCGAACTACTATCCCGCAATGCTTCCAAGATCTTACTCCGCCACGCCGAGCCACCTTATTCTTCTTGGACTGCCCCTCCCCCCGAGGTCACTTCCAGCCCGGCTTTCGTTGCAGAACCGCTCTGGCGGTTTTTTTTTTTTTTGTTCTTTTTCCGTTCGTTTCTTTGTGTAGCTGACGGTAACCGACCGATAGGGGGGTGGAGGGTAGTGCCCTCCTATTGAATAATAAATATTCGTTCGTTTACGCCGTTATATTACCGTGATTTTGATATAAAAAAAAAAATAAAAATGAATATATATAATATTGTTACCAGGACGTGCGATATTATATTCGTCACACACGCTCGTACAGCAGCGACAACGAACCCGCTCAGACGAAAGTGCAATAACCGGCGGCGGCTATGTCAATGACGGCCAAAATAGCGCCTAGGTTAACTGGTAAGCTGCGGCGGCCGTTCAACTTGGCTCGCGCGCACGTGTAAACCGGCGGCGGCGGCTGTGGCGTCGCGGTAAAATCGTACAGTCGCAGCGCGTCGCGGTCTTGGTCGCGTAGCGTCGGCGGCGGCGGCGGCGGCGTGTCGAGGTGTTCGCCGTAATAGCCGCCAACGCGTTCTTTACAATATGCGGAGACGACGGCCCCACGTGCGGGACGCCGACGGAAAAAGCTCGCCGGCGACCGTTTGAATATTTTTTTTTTTTTTTTTTTTTTTTTTTTTTATTCTTCCATAGCCCCGTTCAACCGTACCGCCGCCGCCGCCGCCGCCGCCGCCTCGGTATAATAATATTGCATTGCGCGTGCGTGCGTACATTCTACGCGCTCCGTATATACCGTGTATACACACGGTGTATAGCCTAGGTAAAACAAAAAAAAAAAAAAAAAAATACGTAATATATTATGTATAATAATATATACAATATGTCGTGTGTAAGCGTGCACGACAATAGGACGGTAATTTTAGACGCCGCGAACCTCGGCGGAATGTGTTCGGTTTTTTACGGCGATTATTACTATTATTATTATTATTTAATTTTGTTCCGCCTTGTGTACGAAAACGCCGCTCGAAAGTTTTCCTCCGAAATTTCCCCTTTTCACCGGTTCGCTGCGTCGAAAAAACCGGAAAACAATAAGCCGGACCGCAGTATACAATAGTAATAGTCGGAGGAGTTTGGAAGTTATATAGGGTAATTTTATTTATACACCGAGAGTAATGGTTAATCGTTGTATTACCAACTCCAAACAGGTGAACCGTGGACAATTTCAATAAAAAAAAAAATGTTACGAAAAAGTCGAGTAAAACTGCCGGCCGGGAATTTCGTATCGCGTGAAGAAATCCGAGCATTTCGCTAATCCAGAAAAAAAAAAAAAAAGGGGGGGATTTTAAACAAACACGTAATGAGCAACTTTTTCGGAAAAAGTATTGAGAATATCGTAATAATTTTCAAACGTGTGGTACCGCGCGTCTTTTAACGTATGGGCGACAATTTTCACCGCCCGAAAATGCGTTTTACTAGTAAAATATAATTGATCACCATTTAAACCGTTTTACCATCATACGGAAAGTAAATTGACCATTTTGTCGTTTTGCGTTTTATTTGGAATAGAAATACTGCTCACAGGCAATAAACAACATCGGCGATAAAGTGCCGTCGAGGTGGTGAGGAAATAACATAACCGCAATAAGAACCTAACCAGACCGTTAGATCCAGAGAGAGAGAGAGAGAGAGAGAGGTGTGGAGACCGCGTGTGTCCCATAAATACTGATACAGACGCGATGGCATACCGTGCGTTTCTTTATTGTCCATGTAACTCACGAGATAGGATAAAGGCGAATTCGCGGCCAAAATTAAAATTTCGGCGGTCTTCGTGGGATTCGCCGAAACGAAATTTTCCGTCTTCTTTCTTCCCGGAACACCCCGTGCTTATCAGACGCCGGTCTGATTTCCGAGCAACACGGTGGAATTGTAGTTTAAAATGCGGGTTTATGATCCGGCGTATGGCTGCGATTACATCATTGTCTCTTATCGCCACGACCGAAACCTTTACGTACAATTATTATTATATTTATTAGTGAGGTAATTACCGACGAGCGTCCGTACAGGCCGGCGTTCTCCGAAAACGTTATATTCTATACGGTCGATTGGAAACCAATCGCGGCAGGTTTGTTACACTCCCGCGAAAACGAAAACGTCCCTTATACGGTAACTGTACATACGGACGATCCGCAGACGGCCAAACATAATTATATAAACGCATCGCCATACAAATATATATATATATATATATATATATATATGCGATACTATGCCATATTGTATACGTGACGAAGGTTTTTTTTTTTTTTTAAATTTTATTTATTTGAGGCGACCGACGGGTTTGCTAATACAGTTGCGGCAGCGGCGGTTAAACTCGCTAATAAATTATATATATATCTGAAACGAGAGGATCGAAACACGAGCTATTTTTTTTTTTTTTTTTTTTTTTTTTTTTTTTTTTTTTTTTTTGTTTTGTAGCTGGTAAATCAACCGCGCTGTATTTGTGTTTTCCAATCCCGGCGTGTTGTCGGGTTCGAATCCGACTTTCATAGATCAAATTTTTGTTGTTTTTTGTACCCGCGGTAACTATCGCGGTACGACGACCATCAAACGGTCGGTTTTTACGTTCAAACTCGGGACAAAAAAACATTATCGTGTATAAACCAACGTTTCCCCCACCCCCACCACTCGTGGCCGTTTAGTGAACGGCGATTGATTTCTTATCAGCTCCGCAAAAAAGAGCTCGTGTCGCCATCCACTCGTTGTCTGAATCTCGTTGGCTTATTTCAAAAACACCACTTTTCCACTTTTTCGCGATAATCAATAAATAATACCATCCCCGTCGATAGAATTGCTTAAAATTTCTAGACGAACATACACGGTTGTAATTTATTTTCTATTTACGAATTAATATAATTTTTAAATTTAAATTTATCAAAACGTTTTTCAACCGGACTTTACCCAGAACCGTTTTTCGTATGCAATCGTTAATCGTTATTGTAGTATTGTATAGATATAAATTAAACCATCCCCCCTCTATTCTACCCTGCCTTCCCGACTTCCCATCTGCAACAGCGGTCCGCGGTCCCATCCGTGCTCGTTAAACGTAAATTACACACGTAGGTTTTTTTTTTTCCGTTTTACGGTACGTTCGGTACTCGAGACAGTGGCTTGTTTAGGATTTTGTCTTGTGCGGAAGGTGGTGGTGGCGGTGGAGATACGTATTTGTCCGAACCCCTCACACCCTCCGAATTTTCCTAAATTATAATAACTTATTTACATAATATAAATACAAAATACGTTACCGAAATATTCATCCGTTATTTATTATATTATATAAGCACAACCCTCCGTTCGGGAAAAAAAATCACCGGGTGGGGATACGCCACTGTCTCGAGACAAATAACGCGTCGAGGGTTCGGTTATTGTTAAATGTACGAGCACGTTAATTTCCACAGCACGGAATAGCTGCTTGCGATAAGAACGATTTACTTCGTTTTAACCATTCGGATTGTCATAATTCGATTTTATCGTATTGCAATTTAATTCCACGGTCCGGGCGTTTGGAGTTGGCGTATTATTATTATTCTTTTTTTTTTTTTTTTTTTTTTGTTATCATTTCCTAGTATTTTAATAATAACAGTGATAAAATTATACCAGGGTACGAGACGGGAGACTGCGGCGCATTAAAGTCACCCGTCGTCGACGGTCGTAGGTATAACCTCCTCCCGCCCCGTTCGGCATGATGGCGATAATAATTTATTCCGATCGCGTCTCTAAAATATTGTTTACGATGTATACGGCGAATTTTAAAATCGCGTCTATACGCGCCGCAGTGTAGGCCGAGCGAAATCGAGAATCCGGAACGTAACGAGACGGAAAAACGCTCTCGTCATTTGATCGGGTGACGAATTGACATTTTTTTTTTTTTTTTTTTTGCACGGACAATACGAAATGCACGTTTCTCCGTAAGTCCCGGCGACTCTTTCGATTACTGTACGGGTAACATGCGCTGACGGTCGTCTCAATCACCGGGGGTCTTCTCGTCTGCTGGGCGTGCTAAAACCAAACCGGACTCGAGGAACGACAAAATTTATAATATTGCTTATTATTATTATTATTTTTTTATAAATTACAAAGGTGCGGGTCGGCCGGCCGTATAAAAATATCAACCACCTCCGGTGTTATTTCAGGATACTCGTATTATGTTAGGATACACGAAGGGGCCAAAAAATCCCGATCGGTATACGGTACGTCTGCCCGCCCGCCCGCCCGCCCGCCCGCCTGCCTGCCTGCCTGCCTGCAGCCGGTACACATACTTATAAGTTATATAAATTATCGCGTTTATATATATATATATTAAGTATTTCGGGTGGTTATACGAGAGGGGTGGTGGAGTTGAGATACGTCGTTTTTTTGTCCAAACCTGTTTATTGATCAGGTTAATGGCAATTACCGGTGAAAAAAAAAAAAAAAAAGATAATAATAAAAATACCTCTGCGCGGGTATCTCGTATAATAATAATATAATATAAAATACGTTTGTGTAAAATATACTACTATAGAAAATTCATTCCGTCCACATATATACCGGTTTTTATATTTTTTTTTTTTTTGGACGCCCATACTCGCAGCTAGGTATGCACTCTACAGAGATCTTGCTGCTGCTGCCACTGCTGCTGCCTGCTGCTGCTATCGTATTCCTATTATATTATCTAAAACTAGAGAGACTAGATAAATAAACGAGTGGCCGGTCCATTAAAAATATCCGCCGCGCACGGTGCGAAATACGCATACTTTCGTTAAATTATGATACCGCTGGGTATTTAAAATTCGAATAAAAACGAATTATGCCACTGGAGAACGTGTATCGGCCAATAGAAAATAAGTGTCCCCGGAGTTTGACGACTTCCGTGTCGCGACTAGGTAACGGATTAATCGCCGCCCCCCTCCCCATTCCCCCCAAGAAAAAAAAAATTTAAAAAATGCACATTATAAGAATATAAGTACGAATCGTGGCGTATATATACAGATGGGGGGGGGGGTTAAAACACCTCCGGACCAAAAAAAAATCGAAATCATGAACGCACGAGTGAATAAATAGTAAATTGCAAAAGGATGATTTATATAAAATTACTGAAAATCGCGAAACAATGTTGACGTGTCATAAATACACAAAATAGGGGTAAAATGTTTTTCTCTCATCGCGAAAAAATCGTGTCTACGCCACTGTATTGGATACAGAGAGACGAATCGCACCGCACCCATACAAATATAAAATAAAAATATCGGGTACCCGAAATGTCGTGATTTTTACGATTTTCAACAAAATGTTGAACATCTTTAAACGATTATATAAAAAATAATTAAATAACTAAATTACGTTGAATTTTATTTTTCAAACCGTTGTCGCGTATAAATTTCCCCGTGTTTCTCTAGTTTATCGCCATTATTAAGGAAACTCTACAGAGAAAAATCAAAAAAAAATGATTTCCTTGTCCGCACCGACAAGATTAAAAATGCAACAAAAAAATCTCCCTTGTCGTTTTTCGATTCGGACAAGATTTCTGGTAGAAAAATTGTTTACAGACAGACAAAAAAAAAAAAGGCAAACCAATTCAGTACTCGCTATACGCACGGTATCTAAAATAAATCCGCTTACAAAAGCAAATTCGGTCCGGTGACATTTGCCGAGCGTTTATCCCGCACAGCTTTTAAAAAATTGTATCGTTGCCAGCTGAAAAGTATGCGAGTATAATAATATGTACCTATATCATTGATGGTTCCAGGATTTAACTTCTGGTTAACATACAGTATAATTTTTTTGTTTCATTTATTTCGTATTATACGAACAATACAAATGCAATAAAATTTCCCATACATGAACACTTCGCACTTAATGTTAATTAAAAATTCAACAGTTGAAAAATGTATGACTATTTTAAATATTCATATAACGACGAACGAACGTTTAAAACATTTTATTTTGTGTTAACTGGTGGTAATATTCAACGCCGTCGTAATAATTTTGATAATATTTACACAGAATTTTATCGTCACGTGTTATGAGGAAGTTTATTCTGTGATGGAAGACACACCGAAAGTTGTGACGTCATCAGTGGCGTCCAATTCGTTTTTATTTGTATTATTATTTCTTAACCACACCGCCCACACCCCCTTAGAGCATCCAAGAAACACATATCGTCAGTAACGACCGTAAGAGAACGAAATAATTTAAAAAAAAAAAAAAAATGATTTACTCGGTATGTTATGTAATATATGTATTAAGTAAACCGTTTAATATAACCGCACACCGTTTAGAGGTGGTGCAATTTTATGTAGTGCAATTGCACCATCTTGAGGTACATATTCGGCGCTTCTGGGTGTCATTTATGATAAACGTTATCATTGCGATAACGTGTAACACGAAATACGTAAAAAAGCCACGCGACAATAAAACCACATTATAAGTATCGCGACTGTATATTATTTTGTGTACGAAAATCACATAATCGCCGAAGCTCCGTCGAATTGTAAGTGCTTCTGCATAAATATAATTGTTCGCTTAGGGGTCCCGGCTGTTTTCCTCCGTCCGGCTAATATGAGGTGCGACAATAAAATAACGAGACTTTTTGAATAAAAGTTGTTTATTTTAAAAGTGTTATAATTTAATGATTATCACCTTCAAAGTACCTTCCCTCAGCATCAATATACTGTTGCATACGTCGCTGCCATTCTTTAAAACAGTGTTGCCAATTGCTTTCATTCAGCCCTTTTAGAAGTTCTGTCGTTTTCATTTTTACGTCATCAACTGTTTGAAAATGGGAAAAGAAATAAGAAGAAGTCACAAGGAGCAAGGTCTGGCGAGTACGGGGGATGTTGAAGTACAGAAATTTTTTTTTCAGTTAAAAAACGTTGAATTGAAAATGCACTGTGAGCTGGAGCATTGTCTTGGTGAAGAACCCAGCCATTTTTCCATAGATCTGGTCGCTTCTTTCTAAAACGTTCTCTTAATTTAATTAATACCTCTTTATAATAATATTGATTAATTAATTTTGTCGATTTTTTCAACGTTTTCGTTTGTTGAAGACGTGGTAGGACGTCCAGAACGATCATCGTCTTCGACGTCCTCCCTTCCACTACAAAACCGTTTGTGCCATTCAAAAACACGAGCTCTTGATAAACATTCTTCACCATAAACTTCACATAACATACGAAACGATTCCGCGGCCGTTTTTTTTAATTTAACAAGAAATTTAATGTTAACACATGTTGTTCGATTTTTATATCTAACATTTTTCGGCAGTATAGTCGAACTCGCACTAATAACAAGGCTACTAACGTATAAGAAAATGAATCGATGCCATCAGTGTTCATAGTACTTTTAGATAAGTGTTTTCTAATCATATTTCAATAATCGTTTTATAGATAACGTTAATAGTTTAGGTTATATTTAGAAAGTCTCGTTATTTTATTGTCGCACCTCGTAGTAACATCATAGTATTCAGTGGCGAATATCGTAAATCGGGTTTTGTGTCAAAACCGTAATTTTTAGAGAAAACAACGTGTCAACAACGTCTTTGGAATACGAACAAAAATCGTTTAGAAAAAAAAAAAACGGTTTTTCGATCAGTCGATTTCAATATCGGCTCGCGGTTTTCCGTTTCAAATATGCAAATGTTCAAATGTCGGCGGGGGACAAAAACATAGTCATATCGGCTCACCGCCCGATAATAATATTACGCACGCCGTTTTTTCGTCACGGCGGGGTAAAAATGTCTTTCGAGTTTCTTACTACGGTCGACGGACATGGCCAAGTAGGTATCGGTAGCCGGGGACTCACCCCCGTCGGTCGTGAACCCGATCGAAACCCGGTGCGCGTATTCAAACTTTCTCCGGCCGACTGAAAACGGTGACGTGTTTGTAATGTCACACGTTTGAACAAGTGTTTTTTTTAAATTTGTTTTCCGTATAGTATACATGTAGATAGGTAGGTAGGTATAAGTACGAGCAACATGTGCGTTTTCGTCGTGATGTGCCGAAACGATAAAATGGATAAGCATATGTTGTTCTATATTTATATGTATATATTTTTTTTCCCGTTCGTACGACCGTATTTTAAGTCGATTTTTTTAAACGTTACAGAAAGAACAAAAAAGCCGAACTACTTTGCACCGTCATGGGTGGCCCACAGTTTAAGGCGGACATTTTGGGAGGAGGGAGTGTAATTTATACGGAAAACGGTTCTGACGAGCAGAGTTTGGTTAGACCTATTGTGTTGATAAATTTAAATGTGAAAATTGTAAATAGTTTATAAATTATAACTTAAAACGCCGATAAAAAAAAAAAAAAAAAAATTATAAAATTCACATAAAACCAAAAAATAGTTGCTTATAACTCAATACAAGTCCGAGATGTTTTGGACATTGCACCACGTCTAGAAAGCACTAAATATAAATATTCGGTGAAAGTTTCAGTACTCTGGCAATTATATTTATCTGAATTACAACAAAAGACCAAATCGGAAGTTAACGGAAACCGTTGTTGCGTAAAATATTTCCGTCTCCCCTCTTTATCGGGAAAATGTAAAAAGTAAATCCGGAAAACGACCTCTTCGACTCGTCGAATAGACAAAATTTGCTACCAGAAACCGTCCCCGGGAGTCGACGGTAGGAGCGCGATTTCCGGTGGAAAAGTTGTTCGCGGACGGAAAAACAAAAAGAAAAAAAAAAAGAAAACCAAAAGACACAACTGTAATACTTAATGCATTAGGATCAGATCGGGAGCACGGTATAAAGAACGACAAACCCTCGCGTTTATCGATGACTGCCATTTTGAAAAGTGGTCCCCCCGTCTGTGTTGGTTCGACGGTGTAAATAATATGATTAACAGTCGCATTTTTCTGGAGTGGCCCGGAGGATTTATTCCGACTCACAGAGGGAAAACAAAAGTAAACGCGGTGAAGTTTTCCTATACTGTATCATTATTTCATTATACCGTGTCAAGAGTATGGGTACGACACGAGTATTTTTTTTTTTTTTTTTTTTTTTTTTTTTTCCCACATATATTATATTATGCATGCACAATTGTACAATATTACAATCAGCGCCAACTGGTTATCCGAATAATATTATATTCTAGCCGCATATATACACGCGCACGATAGCGAGTTTGTGTATAATACGCGCGGGCAAATCTAATTTTTAGTCAAAAATTTCGTCGTTGTAATAATAAAAATAATAAAAAAAAAACAATAAATACGTATTTCAAATAAAATACCCACATTATTGCTGTTACCGCGATGCGGTTAAAAACTCTCCTAGACTCGTTCGCCTACCCGTATTATACATTATTATTATTATTTTTTTATATTCACTTTATACTGTGTGAATTCGAAGCTAATACGACGTAAACGTTATTCATATTCCGATCCTGTCGTCTGCAAACTTCAGGGGTTTTTTTCCGCCAGGGCCGGCCCAACGCCGTAGCAAAGTCGGCCCGCCCGATCTTACTACAATTTCTATTGAACTAGAAAAATGATGAAAAACCCTGGCTATTAAAAATTAATCGACTGATTTTGCACAAGAAAATGCTCGCGAAATATATTTAATTTGATTTATTTTGAATACAATTATATTTTTTAATGTATAGTGTATTTATTTAATTTTTTTTTTATGTATGATAAGTGCACTGTATAATATTGATTATACATATGACTAGTATTTTTTTTTCATTACATTTATTTTAATACTTATTCGTTTTATATTTTATAAAAAAAAAAAAAACTGTGATCAACAAGATCGTTTTTTTTTTTTTTTTTTTATTTATATATACATAAAAGCAAGGATTTATCGTTAAAAAAAAACGAATGTGTCTATCTTTTATCTTATCTCTCCCCGAAAAATTAACTATTGAACAGGGGCAATGTAAAATTAGATTTTCCTAGAGCGGCAAAAAACTTAAAACCAACCCGGGTTTTCGTTGTTAGCGAATTTTTTTTGATCGGTTTTGACTATTCCGAGGGCTAATCACTGCTGTTACGTGACGAAAAATAATACAATATAATAAACGACGACGAATGGAATACATCGGTGCTCGGCGATGTTTTGGAAATATCGCTCAAGGAAGTATACGCATTAGAAGAGGGCGAAGAGGCCCTACTTAAAAAAAAAATTTTTTTTGTAATTTTCGGTAAAGTTAATCCTAAAGAAAATCGCCAATTTATAATTATTTATAAAAAGGATAACTGGCGTACCTAAACTAATAACCGTGAATCACGACGATAGTAAATCGACCGAGCAACGCCGAAACACAGTAACCGACATTCGTATCGATTTTCACTTTTTGATATCGATAATAAAAACAGTACTCGCGATTAATAAAATTGAAAGATTTTCCGTAATCGCTTTTTTTTTCTTTTTTTTTTTTTTAAAACAATTTTTTCGGCTTCTAATATATTTAATCCGAGCGTAAACCGAAAGTCGAAACATGAATGAAACGAGAAAGACTAAAAAAAAAAAAAATTATTTTAAAAATCGTTCTTTCCTATATATCCACGCGGTTCGTGTTACTATGAAATAAACGGACCGGACACGGGATAATCGTTTTTGTTCTCCCGGTTGTTTTTTTTTATTATTAAATAATACGACGAGCCTGCAGCCGACCAACGGCAAACGACGACGTTTAATTATTATATTATTATATTTATTATGGCCGTGATTATTGTAATTAAACATTTCGGTAATCGTTCGGATCGTCCGGTGGCGAATAATTGTGGTTAATTATTATTTTATTATTATTATTATTTTTTTTTTTTATCGATCCTCGCCAACACGTGTTGGACCACACGCCAATTATTTTTCATTTTATCGATACTCGCTCGTAAATCGACAAATATATTATTTATTGTAATGGTATATATATATATATATATATATATATAATATTAGCCAGCTAAAAACACTGCCGTTTAATTTATACCAGAAGCGATATATAATATACCAAATTGTGCACCGCGGTACCCCAGGGCCACCACGAGCTACGATATTACGATATATTACTAAGTGCTTATTGTGTGCTTTTGTTTCACTCTTTCCCCCCCCCCCGTCTGTAAATAACTTTTCGAACAGGAAAATTTTTTTTTTTTTTTCTATTTAAAAAGAATATTTACATCGTATACTACAAGGCGTAATAAGCAAATTTTAACACATACATAACAAATTTTTACAACCTGAACACATGAGGAGGGAGGCCATCCAGTCATAGAACCCAACGTTATTTTATTTATTTATTAATTATTAACATAACATAAATTGAATTAAAATTAAACGGTTTGAACCATCAAACATTTAATAAATCACGACACCATTTTCTCTTTAGATGGCGTGGGGGATTCATTAGGAAGTGAGTTGGAAGCAAGTTCAGCGGTTAAAGGGTTAAAGTAAGACTGTAATTTTGAGTGAAATTTTTTATATTGTTTTGTGGATAATTGATTTACTGTTTCTATTTTGAAGTCATTTTGAATTGTGGAATTTGATACGTACCAAGGTGCGGAAGAGATAATGCGGAGAGTGATAGATTGGAAGGCTTGGAGGGTACGTATTTGAGAGACGGTTTAGCGCATCCCCCGATCTGGATTGCATAAGCCCAGATAGGCCGTAATAAGGATTTGTAGATGATTATTTTTGTGCGGGAGGGTAATTTTGATTTGAGAATTGGGCGAAGTAAGTGGAGTCGACTATTGAGAATTTTTCTTTTTGACTTGATATGAGGACCCCCCAGGTGTCAATCTTTTGTCAATTAGGACGCCGAGGTATTTTACTTCTGAGGATATTGGGATTGGTATTCCTTGAAAATGGAGGGAAAGGGGTATGGACTTTTTTAGTGTAAATGGGACATAAACTGATTTGTCAGGATTAATCTTGATTTTCCAGTTGGACGACTATTTGTCTATTAAATCTAAATAACTTAAAGAAACTTATTGCTCAAACTCGACAACAGCCCATCTGGGGTCAATCCCCGGTCAATTACTATCATTATTTTGCTTTTTTACTTTTCTTTAAAACGCAATAACGGCGTTTCTGTTGATTTCGATTCGGTAATTTTGTTTTAAATTCGGTGCAGAACAATCGCGAAACACGTTCACCATCGAACACTTTTTTAGACGTCAGGTGCGACTTTCAAAAAGGTCCGCGGGTTATTAAATATAACTACTGGAAACTGTCACAATTTGACAATTGTATTCAATGTTCGTCATAAATTGTACCGAATGGTTAACAAAAAAAAAAAAAATCGAACGTTATTTTTTTCTCATAAGCGTTTAAAGTCGAAATTTCCTCGCGGTTTTCAAAGGACGACGGCTGAATTTAGTCTAAAAAAAATCTAAAAAAAAACATTGGGGACCACTGTTTTATACGAGTTCCTACATATTATAATATACATAGCGGTACATATATGTGGGCTAATTTATGTATTATATATTATTGTATCGCGACCGGATTTCAGACCACCAAAAGGCAACGATGGAGTCGTGGTAATATTAACTGCGAAATATTAACGCGGGCGTCACGATATTGGTATTTTTTTTTTTTGTGGGGGGGGAGTAAAGTGTTTTTTTTTTCTTCGGCGAGTGTGTGTTATTATAATAAGTGTAAACGAAACCGTTAAAATAGAAGAAAAAAAAAACCCGTATCTCGTAAACCATAGACGGAAAAAATAAAACGAGCTTGTTCCAAACGCAAACACATATACATTATATTAAAAAGCACTTTTATATGATATTATGTGCACGTGTACGTTTAAAAAACATCGAAAAGAACTCGAAAATAATAATATTATAATATTTATAAAATAATAATAAAAAAAAATTATTTCCTGACTGTTTTAATAGGACATCCCCCCTCCCCGTGACTGTAATACCCTCAGACTATATATAACTGGTAGGATTTGTAACTTCGTCAGATTTGCGCACAAAAAAAAAAAATAAAAAAAAAATGGTATTTCAAAATTACTACGCTATTAAAAATATTTATCGTTCCTTATAAACAAATTATGTTTAAAGTTCGTAATATTATGAACAACAAAACCGTTTACATAAAGTACTGGCAATGTTACCGCGTTCAGAAAAGTGTAATATAAGTATTCGGTGAAAATGTCAAGTCTCTGCGATTATTTTCCCCATTATTAAGGAAAATTATATAAGAAAAATCAAAAAATGACCAGCACAATGCAAAAACCAACATAAAGTCTTTAGTCGTCTTTTGACCGAAACAAGATTTCTAGTAGAAAACTTTATTATACACAGAGAAAAAAAAACAAAATTAAAAGGGATAGAATCTAAACAATTTGGGAAGGTAGGATATCAAGGGGATTTGAATTTATATCTGAAAAAAATTTGTTGATATATTAAAATTGAAAATTGTATTAATTTGTAACTACAAAATAAATTACAATTGTCCGCGGCAAAATGCCGTGATTTTTACGCTTTTCATTAAAATTTTAACTTTAAACACTTGTAAAAAAAAAAAAAAAACTACTACTATGGATATAAAATTATCAAATATTACAGCTCGGTCAAAACAATTTTATCCGCATAAAATCAAATAAAAACTAAAACAAACTAAACAATTTTAAATGCCTATAATAAGCTTTAAAAACCATCAAAACGTATTGAAAATCGTATTACGTTTAGAAAGGAGTAATATTCAGTAGTATTCGGTGTAAATTTTAGGTCTCTAAAAGAGATTATTGTTTAACAGAATTACAACAAAACAGAACAAATTCGAAAATAATAAAAAAAAAAAAACCGTTATTGTCTCGTTATTCCCGATTATTTTTGAAAACTACAACGAAAATCAAAAAAATTACTAACCAATGTCCAAAATGCTTTCGGTTATGGCGCTACACTTGAAAATCGGAACAAGATTTCCTGTAGAAAATTCGTTTTTTGTCCAAATCGTAATCTTTTGTTAATTAACGTTCGTTATATTTTTGGTTATCCGTGTTTGCTGAAAAATTAGAAAAAGTCGACTTGCGGGCCCCTTCCCCGTTTTTGTATTTAACCATTAGAATTTTATTAATATTTAATAATAATAATTAAATAAATTATTTAATAATTTACGCCGGAATCGTAATAACGCACGTCCGTAAAAAAAAAAAAAAAAAAAAAAACATTTAAAGCGCTTCCGGTGCGTCGCGATGGGAGGAGATCACGGGAAGAACGGTTGCGGGGGGAGGGAGGTAGACACGCGGGCGATAATAAAAAGTATTATCATTATTATTATCATTATTGTTATCATTATTATCATTATTATCATTATTATTATTATTATTATTATTATAATTATTTAATTGGCCGTCGAAAGCGCGAGTGCGTTCAACCGGCCGGCACGAGAAGTGCATAATATACCGACGACGAATGCATAATATAATTCAGGCGCGGTAGTAAAAAAAAAATAAAAAAAATAATAATAAGATAAAATAAAATAAAAAATTGAATTTCAAGGTCCGCGATATTGTTGGCCGGCCGGCCGTACGTACGGTGTTGTCGACCCCGATAATATTGTACCGGCACCTATATATGGAATATTATTATGAATAAGAATGCCAAACGAGTGAATGGTGGTGCCTCCTCACTCTCACTTCTTGTACGTGTCCGTCACTCTCTAGCTCTCTCTCTCTCTCTCTCTCTCTCTCTCTCTTTTACTAACCAGTTACAGAGGATACCACACCGGTCATCACCCCTCCTCCTCGCTCTCTCTCTCTCTCACTATGTCTGCATAAATATGTGTGCGTGTGTTATTACGACGGTGTACATCGTAATATCGTAAAATAAAAAAATAAAAAAAAAAATAAAAAAAATAAACGTTTGGCCGGGGCGAAGGAGGATCAATCGTTTACTCGTTGTCGGTCGTGTGTTTCGCCTGTATATCGATAAAATATTGTATCGTACAGACGATATATTATTATTAACACTCGTATACGATTATTACTATTTTATCATTAATGTCGTTTATTGATTTTCGATTATTTTTTTGTTCAATTTTATTAACGACGGTCACAACAATAATTATTATTATTATGGTAATTAAATATGTTCCCGTCACCCGTCCCTACGGGATAATTTTCGTTATTTTTATATACACTATACCATTATAAAACAATAATAACTACATTTCCCGTTTGGAAATTAACTCGATTTGACCTCACTAAAAAACGGACGCGTCGATTGTTTAAAACGATTAATTCAGCGGTGTGATAACAGCGTACAGCGTAACCGTAGTGGGTTATAACCGTTACGAAAAACAGAAAAAAAACCATTTAAAAATCGTTTGTAACGACCGATAAGATTTTATTATTATACTAAGTCGAATGATTAAACGGGAAAAAGCTCATTACTTAAATCGACATCGTTTTTTTTTTTTTTTTTTTTTTTTTTAACGATTTCCCATAATATTCGTACGCGCTCATATCCTAATCGTATAGTGGTGTTTCCCCTCGCCCCTCCCCTATAACGGGAATTTATTAATGCCGTCGCATTCGTACAATAATATTGTAAACGATTGTGATCCGCGTTCGGCTTTGATGAATGAAATTCTATACTACTACCGCCTACCACTACTACCGCTACTACTACTACTACTACAACTACTACTACTACTGCCGCCGCTGCTACAACAGCTACGGGCCCGGACCGACGTAATATTCGTAACCGCCGTCAAAAAAAAAAAATAAAAATTTTAATAAACGTATCGACAAAAACCGTAATCGACCGAATTATTATTATTATCGTTAACGACGCAAAACGTTAATATAGAGCCCGGGTCCGATCCCGACGCAAATCGGTTCGGTCCGGCGGCGGTGGCCGCGTCGTAAACGGTTTTCGTGAAATTTTTTTTTTTTATTTCTTCTCTCTGTTCCTGCTTTTCAATAATATTTTAACAACGTCGTAACACACCCGTGTAACGTAAACACGGCGGCGGCGGCGGCGGCGGGCATTCACGTAGTAGTACGCCGATTGACGAAACGCCGCCGCCGCCGCCGCCGCCGCGAGGAACGTCCATTCATAAAATAATAATAATAATAATAATAATAATAATATTGTCCGTAAAACGCGGCGAATACGAGGTAAATATTTATATAGAAAATAATGTATACGGAGCGCGATAAGGTCCGCGCGTCCGGTCCCCCGGATATTTACAATAGTTGTGTCGTATATTGTGTTGTTCCGGCAATAAACTCAAAACACAAAACACACGTGTCCGCCGCGTAAATAAAATGACACGATATTTATTAATCGGCACGGCCAAAAGTCGTTTTTTTTACATATTTATATATATATATATATATATATAGAGAGAGAGAGAGAAAACTTCTCTAGTCGTCCCGGTCCAGTACGAAAACCACTGGCGGATCCGGATAGGGGAGGGGGCGGAGGTCATCGGAAGCGAGTAGGTTTAGGGGGGGGGGGAAATGAAGAAAAAAAAACAATCAATGGGAAGTTTAATTTTTATCCGTGCGCCACGATAAATCGTTGTTGACGAAAAACGATTCTGAGCAAAGTACAGCTATTCGTGTTTTGAACGACATTTACGGTTTTCATGATCGAAACGTATACTTTAAACGCTTGTAAATTGGAATTTTTAAATCAATACACAACCCTAATATTTTTACCGTTAATTTATGTTCGGCCAATACAGTTTTATATTCATTTAATTCGAAAAGTACCTGAAAATCGCCAGAATGTTTTCTATATTTGTCCTCTTTTATGGTTTCGCGCGTTTCCTCCCACCCCCGTTCCCCTAGAGCTTCGTCTTTAGCTAACCGTAATATTGAGTTTTTTTTTTCCCCATATGTCTCGTGACGTTTTTAAATTTGTGGTTTAAAAAGATTACGGTTACTGTTTACGAATACATATTTATTACACCGTTATTGGTGTTTTTGTTTTTCTCGTTCGTGTATTTTTACGAATATCGTTATTATACGTTTATAATTACACTTATCAATCGTAACGTACTATTATATTTACTATAAACGGTATTTGCCCGTGAAATCAAAAGAAAAAAAAAAAAAATCGAATTTCTCGTTTATGTTTTTTATTTGTTCGTCAAGATAAGACATATCTGGCGTGTACGACGCGATATTATTATTATTATTATTATTATTATTGGTAGCAGTAGTATTATTACGTGTATACATGACCGCTGGGTGTTTTTATTATTATTTTTTTTAATTTTTGTTTTTTTGAAACAGGATGCGCGCGGCCGGATATCGCCTGTAATAGTACGACAATATTATAATGGATCGCCGCGGTAAAAAAAAAAAAAAAAAAAATGAATATTATACTGCGGCGCAGCGCACGAACGCCGGCGATAATAAAACAAATCAAAAATAAAATCGATACACTTATAATAATATTATTATTATTACAGGTATTAACTGGTACGGTATCTGATTTAATATATAAAGCGGGTAGGCGTTAAATAAAAAAAAAAAAATAATAATATTAAACGTGTTTTTTAATCGACGACGTTCGGTTATTACGCGGCACGTGCGAAATCCGTTAGCGCTTTTCGCCGTCGTCGTCGTCGGGCGGCAGGGGCAGCAGGGCCGGGGTGTTGTTGTGGCCCATTTGCAAATTGGAATTTTTTAACGGCGATATAAAATAACGACGCGTTTATAATGTCCGTCAAATTTTTTTTAATGACGTGTCCAAAAGGCGTTCCGGGGATGTTCTTTTCTCAGTGCCACCCCACACCCCCACACCCATTCCACCAACGAAAACCCCAGTGAAAAAACTCGCCGGATAAACTATCAAATATGTATTTAGACGATTTTTATATAGAGTTATTATTTTCTCTATCGTTGTACGAGTTAATCAATTACTCAAATCGTCTAATTGTTGCTTCCCCCTGCAGCTATTTCAATGTTTTTAACCGATTCCGCTACACCGTGGATTTTGAATATTATGTCTTTATTATTATCAATGCCAGTGAAACACATCGTGTCCATACCACTAACTATTTTATTTCCCATAATTCGCATACGATTAGCTTACATAACTTATTTAATACGTTTAGTTAACAACTGTTAACATTTTTTTCCGGTCATGTTCTGGCGCCCCCGAAATCCCGGGGCAGTTCAAGAATGCTAATTTCACCGTGTACAAACACGCCACCGGCTAACCGATTTGTATTTATAAAAAAAAACTAAACCGTTTTTGTACTTAAAAATTCTCGGATGTATACTATATGTTAAAATCAGCGTTTGACATAATAAGTTAGTATACTTGAAAAGTAAAAATACCTTTTTTAGGCGCCTTTCGCTTTTATCGTACGACTCAGCGATTGCACTGCAATAATAAATAACAGTTGCTATTATTATTTTTAATTTGCATTACCAACGTAACCCCTAAAAACCTAAAAACCTAACGTCAAGGGGACGGTATTCAATAGGGTTTCAATAACAATAAGGCTAGGTTCACGTGCTATTCGTAGCGGGACTGCCTCCCATCGATCTGTTGGCCACTCGCAGGTGCAGGGCGTTTGACGCTCTGCGCCGCGCGTCGGGGGCTGCAGCGGGCGACGAACCCCGACCGTCAGCACTCCGTACGAAGATCCTTCTCGCGACCGGCTGGGCGCGGCGGATCCGATCTACGGAAGCGCCGGTGGGGAACGGGCGCGCGTTAACACGTTCGCTCATCACCCCCGACGTGCTGGTGCGGTGGGACCGCACGGTTCAACGACGTACCGCCTCACCCGACTGCTCACGGGGCACGGGTGCTTCAACTCGTTCCTTCACCGGATCGGGCGTTCTCGCTGCGGATTTCCCGGCGAGGAGAACGACGTGGATGACGGACGACGCTCTCCACACCTTGATGCGCTGCGAGGCGTTTGACGGGGACAGGGAGCGCCTGGTCCGGAGGATCGGTCCGTTTGAACCGGGCGACTTGGTGCCGCTCATGCTGGAGTCCCCAGACCACTGGGCGCCGTCGCCGCCGTCGTTGATCGGGTCCTCGTAGTCGCCGGACCGCCGGCCGGGAAGCCGGTAGGAAGTGTCCCCCCTACAGCTTGTGAGGGCAGCAAGTGGGCCTCGGCCTGGCTACTGCCCATCCCCACCGTAGGGCACGAATTCGTTGTTGGTATTATTTTAATGTGAGCCCGCCCCGCTTAGGGGAAAACGGGATTTTTGAACGTACTTAATTGTACTTCATTTCAAATGATGGCGACCCGCCTCCCGAAGTAGTGCCTCACGGCGTTTCCGGGAGGCGGGGGTAATGCCGGTTATAAACCAAAAAAAAAAAAAATAAAAAAATAAGGCTAGGTTCACATGAAGAGCGTTTTTAGTCAGCGTTCACGTGCATTACAGATTTTACGCGTTAAGCGCGAGTATAACTATAGTAGTCGGTCGTGTTTTATATTCCGGCGGAGATGAACGTAGCGGAAACTGTATGCTTGTGGACCTTATATACGAGGTGCGACAATAAAATAACGAGACTTTTTGAATAAAAGTTGTTTATTTTAAAAATGTTATAATTTAATGATTATCACCTTCAAAGTACCTTCCCTCAGCATCAATACACTGTTGCATACGTCGCTGCCATTCTTGAAAACAGTGTTGCCAATTGCTTTCATTCAGCCCTTTTAGAAGTTCTGCCGTTTTCATTTTTACGTCATCAACTGTTTGAAAATGGGAAAAGAAATAAGAAGAAGTCACAAGGAGCAAGGTCTGGCGAGTACGGGGGATGTTGAAGTACAGAAATTTTTTTTTCAGTTAAAAAACGTTGAATTGAAAATGCACTGTGAGCTGGAGCATTGTCTTGGTGAAGAACCCAGCCATATTTCCATAGATCTGGTCGCTTCTTTCTGACACGTTCTCTTAATTTAATTAATACCTCTTTATAATAATATTGATTAATTAATTTTTTTGATTTTTTTCAACGTTTTCGTTTGTTGAAGACGTGGTAGGACGTCCAGAACGATCATCGTCTTCGACGTCCTCCCTTCCACTACAAAACCGTGTGTGCCATTCAAAAACACGAGCTCTTGATAAACATTCTTCACCATAAACTCCACATAACATACGAAACGATTCCGCGGCAGTTTTTTTTAATTTAACAAGAAATTTAATGTTAACACATGTTGTTCGATTTTTATATCTAACATTTTTCGGCAGTATAGTCGAACTCGCACTAATAACAAGGCTACTAACGTATAAGAAAATGAATCGATGCCATCAGTGTTCATAGTACTTTTAGATAAGTGTTTTCTAATCATATTTCAATAATCGTTTTATAGATAACGTTAATAGTTTAGGTTATATTTAGAAAGTCTCGTTATTTTATTGTCGCACCTCGTAGACGAATGCAGCGTCGTAGGCAGGGGAATAGGAAATAATGGGTTCGTCCTATTTTAAAAAAACAGACCGAGTACAAGCTTGTACATGGCGTTTAAGAAATTATGAACCAAAATCGATTCCGTCGACGAAAAATTCATTATTGAATTTGTCCGTTGTTGACGAAAAAAAAGACGTAACGCATTGAAAAACGCGTTGCAACTGAACACTCTCAATGCAAACCTGTACAATGTTCAAACGCGCGTTGCCATGAACGTACAGTTAGGCCTTCTTAACTCCCGAGAGACGCGACGGATACTCGAGTAAATCTTGTAAATCACTTCCTAAATTAAGTACTGGAAAGGCACAAACGACGCTACTTCCAAGCGACGCGTATCCTACCAGTCTCGCGCGACTTGCAAGGAAGATCGCCCGTCGTCTGCGTACCACCCGAATATTACAAGTGTTTTCTAGTGTTTTCGTTTTTGAATTTAAACAACTACGGCCGAACACGCTTTTAACGTCAAGTCTGTGGGTGAAGTTGAGAAATGTTAATGTTAAATTTTCGTTATTGTTTTTAAACTTTTAAATATGTATTAAATACAACGCTAAAATTATAAACAAAGCTACTTGCCTCAATGTAAAAAAAAATCCTTTCTTCCGCGCTTACACGTTCCCGCATTACTGTATCCGTCTGACGTATAGATGGAAAAACAATGTCGATCAAGAGTTGGTATGATTCTTTCGCCAATGCGGTAGAATGCATAGGAACTCAGCATCAGACTTTTTCTACCTCTTTAGCAGCAACAAATAAGCGGCAGTGAGGAAGTTCTTTTCAATATAATGGTGACACCACATTCTTTTGATTTTTCTCTGCCAATAATAGTTATAATAATAGGTGACAACTACATCATCATCACATATTGAAAACTTAGCAACGGGTTTATAAAATACAAATGGTGGCTAGAGGTAGACCGAAACGATATCGTCGCTTCACAGTAGTTTCGGAGTAGCAGCTTAGTGTGTGGCTCATGGATATCACACTAACAAGCGACTCGAACGGACAATACTCGAGTATCCGTTTTGGCAGTTGCCTCGTGTGAAAAGGCCTTAATAGCAATTAATACAAATCGTAAACGCTCTTCGTGTGAACCTAGCCGTAAACCTTTTGCGGACGACGCGGAAAATCGTGTAAAAAATCGCTCCGGCCGTTTTCAAAGTTCGCTGGCGTCAGCAATAAGTAAATAGCGTCGCTCCTCCATTTGTATATGATATATATATATATATATATAGAGAGAGAGAGAGATATATATATATGGACGAGAATGTTGTATTAATATAGGTTTCGATTTGTCGACGGGCACTACCGTAATATTTGAAACAATTATCGCGGTCGGTAGTAAAATAATATTATTTCCGAATCGATGATGCCCCGGGAGACCGCGTGATTACCGTAAAGCATTATACGAGGGCCCGGGTCCGTCGAGTAAGTTATAATATATTATTATCGCTGTTTATCGTGTGATTATCGTCGATATTTTAATGTTATTTATGCGCGCGTGCATAACTACGGCATTTTACTAGTAAAGTGTGTTCGGGTTATTATAATATTTTCGGCTGTTATTATACGTGAAACGTGCCGGCGAGCGAGACCGAGACAGTGGGAGAAAAAGTACGTTCGTAAAACGTCCGTACGTTCCTCTCCTAACTATAAACGGGTTCATAATTATTATTATAATTTTTTTTTTTTTTTTTTTATTATTATTATTATTTTTTACCCTACCTCTCCAGCGCGGTCGCCCGTGCGGCGTATCAGAACTCGTACTAGAGGTTTTTTTTTTTTTTTTTAACTCTTTTACCCGTCCGTCCGGCGCGAGCGTTTCTGGACGGCCGGGAGGCCCGGGCGCGCGCGGAAGGACGACGTTCACACATTCCGGTGCCCGAAATTATTATCGTAATAATAATAATAATAATAATATTAATATATAGGTATATAAACTATTAATCGCCGGTTAATAAAATACGATATTTTATCCTCGAGTTTTATCAAAGATTACGAAAAAAAAAAAAAAAAACGTGAATTGCCGACCAGCAGCTCAGATAACGCATTCTCGAGATATTTTAATGTGGCCAGGTGTAGTAGTACTCCGAACAATCTCCGGTCGTAATTCTTATCGTAATATATTTTATAGTTTGGGTACTTTTAACATGTTATTATTATTATTATCATTATCATTATTACTGTATTATGTGGAATTAAAAAGTGTCATATTTTATTGTCGTGGAATTTTTTATCTACACACAGATATTAAACAAAACGGATAATGTAACAATCGTAACACGCTATACCTATCTTTATATCGTTGACGTGGCTGTTCGGTTTCAATTGGTTTATCACTGCCGAGTAATAATTATAATAATATATTATAATATCGTATAGATTAACATTAGTTTATCGTTTAATGTTCGGCCCGGTACCGGAGGTTTGAAATTTTATTCGTGGGAGATATAATATAACCGGCAATATTGTTATTTGCCGGATCGTCGTATTAGCACCGAACTTACCACCGTGTTAACATAATACCCTGCCGTAGAACGATCGATAAATATTACTGTTAAAGTTGTAACTTTACGGGAGAAGTCTATATCGGCTTTTTTTTTTTTTTTTTTATATATATAAGTTCTTATCAAAAGTTAAGGCTTCAACAACAACAAAGGTTATTGGCCTACATTAGACTAGGAGTGTTAAGAGGTGAAATATATTAGTTACAATTGTTTACACTGTTTTTTTACTTAAATTTATATTGTGGACAAATTGGTAATATCGCTTCTGTATTATTTTCGTCGAGAGCTTGTGGGAGTGAGGTAGAGTTTTCGGGCGAAAATTGCCGGCTTTTGTTTTACGTTCAAACCGATTATTATTATTATTATTTAAATAAAAAGAAAACAATTTTTAAGTTTTTCTTCGGGGGGTCGGGCGTAAATATTTCTTGTTCGAGTCCCGGTTAAAATTTATATCTTAGTTCAAAATCTGTACAGACCGTAGAGACGTAGAACATGATTAGCTCATATTCTAAACTCGGACGATTTCAAACATTTGGGTGTTTATAATAGTGGAATTCAAAAATTCCCCCCGCCCCCCTACTGTCAGGAAGATCTAGTACCGTCTATACTTGTTTGGTTTAGAAGATTTCTTCAAATTCCAAATTTCAAATTACCTTGTTGGCTGTTTTCAATTTGGCTTGTAAGACACGGCGGCGCAACGAAACGGAAACTTCAACTCCAGTTTTTTACTTTTATTTAAAAAATAAAGTCGTGTTGAATTCGTTTGTAACGAAATAAACGGACGTTTAAAATTATTTATGGTTACAAAAAATAAGGTTTGTGCAACCGTAATAAAAATGTGTAAATTCGTTTCGAAACGCATTTGACAACGTCCTCATTTACAGCTAAGGCGATTAGGGGCGTCTGCTCCGGGGCACCGATATTTAGGGGGCGCCAGAACACGACGGAAAAATGTTAACAATATTTATTTGACGTATTAAAAAAAGTTACCTAACCTAACCTTAGACGACTTATGGGTAACAAAATAGTTGAAAATAATAAAGGCATAATATTTGAAATCCGCAATTACCGATGAAACCTTAAACAACTATGCCATCCGACGAACATTCGGTTATACGTATTGACTACGATGAATTCATAGTTACAAATAAGCAACTATAAAATAATACTCGAGTAATAAATTACTCGTATATCGATAAAACAATAAAATCTCTTTATAAATCGTCTGTATACGTGTTTGAGTTTTCGGTATAGATGGGGGGGGGCATCGAAAAAAAAAAAAATAAATAAAAATGCCCTGGGGCGCTAAAATCCTCAATACACCGTTGTACGTATATATTTTATCGACAAAATTAATCTCTTATTCGTCTATTCGTTTTGCCTCCGTTGTTCAGGATTTTGCATTTCGTTTGTCGTTTCGACGATTAAATGACGATTTCTATTGATTCCCAAAGAATATTATTATTAGTTCAATAATGTAGGAAGTACACAATACGATAATATTATAATATAATTATGACGTTATCGTCCTTAACCGACGTTCGTATTCTTTCTATTTCCGCTCACGGATCACTGATTTCAGTTATCTAAAATTGATTTATATTTATACATATATGAACCACACAATAAAATACCTTATATTATACTCGTGTTATAGCCCATTACGGTTTTTTTTTTTTTTTTTTTACTTATTGTTATTATTAATCTAGTTCGTGTCCGGTAATGTTGTTACTTGTTTTTGATTATCTTAAATAAGGCACCGCCGTGGTAACAATATTCAAAACGCGAAAACCCGAAAACACACGACTTTATTAATATAATATTATAGTAATTAAATCGCAAAGCAAATTTTCCGGCTCTGTACACTTATTATATTATACTGAAGTGACGAAAAAAAAAAAATCAAAGAATTTGGCACATTAATCAACAGAAGGTCAAATTTTATACTGTAAAAACATTGAACCGCGCGCGATGATGTCATTGACTCAATCATAGAATGTAAATACGAGTGTAAGAGTTTGACTATTGCGTACAATTTTTTTTTTCTCCTCGTACAAAGCCTGTACACAATGTATAAATTAGATAGCCATTTTAAACGTCGTCGTATATTATATTCGTATGCGGTGACATCTTTATTCGTCTTTATTCGCCCGGTTCTTCAATAATGCAGCGCGTTATTCGTCGAAGTAATCCATTAGGCCGATAAACTCCCGAATAAACCGATAAGTGTTTTTTTTTTTTGTTTTTGTTTTCCAATAAGAAAAATGTCGTTCAAAAAAATCTTCCGGAAAGTTATTATTGACGAATAAAGTAGTTATCGGGAGGACATTTATACCGATAGAATGTAGAAATTGTGTACATTATGGAAATGTATGTTTTGCACATACCTATTCGATTGTAATCGGTCAATTTAAAAATCAATCGGTACATTTTTTACATTTTACATTTTAGATATTGTCTACACTTTACGTTCTCGTTATTAACTGCACTATTAATATAATATGTCAATAATCGATTCATTTTTCGTTCGGGGAGAAAGAATTTCTATCATCGTCATCACCGTCATCCTAGTAATGTTTATAAAATAAAATATTTCATACAGAAATAACGAACTGAAATCATGGAAATATCGACGTGGAACCGTTTGTCGATTGTCGATACTTACATTCGTCAAACGAGCGTACTTGTTTAGTAGAAATAATACCGAATAACCGATAATTATCAAATTTTTTTTCTCACGTGTCGAACAACTCGTGTTATTTGACGAGTAAATATGATTGAAAAACCGGGCCCCCGATTAGTTATTGGTACGGGTGCCCGAGAATATATCACGTTGTATCTTGTATATTTAAAATTTTAACTACCAATTATAATATCGTTGATAATATTCGAATATCCGAAGGTTATTAACAAAATGAAACGTTCTCTTGTATTATTCAGTTAAATCTCGGCGTGGAAATTATTCCATTTCGTACGGTTACACGAGTTTATAAATATAATAATAAATTCTGGCCAATTGGTTAACACAAGATTATTGGGAATTTCTTGTTTATTTTAATATATAGAGGGGGCACCTCTACCGGGAATATCATATTATTTGAAAACGTCTATTGTTAATAATTCTGCCTACTATATGAAAATAAAAGCCGAAAAAACCGCCTCATACATGGTTTTTGGTATTATTTCCCACCGAATATTATTAAATTATAAATAATAAATATTATGCTATACAATCGTAACTGGAAACTGGATCATATTGAATTCCTAAGCCGTAGAAAAAAAAAAAAATTTAGTTAATTCGGCTACTATCGTTTTCCGGTCTCGCAATATTTATATGTTTACATTTTTCAGTCAAACGAAATGTTAGGCGTATCTTGATTTTTTTTTTTTTTTTTTTTTTTCTCGTTCTAATAAGGTTACGTCTAAACAGATTTTAAATAATTATATAAAAATCGCGTTCGTAATAACACTGTTAAACATTTCGATATAATAATAATTTTAGTAGTTTCATAATCGTAATGCGTGTTATCTCATACATATACATATACATATACATATACAATATTTTTTTTTATCTTTTAATGTTGACGTCATAATAGCGCCATCTGCCTGACAGGAAACTATAATAATGTTTAATCTCTTAAACCAGTTTTACAATATTTAATGTGTGTGTATAATATTTTAAACGAAATAAGAAATCGTTCTGATAGTGTTATATGCGTACGTGTGGTACGTATTAATATTTACGTAACGCGTAAATTACAATTTACACTGTAATGCACCACAAATTTATCGGTTTGCCAAGCGCGCGCGCGCGTGCGATTCCGCAGTGATTTCGTTCTTGTGCAAATATTAGTACTGTTCGATGTCCTACGTCGTATGTGTACAACGCAAGTAAAATTCGTGCTTGCCAAAGGTAGGTTTGAAAAAAAAAAAAAAAAAAAAATTCACATCGAACGCGCGTAGGAATTGTGTTTAAGAGAAACGAAACGATATCGAACCGAATCGAATTTCTCCTGTTTAACCCCGCGGTAATCTGCGGAATCTATTGCGCTTGGATTTCATCGGCAATTTCGAACGCGTTACAGTTGCCCGGTCCCGCGAAAATTACCGTATAGGTTCACCTCTACGTCAATTAGAATCGTATAGTTCTGATAAATCGGTATAACAACGTTATATCAAATGGGAAATAAATAATAATAATAATAATAATACTCGGAGAAGCGCAAAAGTCAAATACAAATTGAACTCCCCCGCCCGCCTCCCAGAATATCCAAGAGTAACCGAGAGTCGCTTTGTCGCGTCTTGGCATTTCCTTTCGTGTTGCACGTAAACGTTGACAATGAATCGTAATAAAAATACCGTAAAACGTGACCAAAAAAAAAAAAAAAAAAAAAAAAACACAGCGAAACAAACTTTCAGAGTCTCGCTTTGCCGACTTACCCGCTACAGTAATAATTTCTAGGTTCCATGCCGACAATTTCAGCGCGTTTTTCGCCTAGAAACAAAACTAATAAACAAAATCTCGTGTATCACCGACTGAAATCGGTATCGAATTGATAGAAAAACGTGCAGACGTTTGCGGGTTAGAACCTACAGACAACAGTATTACTATAGTGTCGCGCCACTGATTCGTTTGGTTCGATACTGTATTGTTATATTATAATCAAATATAAAATGCGAATAAATACACAAAACTATGTTTTCGGTTCAATCGGCATAATTGAATTTTTGTTTTTCGACATATTGTGTACGACCCCCCGCTATCCAGTGTCGAGAAACCAACACTGTCTAAACATTAGTACTCGTTTACTACGATAACTTAGTGAGAAAAAAAAAAAAATAGTTGCCGGGTGGGTCGATTATGGGTTAATTCATAACAATACCTTATAGCCCAGGTCGTATAATTTAATAGTTAAAAAAAAAAAAAACAATATTTCAATTATCCCGGTGAAATTCTGTATAAAATCGTATTTTATTTAACGCGAAACTCCGATTATCGCCAAAATAAATACTATGTATGTACACGGGCAATGCCGTATCCGGGTGGAGTGGGATCGTATTTTTATCGTATTTTATCCTTTTCGTGTTAATTTTTATATTTTATTGACCGAGTAGGTATAATATGTTTTCAAACGCAATAAATGTAAATACACGTGTAATTCAAATTGGGATTTGTTTGTTTGGTTGGTTTTTTTTTTCTTTTTTCTTTGGTCCCCTCCGTTGAGAAATCCCGGCTACGCCACTGTACGCGAGTACTCTAATACGGTATTTTACCGAACAATCTAAATAATGTCATCGTTATTATTATCGATCGTCTTTTCTTTTCTTTTTTTCTCTCTCTTTGTCGAGCGAGTATAATAATAATAATAATAATCGCTCGGTTTGCGGTATTTACGCGCGATCGATGCATTCGATCCATTACCGTCGGTCGACGTGATAAAAGGATAACGGCCGCGAAAGGGAATTTATAGAGCAATGTATAGGTAATTTTATTGCGAAATACCCCGGCTTTGATATTTTATCGGAAAATCGTATTGTTTCATTAATATTATCGCGGTAAATGTAAAATTTTCCGTCGAACATTGTTAACGGATTCGGCGGGAGGGGGAGGAGACTCAGAAAAACGAAATCCGACGGCGATCCACCGCGGTTATGGTCTCAAATTCTCTTCAATTTCGAATTTATGCCCGGGGCCCGTTCGTTTGTACTCGATTAGTTCCGGACTTATCAGAGAAATGAATTATTGTGATGGGGCGCCGAAACGGCGGAAACGGTAAAAGGCCTAAAGGCAGCAAATTGTCGAGAGTTTTCGAGGTGCCGTAACAGTATACGAAAAACTGAATACAAATCGAAAACCGAAAATAATCTATAATGAATAATTCGAGAAAACAAACGCCGGGGATAACAATCGAAATATTTCGACGGATCGATAAAATAATACAGGAAAAAAATACCGAATGTACTTAAGAGGAGGACGTCGCAGTAACGCTTGTTTAGCCTTTGTCTCATCTAACGGACAATATTCGTCGTATAGCGAAAATGCGTTTCGTATAATTCCATTAGTTCCAATTTCTATGAAAAAAAAAAAAAAAAATGGTTTTACCAAATTACCGACAACAACGTTTACTATAATATGTTTTCACCAAGAGATTTGTTAATATGTTCATTCCAAGATTAAATAAATAAATAATACGTTTTTTTTTTTTTTTAAATTATTATTTTGAAGTTTTTATAGTGTGAAAATACTGTCTGAGAAATAATAGATATGAAAAAAGAAAGAAAAAAAAAAACAACTATACTACGCGAAAACTTAGTAAATCAGTCTGGTCGCCCGTTGATTCGGTAAAGTAATCATTTTTTAGTTTTAACTCTATTAGAGGGTAAATACTCTGGAGGGTAACCCTCCATACTGACTCCAAACTGTGAAAAAAATAAGCAATAAAAGAACCACCACACTCGTCTAGCCTCTCAGTCCAATCCTCCCAATAAAAGCTCTTCCGGCAAATGTTGTGTCATTCCTGGTGATCCTCCGAGGCGCTTAAAACGCAAACGGAGTGCAGAGAACTATTAACTCGACTGTTCTAGCCAATTGTACTCTTATTGTACCCTATTTGGAGCGCATTGTGTATACATTAATAGAGCAAAAAAAAAAAAAAAAACTCTATTAGAACACCCGGGGGTGGTGGTACTACTGTTGTTACGGAACATGTACGGGAACACGTCGTTTGCCGTATTGTCCGTCGGTATTGAGTGTTGTGGGCGTGTGTGCGCCGTATAAAATTACCGTGTTCGGCCGAAGAAAACGAGGAAAAGTAAAAAGGAAAAAAGAAATTGATTGGCGAAAAAAAAAAAAAAAAAAAAACGTGTCCGTTCGTCTCTGGCGCGCGCGTCCGTTTGTTCCGCGGTGTCGCGCGCGCGTACCGGACGGGCGTATAAATTATATTATAGGACCTGGCAGTGTTTACCGGCCGACGTCGTCGGAATAGGACGGCGAATAAAAAAAAAAAAAAAAAAAAAAAACGTCACCGTCGGTCTTCAAAGAGCTCCTCTTTTTAGACCCGTGTATCGCGAGTCTCGCGACGGGGGGGTCTCGGCTACGTTTAAAAATAAAAACGATAAACGCATATTTCCGCGCTATATATATGAAGAAAAACTAGGGCGCCGACGTTAACGTACCGTAAACTCGTCTAAATACACGCGGTGGGGTCGCGGTAGTACGAAAAATATGACAATTTTACGATAATTATTTTTATTACAATCAATATTCGCCGTGCGATTAAACGAAGATTAAAAAGAAATACAAAAAACAAAAAAACGCGAGTCGAATATTCTATTTATTACTATTATTTTTTCCGAACTCTCCCCGACCGGGGCAACGACGAGATCGTTTTGGATCTATTACAGTTGGTGTGTCGGGCAGGGTTTTTTATTTTTTTTATTTTACCTATTCTGTAGTTTTCCTGACAACGGAGTAGAATTTTCATTATTATTTTTCTCTATAATCGATTAAAAATTCAATTTTGTTCTTTATGTAAATCGTTTACGTCTAATTTTGGGTACGCGCTCGGTTTGAAACCATTTGAAACGAAAAACCGCGGACAATTCATTCGTTAGTTCCAAATTAATGTAATAATTTTCATTTTAATCGAATTTCGCTCAGAATCGCTTTTCGTTACCGATAATTTATCGGTGTGTACAAACATAAATTAAATACTTCCATTTTGTTTTTTTTTTTTTTTTTTTAGATTCCGAGCATAGCGACGAAGCTACTTGGATGTAAGCAGACTCTTTCGGTTATTAAAAATGCCCAGATTTGATGTTCACGCCGCGCCTCAAATGACAATTTCTCGGTTCCTGACAAGTTTTTATAAAAAAAAAAAAAAAAATTTTAAAAACTGACAACGAATACCGATACTTTGGTTTTATTATTGGCAATTGCCGAGTTACATTTGGGCTACATGGGAAAACAACACGAACAATACAAGTTTACCGAACGTCGTCGGTCAGAATCGTTTTTCGAGAGCAACGATTTAACGTTGTTAACTGAATTACCCCGTCGTACTGTTAAAACAACGAAACCATTTTCGATTCGACAAAGTTATTTTTGCAAAATCTCGAGTGAGTCGTGTCGTTTTTGAAATGACCGCGATTCAAATCGTTTTTTTACCGATCAATAGTTTCGGGAAAAGCAAAAAAAAAAACCGGCATTTCGTTTCGATTAACGTATTATTTCTGTACCGAATCGAGTTTAATCGCCGTAGTCATAAATATTAATGATAAATAAATGTATATGATTTATCTGAGTAGTTTTAGATATAATAAAATACATATAATTATTCGTTTTGAGCGGCATTCCAATTCTCGATAATCCATTCGCCGTAGAATTTGAAATTTTACCAACGGAGCTTCAGGTGGTAGTCATCGGGCCTCACATCAAACAACCAGCTAAAAAACCGTTTCAAGGAAACCGGACTGTAAACATTTTACGCCGTAGTGCCAGAAGAGCTGTTTTTTTTTCTTCCAAATCTCAAAAAACGTGCACTTGTACCGATTTCAATAGGTAACGTTACCAACTTATGCGAGTAAATTTATTCAAAAATGAAATACGACCAACCGCAGTATAGAACCACTTTAAGTGACGGGACATTCACGAGCGACGGTGCTCGTTGGAACAATCAAAGTTTGATCGAAAATACGGCGACATTTTAAACGACAAGCCATTCGAAAACATCTCATTATGTCACAACAGTGACTTGTCTCACAATAAAACAATTTTTTCCTTCGTATAATTGAGTATCAGTTGAGTAAAACAATCTATATCTAATTCATATCTTCACTGTTATGGTTCTTTCGGAAAAATTTGGCCCGCGACGCCGGAACGTATCTCAGATATGGTTAAAAATGAAAAAAAAAAAAAAATGTCGGAGACCCCCCGTTATGTACGGCGGTATAAAATAAAATATACACTAATACTCGCGGATTAATTTTATTTAATGGCACTGCCCGCCGAGACCGGCTCGTTGTAATTCGCATTCTAGCCCGGAATATATACGATCGTGTGTACCCACCCCCGAAAATGCGGCTATACATTCCAATCCCGTCGGTAAAATGTAAATAATACGATTATCTAAACGCCGATTGTGCGTACCATGTTTATTATTATTATATTCCGTTCCGTTTAAAACGTTCATATAAATCCACTAACCAAATGAAACGATAAGTCAACGATACTTGAACGGGGTCGCCCGTTATCGCAATTGCCGTGAAACACCCGTAATCTGTTATTTTATAACTTATTTATAAATACGTTCCCAAAAACAATAAAAATAATATCGCGTTCGGTTTCCACATAAACGAAATGAATGAATGTCCTCCCGGGCCTGTATACGAATGTTTGACACACGATCGTTTTACGTTTGAACAAAAAGGAAAAAAAAAAATAAAACAAAACAAAACTATAATATTACCAGTTGTCCCGAACGCATTACCACTCGTACGACTCTTATCGGCCCTATCGCGGTGTTTTTTTTTATTCATTCTACTCGCTAATCTCTCTTTAAAAATAGAGGACTTTCTTGCTAGTGACGACGACCAAATCGGCCATTTGTTTTTTTTTCCATCCGTCTCGCCGAGGTAACCCGAAAATTCCATATCAATTGCCGGCAAAATTCACGCGTGAGCCATCCGCGTAAAGGAGGAATTTCCAAAAATCCTTGGCTTATCCAATGATCGAGCGAGCGTATCGGACATCTTCCTTTACATAGGACATCGACTGTTTAAAAACCACAATATAGCTCGGCTAAAACACACGTTACATATATAATTTATAGCCTATAGAATTCGGGATTAATGTACCTGTCTATCGGTGAAAAAACTTTCAGAATCGGATATTTAGTTCCGGAGATTACACCCTACGTACAAACCCATCACACAAACTAACACATTTCACCCGTTTACAATATTACTATCGTATAGATCAGCGTTTCTCAACTTTTTTTTCTTTTTCTTTCCCTTAGACCTCTCACCGCCGCTTTTACGCTGTCGATTCATTAGTTTTCACATAGAAAATAGTCAATAGATTGAATAAGAAGAGTTAAGTTACGGACAATTTGGAATCGATTTATGTTTATTACAATCAGCCATACAACGATTTAATTTTAATTTTAACCGCTATCCTCGTGGTTGTTAGTAAATCCGTAAGTCTGAACTCACTTACGTTCACTAACGTGAAAAAATCCACTGTGAAAAAATACAGTGCTCGTGAACAGTTAATAATAGAACATTGAACGTTTTGTACGAAAACTCTTTCACGTCAGCCCAGAAAACGATTAGGGATTTCTTTTCAGATGTCGCCTTAAGTGAAAAATCCACTGGTTTTTCAGAAGAAACCATTTCGTCGAATACATCAAATTTTACTTTTTCCGCCGTTACCATAATTTTTTTTCACGTACACCCCCCCTCCCCCCGTCGAGAAACGTCGGTACAGATTATTCGTTTTCTTGTAACAATATGTTATCAATAATTATATATATTTATGACGTAATCAAAACCGTTTTATCTTGCCCGTTATCGTTACATTCATGCGATTACGGGATGATGGTATTTTATAATAATAATAATAATAATAATAATAATATATTATATAAATTTAAGTTCGATTCCGGTAACGTAACGTTTTTATTATAAGATAAAATACGACTCGGCAGTAGTAATGGGCGATTAGCACCGAAATTAGTAACCTAGAGTTGAAAAATATTATAAAATATTAATTAACGTTGAATTTCAGTTTTTTTTTTTTTTGTTTCATCTATTTTGAATTTTAGGTTTTAAAATAGGTATGCATATATACCGTACTGTAATTTGAACGATTGCCGACGGTGGACGGAAGTCAGTGGCGGTAGGTACTAAATAAGCATTATTCATAACGTCTAGAAAATGTTTCCTATTAAACGTATTTTCGGATTTGAATCGAGTCAGCGCGTTATTACAACAGTAACAGTGAAGTAATAATATTTATAATATAGTACGATATATATATATATATAGTTCCAAGCTTTAAAAACGTACGTTTAGCGTTTCGGAATAATAATAATAATAATAATAATAATAAAATCAGCTTTAATCAGCTATAATATTCTAGGAATGTGAACTTAACGTATTCAAATCAATAGCTCCTGCTCGGGTACGTTGAACCGCGTAAACGGTTTTCCGCGGATGAATTTGTCGAATTGCGCATTATATTCGAATAAAGCGAAATGATATATCGGACGATTTGACGACGACACATCACAACATTCCGCACGATGAAAACGTCGGCAAAAATACAAAACGATATTACTTTTATCAATTGTGCGACTGGATATTTTTGTCTGTTATCCTTGTATTTGATAAAGAAATACCAAACGCCACGTTCCGAGGGGGGAAATTACGTTTTCGTCGATTTTTTTGGGGGGTGTTTATAAGAGACAGAAAAAAAAAAAAAAAAAAAAAAAACTTTGCCTCTATAATAATTTACGTGTTTTAAAATTAAAATTAAAATACTAACTTTCCGATATTATTAAACGTATTGGAATAAATCGTACCTAGTTTCTATGAGTCTATAAATTATTATACCCCGGATTTGATTGATCGAATCAATTATACGGTAATTCGATAAAACAACTTGTGTGCCGTATTGATATCTATATGAATAAATTACATTTTTGTTTTAAAAATAAAAATGCCGATATTGTAATTCCGTCTAAAATAATTACGGTATTATAATAATATATTGTTTTATTTTATATCTATTGCATTTGCGTTTTACGAGAATAAAGAAATAATACCAATTGATCGATAATAATTATTGCGATCGGGGGCTAATTTTGTACGGCACACTTTTTAGTTTAGACCATAAATTCGTAGTCACTTAGTAGTTATTTCCCAATTTTTTTCCAACCATTTATAATTGATTACGATTTTTTTTAATAACAAATATTACCCGGGTTTAGAGTTTATCGAGGAGAAATCTATGATTGTAGAGTGAGATGTAAACTTTAACAAAAAAAAAAAATATCGCATCATATTATCAACTAGTACGCGTATTTAATTTATACATTTATCGTTTTATAACAAATATTATTTGTTATGTGGGGGGATAAAAAAAAAAAAATAAATGCACACATTTAAATAACACCCCGGCATAACCTCGGCGGTGTTAGTCACTACACATTTTATAATTCCGCATTGCATTACGCACAATTACTGATCTGGCATTGCACACGGCGTGGCGTATTTGCACACAGAAACAGGCCCTGATTGCGATTGTCCTAAAAGAATACACGGATACGATCGACGGTGTTAACGTCAATCGTATTGTATTTGCGCAATCCTGGGGACACGGAAACAATTAAGGACATTCGAATTTCGTTTCCGACGAACATTGCATCTGCAATGTTTTTTTTTTTTTTTTTTTTTTTTTTTTTTTTTTTTTTTTTTTTTTTTTACAAGAAATATACAATCTATACAGTTATGCACAATAAGTGTATGCGAGATTTGAATAACTAAACATTATGAGATTGCGTGAATAAGGAGCCACCCATTGGTAGCACTCAGCTTGGAAGTTACGTCATTTTGGATTAAGTTAAATGATCTATACACCATTTTCTTTTAAGTCTTCGACGGGGATTTCCTGGATGTGACGGGACATGTAAGCCCTTTATTAGAGGATTTTCGTGGTTTTCTAATTTAATGTAAAAACGTTTATAGAAAATGGCAGCTTCTTCATCTACTGTTTTCACGCAAAGATGCATAGATAAAAGGTGGAGCGTTGGTGATTTTTCGAAGTATGATATGCCTGGAATGCCTGAATTTTATTTAAATTTTATTTTTTCGCCGATCCCCACCAAAGTTGGATCCCATACGTCCATATGGGTTTCAGAAGAGATTTATAAATTTGTAATTTAGTTTTTAAGGTTGAGAATTTATTTTTTGAGAGTAATATTTTTAAAGATCGGGAACGGACGTTAAGTATTAATCTTTTTTTTCTTATATGATTTTCCCATGTTAGTCTTTTGTCGAGATTTAGACCTAAGTATTTAACTGTGCCAAGTGAATGGATAGGTAGATTATTTAAAGTTATGTTAGGGCAAATCCCGTGTCTTAAGGTGAACGTCGTATGAAGTGATTTGCTATTATTTATTTTATTTCGCCATTTTGCGTACCATTCGGAGAGCAGGTTTAGATGAGATTGTAAAAATAACTGGATCATTGTGTACTGATAATATGACTTTGTCGTCGGCATAATCAGCAACAAGAGTATTTTGTAAAGAGGGTTGATCAGAAGCATAAATATTAAACAAGATAGGAGAAAGAACACCTCCCTGAGGAATTCCAGCACTAATTATGGCTATATTTTAATTGGAGGAACCTTGACGTATTTGAAAATGACGGCCTGTACGATATGATTCCAATAGTAGGAATAGTGCAGGAGGAAGAAATTTACGGAGTTTAAACAGAACACCTTTATGGCCAGACTCTGTCGAAAGCCTGGGAGATGTCTAAAAAGGCACAAGCACAGTAGCATTTGTTTTCAAGTGAGGTTGAAACTGCATCAACTACTCTATGGACCTGATGTACCGTGCTGTGTTTGGCTCTAAAACCAAATTGCGAAGACGCGAGTATATTGTTTGATATGATGTGTGGATAAATACGTTTGAGGATGAATCTTTCGCAATTTTTTTAGTAGTATGGCAATAAACTTATATGTCTATAAGATGTTGGGAGATCAGGTGGTTTATCCGGCTTAGCAAATCTGCAATGTTTACATAAAATACCACTGTAACGTTGCGTTTATTCGGTTTAGAATAATTTCGAGCTAACGTCATGTAATCATAATTGCACGTTATCGTGGTAAACTTTGCCCGTGTGGAAAATGATGGTCGCGCGTCGAAGCCGTCATGATAATATTACGGCGGCTATAAAATTGTTTTATACGCTGTGTTCTGTAAAAACAGGGGGGGAAGAGACCGTAGCAAAGTCATTTTTTTCAATTGGCCGACCTACTTTATAGGGGAAAAAAAAAAAAAAAAAAATACGTACATACATTTATAAATACGTTAAATGTTCAAAATCGTAGACTTTTTTTTTAATATTTTACAATTCGTTTAGTTCATAATAAAAACTATACAAGAATAATAAAGCTGTTTTATAATGCTAAAACATACGAAAAGTTATTTAATACCTTCTTTTTTTGTTGTTGTTGTTGTAAATAACATCCGATTTACTATCGTAAATTATGTATTTTTTCCGAGGGTAGTAATGATACGTATATAAATAAAATTGTGTGTTAACAGAGATAAAAATGCAAAATTATTTTCGTAGGTACTGCCTCGGCAAACGTTGGTGTTACCGTTGTACGATAACGGAATATTATATGTTGATTTTATTTTCGTTGTTCCGTTGCTGTGGCTATACACGCGTAAAATATGAATTTTTGTGGCTGACTATAATATAAAAAAAAAAAAAAAGAAAGTCCAATCGGTCGACTGAGGGGGTAAGCTATAGGGGATCCCAGCCCCCCCTCCCTTAGTTTTGCCCCTGCGTGCGTATGTAGAGTCGTCGTTATACGGTTATACACGTTAGGTCTGGGCACTTTTGTAAAAAAACGTTGAGAAAATGTAATCCGTTTTGTTTTAATTGAAATATTAAATACGATCCGTTGGTCTGACGCGTAGGTACTATTAATTGTATTGTGAAATCGTTGGTTGAAACGATTAAACTGCGATAAACTGCGGTTGACGATCGAATTATTGACGCGGACGAATCCCTTACAACGAGCGAATTATCGGGGAATGTACACATACAATTCGTATATTATATTTATGCTGTTTGGAATTATTATCGGTTTCATAATATTAACATAATATTACCATCAGGGCCGGTGCGACGGTTAGTCGTCTTGCCCGGGGCCTGACGCTTTTTATCGGCTGGGGGGGCCTCGCAGCCAGGCACGTACAAAGATAACAATTTTCGGTGAGGGGGAGGTGTTGATAAAAAAAATCACAATTATCAATATTACGCATAAAACGATTACGTAATTTCCTCACTTTACTCAATACTTCCGAAAAAATTTGATTCCCTACCACCCCCTGTATACGTGACTGCTCATAGCTCTCACAGTATAGTGTTTTCAAATTGCAATTATTACAATTATAATATTACTACAGAACAACAGTGGCGGTTTACATCATTAATTTATATCATTACAATGTTATAATTGACATAACGCTGTCACATAACATAACATTGTATTCGCATCGTAAAAATCAAGAAAAACAAATGTTTAGAAAAAAGAATTATCATTCTTAGTTTAAAAAAAGTATTATTATTATTTTTTTTTTTTGTATATTATATGTACAATTTTCGTAATTATGTATGTTTCTCTAATAAAGATTCTGTTATACATACATGAATTTTTTATGCGTTTCAAAATACATAATTATGTTTGAAGTAATTCTTACTCCAAAATCATACGAAAATGCTACATCCTATTAATTACAAATATTATTCACTACATTGGCACGAAAAAATTGTGTTGCCTAAAAAAACGATTACGTAATTTTTTACGATGATAAAATACACCGAAATTATCAATGAAAAAAAATTGCCGGTGGAGGGACATTTACACCCTATATTACTGATATAATTATATATATATATATATATGAACTTTTTCCCGGGGCCTCGCAAATCACAACGCCGGGCCTGATTATTGTGTACATTACAAAACGCGTAGTTTTGTAAAACGAAATCTTTAACAATAGTGCAAATAACAACTAAAAAAAAAAAAAAAAAAAAAATCGATATATTATTACGCACGTTATTTACCGTTAAAACCGTTACTTTATTATTTTCGAGTCGTCTGCCTGCACGAGAGCTGCAATATTAGTTTTCGTTTTCGGGCCCGATCGACCGCGGTTAGGACCTGAATTGTGGTATGCGGTATACCGTTTACCCCCCCCCGTATACAATATAAACAGTTCAATTTCGGCGTCCCGTCGAAACGACCGACGGAGTCTCGGTGAAAAATACGTGACAGAATTCCTCGTTTCGTCCTTATTACAATTTACTGTACAGCTATTATTTGTATTACGCTCAACATTTCCCCGTTCCGCCGCCGGACGACAGAGGCGTTTTTTTTCGAACCGACCACGGGTCGCGGCGTTTTTTTTTTCTCTCGAAATAAAACAATAACGAATATATTATATTATATATATATAAAAAAAAAAAAAAAAAAAAAAAAGGATAATAAAAACAATCAACATATATCAACTATATATATGTTCAACGAACGGCCGTTATAGAAATTAGATTAAAGATGCCGCTCCCCCTTCACAAATCTCACGAGTACTATTGGAGTAGTAAAATAAATAACTAAAAAAAAAATCAATTATCCATGTGTTGTCTATAATGTTATCGCTATAATATAATTGTTCTGTACGCTACAATTTGGATCCGGTTTTTAAATTGCCACAGCCGGATTACGTGCGGTTGACGATTTTACGATTATTATTTCATTCATTCCCGTTTCAAACGTTTCTGGTCCAATTATCGATCTATTATAATAGACACCGTGCCAATAGCGTTCCACCGCGGTCAGTGGCGTGCCCGAGATTTTCAAATTATGTGCGCGGGGCGGGTGTGTGTCGGTACACATGTGAGCGCGCCGCTCGCACAGATAGCATTTCGAGCGTTATTTTTCGGAACGAGATTGTAGTTTTTCATTTTTATTTTATAAATTACGAAATGCGCACAAAAAGTGCATTTATTTGCTTTTTAGTAATGGATAAAAATATACATAATTCTATGTATGGTTCGATTTTTCAAGTTAATCGATCTTTTACTATTAAGTAATATAAAAAGTGAGCGCCGCGCTCACAGTGTAGCAATCACGTTACGAACTATATGTGTACCAACGACGGGTTAACGCGATGGTCACACAGAACATCATCCTATGGCATCGATAACGAATAATTTCGACAATTATTGTTCAAAAGTCTACGTGTTCAAATATTATTTATCAATTGCAAGTACAATGTCTGAAACGCGCGGTGTTGACGGTTATCAACGTTAATGGATATTTCACGGTTATTATCACTGATAATATTTTCCCGGTTACCGCCGACTGCTGTTCACCGGGACCGATCCGGTAACTAGAATATCGGTTTTTAAAATATCCCCGCCGCTATCACCGCGGTCGAAAATAATATACCGTTCGCGTGCGTACTAATTAAACCAATACGGACTTATGGAATTCCACTGTGGGGTTGTGCCAGCAAGTCCAATATCGAGATTATACAACGTTGCCAGAACATCGCTCTTCGTACCGTTGTCGCAGCGTACACAAACGACATTACCCACCGAGATATGACGAACGCCTTCGTCCACGACGAGATTACCGAATTTGGCCGGAAACACGAGAATAGGCCGGGTCAACATACACCAATCCAGCAGCGATTCCACTACTAGACAACTCTCTAGACATTAGGCGTCTCAAACGCCCAAGACCATATATAGTACTTAGTATAAGATCTTAGACTGAGACCGGGGCCACTCCGCTGAGAGTGTGACTCCACACATGTTTATTTTTATTTTTCTGTATACAAATACATTTACAAGTAGTTTATGTACACCTTTGATATTGAATTGTTAAAGATATTTCGATCGTTACAATAAAAGCTTTCGGGCGGGTTTAGAAAAAAAAAATAAAAAACGTGCGTACTAATATGGGTAATACAATATTTTATATTTATTTATTTATTTTTTTTTTTTCGTGTTTGTCAACATCTACCCGAATAATAATCCTATAGGGCTATACGGCGACGTCAATGCAGTAATATCGATCGCGTGCGCGCACTGCGTTTAGATTAGATAGGTAACTCTGTCTGCGGCACGGCCGGTATGAGAATCGCCGCTAGACGCTGCCGGCCGAGTACGACGTTCTCATTGGTTCTCGTCAATCATCAAATGGTATCACAACGCACGTGCACCTCGACCAGGTGCTTACGTATTATCATCCGGACCACACCTACCGGTTACCCGGTATATGAAAAAACTTAACCTATAAATAATCGTCGGTGGTCGCTATTTACGTAACGACAGTTTGGGTATTTGTCCAGAGCACGTGCGGTACCACCTACTGGATTTAATTGTTTCAATCATTTTAATTGGTCCTTGTAATGGTTACGTTCAAATATTGTGTAATTTACCGGCTATTATACGTTTTTTTCCCCCCTGTGCATACTAATTATAATTTAATTTACAATTCGTAATAATAGGCCATTTATTTTTTTTTTACTTTTGTATCGGGTCTCAAAAAATCTAAATCATAGACGGTCCGGTACAATAAATAATATAAATGTTGTCAAAAACATGGTTATATGAATCGATAAGTCGCCGACGAGTTGATTTTTTGGTTTTGTACAGTTTACAGAACGGCTTAACCAGAATCGTTTAAATATAATTCTGTCACACGTAAAACCTAAATTTAATTTTCTCGTTACCGTGACGTTGTTTCGAAATATAAATGCCATAGTCATAGATGGTGTGATTTTTGAAATCCGTATTAATCTGTCAAGGCTGTTTAGGGATAGATCAAATACTCGAACGACGAGGTCGATTAAAAAAATGGTACTTTTCGGTTTCACCGACGAAATTCCCGCCTCTATTATTTCCATGTACCGTTATAATAAAAACACTAATTAAAATATTGTCGGAATAACCGTAGCTCATTTTTGATATTGATTTAAATCACGTTATAATATTTGATGCGGATAACCGAGAGAACAGAACGAGTTTGTATGCAGGGCCGGCTTTAGATACGATACGATACGAGTTCCGATAAATCAGCAAGGCGCGAGAGAGGCGTCGAAATTAGAATTAAGCTCGATAGAACGTTGGCTATTCTATTTATCCACTAGGTAGACAAAAATAAGTAATTTTCACAATGCGATTTAAAAAAAATTTGGGTATTTTTTTTTTACACGTTTACTTGACGCTATTTTGCCTGTTTATATTATATGTTCAAGTCGTTTAAGAGGGATGGGCGCCAAAACCGTTCTTGCACTGGGCGCTGAAAGGTCCTGTTTTTATGCGACCGGACAAAAAACCAGCAGTAAAAACTAGTAGATGATACACGAGGCGAATTTGTTCCGGAAACGTTGATTATATTGACGCCTGCGTTCACTCATTGGCACACCATCAGAAAGCTTGCTAATAAACACGATAAGGGTACCTATATTAAAAATAGTGCGCTGTGACAATAACGAGAACGTAACCAATAATGGTTCGCCTTCGGTATGTGTCGGCGGCCTAACCTTACATTGTACCGCCGCGGTAGGCGTAAACTGGGGTGGTGAGCGGGCAGTGCCCCCACATCCTCCCTACTGATATTTTATAACTTATTAGTTAAAATAAATTATATTATCGACGAGGCGTTTGGAGGCACTGTAGAAATTGTTCGACCCGTCGTTCGGAGGATATATCATAGAATGCGTTTGACCTTAATAGCTATACTAAATAGTAAACGTAATAGGGGGACAAAAAAACTCGATTGATAAAACGTATTGACGTATGTGACTTTGACGGTTTGTGTTCCCGCTTTCGTGTTGATCCCATCACATCATATCACATCGCGGTTGATTATTATTATAAATTGGAAGTATGTTACAATTTGTCGTTTGATCCGAATCGAATACTATACCGACGTTAAATGATCGTAAGGCAGGTATTTCGGTGCCGTTCGATAAAATCGCCTGTTATCGAAGCAAAACTAGTACGGTTTTTTTTTTTTTTTTTGTTCCCCTTTGTGTCTAGAGAACCGTCGTAAAACCGAATTGGTGTTCATCAACTCGATATACTCATTCGAAATGAGTGTAAAAACGAACGGTAAATGTAAGTCATTTCACTGTATCGTCGTATTAGTATAATGGTCGACGTTCGATGTTTGGTACCCCCCGCAGACAGAAGAAAACAACAAATGTTGGCGGCCGGGACCGGGGCCCCGCTTAACAAAAAAAAAAAAAAAGAAAAAAATACCGCCCCCCCCCCCCACGGGATTATCGTAAACACACGCCGCCGTTGTAATATTTACGTGCACAATAATACCAATTACAGGAGGATTGTCGCACGGGCGATATTTCACCGTTTATATTATTCGATTATTGCCCGGCTGCGTATAAAATACGGACGCGCGAATTTTAGAAACGCGACCATTATTAATGGGTCCCACCGCGCGGTCCCGTATCAAAGAACCGCCGCGGAATTATACCGAGACGCCCGGGCCGACCGCGGGAACCGTATTATATACAATATACAGATACCGCCCAGCCATCGTTCCCGTTGCGCCTTTTTATAGACGTATACGAGGTCTGTACGAAAAATACCCGGACAAATGTTATTGCGGCTAATCTGCGCACGAGAACGTTTCAAATTGTAAATAGACGTATTACCCGCGAATAAGTGGATATTTTAAACATAACCCCAAAAGTCGCCATCTTATCTCAGTATAATATTACACGTGGTCAAATCCGGTCAGTATTTTTCTAAACCGCTTTTGGGGATCATTCGTTAAGTGGTACCGTGACGTTCAAGTGTTCTAAACGTTTTAAGGACGAATGGCGGTCAACTGAAGACGGGTCCACGTTCTGGAAAACCGTCGACGTCATCTAGAAACGACGGTGGGGCGACAATTTGCGAAAAAATGCGAAATTAACCGTTCGTCGATTTAACAAAGCGAATCTCAATTGAGTTTTGTCGTGCGATTTTACAGGAAAATGTACAGATGAGAAGGGTCGCGCTGTCGATTCGTGAATTTTTGGCTGATAAAAAAATTGCTGTGGTCCCGCGGACTCTTACTATTCTCCAGATCAGGCCCCGAGTGATTTTTTTTTTTCTTTTCCCAAGACTAAAATCCGCGCTTAAAGGACAACGACTTCAAGATGTTGAGGGAATTAAAGCGAACGCGGCAACATAGCTTTAACTTTGTAACAGTTGCAAAGGACTTTTGAAAAACGACAAGATCACTGCATATCGTCCGGAGAAGAGTATCTTGAAGGAGATATCTTTAAATAATATGTATCTTGATTTTTGAAATCCTGGTACTTTTCGAACAGACCTCGTATATAAATATATATATATAAAAATTAAATAAATCGAACCGACGATTATTCGATAAAACCAGTATTTTCGATTATACGATTATTGTAGTATACCCGTACGGGACCCACGCCGCGGCGGCGGTGGTTCTCAGAGACTGTGTTTCGCGGAACCCTAGGGCGACTCCGCCCTAGAGTGATTTAAGGGCTCCGCGGACAGATCCGCTAATAAATTAAATATCCGAATAATATTTGATTGCAACGTGGGCACCGTTAACGTCCGACGGTAATAATTAAAACGTTAAACGTTGTTATAAATATACCGCCGTACCCCTCTATTGTGTTACGTTACAGGGATTATTTGTTATTAAATCATCGGACAAATTTTGAACGGTAACTTTAGGGCACGGCGAACAGGATAGTCACCGAGAACCGCGGAATTTTTTTCGGCCTCTCGGCGGCGAACCTTTTGGCCGGCGGCGGCGGCAGGCGCAGAATTCTTTGTGCGACGCGGAGTAGTGCCGAGAGAGGTGTACACAATGGGACGGCATTATAACACTGTGAGACCCTGTGCCGCGGATCCCGGGACAAAAAAAACCGGCATTGTCTGTGTTTCGTGTTACGTGTACAGATGTCTATTATATATATATATATATATATTACGGGTAGGTAACAACACGGTTGTGCCCATTTTACATTTTAACCGTTAAAAAACCCATTGGGATTGCACTCCGAAAACGCAATCCGATCGCGTCCCATTTAATCCCCGCGTCTTCTCGTGCGCTTCACTACGCCGAATCCAAATCCGTTTCCAGAACACCTCTATCGTATCGCTACATCGCGTCGCAACGACCGGGATGATCGGTGTAAATTGCTACGTCCCGTCCCTTAATCGATTTTTTTTTTTTTTTTTTATTTCCCCCATTTCTCTCCGGTTACTCCCCAGTATTTCAAATTGTGTTCATTTTATACGGCCGAATTTCTATTTCTACACACTTGTACAACAACGGACGCACGCACCATTGTTATGTCAATGAAATACGCCGATAACCTAATAGTTTTGAACAGTTCCGAACGATGGATTGTGGAAATGATTTGCAAATTTTTTTTTTTTGTCGGTAGTCGGACTATCACTGCTAGAGAAAAAAAAAAAATGAAAAAAATTCGTAAGGAAGTGGCGAATACGCAATTAGCGTAGGTCGGTTCGTAATATTGTTTGCAGTGGCGTTAATATAATAAGTATAAAAAATGACCGTGGCGCAGACGATTTCCCGGGGGCGAGGGGGGGGGGAGGCCATTAATTATTATCAAAAAGACCTTTTCGTTTCTATTTCGTACGTATAAACGTAAATGATTAAACGATATTCGGTAAATTTTGGTCGCCGATTCGGTGGCGGGTACGATTTACGTGTAAAAAAAACCCGAGGGGGCCCCCCGGCGTGTTTTCAACACCGAAACCAACCGATTGCGGATTGTGTGGCGTAACGCCCGAGTATTGCCTCGATAGCGAGTGCTGATAACGAGTGCTGATAACGAGTTGAGTAATAATTTCAGTTTTTATAGATAAGCGCGAACACGCCGTGTGGTGGGCGGGCCATACACGCGAATAACTTCGGTTATTTTACACATAGGTGCGTATACATATTATAATATAATAATACTATATTTGTTATTAATCGCAGAATCAGCGGCCCCCAGGTCAAAAGTGCTCTCATTCGTCTGGACGAAAGAATATTGTACTCCGATAATAATTATTTTTATTAATGATTGCTCTATGAAATCGAGAGTGAGAGAGAGAGAGAGAGAGTGAGAGAGATAATTGTATTATGTTCGCGGGTTATCTCCGTTTAATTCCTATTATAAAACGAAAATTTCGCGTGTGCATAAAGTCGGTCAGACGATGGGGAAACGGATCTGATATTCCGCTCGTCGCTAACCGTATTTAGATAGTATAGTATTACTAACATCGACCAATATGGTTTTTTTTTTTTTTTTTTTTATGCTATTCGTCGCCGACAAGACCTATAAATATAGATAGGTTCCATGGCGGGGTGATAGATAATGTATCGGGGAAATGTTATTTCTACGACGGTTAGAAATTATATCAAAAGTTCTACGGGAGGGGGGTTACCAGTCATTTTATCGGCTCCGCATTGAAATAGAAATATTATTGTATTATACATAAGCGTTTCGAAATTTTCTTAAAAACCCATCGCGAGTTTTATTCTTTCCGAACCGCAGAAACAAACTGTATTGTATATTCATAGGCGAAATTAGAGGGATAAGGGCTTAAGTAGGCGTCAGCACTCTCGAATATTCGTTGGCTTTTAAGTTGTATTAAAACCGCTCGTTATTATTTATAAAGAAAAAAGATAATACGACAAAAGTAATTAACATAAACAGAGTTCTAGACAAATTTGCAGAATAATACAAAATAAACGTAAAAACTCGTGTTTAAAGTGCCCGTAATATTGTCTAATTGTTATACATCGTTTTGGCTAACCCCCCCCCCCTCCCCATTAACCTCATCAATTATAATTTTTATTTAAATGCCCGGAAAATGCAGAAGTTTTAAGCACCTTCGGTATTTTTTTTATTGAAATTGCGCCAATTTTTATAAATATTAGTCTATGTAATGTATAGTGAAATGTTATACAAAAAAAAAAAAAAAAAATGCAAATTGAATATTATTTATATATTTGTATATTAATTCGGCGCCAATGTCGCCTAACGGACGCGAAAAGATCGATTTTAATTTTATGATTGACCATCAACTGCGGGCGATAATTATAATTTTTTTTTTTGCAATGTGTTAAAATAATTCGTTAACGGGTTCAAAGAATATCTTTTAGGAGAATTAGACAAACAAAATTAAACACAAATATGATAACTGTATAATATGTTTCCGCAAAAGAAATTTAAGAAAAAAACATAACCGCTAGACGTTGAAAATACATAGTTACAAAATTTGTAAAATTATCACATACGATAATATGTCGTGACAAAAAAAAAAAAAAAAATAAAGACAGGTTTTTTTATTTTTTATTTTTAAGTTATTATACGATTCGGTTTTGTAAAAACCGGGAAATTTGTTAACTGCAAATAATTAACATTTTACTATTATTATTGAGATTCATCTATCTACGATTTTTTTCTTCTACATTGAGCTTTCGAACTTTTTTCTATGCAAATTCCGACATCGTCGTGTACGCGGGTGCGTTGCTGGGTTTTTTTTTTTTTAAACGTGGGAGAGGGGCGGTATTTTAATATTATATTTAAATAATTACAATTTGCGGTGGTGGTGGGTTAGGTTTTTACACGTCTAGTAAAACAAATTTTAGAATTTTCACGACGGTTTATCGATAAAAATGTCCAACAGGCGGCTGGTACTGACCATAGGTTACCGTCGCGGTATACGGTATAGAGTATAACCGTTATCCAAGTGTATTATATAAACGTATGTGCACGCATATTAATACCTACCAAATACGAAGTAGAATCACCTCCAAACTACACAATTATATATAAAAAAAAAAAAATAAAACCTCCCCGAAAATACCGTTATTTGGTATATGCTTAACGTATTACTGGCTTTAATAGAAGGCCGAGGAGGGTGTTCAAACGAGAGACCTGTATGTATGATGGATATTTCGCAGAGCACCAAACACCAAAAACCTCGGAAAAAGTCAATATACTTTCCGAGATCGCCGTGCTTTATGGTCTGAACAAATACAATAAAAAAAAAAAAAAAAAAAAACGTCAAATTTCGGTGATGGTGATGGGATTATAACACGCGCCCGTTCGATTGCGCCGCTGATTTTACAATTCGCTCGGTGGCAAATCTATTTCCTGTCCCGTTCGTCCCGGGCGTACCGTATCCGATGATAATAATAATAATAATTAAAGTTACTCTTTAGGCAATAAAGAGGGATAAATAGGGATATTTCTCTTCCTACCGGTGTAGTTTCGCGACAAGCGACAAAATGCCGCGTAGAGGCCGCAGGTATATCGTACGGTATACGGACGGTTTTATGGGGCGGTGTAGAAGAGCAAGAAGAAGTAGGTAGAAAAAAAAGCGAAAAAACTTAAAAGAGCCGAGTAATATTTATAATCGTTGCGTGTGAAATTTATTGTGAGAACAATGCGAAATCGAAACGCGGCAAACGGGCCGCGTTCCGGGAACCGCCGCGGATAAGCCGCCTCAGATAACACGCTGCACCGCGCGTTTATCAAAAGACGCAAGTCTATATATATATATATATATATATATTATTATTTTTTAACGTTATCATTAGTATTTTTTTTTTTTATTATTGTCCGTGTCCTTTATTGTGCGTATCTGGCCCGCGGTGTATTGTTGTAACGAATAATCGAATTAATATAATCGGCCCGCTTGTGAAAATATATAGGCTATTGCGCATAGGAGCTGCTCCGTATTATTTACTTATCAATTGTTAATCGTTTTATTTCATCGAGCTAGCAACACCCCGGGAATTCGTTTAAAACTATTAAAAAAAAAAAAACAAAAAAAAAATTTAAAAAAAATGAAACGTCTAAAGTTTCATAATAATTGATCAGGGTTAACGTTTTTCGATTTTCGTAATTACGGCCTAAAATATTTACGACAGGCATTGGACAGTATATATATATATATATATATATATATAAAAAAAATTCAATTTCCTATTCTTAATTTGTCACTTGTACTTTTTTTCGTTAAACAACCCGTTCAACTAAAAAAAAAAAAAAAATTCGTTTTTTTAGTATATTTTAACTAGTATTATTTACTTATTTTTTTTTTTTTTATTATAAAAATGGGATTTACAATCTGTAACACAATAAGTAAACGAGATACGGATATTATTAAACTAAAAATGAATTATTAAAAACCAAGACATCTAAATTATATACGTTACAGGAAAAATTTGAGGAAAGGATTAGCAACACTTTCGTTTGATTTTTTTTTTTTTTTTAATTGACTAGGAGGTCACGACTAAACGGTGTCGTTTACAACTAGTATTATTAAATATAAAAAAAAAAAAAAAAATGAACAACATACATATGTGTCATTCAAGTGAAATACTATAGTTTAACAAATAAATAACGCAAACAATTGAAATATAATAGGCACATAAATTACATAATTAAATATTGATGTTTAAAATTCAATTTTAAGATATCTTTTTTTTAGCTTCGGCATATCTTTGCCGGTATAATCGTGTATGGTCTGAATTGCAAATAGTTGTAGCTAGGTACAATCCTCAGAAGTAAAATACCTCGGCGTCCTAATTGACAAAAGATTGACACCTAGGGGGTCCTCATATCAAGTCAAAATGAAAAATTCTCAATAGTCGACTCCACTTACTTCGCCCAATTCTCAAATCAAAATTACCCTTCCGCACAAAAATAATCATCTACAAATCCTTATTACGGCCTATCTGGGCTTATGCGATCCAGATCGGGGGATGCGCTAAACCGTCTCTCATATACGTACCCCCCAAGCATTCCAATCTATCACTCTCCGCATTATCTCTTCCGCACTTTGGTACGTATCAAAATTCCACAATTCAAAATGACTTCAAAATAGAAACAGTAAATCAATTATCCACAAAACAATATAAAAAATTTCACTCAAAATTACAGTCTTACTTTAACCCTTTAACCGCTGAACTTGCTTCCAACTATTAAATGTTTGATGGTTCAAACCGTTTAATTTTAATTCAATTTATGTTAAGTTAATAATTAATAAATAAATAAAATAACGTTGGGTTCTATGACTGGATGGCCTCCCTCCTCATGTGTTCAGGTTGTAAAAATTTGTTAAGTATGTGCTAAAATTTGCTTATTACGCCTTGTAGCATATATTGTAAATATTTTTTTTAAATAGAAAAAAAAAAAAAAATTTTCCTGTTCGAAAAGTTATTTACAGACGGGGGGGAGGGAAAGAGTGAAACAAAAGCACACAATAAGCACTTAGTAATAAAATTGTTAAGTGTTAAAATTTGCTTATTACGTCTTGTAGCATATATTGTAAATATTCTTTTTTTTTTTTAAAAAAAAAAAAGGTATAATTATATTATAATATATAATACTATTTCGTCCGAAAATTCCCTCTAAAACCTCTCCCTGCGGCGTTTAATAAAAAAAAAAATATATATATATATTTATATATATTCAACGTCGAGCATAACTCGCGTATATCGACCGACAATCGTTTTTTCGTTCGTCAAAACAATCCGTATAAATGTAAAAAATGAAACCCCCATTTCATTTACTATTTACCGAATAATGATATTTTAAACAACAAAATAAAACCGCGCATCACTGACTCCTCCGATATATTGTAAATTATTATCTGTATTGGGACTCTTGCCTCGTGCGTGATAATAAATAGTGGGTGAGTAATTTAACGCATATATAAGACGACGAATAATGAACGATATTTTATAAGAAATAAAATAAATATTATTGGTCGTTTTTTTCCCAAATAATTCATTATTATCGGAATCATGTTTGAAAAATGATTTAAGGGCGGTGTGTGAGGTCAGGTTGAGTCAACGATTGCTAGGGACGACAAATGTGTTCAAATCTCATAGTCCCTCCTCATTTATTTTTATCCAATTCGAGTTCGGAGTATCGTTCGGCGACATGTTTGTCTTTTGATCCAATGGCGGATGAGAAAAAAAAAAAAATAACAATAAAAACTTACAATTAAGTGTCGACGATTTTGCGTGTTGATAAGTAAAATTATATAAATATCGGGATAAATAACTAATGACGCGAAATAAAACCGACGCGCATTAGTTTTTTATATATAAAATATTTTATAAAAAAAAAAATGTTTTTTTTATTTAATTTGTTATTATTAACGCATGTCGATTGATAGTATTATGAAAAACACTGACCCCTCCGCCATCAAAAGGACATAATAAAAATTCCTTGATATCCTCGCCGCCGTCTTTGTTCTTGTGTATCTCGATATTGGAGGGGCGAGGGGTCGGCAACTAACTATTATTATTTAGAGTCGTCAACGTACGATTGAAATCGATACGAAAATTAAAATTCTCAATTCGATATCACGTCTAAATCCATAGATCACAGTCGGCTACGAATGTATTGTAGTACGCTGCCAACAGTAAGATATTATTTTAATATAATTTCATTTCGGTAACGGGATTTCCACGGTTATTACAGAAACTATTACAATAAAACGAAAAAAAAAAAAAAAAAAAAAAAACCGTAGAAGCCGATAGCGCAGAATGAAAAAAAAATGAAAAAAAAAATTATTAACTATTATTACTACGCAAAATCTCCAACGCCCCTACCGTATGTGTCCAACTTCTCACTTCATTCGGATTTAAAAATCAAGACCGTTTCTGAAGAAGCGTCTTCTATAAAAGATATCATTCAAAACTCCTTTACCATTCCAATCCTCCTATATTTAATCTGGCAACCCACCGAGGCGGCTAAAAAGGAAGTGGTGTAGGGATCTCCTTAGTAATTAATAAAAAAAAATAAAAATATTATCCAAATCTATAATTAAATCATTCGTCGGGTAGTGTCCATCACTGGGTGGATTCTTTATCATATTATTTTATCACATATTCTTATTGTTCCCTAGGTCACAGATTGTATATATCACGTAGAAATAAAAAATTAAAAAAAAAAACTATCATTACTACTTAACACAATATGCGTCTGCTATAAAATATCTAAAAATGATTAACAATTTTTGGACCAACATATCCTCGCGAGTGTATTTATACCGGACAATGACAATAATAAAATCAAATAATCGTTCACAAGAAACATACAGAAAAAAAAAAAAAAAAAACGAGTACACGAAACAAATACGTTACAATTTACAAAAATAACTGAGTATTTAATTATAAATTCAAAAACGCTATTATTTTATTAGTATTAATTGTAAGAATTAAAACTATTTATTAAATAATATTATATTACATTTTCAAATACATATTTTTATATTAAAAAAAATAATATGTTTTGCGTCTTACGGTTATGGCGTGGACCGTACGAGTCCATGACGAAAACACTGCAGTTTGGCCTCCCTTGTTGTATAATATTTTTAAAAATTATATGGTTTTGAATTATTCGAAAAAAACTGCAATATATCTGTACAGATGAGTTATTGTATCGTACTAGCAGAACCCCAGGCACCGAAACCCGAATATACAAAACCGATTGGTAATTTAAACATTATTACTTTTAATTATTTATTTATATAATAATAAAACCAATGTGGTGCGTATTTTTATTTATTCGTTATTTTCTTTAGATTTGAATTATATACGTTTTATTTATTTATTTCCCCCCCCCCGTTCGTATTAATTATTTTAACAAAAATCATTCCCTCTCGACTACATATATAAAATAAATTGTATTCGAGTTGTAATAGGAAATGCAATGTACAATAGTCGGTCGTTCGGTATGCGTAATTGTGGAAATAATAATTGAAACCTTATAGAAAAAAAAAAAAAAAAACAAAAACAAAACAATAATAACAGGAAAACCGAAAACCGCGTTGTTAATGTATTTTCAAACGAATGCACAGTGCCTAAAATTATCATCGTCGCTGCAGGTATTGCACAATTTTGGCGAAATTTTGCCAAATAAAAATGATCCAATTTGTTCACACGGTATCTAAATGTCGCAATGTTGGTACACACGGGCGATATCACTCTATCTAGATAAAGATAAAATACCAATAATCTATGTGGACAATAGATAAAAGATGAACTGAAGTGAAATGATCTAGATAATAGATAGGGAATAACCGTAATTGATCGCTTTTATTATTCAGTTTTCAACTCGTAAACGTGTCAAGCCTTGAAACAAGAAAGTACATTGTTCACAGAACAATTTATCTAGGATAAATATTTAGGTAAATCGGCAATATTTATTCTAGGTATAAGATAAAAGATGATTAAAATATGTGTCCGGATAAGTCTCTGCGCCGCTTAAACGACGCAAACGTATTGCCAGATGGCATACATAATGCGTTAGGTTTGAAATAGTTTTTTCTATATTCCCCCACAGTGTTTCCGAAATAAATCACGGACTATTCCGTTCAGAATCGTTTTTCGATTGTGATTCGGGCGATTGTGTAAATGCGTACAATAAAAGCAAAACCGGCGGACTTAGCACCGCGGGTGGGCCGGTGTTGTAGGCGGGTATTCGGGGAGGTTCGCGGAGGGGAATTCAATTTAAATCGGTGTGTGTACGTACGTTACAATTCGGTCCGGACGGTATACGGTCTTAAAATATGTGCGTCCCAACGCCGGGGAACAGCTGCACGTCCGCCGCGGGGTTTATGAAAACGATTTGCCTCCGTGGCGCAACGCATTGCGCAACGCCACGCATAGCCGCGGGTTTCCGGGGGAATTATTTTATCAAAGATTCGGTTATCAAAGGGAATTCGAATTCATCGTTCTCCGTCGTTCAATAATGCCGGATTTATTTACTCCGGGCCGGAGGGAGGTGGCTTCGCATATTATTATTATTATTATTATTATTATTATACGTAAACACGCACGGATCAAAGACACACGAGTATCCACGAGTTAAGGGTTGTAAATTAAAAAGGCATTTTTATCGTTTTCGCGGCGTACACGAGCCAAAACTCACCGAGTTTTTTTTAACCTTACATAATTGTAAAACCTTCAAAAAAAAAAAAAAAAAATGAAAAAAAAAGAAAGCTTTTATTGTAACGATCAAAAAATTGTTAATAATTCATTATCAAAGGTGTATTATATAAATATACAAGTATTTATATACAAAAAAAAAAAAATAAAAAATAAACATGTGTGGGGGGCAGTCTCACTCTCAGCGGAGTGGCCGTGGTCTTAGTCTATGATCTTATACTGAATCGTATGGTCTTCGGCGTTTGAGACGCCTAATGTGTCTAGGTTATTTTTTCTTGATACGAAACCTATTAATTATAAAACCTTCAAAAAAAGAAAAAAAAAAAAAGAAATACACAATGATTACGGTGTTATATGCGGGTGACATTACCGGTACATTTGAACGTTTAACGATTAAAATTAAATATCTTTTCCAATTCAATGGGAGCAAGATGGCCAACACAAGGTAATCAAATAATTTTCGATGTTTACATATATATATATTTTTTTTTAAACCGCCCGAATGCTATTATTGTAACGATCAAAAAATCTTTAACAATTCTTTATCAAAGGTGTATTATATAAATACTTGTAATGTATTTATATACAAAAAATAAAAATAAAAAATAAACATGTGTGGAGAGTCTCACTCTCAGCGGAGTGGCCCCGGTCTCAGTCTAAGATCTTATACTAAGTACTATATGGTCTTTGGCGTTTGAGACGCCTAATGTCTAGAGAGTTGTCTAGTAGTGGAATCGCTGCTGGATTGGTGTACGTTGATCCAGCATTTTCTCGTGTTTCCAGCCGGCGTCGGTAATCTCGTCGTGGATGAAGGCGTTCGTCAAATCTCGGTGGATAATGTCGTTTCTGTAAGCCGCGACAACGGTACGAAGAACGATGTTCTGGCAACGTTGTATAATCTCGATATTGGACTTGCTGGCGCAACCGCACAGTGGAATTCCATAAGTCCGTTTGGGTTGAATTTGACATTACGTACAAGAGACGTTTGTTACGGACGTTTATTTCAAACAAAGTACGGGAAACACGAGCCGAGAAACGCCTATAATATTAGAATATTAACCTAACTACATGACTGTAATGTTGTACGTCTGTAATGTATTATGTAGATTTCATTATCGAAAACCGAAAAACTACCGTGTACCCGGATGAATTACATTGGCAAAGTGTATTACGCTCTTTTATTGTATTATCGTTTTATCAATTGGTCTCCTGCTCCTCCTCACCCGTCCAAACCGATTATTGTTCGTTTATTATTATACGAGCGTTTGAACAATAATTAAAAAATAATAACAATTAGAAATAAATGTACGCGTCAAATTCGCCCCGACCCGTATAGCGGTGTGCAATAATAATAATTGTATGTATTTTTTATTATTATTATTTTTTTTTCATTTTAAACCGTCACCGAAAATTGGCGTTTAAAAATGCGCGCGTTATATTATACTTGCATTAAAAACAATTATGCCGAGAGACCGGTACCCCGCGGTTATACAAACCGGGGATAAACACATTACTATCGATTTATTATCAATGGTTTATCGTCGCGCGGAAGGGGCGCGACGATAATATTCCGATTATTGGACACCGGTAATTCGTACAAATATGTATACGAGGTGCGACAATAAAATAACGAGACTTTTTGAATAAAAGTTGTTTATTTTAAAAATGTTATAATTTAATGATTATCACCTTCAAAGTACCTTCCCTCAGCATCAATATACTGTTGCATACGTCGCTGCCATTCTTGAAAACAGTGTTGCCAATTGCTTTCATTCAGCCCTTTTAGAAGTTCTGCCGTTTTCATTTTTACGTCATCAACTGTTTGAAAATGGGAAAAGAAATAAGAAGAAGTTACAAGGAGCAAGGTCTGGCGAGTACGGGGGATGTTGAAGTACAGAAATTTTTTTTTCAGTTAAAAAACGTTGAATTGAAAATGCACTGTGAGCTGGAGCATTGTCTTGGTGAAGAACCCAGCCATTTTTCCATAGATCTGGTCGCTTCTTTCTGACACGTTCTCTTAATTTAATTAATACCTCTTTATAATAATATTGATTAATTAATTTTGTCGATTTTTTCAACGTTTTCGTTTGTTGAAGACGTGGTAGGACGTCCAGAACGATCATCGTCTTCGACGTCCTCCCTTCCACTACAAAACCGTTTGTGCCATTCAAAAACACGAGCTCTTGATAAACATTCTTCACCATAAACTTCACATAACATACGAAACGATTCCGCGGCAGTTTTTTTTAATTTAACAAGAAATTTAATGTTAACACATGTTGTTCGATTTTTATATCTATCATTTTTCGGCAGTATAGTCGAACTCGCACTAATAACAAGGCTACTAACGTATAAGAAAATGAATCGATGCCATCAGTGTTCATAGTACTTTTAGATAAGTGTTTTCTAATCATATTTCAATAATCGTTTTATAGATAACGTTAATAGTTTAGGTTTTATTCAAAAAGTCTCGTTATTTTATTGTCGCACCTCGTATGTATATATAGGTACATTAAAAATGCAATATCGACGAAAAATCCGTACTCGGGTTGATGTGCTGCCGGCAATACATATGTGTGTTACAAACAGAAAGGGACGGGTGCGATTCGGAGCGAGCCGGACGGAAAACCCGTAAAACGGACCAAAAGTAAACGACTCGGTAGAAGACGGACTCGGCCGGGGCGTATTTTCGAAATCACAATTTGGAATTCCATACGTTCCCAGTACGGTTTTCGTCGGTTAAACCGCGTAAGCAGTAAGGTCGTGTTAAAGTAAAAACGCGTTACACGAAGACATGTCGGCAGGGGTCGCATTAACGTGAAATTCGGACGAGTCGCGGGCCCGGGGCCCGCTAAAAGAAATACTCACCGGCCCGCGGCCTATCCCGAAAATCGCCTGCGCCGCGTCCTCCTAAACGCGTTGGATATAAAATCGTACCGAAATAGTGTCGGCGGCCTCGCGAATACGTGCGTACAGTGTGTTAACGCCGGATCCCCGACGAATAACGATTATCGTAACGCGTAGGTACGCGGTCGCGATTTTAATAATATTTATCACGGGGGTAAAAATAGCCTGAAAAAAAGAAAAAAGTTGTTCACCGGCGGCATATTACGGCCGGGAAATAATCAACGGCGTAAGCCCTTCGCTTCGCTCCCGTCCGGCCGTCGAAATGTTGTAATCGGCGGCTATAAATTAAAAGCCGAACGCGCGTAGGCCGGACAGAAGAACTTGGGGTGGGGGGACGTGTCCCCCAATGCTTTGACAAACGCAATAATAATAATAATAATCGCTAACTAGTATTTTTTTTTTTTTTTTTTTGTTTCTTTTCTATTTTTTTTTTTCCCCCGCCCCCCCCCTGTAATTATTTATTATGTATTCGTCACGTAAATACCCGCGTACAATGTGAACTTGAGAGTAGACGACGCGTATTGCAGTGTCGTTGGCCTTTGCGGCGGCGGTGGCGAAACGAGCGCGTCTTATATTATTGCGGCGCGCGCGCGCGCGCTCGATCGAACCGGCCGAGGAAAAGCGCGCGCTCGGATATAAATACAGAGGGCATCGGATCTATAAAAAGAAAACAAAATTCCAGGCGTACCGAAATCGCGGGGTCTCTAAAAACTTTGGACCCCGTCCAGGGGATAGAGCCCGGCAGTGTAATACACGTAAAAACGGTTGCCAATCGCATTATACGAGGAGGCGGCGTCCCGATCGTATCGCCGCTACGGCCGTATATATATATATATATATATTAAGTATAATAGTAATAATAATAATAATAATAATAATATACAAAAGACCAAGAAAAAAGACCGAGAAACGCATGGCGGTGGATTTAAAAAATGAAAAAAAAAAAAAACGATTATGAGCCTAAAAGTTCAGTTATAATCGTGTATGTAAAAAATGCCGTAATTTGTACGATTTTCATCCAAATTTACCCTATAAACGGTTTTTATTTTCTTCTGTGTATATATATATATATCATCGAGCATTTCCGGTCGGTCAACCGAATTTTATCCAAAAATAAAACCAAACGAAAACTAAAAAAAAATGGTCAGAATGTTTCGAAAATACGTTGTTCTCCCTTAGAAACGGCTAATGTTAATATTCTGTGAAAATGTCAGTAATTTTCAATTACTGAGTTACAACTACGAATAATGATTTGCTCGATGCATCGACTAGTCCCGAAATGAAAAAAAAACACACACACACACACACACATCGTAGTAAAACCAATACGTTCTTCGTTTCGCTCAGAATCTGAAAATGATAAATACGCGTATGTCTTCGTAACTAATAATAAATATTATGTACGATCGGTGAAATTACACGAGTGTTATAAATACGTTACGGTTAAAAAAAAAATATGAAAATTGATTTTGAACGAGACACGATAATAGTACGGCAGGCTGGGCTTGTATCAGGGATCAGAATTAAGTACCTACACACACACACACAGACAAAATCGTATTAAGTCAAGATTAAAAGTTAACTTTTTTTTAAACTCGAGATAATTTATTTTTAAAACAAATAGTCAATTAACACGGTTAGAATATAAATTTTACATTTTTGTTGGCAATTGAAATATCTCGGTAGTTATATACGAATACATAGTAAAGTTGTTTTTATTTTTAAGATCAAAGCTTTGCAAGAGGCAACTATATGAGCTATACGACATGAAAAAGTTCACGTTTTACCGAAAAAGTCTAAACTAATCCCACGTCCGAAATTTCACAAAACCATAAAATATTGCTCACGATTTCAACTAAAATCGTAGATTATATCAAATATTTACCGTAGACCGATAATATTTAACTGGCGATTTAAAATTAACTCGAATAGGTTAAATAGGGTAATAGAGCGCGGGAAAAAATTAACTTGTTAAATTGAAAAATGTACCGTGGAAAAAAAGTAACCCGTTTCAAGGCGCACGGCCTTGAAATAAAATATATATATATTGTTGGTATGTTAATTTTCGTAGATAGTATTTAAACAATATTCGTGTCGAGTTTATTTCGCGAGGTTTGCATGCGGGGGGGGGGAAAACATAAATTATACACACGTAAATATCAATGGGAAATATTGTAATGCGGCGGACTGGCCCGGGATGGACCCGAGGTCCGGATAATTTTAACAAAGACAAATCAAACCAACGACGATAATTATTACGTAGACGAATTATGTACCTTAAAATATTTATACTGTTAACTATTTATTATGCCTACGTACCTTGACGATTACCAAAAAAAAAAAAAAAAAACACGAAATGGGGGCCCCTCTGAATTTGTCCGCGGCCCGGGCCTTGTCGACGCAGTCGGCCGCTGTACAGCGGCTCGGCCACAGGCGGCGCCCGCCCGGACCATCAAATCCCATTATTACGCCCGCGAGCCGTGGCCAGTTATCGGTTTTTTATACCGTCAATAATGGTAATAATTAGGCGGGGTCAGTATTGGAAATTTTTAGAATGGCACGGCAAAACCGCGCTATTATAATAGTTTTAATATATACACACTGCGCTATTATACACAATATTAATAATTACTAACGAGGAGAAGAAAAAAAAAACACCCGATAAGATAATATTTTCGGGCACGTGATGGCCAATACGCGTACAACAGTCAATGGGAAACCGTTTGAGTGTTCGCGAATTAATTGCGAATTAATAAAAGGTTAACCTCCTACGTGCGCGTGTAATTCCGGGCATATTTTTTTGTTTTTGGAATATTTCGTATTTACACGCTTTTTCGTTTAGACCGTTTAAATTCGTGTTCACCGAATAAAATATGCACCCCCCCCCCCGTACCCTCAAATACGGTTATTTCCTACCGTTTGTTTGTCGATTACATTTTTTTTTATTTATAAACGATTATTTACCGGGTTTACACTCTATCGCTGAGAAATCTACGGGTAAAGTAAGAAACGAACTTAAAAAAAAAAAAAAAATATATCACATATTATCGACTAGTGTGTGCATTTTATTTATTGACGTTATTGACAACTAAAACTGATGAATCCAAAACGCAATAAGTCTATGGAACGTTATTTTTTATATGTAATAGAACAAATGACATAATCTCAGCCGTTTAGTCGTCGCTACGCGTCGTATAATTCCGTATTACACACAAAAATCGACCCTGGTATAATTGTATAACGATGAACATAATATTTATATTAAATTATCGTGATTTGTAACAGTTGTCTGTTTTTTAACATCTGTGGGAATACGATACGCCGGGAAATCATCAACGAAACGCGGCGCCGGGCCGGATAAGAGCCCGTAGTGTGACGTAACTATAAAAAAAAAAAAAAAAAAATACGCGTATATAATATTATTTTCAATAGAATTACATCGATAAATATCCGGCGGATTCACTGATTTTGCGGACGTTTTTTTTTTTTTTGTTGTAATTTTTAATATAACAACTAAAACGGAATGTGTGTGTGTGGGGAGTGACGGGGTGGTGGTTAGGTTAGGTTCAACGATCTTAAAAAATAATCGTATTGTTTTCGTACACAGTCCAAGGGGAAAACGATCGAAAGTATTAGCGGCTCGTGCCGTGTCCTGCGCGTATGACGTTTTTTTTTTTTTTTTTTGTTTTACGTCGCGGCGGCGTCTGAAAACGTATTTACGGTACAATTACCCAACCGGGTTCGCGGTTCCATTTAAAAACGAATATATTGACGTTGGCCCGACGGGAACGTTTGTTTTCGCCGTCTGCCCGAATACGAGAGATTTATCCCTTGTTTTCGGCGGGGTTACGAACTCGCGTTGTGCCGGTGTCGAGAGCAAAGCGGCCCGCGAAAGTACAAAACCGAACGCGGACCGCCGGCGCGTTAATACGTACCGAAAATCGATTTGTTCACCACGAGCACGTATCCATTCTATAAGAATAACCGTGTATAGACGTTATTATTATTGTCGTACGATACGTATTACTCGCGGGGCGGATGGTGTAACCGAGTATATTATACTATTATTGTTATTATTATATATATATATTTAATGTGGCAGTGTATCCGTCGATTTTACGAGGAGGTCCGGGGGAACAAGACGATATAAAAACGATTTTTTTTTTTTTTTTTTTTTTTTCGGTACAAAACGAAATAATAATAATAAATAAAATAATAAACTCGTTTGTCACGCCTCTGCCGGGGCCATTACTATATTATACGCATGTCGTACGCGCGGAATCCATATAGAACACGGAACGCACGCACGCACGCACGCCAGTTTTCCGGTTCTTTTAAACATGTTTTATGCGCCGAGTGCCGACACAACAATGCCACTTATTATTATCGTATAGTTTTGTTGTTTTTGCCAAGAGAACCACGCGAATTGCCGCCGGAGGCGGCGGCGACGACGCGTGGGCGAGCCCGGCAAGATTCAAATGGATTTTTTTTTTTGGTTTATTATTTTTATGTATTTCTTATAACGTTATTTTTTTTTTTTTTTATTATTTATTTCTTATATTACCAGTCCGAGACGTGGCCGACGAGTTATGCCGGCCGGCCCCGGTTTTAGCCGAGTTTCCAATAGAGAAATAGGTATACCTATAAATATGTTGATTTCAGCACCGACGTGGTCCGGGGCCGCCGGAACAACGGGTACGATCGCCTATACGGGAAAATTTCCCTAGGGGCTAAGACCCCCCCCCCCCCGGCACTACTAATGCGTATAGGTTTCAATAATCATTTAAAATTTTTACGGTGAACAGTGTAAAGTAATACATCGAAACCGTCGAACAGAGGTGAATCGTTGAAACCGTGAACATTATGGAAAAACGATTTGGACGAAAAATACGATCAAAATAATAAACTTTTTGCGTGTGACCGACAAATAAAATTGGCGCAATAACAAAAAAAGGCCGTATTAGAGCGGTTTTAATATATTTACTTAGGTTGTCCGCTAAACAAAAAAAAAAAAAAATATCCTCAAAAATTATTTTGTTTAGCCCTCCGCGATTCGAAAATGGAATGGTCGCTAAACCAAGACTGACGTGGACGGCTCGAGCCTGGCATAAACACGGGTTCTTTAGTTAGGCATCAGGAGAGCGTGACCCTATAGATATATTTATAGGGAAAATGCGTTTGTGGAGACCGAGGATAAGGTGACGTTAAGAAGGACGCGGTACGGCAATGGAACCGGTGAAACCCGACGGGGAAAAGCCGGCAGGGGACGCGGGTGGGATAGGTTTTGTATTTGACGATGTGGTCAGAGGACCGCGACGATGCAGAAAAGGAAAAAAATGTATATATATATATATTATTCGTCTGCGATTATTTTTAGTGGTGATTTTCGGCACAGGCCGCCGATATCATATATCTCGGATATCGGGTTTGTTTATTTGTTGCCCATAGGAAAAAAGTCAATAATTTCTCTGAAATACCAAAAAAAAAGCGTTTAAAATAACTGTTATGTCGGTTTTCAAGCTACCGGTTTCAAATCTATTTCAAATACCGAATATCCGGACGTCGATAGCAAATATCGGAACATCATCTTCCCACTTAATTATTTTCCTACCGGAGCGGTTTTAATCATAGTACTGAACAAGACGGACTGTGTCGTTACGGGGAGAGATGTGGTTGACATATCGCCCCTCCCCCGAGCCTTTTTTTTACGATTAGTTTTTTCTTTTTTTCGAAAACTCTCGGACCGTCGCGATAATATTGAAATCGATATAGAAGAAGTGTTAAGGGTCCGAAAGCCACCGCAGAATCGGCTGTTTCGTAACATATAATAAACGTTATTGGTAAGCGCCGAAATGTTATACAGTATGGAAATGGACCAAACGGGCAGAGTACAAATTTTTTCCGCGATATCGCCTCGGCCCGAATGAAACCGTAAACACGTCACTGATGTTGCGCACATCGGATTCCGGACCAACGCGGTTTGCCTACAAGAGACTACTGAATACGTTTCCGCGATTGCCAAATACGTTTTGTACACATGATTTTGTCATGTCGGCGATTTTACCCGCCGGTTTTAGTGACATAATAATTATTATGCCGTCGACACTGTTACTCGGGCGTGCCGCCGGGTTGCTTTTCGGCCGGAGCGCGACGACGTGTGTGGCGGCTCCGGCGGCATTGGCCCGGTAACGATTTTCTTACGACAGACCCGTGGAAACAGAGGGGAAAAAAAGAAGACGACCGGAATGAGCACCGCACGTTCAAGAGAGAAAGAAAAAATAAAAATAAAAATATGTTTAAACTCGGCCGGCCCGGCGAGGGTTCTTCGGCGTACACTGTTTTCCGTCTTGCGCTTTTCGGACGCGTATCGTCCGCATTATAATATTTATATACGGTATTTGTATACACGGCGCGCACACCGGGGGGACGGGACCCCGGAGTTTTTACTAAAATTTAATTTTTTTTTATATATATATACGATTATTATTACACCCCCATCGACGACTGGCGGCGGCGCGTGTGTGTGTTTCGTGTCATCGTTCCGTCTCGCCCTCTCGCCGGTCTAACTCTTGGCTCTCCGGCGCGCGCCGTCGTGTACGTTTAAACGCCGCCCGCGCCCGGTCAGCCGGAAGTCGATTATTATTGTTATTATACGTATAATGCAAATCGGTCCGCGGAGAAATACGAGACCCGGCCGCGCACGAGAACTATTGGCCACATGTCGGAATGACCCGTTAACGAACCGTGTCGTCCGCGTATGGGAACGGACGAGGGCCGGTGACGGCGACGCCGTACGGGTGACGGGGACGACGCCGACCGACCGTGCGATCGGCGGTCTACGGTTGTCGGGTGAGACCGGCCGCCGCGCGCCAGTCGCCGTCCGGGACCCGCGGGGCCGGGATTTTATTTTATTATTATTATTATTATTATTTTATTTTTTGCGCCGGTTAGGGGGCGGGGGTAAGGCTAATAAAACTAATTTCATTCGAAATCTTTTCGTACGCGATTACCACCGGTTTAATTTGATTGTTGATACGAAACCTTCAAAATTTGTAAAACCTTCAAAAAAAAAAAAAAAAAAAAGCTCTTATGGTAACGATAAAAAGATCTTTAACAATTCATTATCAAAGGTGTATTATATAAATACTTGTAATGTATTTATATACAAAAAAATAAAAATCAAAAATAAACATGTGTGGAGTCTCACTCTCAGCGGAGTGGCCCCGGTCTTAGTCTAAGATCTTATACTGAATCGTATGGTCTTCGGCGTTTGAGACGCCTAATGTGTTTAGGTTATTTTTCCTTGATACGAAACCTATTAATTATAAAACCTTCAAAAAAAGAAAAAAAAAAAGAAATACACAATGATTACGGTGTTATATGCGGGTGACATTACCGGTACATTTGAACGTTTAACGATTAAAATATATTTTCCAATTCAATGGGAGCAATACAAGGTAATCAAATAAATTTCGTTATTTACATATATATATATATATATTTTTTTTTAAACCGCCCGAAAGCTTTTATTGTAACGATCAAAAAATCTTTAACAATTCATTATCAAAGGTGTATTATATAAATACTTGTAATGTATTTATATAGAAAAAATAAATAAAAAATAAACATGTGTGGAGAGTCTCACTCTCAGCGGAGTGGCCCCGGTCTCAGTCTAAGATCTTATACTAAGTACTATATGGTCTTTGGCGTTTGAGACGCCTAATGTCTAGAGAGTTGTCTAGTAGTGGAATCGCTGCTGGATTGGTGTACGTTGATCCAGCATTTTCTCGTGTTTCCAGCCGGCGTCGGTAATCTCGTCGTGGACGAAGGCGTTCGTCAAATCTCGGTGGATAATGTCGTTTCTGTAAGCCGCGACGACGGTACGAAGAGCGATGTTCTGGCAACGTTGTATAATCTCAATATTGGACTTGCTGGCACAACCCCACAGTGGAATTCCATAAGTCCGTATTGGTTTAATTAGTACGCACGCGAACGGTATATTATTTTCGACCGCGGTGATAGCGGCGGGGATATTTTAAAAAACGATATTCTAGTTACCGGATCGGTCCCGGTGAACAGCAGTCGGCGGTAACCGGGAAAATATTATCAGTGATAATAACCGTGAAATATCCATTAACGTTGATAACCGTCAACACCGCGCGTTTCAGACATTGTACTTGTAATTGATAAATAATATTTGAACGCGTAGACTTTTGAACAATAATTGTCGAAATTATTCGTTATCGATGCCATAGGATGATGTTCTGTGTGACTGTCGTGTTAAACGAAACTCAAACACCCGCCCACCACCTCGCCAAATGTCTAGTGAGTTGTCTTGTAGTGGAATCGCTGCTGGATTGCTGTACGTTGATCCAGCATTTTCTCGTGTTTCCGGCCAAACTCGGTAATCTCGTCCTGGACAAAGGCGTTCGTCATATCTCGGTGGATAATATCGTTTCTGTAAGCTGCGAAAACGGTACGGAGTCCGATGTTCCGTCGACGTTCTATAATCTCAATATTGGACTTGCTGGCACAACCCCACAGTTGATGTCCATAAGTCCGTATTGGTTTAATTTGACATTACGTACAAGAGGCGTTTACTTGTGAAGTCCAGTTCGGAATGTCTTCCGACCAGCCAATATAGTCGTAGCATTTTCATATTTACATAATTGGAGAAAATTTGGAAAACCCGTTTGCAGGGGGCCTCGACGATGCCAACGGCGATTCCACTATTCGATTGTTTCAAGTATTGCTTCAATATATTCAACATAAAAATTAGCCGCTAGGGAATTTTTCTCGAAGGGGCAACAGTCCGCATTGCCGTCCGCGTTCAGACCCGCGAGTCAGTTTATCGGGAAAATCAAATTTTAGTGTCGATTATAATTTAAAATGGAAAATTATAACAATTCAGCTCTCGGCATATATTTCACTGGACCTTTACGCCGCCTTTCCCTTTAAATTAATCCTAATAATTTCGCGATTACGAAAGCAAACGGAACGCGATGAACGCGCAGTGTGGAACCACCTTAAGAATTGAAATAATCGAATAAACATTTCGTTTTGACTAGTGACGTGTAATAAAATCCGTACAAAAAACTAATCGGAAATTTGAATCTAATGTTTGTATAACTATGGTTTATCGTAAACACAAAAAATCCGAGAAAAACAATAAAACGATTATCGCTGTTTTCGATCGCTCGATGTTTATTTTCAGTCTTTTTCTTTTTTTTAATTTAGAAAATAAACTATCTATACAAAAAAAAAAAAAAAAAAAAAAAAATGTACAATAATAATAAGTGAGAGAGGTATTTACAATAGGCTTGAACGAAGAAACCGCCCATTAGTGACACTAACAGGGAATGTAACAGGATTAAAGGAGATCACGAAGCCATTCTCTTTAGTTCTCTTTAGTGTACGACGGGGATTGCCAGGAATTGTTGGAATGTGTACATTTTTTATGAGCGGATTTTGGTGAGAGACAAGTTTCGAGTAGCATCTATTGTATTTAAAAATGCTGGTTTTTTCGTTAATTGTTTTGATATGGAGAGTAAAATTAAATACGAAGCATAGAGCATTATAGAGATTTTGCGAAGTGAGATATTTCGAAAAGCTCGAATTTTTGTTGGTTTTTCAGCTGGCCCCCAAAGTTGAAGTCCATAAGTCCATTTAGGTTATAGAAGTGATTTGTAAATTGATTTTGTTTTGTTTTTCAATGTCCCAGGTCAGTCTTTTATCGAGGTGGAGTATCCCAAATATTTAACCGTGTCTAACGACGGAATATCCTTACGATATTATTCCAATAGTCTGACATTGATCTGACCTTTTTTTTTTTTTTTTGTTTAAGCCGGCAATACCCCCGCCTCCCGGAAACGCCGTGAAGCACTACTTCGGGAGACATTGATCTGACCTATCCAATGGGTAGATGTTATTGTTCTAAAAATAAAATGGGAAAAAATCCACCACATCAGGAATAACGCAATTAATTATATATATTTTTTATATTTATTCTATAGTAATTATTATTGTATTTTTAACTGCGTGGGCGTCTTAGCTACCCAATATTTATTTACTCGTATTGTGTTAGGGTGTTTTTTTTTTTTTTTTTTTTTGTCATTACTTTTCTCACTTTATTTTTATTATTATCGGTATTGTATTATCAGGGATAAAAAACCGTTTGTATCCAGGTTTTTGAGACCACTAACCAGTATGCAAAAAAAAAAAAAAAACAACAAAATAATAATTTCATATATTGTGCGTTTGTTATATCATTTTGTTTCTTCCCTGAAGATTATCCTACGGGCGTTCTTGCTTATTGGCACTGATAAATTATAAACGTTTTAGGTATGGGAACAAAAAATTAACATAATTCGAACACAGACATTTAGTAAGTATAAATCCTATAAAATAATATAGTAAAATGTAACTAAAGTTTATATTATATATTAATATACGCCTAGTAATAATAAATTTGAAAATCTCAAATTTTGTATAAAAAAATAACTTTAAAATCGACACAGATTGGTAGGTCCTGAATAATATCTATTGTAATGAATATAATAGTTAAATAATATTTTATTTATTTTTTTTTTAATGTTCAGTATAATCTTTGTAGGCCATTTATATATTAGTCATTGATAGTATTTTATTTTGTTGTGCTATTCAAGTATTATTATTTCTTAATAATCCGTTTTATATCGTGGATTAACCATTACTATGGTTTATTATACAAATTATAAAGATGGATGTTCTTAATTCTTGTAGTTATTTGATAAAAAAGAAAACGATACGATTAGTGTACAACAATAGAGTACGATAACAATTAGGTAGGTATTGTTTGAACCGGAATTGTGACAATATCAAAATCGAATTGGTAGGATACTAGTCATTGGAATTTATAATATTGATAATTTTTTATTGATTTTTAATCAAGCATATTGTTGTGGTCGTTATAACTTATTTTAGCTGGTTTTCGATTCGAGATAATTCAAACATAGTTCCCACGACACACAGTACAAAAGAATTTTTGGTGAGTAATTAATTTAGTTAATTTAGTCATTGTTAACATTAGTCGTTATAAAATAACGTGTACAACTATTGAAGCCTTTAATAGTAGCATTAAATTAGATTTTAAACAAAACTGAATTAAACTGTCATTTTTAAACATTTTAACATTCACCTCTGACATGTCACGAAATTATTTCTAACATTCATTGTGGTGTAACTTGCAATGTCTTTAAAATTATTTTAAATACTATAAATAAAACAAAATTGTGATTACGGTTTTTTAACAAATGTGCTTTCAAACAAATTGGGTAGGTATGAGTAAAACTATTTTAAATAAATAATTCATGTTTGTCTCTTTATTTTAATATAACAGGTGATTTCCAATTTGCATTTTTACAATATTTCAGGAGAAATCCACAAGAAAAAATAGAGAGTAAATTAATCGTAAATATTAAAATAGTATAGAAAAAAAAAAAAATCCCTTATATTATAATGTAAGGCAAAGCTAAGTAAATACCAGTTTAAGTAATATAAAACATTCTGAAATTCATTAAAATTCTAAAAATAAACCTACAGTTATAAATTTGATTTTAAATAAAAGGTTATTTTCTTTTCTATCTAGTGATGCAATCTAGTTCAATTCAAAAATTTTAATTTTTCATAATGTGTATAACTATTATAAAAAAAAAAAAATCTACCGGTGTAGAAACGATTTTTGAGAATTCCGATGTTTGATTTGTTTTATTATTCATGAAATGGTTTAGGTTAGTAGCCGTGACAACCCTTAAAATGTATGATTTTTTAAAACTATTGTTAATGCATATATAGGTAGTACTAGTGGCTTTATATAAATTACAATTATAGTAATAAATAATATTATAGATTTTTTAATTTCGGAAAATCTCATTTCACCTCGTCAACATTGAACAATTTGAATAACGGTCGAGTTTCCAAAATTAAATATTATTACATTTTTACCTAATAGTTTCGAAATAATTATAATAATCGACAGTTGCAATTATTGTATTATTATAATTACTCATCGTGCCTATTTATAATACAATCGTTAATATTCTTATATTATTTTTTTTTCTTTCTAACCGACCTGTGTCCACTATATTTATATCCGCAAACTGAATAATTTACTCAATACGGTTATTTTTACGTAACCGCGACCTGGGTACGGTTCTCTGTCTAAATCTAAACTTTCGAATTATCATAATATTATATTATTTTAAACATTTTCGTGCGTTTATTTTAAAATTAAATTTAAAACGGTTTCCGATCAATATTTGATATAGAAACGCGTGCATGAAATATTCTATTTTTAATCATTAAATTACCTAGTCATTTAAACTGTAATTGTTTATTATGTCTATGCGGCTGTTATTTTAATACTATTGCATAATAATATATATATATATATATATATATTATATATATATATATATATAGATACGCAGTATTATCCTATACGCACTTGCTAGAATAGATTTTAAATATACATTTAGAAATATTATAATAATACGTACGTAGTAGTTTAGCACAAACAAGTGTGTTGAAAAAAAATTATTATTATTTATCTATGATGTCTATAGCCTGTTCTATAGAATACCTAAATTATGTTTGTCGGGAAAAGGCAAAAATGCCTAAAATGTATGTGGGTAACGAATTACTATAATTAATAAAACGATATTTAAATAAATTACAGAGATTAATTGGGGAGGTGTATCGATAGTTTTATGGAGGTATTTTTTTCTACTAACCTACATTTTTATAATCAGTTTATTTGGTTATCATAAAAACACTATATAGTGTGGACGTTTGGATCATGGATTTTTTAAATAATAATCTTTTGAGAAGCTCTTGACAACATTGTTTTTTTTTTTTTTTTTTTTTTTTCTATTGTTAAATACATTATTTTTCACATTTTAATCTGTTAGTTTTCGTAAATTAATATTGGTTTTTTTTCCCCGTCCGAGGACGACTTTTCTACCAGATATCTTGCTCCGATTTTCAATTGTCATCTTTGCTGAAAGCGTTTTGGATCTAGTTGGTGCTTTGAAGGGATGATTTTATTTATTTTTAGTAGTTTTTAGGTAGTTTTCTTTATAGTTGGGGGAAAAACCAGGAAAATACGTAGAATAACCTGGAAAATGGTGGTTTCATTATTTTCGATTTTTTCTTTTCATTGTAACTCGGTTAGAAATAATAGTATTGATCTTTTTAAGCAATTTTTGGGTTGATTGAATAAAACTGTTTTAGTTCAACAGAATTTTGACACAAGGTTCATTATAAATTGTACTAATAGCGAAAAGGAAAAAAATTTGAAGGTTATGTAATAATTCTGTTTTATAAGCGTTTTTTTTTTTTATGGAAATTTAAAAAATGACGGTGTACCCGTTGATTTCGACTCCTTAACTATATGTACTGGAGGAGTCGAAATCTCAAGTTAGCCTATTTTATTTCGAGTCTCGTTTTTTTCTACGTCCGCCTCAGAAATATACGAGCTAAAGGAGTCGAGATTGTCGGAGAGTCGAACAATTTTCCCGTTTTTTTTCCACTCTCCCTCAACGATGATTAATGGAAATTCCATAAATCTTGGTTTAATTTAGATTTTTTTCTTTTTTAGAATTTTTCCTTACGCTAGATGATTTTGTCCTATAGATTTGTTTACTATTTTATTCATATATTTGTTAATTAAATAGTTGATTATCTCATATATGTTTTTTTTTAACGAAAATAAAATATACTATAGTAATTTATTTTTTAATTACTTTTTTTTTCTGTTGCAGTTTTGTTAATAAATAATAACACTAGAAAATTAATCTTTTTAAAGAATAATTTTAATCTGTTTAATTAAATATGACATGTTCGTACGATTTTTACAAAATATTCCTATATAATTATATTATTATGGCCTTTCTTTGATATTATTATTTTCAAGCACGTGGGCGACAATATATTATTTTTATAAATCGACGATGATCGAGCAAAAGAGTACCGACCGAATAGTCAACACATTTTGGGCAAGTACCTTATAAAAACATATTTGTTAATATACTTAAATTTAATTCATTAAATAATATCATATACATTTTTTTTTAAGATTATTGTTTTCTCTTAACCTTTTCGGTCCAGAATTTATTTGTTTTGCATTATTTATGTGCTATTGCAGTATGAAATTTATGTGTACTACTAATTTGGTAAACTTTGGACTTAACATGTGTGAAAAAAAAGTTATGGCTTTGTACGAGGCCACTGGTTGGTAAGGGAGTCAAATAGTTTGATTTTTAGTAGTTGTTAATACGTACAATTTTGTTTTATACAATTGTTTATACTAACAACAGTTTAAATCGAATCTGAAAATGGAAACCAGTTAGCAGCAGTCAATGTTTACGAACATAGATTTATTTAAATTAATTTTGATTAATTTCCACAGTAGTAACATCATTACTATTTGTGTTCACTAAATATTTACAGTTCGCCATTGTATTAAATATTTTGGGAATTCTGCCAGATTTATGAAATGTCTGCCAATCCGGTTTAATTCATAAATTTAATTTATTTAATCTCCTTGGATATTAATAGCCATTGATATAAGATAAAACTGATATAACTTCTCAAAGTTCTAAAAAAAAATAGTAACATTTTTTTTTTTTTATTTGAAAAACTTCAAATGTTATATTTCATGAAATTTTCAAACCCCAATCATAAGGGGTTAAATTTCTGGTCAATATGATTATATAAATCAATTTTCTGAATGAAAGCGAGTTGTAAAAAAACTATATTATTAAATTATTATTTTTTCAGCATTTTGAAAACACGGCCAAAAATTATGATTATATGTTAATAAGAAATGAGTATGGCACAGTTTACGTAATAAAAAATCCGATTTAAACAAAATATACAAATTCAATAACTCCTATTGAGTAGTTATAATTGTCGACTTTTTGGACCTTTTGACCGCGCACCCAGTGGCGGACTGGCCCTGGTGGAGAGTGGGAGAAATCCACCGAGGCCGCAGCCGCGAGAAAGCCTCTTCGTTCTTGTCGATTTTTAATGAAAAAAACATTATATTATATAATTTTATGTTTGTTTATGCAAATCGCTAATTTTAAATTATAGACAATAACGGATACGGTGTGAATGATTCACTTTTACGTAATATAAACGCACAATCCTGGCACTCAAATATGTCTACATTATATAAATATATTAATATACCAAATACAGTAAACCAAAAACCAACGCTTGTAAAGTTATTATACATTTGGAAGTAAAACAGTTGAAGTCAAGGCTGTACATACATAAATTTGGATTATTCTCGAAATGGAAATCGTATTAGCTTACCAAATGGAATAATCATGGAAGAATATTATCAATGATTATAAATTAAAATTATTATGTCGATTTTAAATTAATAGTTACCCATATCCCAGGTTCACAGAACTATAACATTTTATAAATATTTTCCAGAAATTAACACGCACATCTGCTCATACACGATAAATATAAAGTGTACCTTTTTGAATTTCGATAACAGATTGTGTGTTTCGTAGAAGACGATTGCGCAATTATTTCCAATTTCCTATACGATATTAATGCTAGTTTCCTTTTTTTTCCCCAGATAAATATTATATTATTATAATGTATAAATAGTAATAGAAGTCGGAAGATTATCATGGAAAAAACGAATAATATAATACGATTGTAATTTATATTTTTATATTTTATACCTAACCCGCGTCGCGTCGCCGACGTGCCAAGTGATACGCAGTCCTAAAATAATATTACAGTTAATGCGGGTTGAAAATAATCGTAACAAAGAAAGGCAACGATCATATAATTATTTGGGAGTATTAAACATTTCAAAAACCGTATAAACACGTCATATTTAATTAAACCGATTAAAATTATTCTTTTAAAATATTAATTTTAAAGTGATATTGTTTATTAATAAAACTGCAACAGAAGGAAAAAAAAGTAATTCAAAAATAAATTACTACAGTATATACTGATTTTCGTTAAAAAAAAAAAAAACATGAGGTAATCAACTATTTAATTAACAAATATATAGTTAAAATAGTAAAAAGTATACAGAAAAAAATCGGTTAACGTAAGGGAAAATTCTAAAACGAAAAAAAATCTAAATATACCAAGAAATATGGAGTTTTCATTAATGATCATTGAGGGAAAGTCGAAAAAAAACAGCAAAATTGTTCAACTTAACGATCTTGACTCCTCCAGCATGTATTTCTGAGGGGAGAATCGAAATAAAATAGGCTAACTGGAAATTTCGACTCCCTGACGAAATCGACTCACGCAGTACAAGTCGTTAGGCAGTTGAAATCGACGGTTACAACGGCTCTAAAGGCTTTAAAGCTCTAATTTCCGGTCTTGTAAACACAATTTCACAATTTTAATTAGTATTTAATTTTTTTAAATTCATACGTTTTCGACCATAAAAGCCAAAGAATACGCATAGAGCTCAGAAATGGTATTTTGTTGGTCACTGGTAATCTCCGAAATTATTGAATTGATCGACTTGTTTTTTGTTGTGGTTGTAGACGATAGAATACTTCGCGGAACAGGTTTTAAACCTAATTCCGCTTTTGCTTTAAGTTAATAAACAAATCGAATAGTTTAATAATTTTTATAAATAATCGGCAAATACGTTAGAGCTGAAATTATATCGAAACGAAATAGGCAACCCTCCAAACACCGAACGGAAATATATGTATGACCTTGAACAAGATTGCGATTAAAGTCTTTGGAAAAGTACTCGATTGAAATTGAAATTTTAACTGGCTGTGCTAAAGGCGATATCGTTTATATTCCAAGGATTCCCGTGATAGCAACTTGACTATCCTTCCGAGTTCAAATGTCTTCGATTTCCAGTAAAACTTTGCTTTGCCATAGCTATCAACAAAGCACGAGGTCAAACATTAAAACGAGCAGATTTAATCAACAATTCAGATCTCTCCTACTTCACTCGCAGGCGATTTCATGTCGCATGTTCTCGAGTAAATAATTTATATATTTATGCACTTAATAAAAAAAACAAACAATATAGTAGAACCAAGAAGTATTAGAATTCATAAAACTGCTATCAGCAGTACCCGTGTTAAATACTTTTTCACCTAGCTTCAAGTGAAAATTCTCGAATATTTTAATCGAATCTCTCAACAAACTCGAATTTCAAATGGTAAAATTACTATTAGTAACTGTGTTGAATATTTTTCCAACCTTAATTCAAAATTCTCAAATTTATCAATAAAATCTTTTCATAAGTTTAAGTTTAAGATCTATATTAATTTATGTCATAAAAAATTAAGTTACTCGGGCCGAAACCGGGTGAATCAGCTAGTATTTATATATATATATATATACGAGGTATGGCTATTAAATACGAAGTGTCGTAACCAAACGAGACTTTCAGTGTAAAAACTTGTCATTTCAAATAATTTAAAATTTTTTCCCCATCCGTGTTTAATACATCGCTGCATTCGTATTTTCCATCAGTTAAAACAGTGTTGGTAACTTGTTTTTTTTTTTTTTTTTGTAATGCCTTTAATACCCGTGTCGATTTTAATTGTACAGCTTCAACTGATTCAAATTGTGTCTGGAAAGAGCCAGAAACGTATGATGGGGCGGGGAGATGGTGATGTAGCACTGGAATTCGATTTTTGGCCGGAAACTGCTTTGCTAAGCAAAATGAGCGTTTCCCTTGTACAACGAACCGTTTTTCTACAATTCGGGCCGCTCTGTTCTTACCCGTTCTCTGAGCGTTCTCTACGAGTAGTAAAATAATCACGCCGATTAACAGTTTGACCCGGGGGGTGCCCACCCATTCGGTGACAATCGCACCGTTAATATCAAACGATACGATCGCACACGTTGTTCGTCTTCAACTTGATTACGACTTTCGATTAAATCGTTTGTGCCGCTCAAAAACACGCGATCGCGACACAGCCCAGCGTCTCCCACACGCGCCTGTCGACAAGCCGATTTTCCGTGTTCCACTAGACATTCGAAATTAATACGCCGCTCGATTTTTCGTCCGGCGTGATTTCGACGTAAAAAGTCGAGAAGTCGAACAACGGCCACACGCGATCTTATAGAACGGACACCGACCTAACAAACTGGCATTGTTCGATGCGGTGATTATTCGTAGATTAAAATAAAAAATAAAAAAATATGCCCTTGTTTGGACGCGGCTTATCGCTAATTCGGCAGTATCGTTATTTAATAGCCATTCCTCGTATATAGTGGTGGTGTGTTATTTTCTATTATAACGCTGCAGGGTGTGCAATGCAAACACCACTTAAAAATGTTGGATTCTCGCGAGACACTCTGTATACACACACACGCGCCACACATCATACATATTTATTATTTCCTACAAATACATTTGAAATTCTGTGTCGCTCGAAAATATGTTTTTTTGTTTTTTTTTTTTCCCCTGAATGAAGTGACAGGACTTGAAATTATAGATTATACGTAATTGTTGATCCGTGTAATTTATACACACGGAATGGCTTCGGAACAATAAAGGAATAACAAACGTCAATTGTGTATAGCTTATGCAAATAGACCGTTTATTCGAAACTAAATAACGAGCACCGAAAATAATTCATGTTTCATTGGTTTTTAAATAATAATAATATATAAGCCGGTATATAACAGTTGTTTTTTTTTTTTTCCTTTAAAAATTGCCCAAATAATATTGTGTGCCACGCAAATGTAATTTGTTCCGTTTGGAATGATTAATTATTAATTACCATTTCACCGCTTGACGATTCTATTTCTATAATGGAAATTGAAAAGTTCAATGCCGCGGTTATGTTAAAACGTCATAAATCAACGAATTTTGCTTATATAAAATATATAATAATCTTTCTCGTCGCAAAAACGTTTTGCTTTTATATTAATAAATAAATAAAAAATAATAATAATAACCAAAACTCGAATAGAACGTTATTTAAAAACTTTTTTTTGTCGATTTTCTATGGGTGGACGGACAGGCCGAGTATGGTAAAATATAATGTACGTCATCGGAATAGTAAGTATTTCGGGTAAAAGCTATTATTCATAAGAAAAAAAATAAAAAAATAAAAACCAACTTTTTATTAAATTCTCACGGCGAATCGAACGGAATCGCGGTAAACCAAAAAAAAAAAAAAAATCATGAAACGGAGAAAACGAACCGAAGTATTTAATTAGAGACGAAATTACCGCATGATTATTTTATATACGCCTAATAATATAAATAGAAAGGCACGGCGGAGTATTTCAAGTGGTTTGTGAAAATTTAACATTATCGATGACATAATCGTAATGTCAACAACGCGATAACGGTTATTTTTACCGGCTTATATTATAAAAATATAAAAATCGACAAAGTTAATCGAAAATAAAACGAATACCGTTTTAATTGATTTATTATTAATGTAATTTACCGTATCTCCGGAAATATTGTTGCGTGCAACGTAAAACGCGGATCCAAGAGACGGGGGGAAACTTGCGGGTCGAGAACTATTGTCGAGAGGTCACAATTTCGGGGCTAAATATCATCGTCGAGCAGTAGTAATTCGTAATTGTTATTTTAATAACATTTCTATGCGCGTTCAACAGACAAATACATCCGAATTCCGGGGGATTTATTTATAAACGGCCAATATTTTACCGGCAAAAATTAACCGTGCGTCAAACGATCTCCCGATTGCCAATTGGTGGGTTGCGCCACGGGCGTAGATTTTACGTAGACGGCCATAATTTTCTTCGCTGCCGAAGTTGGACTCCGAGTGGTGTCCTATGGTTTCTGTGGCGCACGGGTTCGTCTTGTCCGCCGCCGGGCCAAATGCAATTTCTGCGAGTTATAAAAAATCAAAAAAAAAAAAACAACAAATAATATTACGGAAATATAATTAAACCACAACGTACGGGTAACGTCTTTTCATCTGTCTAACGGGCAACGGTGCAGTAATTCCAATGGTTTTCGCCCGGGCAATCCGCGTTCGTATAGATAATCATAATCGTCGCGATGACATCGAACGACATCGCACTGTAACACTGTAGTCTCGGTGATCATAAATCGGCAAATCGTAATTGTAACGCCGACAAACATCGGGACATTCCCATGAAAAGTTGAATTTTTCAAAAGCCCAAAATAAAAATCACCTACTTACCTTAAAAACATAACCAATGGGCGCCGGGTGACTATTATTATCTAAAACGCATTTTCCACTAACAGATATACGTAACAAACCACCAACGACGTTTCGTCTTGATAGCCGACTTAAATTATTTTAATTTATATAACAGTCGTATATTATATAATCGTTATCAATAACACAACAATCAGAAATAATAATTCATAATATATTTAATACACATAAATTTAACAGGCCATTAGAAAAAAAATTAAAATATATAGGATACGGGAGTTTAATTTATATCTGTACGCAACGATAAACGATTCTGAGCGAATTTCGGTTCAAAATATTTTAATAAATTGAAATTGATAATTATATTCATTTGTAATTACAAAATAATTTACAATTAGGCTGTAGGTTAGGTTAACGCCGTTAATACAAATCTTAATTTTTTTTTTTTTTTTTTGTAGCCATTAATAATTACAACTTTTGATGAACCGCGCGTCAAGTTTTCGTGTATTTTTTTGCTTGGCCAAAACAAATTTATTCACATAAAACCAAATAAAAACTAAAAATAGCTCAAAACTGTACCACGTCTAGAAAAGGCTAATATAAGCACTCGGTCGTAAATTTAAGTCTCTACGATTATTTGTAGCCAAATACAAAAAAAAAAAAAAAAAAAAAAATCGAAAATAACAGAAACGTTTTTTTTTCTACTGGAAAAATGAAAAAAATACCACTCATAATACTAATCAACTTGACGTAATTTTGTACCAGAAACCGCCCCCGATGTTGATTATCGGAACGAGATTTCTGGTAAAAAAGTTGTTTACAGAGAGACATTCCTCGCAACTTTCAGAATTTAAAATAAGGAAAATATAATTACAAAGCGATACCGGATTTTTATTAAGCTGATTTCAACGTCTAGCCTGAAAATATTAATCTTTTTATTTTAAACGATTATGTTTCAACAATAGTGGCGGCTCTAGGATTTATTTATTTATTATTTTTTTTTTTTTTGGGGGGGGGAGCAAGTTTTTTTTATAAAAAGTTGAGTTAAAATTAATAATATTAATACCTAGGTCAAAAATTGTAATAGTCATAATTGTAAGATTTATAACAAATTGTCAACGCCTAGTGGAGAGCGAACAAATTTATTACATCTTCCGGTTTTACAATAATTTCATTGTGTATAATTAATAATGCAAACGATTTTCTCCCATCGTCGTTCTCAAATACGATTTAATTCTTTTCAAAGTGACCTTTTACATGTGCAGTAATTGATAATAATTTTTTTCTTCTCAATTTTGTTACATCTAAATAATTTCACGTCACTGATTTTTTAACCTAGACGTTAGGTCAATGGGGGGGTGGGGGCTAAACCCTCTCAGACCCCTCTTAAATCCACCACTGTTTTATAATATAGTATACCTAAAGTTAAAAAACCTCTCCTGTACAGATACTTTTTTTAGTTTTCATTTTAATTGTGTGTTTATAGTCATTAATACTTATCTTTTACAGTACGATTTTCTGATTTTATAATGTCATTTTTTTTATCACCAACATATCGACAATTATAACTTTTATTGTTGGGTAATAAATAATTATCATCGATATTAATTAATAAATAATATTAATATCGATAATTTATAACAAATATTAAAAATTAAATCACATACAGGTATGTATAAATAATAATTAAAAAATAATCTGTTGAACGATTAAACTCGTATAAAAACGACTAACCGACATTAATTTGTTAATTCTGGCGATCGTCCGCCGATCGGTGCCCCTCAGAGAAAAAAAACAAAAACCGAACTGCACTTATTATAGTTAATAAAACGCGTCCGCCGATCATCAAAATTAGTTTTAATCATCCGCAATGAAATCGTCCGGTATCAAAAATAATTACAGTTCGTTCTGACGTCGACAATTTTTTTTTAAATCCATATTTGATAACGAACGATTGATAGATTTTTATTACTACGGCGGCGGCGGTGTATAATAAAATAATGGTGTATTTTTTTTTATGTCGATATTGTTTTCTTGTTCTACTACTACTCGATTTAATATTTTAATTCGTCCAATTAAAAATTATATTACATAATAATATATATATATTATTTTGACACCGACTACTGACATTTGAAATCATTTTTCCCTATCACTTTTTAGGTTTTAATTAAACGGATTAAACTTATTGTTGTTTAATGCTTATCAATGTATAATACTTGTTCTGTCACACATGTGTTTACTGTTATTAAGAGACAGTTTCATTATAAAAAAATCATTGATAAAGATTTGGACGACGGTTATTGTCGTCGTATTATTATATACTACGCAATAATAAACACGATTTTTACATATATATATATTTTTTTTTCTAACATAAAATCCAATAATATTTTATTGGTAGTAAACGTAATAGGAGTGGTTTTCCGCGTGGGGGAGGTTCTAGGCCTAACAAAAAAAAAAAAAAAAAATGTTTACATACTTAAACATACGTTGCCACGACATCGTCCCCTTAAAAAATACATTAGGTTATTAATTAGTGCCGTTACAGGACACTCGTCAAAAAGACGCTCCTCGCAACACTTGACATATTATCGTTTCGGTTTTTTTTTTTTTTTTTTTATCGACGATAATCAGTCTGAAACAGTTTGTACGTTTTCGCCAAAAAATAGGATCACGAGAAACCCCTAACGTTTACCCGGGCGATAATTTCCCACCGGGGCCGCGGGACATTTTGAGACGGCTATGGCACCCTCCCTGAATCTACGCCTACGGTTATAAACTTATACAAATAATAATAAAAGCCGCCCGGGTCGGAATTCCGCCGTCACGAGGGTCGTGTTTTTATTCTCCGCCCGTCTCCCCGAGAAAGGAATACGATATTATTACGTAAACACAACATTAACACGAGGGGCAAACAAATGAATGAACCTAAAAAATAGCGGCGGCGACGACCACTCGGTTGTCGGCGGGCTTTCATAGTCGTCGTCGACGAAACGTCCGGACCCGGCCGGTTCATTCGTCACTCTCGTTCGGTCGGTCACGGGTAGGACGGGGCAGGGAAGGGTCAGCCTAGTCCACCACTCCGTCCGCCGGAAATCCTTATTTGATTTCCGGACGGGGCCGCGTAAATTGTCCGGCAAATAATTGGCCCGGACTTCTAGAAATCCAGTAAAACAATCTCCGGTAAGTAGTTTTTTTTTTTGACAAAGTCATATCGATATCGCGTTTATCGAAATTCCCCGGATGAAGTGAAACCATTTTCTCTCTCCGAGTTCTGTTCTGACGGTCGACGTGGTTTCGCATAACAAATAGAGGGGCGGTTTTTTTTTTTCCAATCAAGTTCCGAGGAGCGATTAGAAATCGCCAAAGCTATATTGGATTATTTGAGGTTATGTTTTATGATATTTGTTTCCCTCTTATCGGGTGTACGGGGGAAGGACCGCGATCTAAGGTACTACGGTTACCTAATTGCCCTATGTTAAAGGTCTTATCACATTGCAATCGAGTTCACTTTGTGAATCAGCTGTTAAACTGACTGACGCTTTTTATTTTGGACGTTTGTATCATATGTGTAATAATTAATTGTAAGGTTTTCATTGGTAACGCCGTCCGATAATAATGTTTAAAAACAATAGACTCTCAATTTTTGTCACGACAACCCAGCAGTTAGTTAAAATCGTAATCGTCCGTTGGGAATACTTTCGCGTCGCGATGCCGCGGTCTATTTTATTTTATTGTAGGTGCTGTTTCGTATTATCCGATTACAGGCGTGGAATTGTGATTAAAACAAAAAAAAAGGAAATAATAATAAATATCCATTAAAAAGGAAGACGTAGGTACACGGAATAGTATGCTTTTATAGGGTGTAGTGCTTTCGGGGTTATTAAACAATTATTGTTTTTAACGTTCAACGTTATTATAATAAATATAAAGCTAATGGTGACGTCATAGATAGCGTGCACTATACAGTTGAACAGATATGTTTTACAATACGATTTATTACGATTTTATACGATATATTGTATGTATTTTCGAAGCAAATAAATTATTGGTATTTTTAAAATTAAGAGTATGAAAAAAACCAATTTGAACTTTGGCATTAGGTTTAAATAGAAAAACCAGGAACAGTAACGAGTTCATTTTTTGCACTAGGGACGAGAAACGGTAACGAATTCCTTTTTTAAAATTAATTTTTCCAACACTGTTCGTTAGTAATGATTTATCGTTGCGTACAGGTATAAATACAATTCTCATTTATTATATCCTATTCTATAACCTCCCTAACTTCACACCAACAACAGTGGCCAATGGCCTTTTTTTATTATTTGTAATTACAAAACTTAAAACGAGATGAACACGAATTAAATTATACTTTCTTCTTCCTTCGTTGTAATATATAGGTACAAGATGAATTAACTACACAATATTATGGTTTTTTATGCGATTAACGATAAGTAATAACTATTATAATACAATAGTGATCAATAGAAAAACGTTTTCACTCAATTATACCGTATAGACGCGTAAACAACATTTTTTTTTACGACTCTGGCCGGAAAACGGTCTGCAGAGATAAACAAATTTAATATTATGAATACGATCGACAACGGTAAAAAAAAAATTTAAAAAAAATACAATATACAAATACGGATATTCGTTTCCCCCCCTTTTTTTTCACTAAACCGTTATAAAAGTAAATTTACATTGATATTTTTCTCGTAACGACACAAGTTTTATGTACGTAGTGCGAGTGCATGATTTCAGTGGCGATAATGTTGTCGAACGAGTGTGTTTTATAACGATTTGTACCTTTGGGGGCCCCTAATAACCATCTGGTCTTATTATTGCCAAACGAGATACTCATATATTTCGGAATATCGCATTGTTAAAACCGATCACTGTGTTTTTTTTTTTTTTTTTAAACAATTACTAATCGAATGATAGTAATTGTCGATAGGCCAAGTATAATATGCGTAAGTGGTACGAGGTACGATATTTTTTCGGGTAAAACCGTGGTATTATTATTGCGGTAACGTGCGATTTTATTTGAATATATAATATTTCGCGAGTACACCGGCAATTTATCGGCATAGAATTGGGTTCCCGGCGGCGTTTTGGCCTACGTAGAGGATAAAATCCAATGTTTGTTTGGTAAAAAAAAAAAAAAAAAAAAAACATATCTCTATTGTAATTTATTATCACAGTTTTCCGCGAACCCGGTAGAAAGAGATCACATTCGTCTTGGCCCGCCGCCGCGAGTGTCGGCGATTTCAACGTGCATATATACATACATACCTGATACGTTTTTTTTTTCTTCATATATAAATATTTTTTTTTCTCTTTTCATATTTATAATCTCAAATAGAACTTTATTACGGCCGACCGTATTTGAACGATTTAAACGTTCGTATTATACGGTACCTAAAAACTATATATATCTATATCTATAGAGTAATGCGATAGGTTTCGTTTTACCGCGCGGTCGTTATATAATAAATTATTATCATTTACCCATGTATGTGGTGCTATATTAATGTGGACAATTTTTTTTACTTGTTCTATAACGATTACATAACGGCGTACCCGTGACACATCTGCGCAGCGCATATGTCTATCTATCATATTGTACAGAGACTATCTATCCGCGTATAACTTTCTTCGAAAACGTTTATTTTTCACGGTTTTATTATAACGTCCATATTGCCATATTAAGTTTTCCGTTCGTATTTACGTATAACAGCACCGGCCCACCGGGTACCCCGCGTCCTCCTGACCGCCGATATATTATATTTTACCGTTATTACGGTATACTTACACGGTTTTTACGCCGAAATCATCATAAAAATGACATTAATCCGATTTTGTTTTGTTTTTTTTTACTCGCCGCGTTTACAATAAATAAAAAAATAAAAAAAATTCTCGTACGATAAAAATCTTTAGGTTTTTTTTATTTTTTTTATTTTGTATACCTATACGCCTGGTCCTTAAAATAATAATTCGGTTCGTGTCGAATCCAAACGATGTTATGTGCGCGCGTACAAATATATGCATAGGATTAAAATATTATCGACGGAATTATATAATACGCGGTTTTTTACGGTGCAATCGAGCGGATACCGACCGAAATGTGAGCACCAACCTCGTTCGACGGTTTTTACAGGTACAAAATGATACCGAGCACAGGTGGGAATAGCGCAGGGTTGAACAATGCCGGGTAACTTTTATACAATCGATGCTTAACCAACACTCGTTGTAATATGCAAACGTTTTTACGAGGCATTACGATATGTAAATGTATTCGTTTATTACGTTTTTATTGTGTGTACAATGTACATTGTCTTATTTATAATGTACACGAGAGTCGGTGAACATTTTTAAGACGTTCCCTATCGCGATGCGCATTTCAGTACTTTCTGGTTAGGTATATTTAAAAAAAAAAAAAAAAAAAAAAAAAAACAACCCATTTAAATCCAACGTCATCCGGTCCGGGAATGTATATAATGCTGTTACCTAAAAGTTCGTTCATATACTGTATTATAAAGCGAGTTTTTTTTTTTTTTTTTTTTTTAAAAACTTTGTTCGTACATGTGTTTATAAATTTATGAATCAAACTTTTGTTTCGTTGTAAAACAAAGTTTTTTTTTTTAAAAAGTCGCTATTTTATACTGCAGTGTTCTAACCCAATGCGCTACACTATGGGCACTATACACATTTACAATGATGACGTTGTATTTAATTGTGGTATTTTAACAAAAGAGCAATTTTTTTTAACTATGATCATAGACACTGTTGACCTAACAAGTGGGGACAATGTGCTCACATTGGGACAAGTGTGTGTGTGTGTGTGTGGGGGGGGTATTTGTGATTTCATCGATATTTCACCAGACGGCGCAGTTAAAATATTTCGCGGCCTTCGGTCGCACACCTTTGGGTTATAAACGCTTGGTTGATAAATTAATTTACATTTTCTTTTATATAAATATATATACGTATTTGTTACGATGCAATCAATTTCAATACCGAAAAAATAATGAAAATCATTTTCCTCGAAGAACACTGGGATAATCGAATGCTATCTAAAACCGAGTTTATATAATTTATATTATGTATTATAAACTATAGTGAGAAACGATTCCGTAAAATGATTGAGCACTTACTCATAAATTAGGAAAATACAGTGATAAGGATAACACACAATATCCCATTACCCGCAGGCGGCATATCGAATAATATGGATCGTATTTAATATTTATATATTTACAAGTATACAACGCACGTCTTACAGTACGGATTATATTATAAATCCACGAAGTGAGAATCATAAATCATTTCATAATATTTAAAATAATCAGAATTAGTTTGTTGTGTAATACTTTATGATACCTACCTTGATATTGTATATCAAAAGGCACTCGTGATGACTGATAAGTAACCGAAAAATACTCCGTATGGTATAGCAATAGCGTGTATTCGAGGCGGACAACCGCTTTCCTCGAGAACATTATTTTTATGAATTAATAATTTATTATAATAATGTTTTTTTTTTTTTTTTACGGGCTTTTTATTTCTCTGTCCAAACACCTTTTTGTCCAGAAATCTTCGGTCCAATCACCAATACACCGAAAGCTTACAGGTAGCGTAATTGGTCAGGTGTAACAAGTTGGTGACCGGTTTATGATTTTTATTGTACTTTTTAGTGTCCGAAAACATACAAAAATAATCAGAATTTTGTTTTTTGTTGTTGTAGTTCTGTGAAAAATATTCTTAATGACCTAACATTTTCACCGAATACTTTATAAGCACCAGTGTTGTAGTGAAGATATATTTTTAATTATCTAGATAAAGATACGAGATAACTGCTGGAATTATTATCTAGATAAAGATTAATAATCAGTAACTTGATTATAAACTATAATAATATAAACTAAATATTTTAATTACTATTTTTAATAAATATATTAACTACGATTTAGAAAAAAATTATCTTAAATAACAGCTCAGACAACTATTTCCCATTTATATGGGTAAGATAAAAGATACAAATATATCTATCCGGATAATTTATTAATTATTCGGAACACTGATTAGTTTTCAATTTTCATTTTCAAATAATTTTGGCGTTTTTTGAATTATTTATATCTATTGGAAATGTTCGAGTTTCTTAAGTTAATATTTATGGTTTTCTGTGCAAAAACGTATTGGTTTTTCAAAAATGATACAAGGTTTATCATATGTTGTACTAAGCGGTAAAGAAAAAAGTTGAGCGTTATGTCCGGGTTTTTTTTTTTATATAAGCGATAAAAGTTCAAATTTATTAAAAAAAATTATAATATATGTTTGTAGCTACCAACGAATCAATTTTTTTTCAATTTAAATTGACCAAAAATTGTTTAACCGAAATCCGATCAGAATCGTTTTTCATTTGCTGCAACGATTGTTCACCTACAGCAGTAGACATGAGCAGTTTCCTACTTTTTTCTTACTCGTATGCTTACATAACGAGCTAACGTGCTTGTTAAATTTTTGTTTAATTCGAGGGGGCGCGGGGGGGGCGGAAGGTTAGATCTAAGCCCCTGATCTCTATTTTCAATATTTATATGGTATATAGACATGTATGCCCTTCCCCTCCCCGGAATAAACACTCAAATAAGCCACTGCCGAATATAGATTGTTATAATAACTAGTATTGTTAAATGTTTTCTCGTCATACAAATTTAAATTACGGTTATATTCTAACGAAACATAACAATGTGTATTCACAGAAATTGTGCCTTATCATTTTTTTTTATCTTATTTTAACACAGTTAGTATTGCTGGCGAGTCATTTTTTTAATTTGACGTTTTCTGCGGGGCTCTATAATTGACGAGCCTGGTGTTGTCGAGTCCGCGGCTTGAAATTTAGTCCGATTCGTGTACGGCGTGTCCAATAAAAACAAACATTTAACCGGTGTGTCAATAAATTTTAAATTGTTCAAAAGTGCCATTAGAGAATTTTCGGTAGGTAGTTAACAAGAGCAATTATTACACTGATAATGGACTTCTCTAAAGTACTATATTCGATTAATTCGTACCTACAGGCGACAATACTTAAATACATGGCACATACGCACAACGAATCCATCATTTTTCCTCACTAAAGATATTAAAATTCCGGTAGTAAAACCGTTTTCGTTTAACTCTTTAAAACGCAATGAAAAAAAAAAAAATGTAAAAAACCGACGAGGGTGTCTGACGTCTTGTCTTGTATACGGTCCCGTGTGTTTTTTCAGGGGGGTTTTCGGAGAGGGACGTGTTAAACCCGTACGGTGAATAATTATCAGGTACCCGATTCTCACCCCTATCCTCCTAAAAAAAATTTACCGCAGTAGTTAGTCGGTGTGGAACTGCCTTAATATTAACCATTTACAATTGTCGCGTTCACTTCAATTATTACATTTTTTAAGTGATATATCATGCAAATAGTTAATCTAAAACAATTAACTAAGGTTAGGTTAACCTTATACATTTCGTTTGTGTGCGTAGAAAATGTTTTTGTGGTCTTAAGTAAGTATAGAATATAATATTTGATATCGTAATCGAACGGGTTTTTTTGTTTTCTATATCATACGGTTACCTTACACAATTGTTTTATTTGTATAGATACTTATTTAAATACGGCGTTGTTAAATTGTTTAGACGCCAGTGGTTATATATCAGTTATATATTGTTGTAATACTTATATTATTTTGATTATCAACATCCTAAAGTATATTATATAAAGATAATAATATTTTATATTTCATATATATATATATACGTACGATTCTACTCGTATGTGCAGATGAGTCAAATGTGTAATTGAATCAATAATTTATCAATAATTTGTCAATACGAGTATAAAATAATTTTTACTACGCGGAACCTTGATTCGACGGTTATTATAATCGTCCTTGAATAATTTATTGATACAATTGTAAACTCTATATTTTTTCTTTCTTTTTTTTTTTTGTTTTGTCAAATTTTCCTCGAGCCGAACGTTTGTTTTATAGAATAATAACTGCCGAAGTGTGTCGCCGAAAGTTTTGCTTTATTAAACTTATTGTTTTCCTGTTTCGTTTTTTTTTTTTTTAAATACTCTTCTCGCGAATTGTATTATGTACAACGATCGAAGTAAATCTATACAAATGATTTTTTGTTGACTCTTGCTAATAATAATTATATTATACGTAATTTAGCAAATCCGTAGAGCGAGTAAAACTATAAAAATAAAAATAGAACGGCGCATCAGAGTTGCAGATTTCAGTAGACGATATACAAACAACTCCAGTGTTCAAAATCTTCTTCTACATATTATATTTTAATGGGTGTATCCGTAAGTATTGATATGTTTCGTTCGAGAATTGTTCTGCGTGAATCGATATGGAGATAATTGATTACAAAATTATAGTTAGGAACTGGTACGCGAAATGCCGTAACTATTGCGTTTTCTATCGATATTAGCAATTTAAACGCTTATAAAAAAATCAATTATTGAAATATAATATACGCTCGATATTTTTCTTTTTCGCCGTTGAGTACAACTTGTAATGAACTTTGGTATCGAATTATCGTGCATTTCTGTTCGGTCAAATCATTTTTATTCGCATAAAAACAAAAACAAGCAAACGCTAAAAAGACTCGATAACTTAAAATGCGTATAAATGTTTAATAAGTAGCCAAATTGTTTTGAACATTTGTTCACCCATGGAAAGGGTTAATATTAATGTTCCGTGAATATTTCACAAGGTATTTACAATTGTTTTTAACCGAGTTACAACAAAGGAAAAATCGAAAATAATGTATAAAATTATTGCCACGAGTTTTCCCGTTTTTCCTAAGTTTTATTTTTCTCCAAATTATTAAGAAAACTAATTAACGAAAATCAAAAAAATGACAGTGCACTCACCAGATCCAAAATGCTTTCAGAAAAGGTGTTACGCTTAAAAAACGGAGCGGGATGTCTGCTAGCCAGTGGCGTTTTTATGGGGGTAGATAATGTTTGAAGACCTTACATTTTAAACATGTCCATAATATAATCGTAGTCGGTTTATTTTGTAAATTATAATGAAGAAAAACAAATACTTTAACATTTAATTTAAGTATTTGTTGGACTTTATTAATTTATTTTTATGTGAAACTACTAATTTTATAAACTCCTAATAAAAACAGTGTACGATAATATTAGTTATTTTGACTATGCAAGTTGCTATTGCTGAACCCGTAGTAAAAAGGTTATCTACTACTAATTTTTTAGACCGTTTACACCATTGGTCTCATTGCCTTATTTGATCTTTATCATTATTACTATTATTATTTACTCTATCCACTGACTGTCTTTCTTGATCATCCAATTTTACTTGTGTGTTGTAAAGTTATTCCTGAGGATTGACGACGACGACACGACGTCCGGCATACGTACGCCTTGCCATTGGTCGAGATTTAGATATTCAAACCGATGAATTGGCAAATAAAATAAACAAAATTAGAGTTTATAATATAATTTGTGATTTTTTAATTTGAATTCTTAAATAATTAGTTAATAAAAAAACCAATTGAAATTGAGTTTAAGCATTTTATAGTGATTTATAAAATTATTTCATTATTATGACACCCGCTCATCCTTCCAAAAAAAAAATAAAAAAGTTTTTAAATACGCTACTTTTGGTAGTAAAAATTTCTTCGGTCAGAATTTAAAAATTGTTACTTTAAATTCAACGTTCGGGTCCAATATATAATCTATGTGTTAATTAGGGCCTGATTTAGATGTTGGAGGGAGGGGTTTACGAGGTATATACGTTTATTATTTTTAAGTAAAAAAAATATTACGATATGGGCCCTGGGGTTCCCACAATCCCGAATCCGGTCTTGGTACTAATCACTTCGGTTCCCGGCCGTCAACGCCCGCAGCGCGCAGTGTTTCTATCGGATGGTAGAAGACATACTGCGTCGGAAGGAGCAAGACGAGAGGGCCGCTGAGGCCGAGGTCAGGGCCAATTGTTATCACGGGGCACGGATGCTTCAACTCGTTCCTTCACCGGATCGGGCTAGCTCCGTGCCCCGGGTGTTCTCACTGCCGATTTCCCAGTGAGGAGAACAAGGTGGATGACGACGCTCTCCATACCCTGATCCAACCCTGCGTTTGATGGGTATAGGGAGCGCCTGGTCCGGAGGATCGGTCCGTTTGTACCGTGCTACTTGGTGTCGCTCATGTTGGAGTCCCCAGACCACTGGAAAGCCGTGGTCGACTTCGCCGAGGCCGTCGTCGCGGATAAGGAGTCGGCAGAACGGCAGCGCCAAGCACTCGACGTCGCCGGCGTGCGCCTTCTTCGGCGGGCTTCGGCCCGGCTACTGCCCTTTCCCACGGTAGGGCAAGAATCTGTTGTGTAATTTTTTTTATGTGTGCCCGCCGCGCCTCAGGGGAAAACGGGATTTTTACACGTGTAATTAATTATATATGTAGTTCATGTTAATAAATGATGGCGACCCGCCTCCCGATGTAGTACCCGTGAGGCGGGTGTATTGCCGGTTCGACCAGAAAAAAATAAAAAAAATAGGGCCAATGGTTAGCGAGGAGCTCACCGAGCTTCCCGAACAGGACACGGAGAACAAGTCCGCAGGCCGATGGGTGCGTGCGTCTAGGACCAGGACGTACAGAACGTACCAGTTTTCTAGACCGTGAACCTGTTCGCGAAGATCACGAACAGCAGCGTTTGTTAGATTAAGATCTCGATTTAAGAGGGTGCAACAGGAGGCTTGCCCGCGCGTCACCATCGACAAATGTTTTTTGTACATTTTTTATTATTTTTTTTTTTTTTGCTTAAATAAACGATGGCAGCAGTGGGGTAATGTTCAGTAATGTTCACACGGATCCTACACTGTTGTCGGTTACAAATTGAAGAAAAAAAAAAGCGTATTTTTAGCGTAAAATTATCACACAATCCGGGGCTCGGTTAGACGTGTTACGCAGGGTTGTCCGCTAATTAAATTTATCATTGTAAATCAAGTCTCCGATGTTTTATTGCATAAACGCTTCATAAATAAATTTAAAAAAAAAAAATCGTTTTTTTAGAAATCGTGTTTAGATAGTTTTTTTTTTAATAACAGTACTAAATGTGTAGTTTTGTTTGAATAAATTTATGTTTTCAATGTTGAATTTTTATACATTGTAATATGCATTATAATACGCATTGCGTATACACGGCCAATTTCGAATAAATTATTCATTTTTTATTTCCCCCCCCCCCATTAAATTTGTACGCATTTTCAAATTGCTCGAATACGATTTATATGCTTACGGTTATTTATGTCGGAATCCACGGACGACGAGTACAGACAATTTAATTAGTAAGTACGTATAATGTTATTATGTTAATTTTTCGCATAGAGAAAAAAAAAATTTCAAAAAAAAAAAACCTTTTTGGCATAAACATACGATGTTGCAATAAAGTTCAAAACTATAACACCCGTCGCATTTTTCTCCGTTTAGGATCTACGAAAGTATATAGTAAAAGACTATAAGTAATAGTCTCGTAAAATCTCGCATCGTGCCCTGTCCCGGGCGGACGACTATAATAGCAACATTACACAAACCGGTTGTGAATTCTATAGTGCATATAAGTTATTTTTATTATTATTATTACTTTTTTTTTTTTAATCAACGCGTTTTAGTTAATGCACACGCGTATATTAAAAAAAAAATATTATGCACCGTTGGGCGGTGGCGTGCTCGGTGTTTTAGTGTGTAATGTGGGGGAGACATGCGAGGGGAAACCCGAATATAACTAGTTGGAAGTATACATAAAATCGTTAACCGCACACGTATTTTCAGGTAGAAATCTATAGAGAACATATTCGGTACCCAGACGTTATGGGCTTCAAAAATTACATCTGTTGTTATTACAACGTAATACGTAATTTTTAAAAAAAAAAATATATATATATATATTCATTTTCGTTCGTTCGCATACAAAGGGTATTTTATAATAGAAAGCTAATAGAACCAAATCAATTCTTCTAGGGGGGGGGTTTGTTGTTGCCATTTCATTGATCACTTCTCCTAATAGGGTAATAAGGGCACGTCTTTATGGGCGGCCAACAACGGTAAGCCATTAATAATTACAGGCAATTTTGATAAATGAGTTAGAAAAAAATAATATTTTTTAGGGGCGGATATGGCACTCTTATCCCCATCCGCCGTGAGCACGCCGCTGTTGGATCACAGAAGAACGAGCATTTACTATTGTTTGTTCATACATACCTTCGTATTCATATTTAAACATTGGTAAAATTAAATTGAAAAAAAGAAAAAAACAAATATCGTTTTAGAGACTCGCTGAAATATACTTATTACACAATACTTCAGGCTAAGTTTTTTTTATACATTTTATTCATTTGTATTACATATATATTAGATTTTAGCAAAGAATACAGTAGTTTTACTATATTGTGTGTGTGTTTTATTTTAATTTTTTTTTTTTTTTTTTTTTATTAGTGTACAAATTTTCTACCAGAAATCTTGCTCCGATCAAAAAACCGACACGAGAGCTTTTTTGTTTCATTTTCGATTTGGTTGGTGCATTAAGACGGCCATTTTTTTTTATTTTCCTCGTAATTTCCTTAGTAATGAAGAAAATACAGGAAAAAACGTGAATATTTACGTTATAACGGTTATCGGTTATTTTAGATTTTTTCATTTTGTTGAATTCGGTTGAAAATAACCTTGGATCCATGACATTTTTACAGAATATTAATATTAGCTCTTTCTAGACGAGAAAAATTCTGGCGATTTTTAGGCTATTGATAAAAATTAGAAATTTTCTATTGTTTTTTCGTTTTTATTTGAATTATGTGGATTAAATTTTTTTGGCCCGGCAAAAGGGTTTGAACATTTTACACGAGATTCATCAAAAGTTGAGTATAGTAAGAAAAAAAAAAAAAAAAAAGTTGAGCGTAATATAGTAGTTTTTATTTATAAGCGTTTTGAGTTCAAATTTTAATCGAAATCGTAAAAATCACGGCATTTCAAAACGTGTTTAACCGAAAAAATTCACTCTGAATCGTATTTCGTTAACAATGATTATTTTTTTTTTTCACCAAATGAAACACGAAACGTCCGTTGTATAGGTACCACTATTTATATATTGTTTACGTTACAATTAATTGTGGTTGCCGTTGTAATTTTTACGATAAAAACTTCAAGTCCAATTATTTTTTTATTTTTTAATGTTAACATTTTCTACACAAAAATAATATTATGCCATATGATATTTTATATTAATCATTTTCTACATTTTTATTTTTTTTTTCTACAGTACAAACGAATGATTAAAATAATCTCGACACTTTAAATATATAGTTTATGTTCTGGTTAATTTTATATTACATTTCCACCGTTAAAATATCGAGTATTTTGTAATATCACATTATCATTGGGCGTGTGATAAAACAATGATGCATCACGCCGTCCGTTGCAGCAATATTTTTTAACTAGACAACGGACCACGAGAAACGCTAATCATCATTTATCGTATGAATAAATACATTAATAAAACATACCCGTTTTTTTGGGGGGATTGGGGGGGGGGGGGTTGTAAACCCATGAAGTATCTGAAATCGTGTAAACAGTGGGAACGACGTTAAATTTGTTGTCTAGAACTGTACGTAAGACTGCCATTTTCTCCTCTAATTTTAGAGTTAAAATTCTGAGACAGGCGAATAATACAATGGTATTGGGGTTTGATGTGTGTGTTTTTTTTTTTTTGAAAACGACTTTTCTTCCGGACATCCTGCTCCGATTTTCAAGTGTAGCGTCTTTTCTGAAAGCATTTTGCATCTAGTCGGTGCATTAGTGAGGTGCATTTGATGGGTTTTCGTTGTAGTTTACTTAATAGTTGGGAAAAAAACGGGAAAATGTACGGCAACGGTTTCATTGTATTAGATTTTTTCTTTTTGTTGGTACTCGGTTCAAAATAATCGTTGGGCCTGACATTTTCACAGAATATTAATATTAGGCATTTCTAGACGCGGTTCAAAAAATTCTAGCCATTTTTTTAAAACTATTTATATGCATTTAAAGTTTTTTTTTTTTATTGGTGGGGGTTAATTGAATAAAACTGTTATGGCCCAACGGAAATGCGCGGAAATTTGGCACAAGGTTCCGTCGTCAATTGTTTGCTTAATGGTGAAAAATAAACAAATTCGAAGGTAATGTAATAATTCTGTTTTATAAGCGTGTAAACTGTAAATTTCGATATTAAAACACAATTGTAACTGAACTTGGCTTAGAATCGTTTTACGTTTGCACACGGTTTATCGTTGAGTATAAATTAAATAGGCCTCGATATCCTACATTTTCGCCTTCTCCTAACCTACAACAGAGCGGTCCACCAGCGACGCGAAGTTCTTTTTCTGTTTACGATTTTTGTTCGCTTTTTAATAAAACGGCAAAAACCTATTTAAAACGTGCACGTTATACGTTCGTTTTAATTCAAGAAACGCAGACATAAACCATTTCATTCGAGCACTAATTAATACGTAATACCCATCAAGTATAACGTATGATTATTATATATATATATAATATATCTCATATAAAAAAAAAATATAATAATAATAATAAAAAAACAGTGGACAGAGTGATTCCGGTGTCGGGCATTCGTTTTGCTTCGTTCACTCCGGCGCACGGTTGTAATAAATAATAATAATAATGAAATGGGTATGGGTATATCTTATTATTCTAAATTTGAACATCACTATAACGATTCTAAATGGAATTTACAATTTATTCATTTTTTTTTTTTTTTTTTTATTCGGTATGTTTTACAATTTTTCATCATTTCGCCGAACTATGCGGACAAATCACGTTAACGACTTAAACTGAATAACTAAAAAAAAGTCGTGAAGCTAGGAATTTAACCCCTCGATGAGTGATTTTTTTTTTTTTTTTGCTTTAAGCTCCTCTTTAGATGTCAAATATGAGGAAAATATTTAAAAGTTTCAAAAAGTTCAACATTTTTATTCGGACACGAATGGACTTGTCGAGTTTATTGAGCGGTCATATTTGGCCACCTACGCACTTATGAGATTTACTTTTTTATAGTAGGTATATGTATAAATAAAATACAATTATACCTAAATTATAGTGTTAGTATAATACATTTTAATAAATTGTATAAAATATTAAAAAGAAATACACACACACACATCATCATATAGTAAAACCTAGACAGAACGGTTGGTCAGAATCGAATAGAAATGTCGTAATATTTGATAATATAATATAGTATATTAGACTGTTGAATAGTGTCCAAATAATATAAGAAATCAAAATAATATACGATGTCGATGAAAATAATAGATCACGTGTTTATCTCCAATCGTCTCTCTGGAGATTTTTCGTCTGTCTATTACACGTGATCTAATAACCAATTACCACGCGATTATATAATTGACAATAGTATAAAATATTTATTATTAGGCCGTAAACCATGTTCGAGGGCAAGTATTAACTACAATATTGGAAATAAATCCCCGGCCTCATGGGAGTTAATGATGCGTACATTTTATTTTTAAATATAATAAATCCGAGTGTTACTGCCTGGGGGGTAGCTGCTACTCTTCTCAGGTCTTGTATATTGTATATAATCTACACGCTCGTATTGTAATAAAGTTTGAAAAAAAAAAAAAAAAATTATAATAACCTAAACTAAACAATTGTAGACAATACAAGATAGACCGGTGGGCACTTAACTTGCCTGTCCTGAACAAAAAAAAAAAAAAACAAAACAGAAAAAAAAACGTTTTTACCGTGCAAATATTGACTTAAAAATATTTCGAGTTAATAAATTTCCATGTCATTTACAAGATTCAAAACGATCATTTCCGTATTTCCTAATTCTCATATTTGAGGCTTACGGAATGGAATGTTATGTTATAGAAACTGATTCAATACAAAATAATGCGTTTTATTTACACGGGATGTGTTGCTCTTCTTTGAATGTACACAATTTTACTGTCGCCTATGAAAATACAATAAAATATTAAATCATTATCTTACATCGTCAATACGGCAAAGAAATTTGTTTCTTTTTTTTTTTTTTTTTTTTTTCAATTGTAAATCGTTTAATTTATTATACATAGTAAATTTTTTTTTTAGGACCAAAAAAAAAACTCTGTACACCCCGGTATCGTATTGCAGTCTTGCACTTTGATATTTGATAACGAATAAAAACCATTAGAATATTATATACATTTAAAAAAAAGAAATAATAATGCGATGTTAATATTATGTTTTATAGGTAGATACGATAAACAATGGTTATATATTATAGAAAAAAAAAAAAAAAAAAATGTAATTACATCAATTAATTATATTTATAATACCAACTTATGTAAAAATCTAGAGGTAAATGTAGTTACCTACATAGTTTTTTAATTAATTTTAATTGCAATACATTTTTCGTATTCATTTTTCATATTCAATTAATAACAAACGTGAATACAAAATATATAAGGTTGGTTTTTTTTTTTTTTTGTTCGAACGTTTATTTATTTATTTTTTTTCATCGACTTATTTTAAATATTCAAAATTAATTAGGCGTTTAGTCATTCTTACCGACTTCTCGCCTGGTACTAATAACTATATATTTATCACAGAACAAATACAAATGTATTTTATATAAATACAAAAAAAATTACCTTAGTGCATCTTCGGGCAACAGTTGAACTGGCCGTCAAACCGTTTTGTTATTAATTATTTCTCGTTAGAAAGTCGCTGTTCGATTATTTTTTTTGGACGTTCCAACCTGCCCGTGTTAAAACCCTTCTAAAACAACCCGCGAAAAAATGAACATTACGAAGACGAACGGGGAAAAAAAAAAAAAAAAAAAAAAACAGTAACACTACCAATGTAAATATTCTAAGTAAGTTTTTTTTTAATTTTTTTTTTTTTTTTTCCCATCAACGTTGAATAATATATTAAGTACTCGCGTGTAATTTTACACAATATTATAAACTACATTAGTCGTCGGATGGTCCCGTCGCTTCTCTTAAAACATCATTTACTCATTAGTCACGTCACGTTTAACGATAGTGACGGCCACCGCACAGCTTTAACCACTTGCCACCACATCAGTCATCGGTTCTCATCGCCGTCTACGATTTGCATAATCCAATCCGTCGATAATACGATAATACCACCTACTGTAATCGTTATCTGAATATACAGCAATATCGTTAAACGTGTCGCGATTAGATTTTATGCGGCCAACACAGTAATACTTATCAACTATCCGACTGTCAGAGAAGTCAATTTTTTTCTTTCTAAATTTCCAGTATAATTAATACGACACGGTTGCCCCGTCTACCGTTTTATAAAATCGGATACTCGGACACCAAGTGCTACTGGCTACTGTTTCGTACGGTTTATAACACTGTGTGCGATTTCGGTACGTACATTTTGTTTAAACGAAAATACCTTAAGCCGAAGTTTATGCATCCGGTGGTCGGTAATAAAAAAAATACTATCAAAGTATAGGTATTTATTTTATATTCGTTGCGATAACAAGATAAATAATGTACCGCCAGACATAAATATTTTTTATTAAAATAGTAACAAAAAAAAATAAATAAATAAATAAAACAATCCATAGCGAACACCGGTTAAATCTGTAATTTATGTAATTTTTAGTACAGAAAGAAATACAAGAAAAAGAAAAAAAAACTCCATTACCGCAATAATTCAATAGAAATTATTCGGGTTTCACCGAAAAAACGAAGGGCGTTTTTCTCTGTTGAATTTTCTCTCCGTAGAAAAGTCACTTTCCATTGTTTCGACAATGAAAATTATATTATAACTGTTAAGTTAATATTCATTTTTGCCCTTTGGGTTTTTATCTAGTCATGATGTATGACCGATATAAATATTTATAATGCTATATAATTGTACATGAATATTTAATATGTCTTTGATAATTTTTTCGATATGAATATTGAAATTTGGTATCTGATAGAAGGAATAATAAAATTACAAAAAATGTTGGGTGATCAACCACCGTTTTGGATGCCCATAGCCCTCGGATATTATATTATATCAATAATTAAATTGACTTTTATCAATAGTAAAATTGATAAATGTATATTTTGATAAAATCTAAGTACTTTGTTAAAATAAAAAAAAAAAACCGACTAAAATATGTTTTATCAAAACGCATTTGTGTTTTAGACATTAAATTTTAGTCGTTCATTAATACAATTTTAAAATGTACATAAAAAAAAAAATGTCATATATATATGACAATAGAGTGTCGAAAATCAAAAAAATAAAAAAATGTCACATCAAATTTTATAGTAACACCTCGCGATGAAAAAAAAAAAAAAAAATGTTAAAAATACAAATGCTAAAAATTCCTATCCCTAATTATTACTATTATACGTTCGTATAATATGTTATATTCATTCAGTTTGCTTTTTAACATAACAGTATAATAATATAATAATATTGCGTCTTTTTTTCTTTATTTTTTTTTTGTAATTTAGTAGGCGGGTTTTCGTCGTTATTAAATGATTTTGTTTTGATTTTTTTTATTTGTTCTCCATATGTTCGGTTGACGGTTGTTTCGAGTGAATTCCACACCGCTTGTCGTTATCATCGATAAAATCGGTAACCGCCTGCACATGTTCAAAAGTCGAACTTATTATATTTCACGCGATCGTGATTTGTTCGCCTGAAAATTGACTCTCATGGACGTTATTGCAATATACCGATCACATCGTATTCGTATATGTTTCGTATTCAATCCTGAAGTTGGTTTGCAGCAATTCTCCGTTTTTCCCACTCGCCAGCCCCTTTGTTGTGTTTGTGTTTCCTCGCAAGAATTATCCATCCCCAATGTCCTCCCATCGTTTGTCGCGACCGAACCTAACCGATAGATACCTCCTAAATATATATATATATATATATATATATATTGAATACAATTTTAATACACTCGAATTAAAATTTACTTTTATAAACCAATATTAAGTATGGTAAAACAACGATTCAGTTTCAATAATAATATTACATAATGTGCGATTTTTTCTCGCGCGAAAACACGTACGCGTCATTTCCTTTAAGAATACATAGTTTAATAAATTGTAAGCAACAATATTGTAGGATGACAATTTATACCAACAGAGGTAGTCGATATACGAATATCATGGACGGGTTACGCGTGTTTTGCAATCGGAGAGACATATTGCAAGTTTTCCCAACGACATAACGTCAAAAACATTTTACGTTTTCAATCGTAATTGTTCGGCCAAAACAACTTTTGATCAATTCTTATTCATCACAAAAACCGCTTGAAACTAATTAAAAACTAAAAAAGCCTCGACAATTGATTTTAATACCTATTTGTCTATCTGTAAACTTTGACGTCTCCTACGTCACTTTGAAATTTTGAAGACGCCGCTCTTCTGCGTAGTGCTGTACACATAAAAAAAAAAAATTGTTCGTACGCGAACAATCCGCGATATTTGGATGTTTTTTTTTAATTTTTGGTAGACTGGTGTGATAAAATGTTGTTTCGATTACGCGGAGGCCACACTTGGATTGTCGGGGTTCGTAACGAACAAAATATTCGGCGGAACGGGCGGGAAACCAACGCGGCGGCGGCGGCGTCGGCGAACGGGCGGCGCGTGGTATTATCGTATTACCGTATCTGCGGGACCGGTGCCGCCGCCGGCACGGCACTCCAACCGTCGCGCGCAACGATCGGCGGCGGGCAGGCTGCCAACCTAACCGGCCCGACGTGACCGGACGTCGCGGCCGACGTGACCGAACGTCGCGGCCGTTGTTGTCGCCGCCGCCGCCGCTGCCGCCGCCAGTGTGATAACGTGCGAACGCGATAACAACGATCAGCGCGTTATAGGTTATGTTATGGTTTGGAGCAAGCTGGTTTTCGCGACACTAAAACGCAATAATTCCGTCGCGCTATTATCCGCCGCAGCCCAAAATCCGGGGTTCTCGTGCTGGTGTCGTCGCGCGTTTCGATCGGGCCGCCGGCAAATGGATACGTCGCGCCTGGACGACCGGCCGCTGTTCGCCGTCGTCGGGTGCACGGGCACCGGAAAAACGAAGCTCGGCGTGAGGCTGGCCAAGGAGCTGGACGGCGAAGTAGTGTCGGCCGATTCCATTCAGGTGAGTCCCCTCGGGGTATTTTTGTTGTTACGCGTAAAGATTATCGCCTAGCCGTTTGGACACCTACACCGCACACGGCGAAACCCGATAACGTTTTCGTTTCGTGTGTTGTGCACACATCGAAAAACCGCGCTCGGGCGCCCCCCACGATCCCTTCGGTGAAAACCGAGACGATTAGTCTTTCGATCTATTCGGACCGACTTGGGTTTTCGACAACGCCCGTCGTTTCGATGATACTGTTATCTTAATTGTTTATCGATTATTTTCTCGGCGGCTGGGCAATGTGTCGATACAGTAACGGTATAATAATATTACTATTATAAAGTAACGATATGCGTAACCGCTCGCAGCGCCAAACGTTGAAAAAAAAAAAAAAAAACAAACCGTAGGTGTACGCACAATACTGTTGCGTTATCTCGTCCGTCCGCCGCTCCATCGGGTGTCCGGAAATCCGTCGGATCGGGAACGAAACGCACACGGTCGGACGTATCCCGTAAAATATCTGTACGAGTTGGGCGATTACGACATAAATCCGGATTATCCCGAACGTTTTCGTTGCGAATTCCGTAATCCGTAACGTTTTGTTAACGTCTTATTATGAGCAGGGCTCCTGCTATGTTCACGCGCTAAAAATACACGCACTTAATGCACTAAAGACATGCAAAATACGCATTTTATATGCACTCATATTCATTAAAAATGCGCGAAGGAAAAATAAAAAATCATTTTTATCTTATAAAAAATAGAAAAGAAAACGATATTCAGCTTATTGAAACATAAAATTTTAAAAGTCATGTTTTTTTCTTTTGATTTTTTTTATTATATTTATAACTATTTTTTTACTTGCCCTCAAACCTAACTCATCTTTATCGATTTCGATTTGTTTGCAAACTGTAAAACGCATAACCCCCCCCCCCCCCGTGGTCACACAAGAATAAAAATACACCGAAACGAATAACAAAGATTGTGTAAAAATGTTTGAGAAAGTAAATTAGAAATAATAATTACGTGCCAAATACGCCAAAATACCCGAAATATGCAAAAACTATTTTCTTAAACTTTGTATTTGTATTACTATTGTTAAGAAACGGATTTGTACTTCACTTAGAGTGTTTTCCTACGTAACAAAATAAACATGCAAATGCATGAAATTACTGCTTATGAGCAAAATAACGTTTGCCAGGCCAGCCAGTAATATATTTTATAAATTTTTTTATGTTGTACTCGGTTTTTAAAATACATTTCTATTTGTGATATTTTCGAACTGTAAACAAGTATTTAATGTTTTACGCATTTAATGCTATTAACAATAAGATAATAATGATAGTTTTATGAGAAATTAATTACAGAATGTAAAACCGATATTTGGATTCAGATAAACATCCGGATTTCAAAGTTCAAGATCCAGAAATTTGGATTCTCGAATTTTCGCAAATCCGGATTTTTCCGGATCATTAGGTTAGGGACACATACACTTCCCGATATCGTATCGATAAACCGTAGATTGCGTGGAACTCGCTCGATTTTGGTTTTAGAGTAAAACCACCTGTTTATACAATTATATTCTATTCCAGAGGACAAGACGATGAATATATATATATATATGTATATTTTTTTTTTTGTTGATAAGTTACAGTTATTTAAAAATGTTGAAATAGTCGTTATTTCTAATCGGTGTATATCGAACATTTATATTTGGAATAATAGAGAGAAAAAAAAATAATCTTGCCCTCCGGAATATTGTCCTCTTTTAATTTTATAATAGGCGCTATTACTCTAAAATCAAAATTAACCGAGTTCTATGCGGTCTGCGCGAGCAGGTATTTACTATATTCCCCGTTAGTTGGACTGACAAATTGAGACGGCGAATGCGGGTAGCAGCGCGTCCTCTTAAAACCGACTTCGAAATACCTACGCGTTATTGGATTCGGTTGTAAACATTATTAAAAAATAAAACCTAAACCCTCGAGTGACCCGATAAATTCGACACGAATAGGTGTACACAGGAATGCCCGTGTTGATATTGGTAAACGTTTTTTTTTTTTTTTTTTTTTTTTTTTTTGGGCGGAAACGACGATTATTAGTTTCTAGATAACCAAAATAAACGCAAGAGCGACAACAAAAAAATATTATTGTGTTGACTTACCGAAGTTTATAGTTTGTACGATATTTTCGTGTAGGTTTAGATTATATATTATATTATTTTTTTTTTTTCAAACGTTTAAAACATATAAAAAAATTTTTTAAAAAAAACCCCGTTGTTTACATAAACATAAACACAGTCAATATTTATTAGATTCAACAATTTTGTCGGGATGTTTATTATTTCCGAGTGTGAAAAACCGTTTAAATTTAAGGCTACCCACGTCGTCTATCTAAATAACATATTATTTTTTTTTAGATTCCCGACGAACCGAGGAAAACGGTACTTATCGGTTTTACTATGGGCGTGCGTTTTTTTTTTTTTTTTCAAATTTTAGTATTTCGTTGTCCGTTAACAACTTTTCGACCGGAAATCTCGTTTTGATCGAAAACTTTATAGGGACTTTCTTGTAGTGTTTTACACCGAGTCGGCGCATTGTAAAGGTCGTTTTTACGATTTTCCACGTAGTTTTCCTAATAACGGGGGGGGGATGGGGAATATGGGAATATTACGATGGTTTCTGCTAATATCGATTTTGTCGTACAATTCAACGAAAACATAAAAATCGTAATAGCTTGACGTTTTTACCGGATACTTTACTAGACTCGGTACAATTTTCAAAATAATCCGGAGTTTTTCGAATTATTTCCGGCTGTTTGGAGTTTTTTTTTTTCATTGTCACGTATTACGTTCAAATTTATGATAAAATTCATGTTAAAACCACGAACAATTTATTTGATCAAAATGTGAACTTGATTTGAACTTTTCCGCTCAGAATCGTTTTCCGTTTCCATTCGATTCGTACGGATATAAATTAAAGTTACCATATACATACTTTTAAGTAGTCTAGTGCAGTGGTTCCCAAAGTATGCGTCGCGGTGTCGACCAGATAATTCTGGTCTAAAAATGTATACGATACGGTATTTCAAACCTCCCCGGGTGTTATGGTTTTCCTATTATGAATCTAGGGGTGCATTAAAACCTAGCATTTATGTTCTGCCGAGTATGATATAATTACACCCCCGGCATATGAATTAATGGGGTATATATATCCTAGCATAAACTTACCGGGAGGCGAGGGTCTATAGTTATCCTGGCGGTATTATTTGCCCGTTTCACCGGCCGGCCGCCGTATATAAAGCAACAGGTGTCCTCCCGAGCGCCAATTATCAACGTCAACCTCTGGTCTGCCGGTATTCAATTTTCGAATAATCCTTAAAATTAAAACATTTTAAGGAATTTTAACAAATGATCGTAATTCGGTTGTTGTTTAACGTACGCGGGCGGTGGGATCTTTACTAGAGCGCGTTTCACGATATCAGAGACTCGACTGTAGTGCCGACCGGTGGCTAAAAATTTGAATTTCGGTGTCGTTCAAACTTGTCATCGTTAATCTGGTATCATTTTTTTTGTTATTAAAAGATCCATTGGTTTATAAAACGATATAGCGCGAAGCATACAACAGCTAATCACATAACGACACTCGATATGCTATATATATATATATACAAGCGCTGTATTAAGCAGTTTTTTTTTTATGGCAGAGTGGTTTTAACGCCAACAAAATTGCCTCAGTCACTCCCGTAGTTGGGTATTATAAAATCCCTTTTTACGATAATTATCAAATCAATAACTACGGATAATGTCTATTGGAAGAGATCTGATGATATCCAATTACGGGAGGGACTTGTGCGGCAGGCGATGCAAGCCAAATTTGTTGGCGTTAAAACATCTCTACTATCCATCAACAAATCCCGCCTAGATATATTTGATCCGAAAATCAGTTCCAAAAGAGCGTGCTGTGAGACGAAAAATTTCGGGAACCGTTGGTCAAGTGTTTTAAGTGCCCAATGATATACGGGTAGGCAGATTAAGGCGGCTATAAGACGGATTTAGGTTTTGTTTAAATATTATATTTCTTGAGTATTTCAAATAGTCACTATAAATAATTAACGAGTGTATTTTATAGGTGGGTAGTATTTATTATTATTATTATTATTATTATTTTTTTTTGTACAAAATATTCAATGGAAAACAATAGACTAAATAATATTCGTACTTTCTTAAAAAATATATTACTTATATATTTATTTATTAGTCTTTTTAGACGGTTACATTTTTCAAGAGATGATGATAATAATATTTAGTAAGTATTCGCTTAATCTATAATATTATTGTACAATGTTTTGTACTGTACGCACTCATTATGTTTTATCTTGTTTAAGTGGTTTACATATTATTATATTATTATATTACCTAATTACAATTATAATAATAATTATTATTTTTTATCAAATATACTTCTGTTTGGCCTTGAGAGTAGATTCTTTTTATTTTTTTTTCTCTCGTTTCGAAAGCTTAATGTGCCATATTTTTTACGATGACGTACACGTAAATCATTTAAGTACCGTTCGGTACAGTTTATGCGAACGAATATGACGGAATTGTTATAAAAAAATATCGCAATTGAAAATTTTGCAACGACCACGATACGATTCCTGTCGGTTAATTAAAACAAAAAAAAATAAACGTAGTATTTAACACGGAATAAAATCGCATAATCGATGAAAAAAAAACAAATTCACTCTAAAAGCAAGACTGGTCCTTATTATTAAATGTCTAATAATTGACTTATTGTTTTAGCGCTTTTTGTCTGTCGTCCGCTTAGTCGAGTCCGATGACAAGCGCAAACGGACAACGGCAACAGGTAGCTATTAACGGCGGCTTTTTTTTTTTTTTTTTTTATTAATTATTCATTTATTTATTTATCGACGATCTGTTGCTAAGTACCAATAATACGTTTTATGTATCTATATAAACACTTTATAGTTATTACTGGGGTCCGGAATTCAACGCAAAGTGCATTTTCCTTGTTTTGCTCGATCTAAGGCAATGCCTTCTGAGTCCATAAATCGATTCACGTAACAGATTATTCAAAAGTAAAACTTTTATTTCGCATTACTTGGCATTTGTTGAGCATTTTTCGGTCATTTTGTTAGTTTTGGTGCGTATTTATACGTTATACGAGACCTAATAGTTTAGCATTTAAAAATATGATTATCTCAAACAATTTTGTTTTACGTGATATCTCATACTAGGTTTTATTCTTATATCAATACAATATCAAGATTGTCAATCGTTCTATTGGTGATTTCGATAAAAAAAAAACTTTTTTTAAGACATTGCAGTAGGAAAAAGCATCTGTGGCCATTTTTTTAGTCTTTAAGACATTTTTAAATCCGGACTTCTATAATTATTACTAAGGCAGTGAAGCTATAGCTCTAAAAAACTTACTAAATTGGATTGCGTTATTGTATTGAAATATATTAAAAATTGCATTTATAATTTTGAAAATAATCTTTAAAATTTTTTAGTATTTACTTAATTTTTATAAACAACTTATTTAAACGGATTGATTTTCATCGTTTTTACGCACGAAACAGACGCGACAAAGTATAACGAACCACTAAATGACATCGATTACAAATTACAATAATATCGGTACACGATTATTTTAAACATAACTGATTGTCGATCGACGATGGTCGATAATATTGTTTATTGAAGGGCAAGTAAATATGAAAAAATAAAAAAAATCGATATAGAAATATGTACTATTATAAATATTTTAAACTGGTATATATATTTGTACACTGTTCTTAAAATTATACGAAAATCGCACTAAAATAAAAAATAATTGTCAAAATTTAATTTTATTGCAATAATAATAATAATAAAAAAAATGTATTTAAATTAATATTTAAGTTCACTTAGCAATGAATATAATCGTCTGAAAAAAAAAAAAAAAAAAAAAAAAAAGATGCAAATGCAATAACTTCACTGCCCTGGTTATTACGCATATACATATGTCGTGTTATACCTAGGTACTTTTCAACCGGAAAGACGGTATTTGCCGATGGTAAAATATCGGTGATACTTTTTTTTTTTTTTTTTCCCATTTTTTTTTTTTTTTTTTCTAGGCGGCCGGTAGGTTAACGTACGACTATCGGTTGAATAATAGAATCAAATGTCAGTAGGGGGAAAACGGGCCTCGTCGGTTTCCGTATAATATTATGTACCCATGTGCACGGTGTTTGTTGTACACGACGGCAATATTGTGGCGGTGACCATATGACAAAGTATATTATTATAGTAGTGCCCCGGCGTTCACAATGGCATAATATCACATGTTCGCCGGTTAAAACACTTACGCATTATTTATTCATAATTAACTGTTTGTAAAAATCACCGATTGTGTGTGTGTGTGTGTGTACGAGAAAAGCCCGCATCAAGTCGTGGTGGGTATTTGGTGCGATTGCACGGGGGTTGGGGGCCCATACACAGACCACTGAACCCGTTACGAAATCTCGGCGAGAGAAAACTAATTTTTTATTTGACTTGGAAATAATAATTTATAAAAAAAAAAATACGGGGGGGGGAGGGGGAGAATTTAATTTATATTCCGCGTACGCGACGATAAATCGTCGGTTGTAATTTTAAATTGATATCATTTTTACGGTTTTTTCATCAATATTAACATCTTAAACGCTTATTAAACAGAATTATTACATTGCTCTCTTTTTCATCATTAAGTATGCACAATTTATTTGAACCTAGGTCAAATTTTCTTTCGTTTCTAGTTGAGCCCCCCCCCCCCCAAAAAAAAAATTGTATTCAATTAATTCGAAAAAAAAAAAAACTGAAAATGATTATAAATAGTTCAAAAATGGCCAGAATGTTTTGAAATTTTATCCGCGCAAAAATAAAAAATCTAATATTAATGTTCGTTCAACATTTCAGGTCCCCACGATTATTTTTTTAATGAGTAACAACACAAAAAAAAAAAAAAAAATCGAAATTATTGAAACCATTGTTGTAAATTCTCACGTTTTTCCTACGTTTTTTTCCCAATTAATATAAAAACTACAACTGAAATACTGAAAAATGTTTGGTCGTCGATTACTTTTGAAACGAATCATTTTTGTCGGTTTTATATTCATAAGATTGTGTTCGAGTCATATTTTTTAAACTGTATATGTATATATATATATAAATAGCGCAAACGCAAATGACGTCACAGGTTTTACGAGCTTCATTCATTCTTATATTCGTATCTCGATTGTTCTGCTAGAGGTACTCGATATATTATGTCGTGTATGGGATATTGAACCTATCTATTTTAAATGTTCGTTATAGACTTTGATGAAATGCTCGGGTTTTTTTTTATTTAATAGTTTCAATAAAAAAAAAAAAACTCATATCGAATTAGCATAAAAAACAAATGCTGTTAGGTGCTTAAATATTATTATTAATCCACTACTGTTATGCCTTGGTTTACACGAAATCTAAATATTTTATGTAAACGGATTTTTTATTTGTACCAAATAATAATAATAATAATAATAACAATTCTATCACCTATATATTTTTTTAAACAAATAACGGTTTAGGTGTGATAATAAAGATAATACTATGTAAATAACTAAACAGTTTCTATGTTTAAGTACTAGTCGTTAAGTAAGCGAGTAAGTGAGTCTATAGTTTGGTTTGTTAAATTGAAATTTCTGTTTATGCATATATATATATTTTTTTAGATATTTATAATAATTAATATCAGGGTTGATAATATACACGTATTAAATGTAACGTATAAATCGTATATAATGTATAAAACATGTATATGTTTTTGGTATTGAAATTCGTCCGTAAAAAAAATAAAAATACTTCATGTTTCAGATATCAAGATAGATTTTTAATTTTTATATTTAGTAAAACTGTATTAGTTATAAATTATATAAAAAAAAAAATCTATTTGTTTGCAATTTTCTTTCGAGTGCCTATCGAAATAGAAAATAATTAAATATTTTTTTATAATTACAATTGCACACAAATTATATTTTGAAATTGCGTTGACAATTTATCTGTTTGTGTGTACATCGCGTGACGAGAACAAGACACAAACTAATACACTATTAATAGTATGCACTGAATAGTATAATATTCTCTTATTTATATATATAAAAATCTAGTAATATAAAATTGTTATAAATATCACGAGTACACAATGACTTTACGTCCACGATGAGATAACCAACCACAATTGTCTATTTATAACTTATATTACCTTATTTTATTGTTGGTTTAAATATTATAAATTCAAGTGTTCCAATCAAAAATCCTCAGACTCATAACTAACGTTCCTCATATTTCAAACCACACCCTTCACACTGATCTCCATGTTCCTAAAGTCACTACCACAGCCAAACTACACTACTCCAAATTCAGAAATCGCCTTCAAAATCATACCAATCCCCTTGTTAAAAATCTTCTTTCCATTTCCATTCCTGGAAACCCCCCCCAGAAGATTGAAACGACAATGGCCCAGAGATCTAATAAATTAACCGCATAATAATACATTAAGTATTCGGTAATTTCACGTCGAAGTGCCTTCGCTGGATGGTTCTTCCCTCACGTCACTCGAGCCATTACACCACACCATACCTAAAACATCCCTTATGCTTATTATACAAGATTAATTGTATTAGATTGTATAATTTTCTAAAAAAAAAAAAAATATTATAAATGTATTTTTATGTTTATTAGTGATTTATTTTTATACGGTATACCGTAGTATTATACGTTTCAACCACGATTTATATCAACGCAATAACAAAACGTCTGCAATTAGTCGGCCGTTTCGTTCAATTCGTAAGTACCGAACGCCCGTTAGTTGTTAAATCGTTACACCGGAATTAAATCAATTCGAACGCGATTTTAAAACGGTTACCCAAAGTTGTGTTAGCCCGTTTCAAGGTATAATACGCGAGTTGTGAACTTAATTTGTTTAAATTTAATTTCGGAAAACAAAAGAAATTGTCCACAAGGGGATACGCAAATACGGGAATTATTACGCCGCGTTAATTATTATTATTACGATAAATCTCGGGTTTTTTTCGGCGGTAATCGAGAGAAATACAAAAAGTCAAATTATACACTGCGGACGGACGGGAGTAGACGATTCGAACAACTCCCCCCGGGTTTAAAATGGCAACTTTAAAACTGTTCTTTTTTTTTTTTTTTTTGTTATTTCTTTCCTCCTCCTCCCTCCCGTTTTGAAATACTTACGTTTTATACAATATATGTACGAACGTGTACAACTAAAACGAGCGTACGCAATCTTATCGACCACCACCCTGCGAATAATAGTAGTTTATTACTATATTTAATTCAACCGTACGAAATTGCGCGAAACCGAATAATGCCTACGTTTGAATTAATTAAATATCGAATTTTTCGAATTCCACAGTGATCTCGGCGGTATTATAATATAATATATATATATAGTAATCGTCGTCGTCGGATCGATTAAAACCGAAATTACAATTTTATAATTATCGCGTTTTTATACGGCTCTGTTTTTTTTTTTTTTTTATACAATATTTAAATGTATGCCCGCGCTATACGTCGTCTAATGATTATTCTATATTGTCGAATCGGTTTGTAAATTTTTTTTTTTCGGCGCTGCGTATATTATTATTATTATTATTATTATTATATATTCGTATTCGATTTACATAAATAATATCACGTTATAAAAATGTTTTATTCGCGATACCCAATTATTTATTTATTTATTTATTTATTTATTTTTTTTAATATTTATTAGCGAAAATATCCTTATGTATATATATATATTGTATGTACACGACGGTAATAATAATACAAAATCGGCGCGCGTTCCCCTCGAAAATCCTGCCCGCCATTCTTCCACGGAATTTACCACGCTCCATATGATCCCTCGTGATTTATTTGTCGAAGAAATAATGGCCTATACGTCCGTATGCGTACGGAAAGAAAGAAAGATCGAGAGAGAGAGAGAGAGAGAGAGAGAGAGAGAAAAGGGGAAAAAAAAAAAAAAAAAAAAAAAAAAATACCTACAAACCCGAGAAATAAATATCGCCCGCCGGTTTTCGGCGTTTCTATTGAGCGTGCCGAGGATCGAACACCGCCCGGGGAAACCGGTTTTTTCGCCCGTTGTTATAACGAGGGCTCCATTTCTTTATTATATATATTTTATTATTATACACAATATTTTTTTTTTTTTTTTTTATTTTTTTTTCCCGAGATAAGCCAGCCCCGAGCGCACAACGTTGTCCGGGATGCTGCGGCTGGCTATACGTATTACATACGTATACACCCAGCAGCGTACAGGTATAATAGGTACCGTACACCTACCTACCTATATACGTACGTGTATTAATGGTGTTTTTCAAAACTTTTTCCCATTCCCGTTTTAATTTCGTTTTTAATTCCCGTCTGCGGCCCATACCCCCGGTGTACCCGGCGTCACAATACCTACCCCCCTTCTTATATACGCTATACGTATATTAAATATACACCTAAAACCCTATACAGTACGGGCCGACCGAACCAACGATTATATCGATCTCTCACGATATCCAATAATATATATATACACCTATACAATAGCCGGCTATTTTGTCCGCGACGCGTTCCTCCGATTCGTTTGTTTCTCTAAAGAAAAGAAAAAAAAAAAACAAATTCAAACAAGTAACACCACCCTACTTACTACTATATTTTATCGTTTTGTTATACCCCCATCCCGGATAAATTGGCCGGAACGTTAGCAATCCGGATAGTAAACCGAACGGAAAGTGCGTGGCTAGAACAATAGTAGTTTTCCGGATAGTAGGAATCCAAATAACGTAAAAATTACCGAAAACACAATAACCAGCAGAGCGAGTATATGAAGGCAATTTTACAGGAACGTAGTTTGCCAGAAGGCGTTAAACGAATAATTGTTTCTCGTACCGGGCTACTTTTTTTTTTTTTTTTTTTTGGATATCTTACTTTCTGTGATTATACTTTCCGTTTAAATATTTTCCGGAACATTATGCTCGCGTCTATATTATGTTCCCATAATTTATCATTGACCGTTCCGTAATATTTTATGCACGATTAATCGTCTAGTGTGTACGATATCAATAATTAATTATTAGTTTCCAATACGCGAAAATAATAATCGTTCGCCATATTCAAGGGTAATTCATATCTCGCAGTACCTATCTATTGTTAACATATTACTAAAATGTAAATCTCCGTTTAGAAAATAAAGAACAAAAATTACGAAAAAATTATTTTAAATGTTATTGTTTAAAATACAATTCGATGTTATTACTTATTCGCACAATTATTTCGTATACACGGTGGTAGTCTGGAATCTGGCGTACACGATATTCATCAGTGATTCTCCCCCCCACCCCCCCGGCCACCATTAAAATTCGCGTCTATATTCTACGACGATACATTTTGCCATTAAAATTCATTAGCATACGCACAAAAGTGTAAATCGCGGTAAAACTTGGTACGATATTTTTTAACTAGACGGGGGGGGGGATTTATCAGTCGTCTTATTTTCAAGCAACAATATTATTTCCCCGTTTTACAACAACGGCACTTACAATCGTTGTCAAACGAATAATATAAAATGTTAGATCTATATAAAAAAATAATGTCGTTTCTTTATATTCTCTACGAAAAAATAACGACACAATACGTTTAGATATTCGTCAGGTTTAATACACGTGTATACGTGTAGTTTAATCGTACACGGCGATCTCTCCGCTGTGCCCCCCCCTCCCCCCACGGGATTATGTTAAACGGATTTTTCCGAATCACGAACCGAACACGCGTATATTGGTAAAAAATATAACCAACACAACCAATATCGCACCGTCTAGTTTGGTGAATTTAAATATTTCGGGTTTCGACCGCGCCAGTATACGATTATTAGTACGTATAGTGGCGATTTATACGTATTTCGTGACGCCGGCCAAAAAACAAAAAAAAAAAAAACAATTATAATTATTAATTGACGGTTTAACAAAAAAACTGGGAACATTCCCGCATTCGATTAGATACGAAAACCCGGTTCCGGGCGGAGAGGGAGTTTCGCGTCATCCCCTAGAGCCACGCGGACGATAGAGACAACGGCAACCCGAAAACCGTAAAAACAACAACAATAAAAAAAAAAAAAAAAATGACCGATAACCGCTGATTTTACAGCCGATTACGGGTTACTAATATTATTTTTTACCGATTCGGGCGATTTTTACGGCACGCCTCCCCATCGTACACCCCCCCATTATATAGCCGATTTACTTTCATATAAGGTTAAATATCTTACCCCGACTAATTATCATCGTTGTTTTTATTATTATTATTATTATTGTAAGATCCCCTTCCCCAACCGTTGTTTTGTATCAATGGCAAATTACACCGCCGAGGACGAATCGATAGATTTAAAACACGTTTCGTTTGTATGCAGATAAAAAATGTACTTTGTTTATATCGACGGTCTTTAAAATATTTATTTTAAAAAAAAAAACGACTCGACAAACGCGTGTATATATATATTATGGTATACCGAATTAGGGTTTTCATTAAGACCGGATCGGATATCTATTACATTAACCCACACCGGCAAGACGACACGCCTTGTTAAACGTTCGCAATCCGTAATAATTTCAAAAATTATATGTTTTTTTTTTCTTTTAAAATGTCCACAATTTACCATATATAATAACACTTACGTATTATAATATTCCGTACCGTTTTTATTATTTTTAAATTTTTCCCCTCGTTCCCCGTTTTTATGCCGAGAAGTTTTGGTATTAGTATTATTATTACATATTTAGTTAAGTGTCCAACGGTTTTCTTTCGTTTTGAATTTACTATAATGCCGGGTCCGCTTTACATAATATTATGGGTACGTTCTTTATAATAATTCAACAGCGGAGATAATAAAACAATTTGTTTTTAACACATAAAATTATACAAACATTTATATGTTTACTGTAGGTGCATTACGAAACTGGTAATGTTTCTGTTTCTATTTAAATTTTAAACTATTCAATCCAAACGCTGTGTACGAGTAGGTATGCCAACAATACAAACCAACAATGTCGTTCCTTATATTATTAAATATATTAAATAAATTCAGTTATATACGTAATATTTTAGCCATTTTATACACTCGGCGATACTCGTCTAATTTAAATCCAGAATAGAGGATTTCACAACACAGTCGTTTAAAATACTGTTGGCGCGCAAATTAAATATAAAATGTTTAATGGAAATTTCAACATTTTGCGTAGACACTAAAACGTATAGTGCAATTTTGATGTAATTATAAATCGAAGTTTTAATTTTGAGTATAGTGCTTCAATAAAAAAAAATAAAATAAAAAATATATATTTATATACGATTACAATTTTTTAATATATTTATTACGCGCGTGCGCAACGCAATTATACTTTATTTTTTTTTTTAAATTTTAAATATGAACCTCTATTTTGAATATCACATTCGGATCGGTCGGTTTGTTTTTTCGACTAATGTTGATTAGCTAATCGAATTCGATTAGTTGAACTCGAATTTGAACATTATTTTTTTCCTTCTAATTTACGCGCAGTGCTTATAAATAATTGTTCGTTTTTAACACCGCGATATGATATGTATGACGTTTTTTTGTAAGTATATGTACGTGAAATCGATGACCCGGTAGTCCATTGTACGTTTTGTAAAATATTCGGCAGCGTATGGATGAATCGCTACTTCCGAATCGTATATTATAATATAGTGTGTACTTGACCTGTTACACGCGTTTTTCGTTGCCAATCCGAGTGGTTTTTTTTTCTTTCTTCTATTATCTAAGTCTGGGCGATTAGAGTATGGCGCCAGTACAGAAAAAAAAAAAAAAAAAATGTTTGTCCTTCAAAAATGGTCGTACGTATTATGTATTTTAACTATTCAATGTGTATAATAGTAAATAACAATAACGGTAACGGTAAATCGGGAAAATAACCGATAATATTGCTTAGGTAGCGTAGGCAGTATACAATAATAATCGTTATAATATGTGAACATATCGTTATTTCTATTACTTACACACTCGTCTGAATACGCATTTGTTTGCCCTTTTATATATTCGGGAATCGTGGACGATTCGGTGACACGGGTTCACTGTAGATCCTCGACCGTCTAGATATTATTATATAGATCCCATTAGAGCAATTAGATCCTCCCGGTTAATATTTCATTTTATTACTCAACTGGCAATTGTTTTTTTCCCTTTAACTAACGATTTCAAGTATAATTTGTTTTGAAATGTTTAAATCTGAAAGACTATATTTCGGTGATAGCAAACGGCTATTAGTTTTATGTTCTTAAAAATAATGAGATATATATATATTTTTTTTTTTATTGTTTATTGGATATATTTATTTTGATTTTGAAACAAACTCAGCAGTTATATTATCAGTTCTCATTCCGAATGCCATGATTAAATAACAATATATGGCCATTTAATTTGGAAAAAAAACCTTTTGAAGAATTACGGAGATAAGACTAATTTTTATCACATGATGGAGTTATTCGGACAACTAGATCCCGTTATTATCATATATGCGGATCTGGATGGTCGGTGTCCAGTTGGCCGTTCACCGATAATTTGGTAAAAGTTGTGTGACCTCGGTCGTAACTATATATTGTTCAGTGGCAAAATCGGACACCTTGATCTCCTCTCTCCTCCCTTGGATTTTTTATTCTATAAATTTGATATAAAAAGTAATTGTTTTGCCGGAAATTGAATAATATTTTTCTTTTATCTAGTTATCTTGTTCACTGATAATACTGAATCACGTCTATGGGTCTCGTTATCAACTACCGTGGTCTATTCTACGGTTACTACCAGTTCTCACAGAACCGTGTTAGTATCGACAACGGCGAGTTATTAATCAGTAATCACCATAGGTAGATGATATAATTTACATAATTTACGTTATATGTTTTTAGATCCAGAAGATATTTTTTAAATGAATTAGCTTTAGGGCCAAGAAAATTAAATTTGTTATTATGATGTTATGTTTTGTATGATATGGATATATTTTATTTTTGATTTCCGTCCTTTCGACCATCCCGTTAAACAATTTCTGCTCTACCTCTCTCTGCCTTCAACTGGTTCTTGGGTCCACTGCTTTTACATCTCTCTTTATGTACGATATTCCCATCTAAGGCGTGTTCTACCTAGCGGTATTTTTCCATTTGGGTCCTGTTCAATTACTGTTTTTTCATCATTGTAATATTTTTTTGGTCCACGTCAATCTTTTTTTTGTGATTTTCCTCGTAATGAATGCATGGCCGTGTTGCAACAGATTTTTGACTTTCTCGTTGTATAGCCTTCTCTATTCTCCAGTTTGTGGATCACGGTACGGGTTATATATTCGCCTTAGTAATTTCTTCTCAAAAGTTTCCTATATTAATTCTTCTGTTTTCCTCGGGGCCCATGTTTCGGAGCCATACAAGTCAAATTTTTAGAAATGGTTCTGGAGACCTTAAGAGTCTTATAGCTACAAAATAGCATTTATATGCCATTTGTATTATTTTTGATACCTCCGTCTTCAGCTCGTCTCGGGTTAAAAGGACTCCCAAGTATTTAAATTTCGGAACTCTAAGTTTACGTAAAACAAATGTTTTATATACATTATATTATCTATTGTATATAAAAAAGTCAATTACTAGCTTTAATAATATTCGAAATGTGCAATAAATGAATATAAAAATATAAATAAAACGAATCAATGGGATGGGTATTGTATGGCCCCCTTCTATATATATATATGTATATAATTTCCAAAAATTGTTCATCTCCTCCTTATTTTAGGCTTAATGGAGGCCATTCGGGCCCTTCGCCGCAACCTCCACGTTTCTTTGTCATCATAGTTAATTATTCGTAATTTATTATTCCTAGCATTTGCAGGCCACTTGTCCTAGCGGTCTCTTTCCATTGATTGAGGGGGATCCATTGAGTTGCCTCTCGAACCGCCTGATCTCGCGTTCTTCGTTATATATAATATGACGTAGAGTATAAACTCTTCATCACTATATCCGCTCCGTCGAACATGTCCCCAAGCTCCAAATCTGTTCGTCGTGCCCACGGGCTAGTTAGTCGAACGCGGTCTTCTATTAATTTATTTATTTTTTTTTTTTTTGGGCCAAAAATATCTTTCGTAAGACGTTCCGCTCGAATATAGCTAATTGTTGTAATAGAAATGTATACGCCGAATAGCCACCCGGAAGTGTTCTCTTCCATCCACTCCGCCAGTATATTAAAATAAAGTCGGCCCCCGCACATGACGTTTTTCGTGCGCGTCGTGTCCGCGTTATATTTTAACCGACCGAATTCGTCGTAAACCTTGGACCCGTGGGACGCGCGGGACGGACGTCGCCGTTTATTCTCTCCCGGTGCCTCGGCGTTGGCATTTTTTTTTTTTTTTTTTTTTACTCTCTTTCCGATTTCCGGCCCTTTTTATATATATATATATATATATATATATATATATATATATATATTATTATTATTATATTGTTCATTATATGCGTATACCTACGTTTATTAATATTCGTGTATAGGTCTCGTAAACGCCAAGGCCGCCGACGACGACGCGAGCGCTGCGTTTACGACCGTCCATAAAAATAAAAGAAAAAAAAAAAGAAAAGAAAAGAATATTGCCGCCATTAAGCCCGCCGCTGCCGCCGCCGATCTAACCTCCTCTCTTTTTCCCCGACGAGACGTGCTGCATCGCGTATTTTATGACTAATCCTATAACCTACTACTAAACGTTAGTATAATAATGTTATTTCGGACTGTTTTATAAAAAAAAAAAAAAAAAAAAAAAAAAAAAAAAACGAATTGTGTGTGTAGGTAATTGAAATTTGAAATTTTTTTATTTTTTTTTGGTTAACGCACGGCCCCCATTTCGATTGTTGTTTATAATATTATTTACTCCCGGACCGCGTTCAATTATTATTATTTATTAGGTACTTTTTTTTTTAAAATTATTATTACTATTTTTTTTTTTTTTTTTTTTTTCAACAGTACTTCGCTATTGGAAATATAAGTGTATCTATTGTATTCGATAATATAATAATAATAATAATAACAATAAAATCAGTCATTTGTTATTATTATTATTTTTTTTTACCCCAAGGTTCAATAATTAATAGTTTATTGCTTTTCTAAGAAACCCGTTAAATGTTATGGAGTAAAAATGTTTTATTGGTTTTTTTTTACATAATTCGTGTGGATACTTTATATATCCATAAGTGCATACACGCACGCGAACGTGTACTTATATAAGTATACAAATAAGCTATTTTTAATTCCATTAAAAATATAACCCTAAAATGTACAATTTTTACTATTTTTAAAGTCGGATTTTTAATTTTCATCGTACAAATGGATGTGTGGAGAATAAGTTTAATGCAATTATACTCGAAGACAAATTGAGGTAATAGCAGAGGTAGAAGCGGGCCAATAGTTTTTAAAAGGTTTTTTTTAAAAAAATTACATTTTAGCGATAATTCATAAATTTAGCCGTACAGCAAAACATACTGTACAATACGACATGCGTAAGACTGCAGGTATAATTTAAATTTAAAACCAACTTGCGTGTAATGAAAATTATTCGATGTACGTATTGATTATTGTGTTTACCTAGTTTGTAATTCGTACGGATATTTTAGAAGAATACACATTATATGTCCCAGAAACATTTAATAAAAAAAAATTGATATTTGGTATACAGTGTGACCAGTATAAACATAATATCGAAAAACGAGTGTTACGAAAAAAAAAAAAAAAAAAGAAGAAATATAAAATCGCCCATTAAAACCCGTTTAAAACCGACCGGGCTTTTGAAGACCGGGTAATAGTAATGATGCATTTATAATGCGATTACGTTTTTAATTTTATGCATTTGCATATTTTGTATGTCGATTGGATGTCGTTGACCTTGAGATGCCATCCCAATATCCTGTGTTATATTACCGCGTCGTTGGCTCACTTAGATTACAATAAATTAGGTAATACAAAATTTGTTGCACATTATAGATTATAATATATACCGAACGGAAATAATATTGTAGGTTAGAATATTATACGGAGTTCGGTCGTGGACGTTGTTCGACTGCAATCGACATTTCGTATAAAAACGTCACGTTGTCGTCTGTCGTTACAAACCGTTTAGTTTTCAAAAAGTCCTGTTAATTTTCTAATATTTACGTATGAAATTGAACGTTTTCAAAACATAATAATAATAAAATAAAAATAAAAAAAAAACCAACATATTTATGTTTATTATTATATTATAGCGTTTGGTTTTCGCCTTTGAATAATCTTGACCCGTATAATAAATTGTTTATTGCGTATATCCGAAATATATGACGGTCGTGGAAAAATGTCAAAACGCAAAAAAAAAAAAAAAACAACAAAAAAATGTGATACTATAAAATTGATAATATATATATATATATATATATAAAAAAAATTACGCGTAGTAATATAATACGTGAGGCGTGCGTAAATATTGTCGTGTATTATTTTATAATATTAATTATTTCGCGTATATTGGTCATCTGAGTCGTATGTGCGCGTACTTATATATTGTTGGTTCGTACGAAAAAATTTCACCGTTCAGTAATCGCATAAAACAAAATATTTTGAACTTGAACTGTAACGATAACATAATTTATAATAATTATTATTACCATTATAGTGTATACACTGCGCATTCTTTTCTATGTGTCTAAACAGACTTATAAATTATCGTTAAAGTTAACGATAATTCCGTACAGTGTTATTCGCAAAACGAACGTTATTGAAGGCGACGTACAATAATGTGTACATAATTATATTATTAAAATACAGAATTTTTTTTTGAATTTTTAGTCGTATAATACTATCGATATTATTTATTTTATAAAAAAAAAAATTCAATTTTTCAGTACTCTAATTTTATTATTGAAAAAAAAAAAAAACCAATAAAACCATACACACAATTGTATTGTACATTCATAATTGGGTTGGTTAGGGTTGGCTGCCGAATTCAAAGTGACCGGCGCAATGGTAAAAACCGAATTTATATTTCATATTTTCCTAATTTTATTCATAATAAACGCAATGCGAAGTGACCATTATATAGTTGGTTAAATTTAAATATTAAAATAGACTATGAATTATTTTTTTATTATTTATACAGTTTATTACGGAATTTTCGTTACTATAGCCAGACCGAGGAAGTACCATTAGTTTTACAATAATGTGTTTTTTTTTTTTGTCTCGAAAAATGTACTTTATGGGGCAATAAATATACTCGAAAATGTTCATTCCGCAACTTTATAAGTAGGTACACGGAATGTAATCATTCGAATTTCTTAATATTCAAGTACCGAAAATAAAATTAAAAAAAAAATAAGTTAAAATCGTAATTTTCAGTAATAATAATTGTTCATTGTATACGTATTCGGTAAATCTCCAAAAAAATACCTAATATTATAATTGTATAATTTTAAGTGGATACTAATAACGGTTTAAAATATTTCGAATAGGGTTGACAATTTATAAAGTTTGAAAATATCAAAGTTGTGTATAGAGTAAATTATTAATAATTAAAATAAAAAAAAAAAAAAAAATAGTAGTTTTTATTAAAATACTGCGTGGAAAATGTTGGTTAGAAGTACCTTTTTATTACATTCGTTTCGATGATTTCAATATGTATTTATAAGTATTTTATTTTATGTACAAACTATATAAAGTATTATATAGTTGTAATTGGATAGAAGTACTTAAATATTTAAAATAATCTTACTATTAAGTCATTCTGTGTCGTATAGAATTTATTTTACTTTAATGGGTAAATCGCTCGGTAAATTATTATAACTTGATTGTTATATAATTGGTGGTCGCTACTGTAATTTTATATTATAATCGGTCGTCAGTGTCTCGATGCGCGTTTTTATTATGATGAATTTTTTTTTTTTTTTGTTTTCTGAACAACTTATTCTTAAAACGTTACTTTAATGTTAATGTTTCGATAGTTTAGTGTAAACTATTTTTCTTTATTTTTTTTGTTTGCAAATAATTGTACATTATAAAATACATTATGCTTCTCGTCACTCCAACGCGAACAACGTGTACTTAACAAAATATACCCTAATCAAAACACGACTAAAAAACGTAAACCCGTTACATTTTCGATGCGATATTGTTTTTATTATATCATATTAAAACTATATTTCGGGATAAATAATTTCCAATCGCAACAATTCGCAACCAAATTAGGATAAACAATTATTAAGTAAGTAATCTACTACTTATCATTTCGAAATGTAATTTCAATTAACGGAAAATAAAATATTATTTGTATCTAATATATGTATTAATTTATCTTTTATTTGAACAAATTACTCTGTACTCTTAACAGGTATCTTTGTCCTTTTCATAGATTGTGTAACATTACTATGTACACAGACTTTATTTATGACTATTATGTTTTTATGGGTTCTTAATATGTACCTAGATAAAACGTCTATTAAAAAAAATTTAACGAGAACTAGCTCGGAGAATGGTTAGCCTCATATATTATAATTTTTGTATTAAAAATATTAATTTACGAAATTATATCGGTCCCGACATTGTCAATATATTCCCAAAACGAAGACAAACAAATGAAAACGTCCAAGTACACTGATAATAATCGAACAAATTATTCTAAGATTGTTTTTCGTTGAGTTAATTTCAATTCTAATGTACATTTTTAAATATTATAAATGTATAACTATAACGGTTAACACAACCCAACGCAATATAAATTTAAATAACGTTAACGTTACTACGTGAATATGTTTTACATTCATTTTACGGGCTTTTTATCGGATTACCTTTGTTTGTTGTTCCGTTTATTATTAGGTTTCGAGTTGTTTGTAATTCCGTGGATTTATTCTCGTGTAAATCGGAATATTTTTGTTTCTTTTGCTCTGTAGAATTTTAGTCGAAATTCGAACCGCATGGAAAATAACTCTGTTGGTGTGCAATACAGAGTTGTATTACCACCGGTAGTAGTATTCCGGAAAACGAAAATTAATTCGTAAAGTTAGAAAAACGTTCGGTGGAAGCTTATTAGTAGTTGTTAGTCTACGATTTTATGTTTTTCCCGGGTTGTGATGTACATCGGAATGATTATAATTTGTATGCGGTACACATACCTAGGTACCCATCATAATATTATACGAAATTCAATGAAATGCATAGAATGCGCACCGCGGTGTGTTATATACGTTTTTTGAATTGTAAGTCATAGAAATATTTATGAAATATTATGAATGTTTTTTTTCTTTTATAAACTCGAATGGCTTTGGAAATACCAACGTATAATTATTTTTCTTACACCGTCAACATTATAATATATATTAGTCTCTGTTTTTATGTGCAGTACGATAAAAAAAATTGTTTAGGACCTATATTTTTACTTTTCGTTTAATAATGTCACGTACCCTGCACCACCTATTACCGAATACAATTTGAAAAACACGAATAATTAATTTTAAAATGTTCGTACTGTTGTTACGATGTTGATATAACCGATTATTATCTTGTTCTTGGTCTTTCGATTGGCTGGCTCTCCGAGCTTCTCTGTCACAGAATACGGTTCCTTCGGTTCTCGATAACTTTCCGTTCCCGTATCCTTTACAATTTTCGGCGTATGTTCAACCCTCGGTTTTCCTGTTTCGGTTTTATCGTCCCCGCATATAATCAGCTTCTTTATTATTATATTATCCTTTTTTTTTTTTTTTTTTTTTTTTAATTTGCTAAAGTCGCTTTTTTCATTAATTTTTCCCAACACGTCATCATTTATAGTTACTCTGTCGCACCGCGAAATCTTGGGCATCTCTCGTGGTAACACCGCGTTTCGAATGCTTCTGGTTTCTCCTTCTCGATTAGGTAAGCAACTGTCTAGGTTTTACATCCGAATAACGTCACGCTCCGGACGCGCATTTTCCAAATGATTTTCCTGGTGTCGTGTTCGCGGTTGGTAAGTGGTTTTTTTTATTTTTATTTTGAAAAGCTCTATTTCCCCCGTGACATCCCACTTATTATGTCTAACTCGGTTCTACCATCCTCGTGTTATTTCACTGCCGAGGTAGCGAAAGTTTTGCACTTGCTCAACACTTATTATCTAACTAACTCAACAATTATTATAATATATTTATTATTTTATCAAATAAAATGTTCATATTTAATATATGTTACTAACAACACTCATTCGACTCACGGTTCCTGAAAATTATATAAAAGCGTACAGTACGAAATGTCGGGGAAAACACGTAGGGACTGTGTTATACCATAGTCGCAATAACGAAAAATCGAAGGTAGAATACGACGGCCAATATGTAAAAAGAAAAAAAAAAACCATATATAATTTATGCGGGACCCGCTTCGTTGGGGAAAAAAAAACCAATAATTTCTCGTACATAAATATTATTATGTGTGCTCGCGTTTGCGTATATTATAATAAATTGTGGACTGCTAATAAACTGTTTCACTTTTCTTCAAGTTCAATAGCGTATTATTATAACGACGTGCGTATGTATTAAAATACGGTTCCCGAATAGGACGTTTACGAATTTATAATATTAAAAAAAAAAAAAAAAAAAACCTGTCATTGAGAACAATATAATTATTCAAGAATCGACGACTACGAGTACCGGGCATAGTTGAGGGGGTGTCCCCCCCTCGACGAGTTTTACTATATTATTGTGCGTTATATTAAACCGTGCCGCGTCTTTTGTTGGCGCCGGAAGTTGGGCGTCCGATTTTATTTTTCGAGGGGCTTCTTATTTTTTTTTTACCAACTGTATCGCCGATTTAAATTACGTTATTGTTTTCTGTTTAGAACCAGTTAATACGAATCATAGGTGTACGCAGTAGTATATAATATCATGTACAGTCAGTGACCGATATTAGCCTTGTGTTACAGTTTAACTTTGAAAGGTTATGCACACAATGATATTATTATTACTATTATTACTATTATTATTATACACGGTACAGACGCGGGAGGGCTGCTGTATGCGAATCCGAATTGTTTTCCAGTTCGTCGACGTTTAAGGGGATCGGTGCCGGTTTTACAAATTTAAGGCGAGATTTGGGGCTAATTTTGACACGTATTGTTAAAAATTCTAATTTTCCACGCCACCGGCCGACGGTAAAACGGATCAAAATGTCGCCCCTCCCCCGCGGTTTAAAATGTTCCCGGCGACAAATTTTGATCCGGTTAGGAATTTTTTTCTTCTAATATTTTTTTATTACACTTTCATGCCCGCCTAATTAACGATAGGACTTTTCCATTAATCTACTGCCCGATACCGATTTAAGGGGACGGGGTATGACCGAGAGAGGATTTTTTCATATTTAATAATATCAATCTTTTGCCAATTGTACCCTAACCGTCCTAGTTACAAAAAGGGAAAAATCTTCTGAAAACATATTTGAACTCGTTATGAAGTTCACTTAGATTTTACTTTCTTACATTTTTCTAATCTTTTTTTTTTTGTTCAATATTATTTACACTTAAAATTAAAAAAAAAAAAAAATCATATTTTGAATGGTTAACAGTTTAATTTTAAAAATTTGGAAAATAATTTTCAAATAAATTTCATGACAAATTCAAGCATGTTTCCAGAAGTTTTATCCGATTACTAGATTACTAGGACAGCCTGTACAATTGACATAATATGTCTATTTCGATAGAAATCACAGCCGGTTTCGAAGCCTTTGAATTTCAAAAATTGTACGTTCCAAAAGAGGGTAAATTACACTTAGGAACAATGTCATGTATTAATAATACATCACTATAGGTTCCATAATATTACAATTCCCAATGATTATCATGATTTCTTATAAGATTATCAAACTATTTCCGTGATAACCATCGATATCTAAGCTTTCTGATTGCCAGAGCATTTTGTGATGATATACGGTTAGGAAATTATTTCACTTAAATTTTCAAAGCTGTATTGGTCCGTCTCCTTAAATGTGTATTTGTGCGCATTTCTATAAAAATCTCGATTCTATCAGATAAGGTTAGCCTGTGCCGAATTGAACTTGAAATTTGAACTTTTAAAATCGTTCATTTTCGGAAGTTTTTTATATTTTGTAAACAATTGTATACATCAGTTTTTTTTTTTTTTTTTAAAAAACCATATTTTCTACATCATTTGTTCTAACAAATTTGTTTAATTTATCATACGACGTATATCGATTTATAATTTTATTTACAAAGTTCGTTTTATTTCTAACCTCCGTAACTAATATAGAGACGCCCTATAGTGCTGCACAATTGCTTTTTTTTCAACTCCTCCGGATTCATTCTTTAATTATAATTGTTTTGTATTTATCATTTTTTTTTTTCTTCGTGTCAGCCTATTATAAATAACTGAAAGTCAACCCATCCCCCTCCCTCCCGGCGGTACATTCCATACCAAGTTTGGTTGAATTCCCGGTCGACCACCTAAAACCGTGTTACTTGTTCGGATACCCCGCGGACTTACATTTCTCATCGACTGCAAGTATAATATTATACACCTATACGGCAGCAATCCATTATACCGCTTAAACTGCAGCAGTCGAAACGCGTAGAAAAAATACCACCGAATCATCGTAACGCAATATTTTCCGTTTGTCACTGACTGATTAAAAAAAAAAAAAAGAAAAAAAAAAGAAAAGGAAAATAAATTATATACATAATATAAATATATATATATCTCCGATTATAAGCGATAAACGTCGTCGTATGCGCGCAAGATGTGTATGAAAGTATAATATATATTTACTGTGTATGATCCTAAAAATTTTTCGAAACTGGTATATTGTATATATCCTTATAATAATACACTGTGGCGTTTGTCAGACGTAAATACATACTTTATTGCAATATACGATGCATGTTTTTATTTTTTTATTAACCTTAAATTTTCCACGAGACAAGACTCGAAACCGATTTCAAGCATATTTTTATCGGTTTAAGGGGCCTCCTTGTCGCTAACGAATTTTGTTTTCTCCTCGTCCGTCAATTGTGAATTTCCGGTTGAGTTTAGTGCAAAGAGACGAGATTATACATTTTATAAAGAAAGAGTATTTTACTATAATAGATCCTATGAATGATTTTTTTTTTCGTATATTTTCAATTATAGTAACGGTTAAAATTAAGTCTCAAATTAATAAAACGCGAGTATCTCGATGAAAAATGATAATATTAAAAAAAATCATTCGCAGGATCCATAGTAAACACTCTTATTTGTAAAATTTAAGGGCCCTGGTGTAGGGTATATATTCAAATCGAATCCCTTTGGAAGTATTGGCAAAATTCTGTACGGATCAACGGTAATCTCGCGTGGGCTAAACACCGTTAACTGCGTTTGGATGTGGATTTATATCCAGGGATGGACAGTAATCAGTGTACATGTCGTGTCAAAGTTACGTAACTCGATTATACTTTTTTTACTTGTGGCGATTATTAATCATCAGTACTAACATCTTCCATTAACATTTAAACCGAACTCGTTACGGTTCGTTTTGTAACTTGTAATAAAAGTTGTACGTTATCTAATTTACAGAAATCATCTCGAGTCGACATTTTGGCAATTATTATTTCAACTGACCAATCATTTTTTTAAAATTATTATCTCTAAACAATTGAATAATTGAAAATTGTAAAATTTAATTATTTCAATATTAACTTATAACTACCTATAACTTTTATATAATTTGACGTATTGACAGCTTGTTTTTTTTTAATTTTTTTTTTTTTTTTTTTTATAAACATATAACAATTTGTATGTAATTTGTAACATATGTGACTCCAACTTGTAACCAGTTATATAAAATTAGAGTCACTTGTAACTTGTAACATCTCCGTTTACGTCCGGATACTTACGCGTAATGTCGTAAGGTTATTGCGATTGGAGAAAACAGAAATGGAAAAAATTAAAATATCCAATAGGCGAGTAATAAATTTAAAATAATATTATGACGTCTAATACTCGTAGTTTGAAATGTTTAGATACAAACTATGTATAATATATATAATATTACTATTCGATAGGAGCGGTGTTCATGTGTGGCCAATATTTTTTTCTTACTTATAAACAATACCTATATGATATATATTATAATTTATGTACCGATGGAAATATTTAATTACCTATCTTTTTAAATATATATATATATATATATATATATTAGTAAACGTTTCTAAGTTGCTCCGCAATATTCCATTAAATATATGTTTAAAACGAACCTCGTATATATATAAAAACTAATTAGCAGTTGTTCATTTTAGGCATACTACTAGAATATATATGTTGCAATAAAAAATCGAAAAAAGTTGAAACTCGATTATCGATGAAGAGATAAATAATTATAATAATTTGTTCTAACGTGTACGAGCGTTCCGGGGGAATGGACCAGGAATGGTAGGGACAAAATAATTTAGATTTTCGAGTTTCCTCATATTTATTCATGGTGTACGAATATTTTCAATATAGGTTTTCACTGGATTAGTTTTGTTTTGCCCTTTTGATTATTATTATTTGCAATGCGCTAAATATAAAAAAAAAACCCGGAATAATGTACTATTCTCTTGTTTATTCCCTTAGACCGATTAAAATATTAGATTCTGAGAGGATCGTTGTGTTATTGGTTTTACTATGATGCGTGTGTGTGTGGTTTTTTCTGTGTAAACAATTTTTCTACCAGAAATCTTGCTCCAATAAAAAAAATTGACAAGATAGCTTTTTTGTTGCATTTCGGATGTTGTGTGCACTGGAGGTTATTTTTAATGTTGTTGTTCATAAACATAGACTTGACTCAGAATACTTATATTACTCCTTTTTATAGACGTGGTCAAATTTTTAAAACCTGGTAACCGTTTGTAGTCGTTTGAATGTCTCGAGTTTGTGTCAGGATTAATTTAAATTGTTTTGGCCCAACAAAAATGCTCGAAACTTTGACGCGAATTTCATCATAAGTTATACTTAATGGTAAACAAGAGTAAACAAATTGAGCATAATGTATCAGTTCCTTATTATAATCATTTAAAGTTGAAATTTTTATAAAAATCGTATAAATCACTGCATTTTCAAATTTAATTTTTTTTTTTTTTTAATTCTTGATAAAACAATCGTTGAATGAAAATATTAAAAATTCTCTCTGTGAAAACACAGTAAACGTTGTCGTCATTTACAATTCAGCGAAATCATTTTTGTTTAAAGTCTATTAGAGCCTTTAGTATATTGTTATATTGTAAGTACGAAAACACGTTTTGGATTTATATATTGTCCGTTGGATAGACAGACAAAGACGGAAAATGTTACCGTGACTGCCGTCTTCTCCAGAGAATCTGAAACAATTGTTTGAAAAGTTATAGGTTAGGTTGTAGGTTCTTTAAACGTTTCCAAACGAAATTAAGCGAGTTTTAAGCCTCGGTCCGCGCAAGCATGAGTTGGCCACGTGGCCCGTTAGATACACATCGGAGACGACAAAATGCCGGTGTGTGTCGTCCACTCGAGAGGACACGAAAAAACATGCAGACCGCGTAGAATTCGCTTGATTTTGGTTTAAGACGTAAAACATTTATTGTAAAATTAAAAGCGGAGGTTTTTAATCCGCTATTACAAATATTAAAACAATCAATATACGTCGTTTATAGATAACGACTATTTCGACGTTTTTAATAACTTACTTTTCAAATAAAAACGCATCGCCCTGCCCTCCGGCCATTCGATCGTATAATAGGGTTTTTTAATACTTAAAAATCAAAATCAATCGAGAATTTTACCGGGGTTTTCGCGTAAGGGCGATGTTTTTTTTTTTTTGCTACCTATGTCGCCCGTTAGATAAAACGCGAGGAAAATCTGTTGGAGGGGTAGAGGGGAAATATTACGTTTCTCTCGAGATCGTAAACGGAAAAAGATACGCGCAGATGTGCGTGCTGTCCGTGGTATATTACGTAGCGTATTACACTATGCGTCTGTAATCCCGGATAAATGTGGTACTAATTATGTGAAACCGAGATCGGTTGCCAATGGTCGTAACGTTCGAGTAGTAAGACTCCGTTAATAATGTTTGAAAATAAAAAAAAAATAAAAAAAAATATGTCATTAAAGTATTATATATATTATAACGTCGCCGTCACTCGTAAAGCGTATAGTGTTGGCGGGGAGGAGAGAGAACTACTGCATTATAACGACTCGAAAATAATTTCCATAGTGCGGCGGCCGTGCAGGTGAACAACCTCTGAGCCCCCCCCCCCAAAAAAACAAAAAAAAAAAATACACAAATATACATATACAAATTTTTTTTTTTAAGAAAACTATATAGTTTCACGTTTACCTCGAGACTTTTCAGGAGTAAGACAAATTACCTTTTTTTGTTTTTTTTTAGTTCTTCTTAAATTCCCATATTATAAGTGTGATCGATCAATTCCGATTAAATTGTTTTATTTTTATTTTTATTAATAGTTAGGGCTTCAACAACAAGGGCTATTAGCCTACCTAGACTAGGGGCGTTGATGGTAAGAGGTGAAATTATCACGAGTTACTACAATTATTTACAATTATGTACACTTTTTTTACTTAAATTTATATTGTGTACAAATTGGTGTATTGCCACTGTATTGTCTTCGTTGAGAGCTTATTGGATTGAGGCAGAGTCGGTGAAGATTCTTCGTGCTTCGTGGTAATTTGAGCATTTGGTCACGATATGATCAATAGATAGTTTAACTTTACATGTCCGATTAAATTATACTGTATTAAAAATAAAAATTAACGATGAAAAAAAAAAAATAAAATATTTTTCAAATAATTTGTATTTATATAAATCTAGCGAATATTCTGTCTCGTGGCACATATACGTTCACTTTTAACGAAGTTCTAACAGTTTTTAATTTAAAAAATTCAATATAAGACTACTCTCATCTTTAAAAATAATTAGTAAATATTTATTTGTGTTTTCTAATCCGAATAGATAATATAGAATAATAATATTTGTTATAAAGTCCGACTTTTTCACACCCTTTCTCTATAACGGCTGTTGCTAAGAAACTATTCATCGGATATGTGTATTAGATTAAATTTCTTGTAATATTATCTATTACGAATTTCGAATGGCGAACAAATAAAAAGCATTTTTTTAATATCGATAATAAAAATTTAATTTTTCTATAAATATACATGTACTTTAAAAAAAAAAAAAAAAAAAAAACCTAATAGAAAAAACTTAACATATTAACAGAGTTATTTTACGTTCGTAATATATCGTCATGACACCCTGTAATCTCAAACACTCAGTCTCAAATACGACATTTTGTTTGGGGTTTTTTTTTACTTTTTGTTTTACTCTATTGTGGGCTGCGAATCGAGTTTTTTTCTACGCGATAAAGTCACCTTTGTTTTCTTCCCCGGTTTTTTTTTATCTCGGTCGCAATACACACGCACGCGTTACATACGGTCCGTACGTCATAAAGGAAATATTATTCGGGTCCGATTTCCCGCCACCGCCGCCGCCGTCGCCGCCGCCGGTTTCTCTGGCCGAGTTACGAAACCTCGTCGCGGCGGCGGCGGCGGCGCCGGTACATATTTTTTTTATCGTCGTCGGCCGTGATCTTTCACGAACGGTTTGCGTGCGACGCGGGGGATAAGTACGGAATATAACAAGTATTACAGATACGTTCTGAAAAATAAATAAATATAAAACAAATAAACGCGTATTCTAATTTTTTTTTTTTACGATTTTGTTCTCTCCTTATATATTATATATATATATTCAAAACGATAATATATAATATAATTTATTTTTTTCAATGGACCGCAGATGGAACACACGGGGTTTTGAGAGAGAGAGAGAGCGCGCGAAAAAACCATATAGTCGTTTTTACCGACAAACCGCATATTATTACTATTATTATAAAATACGCGAGTTTCATCTCCTTCTCTTTCATTTTGCCGGGCTACGCTCTATACGCGAGCGCGTTAATACTATCCAGACGGGCCTTGAGACGTTTTTTTTTTTTTTGGTTTTTCTCTCTCTCTCTCTCTCCCTCTCTGTTTTCAGAGGCGATGACGTAGCGCATGACATACATATATAATATAATATATATATATATATATACAATATAAATATATACTTTTTTTTTTTTTTTTATACGAGTACAATGTATTCATCTATGGCGCGCGTCGTATTATAATACGCACGGGGGTGTCTTATTTATTGGATTCCCGTACACACTGCGCGCGCGCGCGCGCACTCGAACTTGAGTACATACGCCGCAGCGCGCATGAGGCTGGCCTTGAAAATACCGTGTCGGCGTGTATTTTTACAAATCGGCGGGAATTGAAATAATAAAAAAAAAAAAAAAAAAAAAAAAATTAATAATAATAAAAAAATCCCCGGCTTTCTTCCTTTCGTTTGCGACGTATATAAATGTATATAATTTTTATGTAAAAATAGACGCGCTATAATATTTGTTATGTTATATAGTCGCAAAACGCGCGTGCGTTGTCCGGGTCTGCCTGTCATTAAATAAAAAAAAATTACCGTACAAAAAATTTAAAGACTGCGTCGTGACACATGAACGGATTTTCGAACGGTTTTAGAGATTATGAAAAGCGCGTCGCGGCCAAGTATATTTTCGGCACCGTTTCAACCGCAATAAAGCTAGGCGTTTATCTAGTTTAAGTCAAGTTTAAGTTAATTTTGAAAATTTATTATTTCAGCAACTAAGTCAAGTTTCAGCATAGTAAACCGATTCAAGTTGAGTTTTTTTTTTTTTTTGAATTTGTCCTATACTACGCTCAATTCACAGTATTTTGTACTCGTATGTATAGAGTTTTATAGGCTTGTAACCAGTGCTCGTAACTTTATGTACAAAATAACTGGCAAAATACGCACTCAAAAGTTCGGAAACATGGATTTATTATATGCACTATAGTTTTTAAAAATCCGGTTTATTGAACAATTAATTTTTGACATTTCTTTTTTTTTTTCTGGGGTTATGTTGAATGTTATTAATATTAACTTTTAACTTTTCAACTAGTTACTGACCAGCATGGGTAAGTCGAGTTTAGAAACAAATTAGTTTTTAGTAAACAAAAAAAAAAAAAAATATATAAAAAATCGTATACTTTTAATCATATATTTGTATTTACCGAACTGCAGTTTTTAAATAATGAATATTATTTATTAGGCAATTATAGGTCTAATATGATATATTACAATCGTGAAATTAATTTTGTTAAGTTTTTATCTAAAACCTATAAACGGGAAAACATTTCGTAATAATTATACTATAATTTCATTTATTCATTCTTTGTTTATTGTGCGTTTACTCAATCGGCGGTATTTTATATTTAAATATATAATATATATTTATATTTTAAATATACGTATGCGCTTACAAACGAATTTTTTAATACTATTCCGTTTATCAATCGAGCATTATCAATATGCAGTAGGTAAAAATGAAAATAAAACCACCAAAAACCAATTCAATTCAATGTAAAATAATGAGTAGTATTCTTATACCGCCCGGATCGTTTAAACGTGTTATTATTCGTAATTTGTTTTAATATATAATAAATACGATAACATATAATAATATAAATATATTTTATATTTTTTTCGTTGAATAAATCGCTAATAAATTAAAAATTACGCGTATAGGCATAATATACAAAATATTGTTCAGCCTATAAATTATAACTTTCTTACATTTTTTTTTTTTTTTTTTTGTCTGTTTTGTTCTCGACCTTGTATCTGCGGCATATACTAGTTTTTCGATTATGTTAATCTACTTTCTACATTGTAAAACATCTTTTTTTGATAAATCCAACACGAACAATTTGTATACATATACAAATTAAAAAAAAACCCGAAAATTGAACATTTTACATAGATTTGTAAGAGAAATTAAATGAAATTACGTTTGTTGCAATAAACGTTAGGCTTTGGTCGAGAATAGACGAAAACGTTAACACGGAATACTTTGAATCTTTTAATATTCTCGATTTTAAGAAGATTTAGCAAAAACATGCTTGCCGCGGACTGCATAAAACTCGCTTGATTTTGGTTTCAGAGTAAAATCTGAATTATAAAGTTAAAAGAGGACAGTATTCTGTAGGCCAAAACCTTGGCGTTTTTTTTTTTTTTTTTTTGTTGCCATTCCAAATATAACGTTCAATATACATCGTTTAGAAATAACTGTAACTATTCAAAACTTTAGTTTCAAAAAAAAAAAAAGAAAACCGCATCTGGAATATTACCGGCTAATGCTGGCGTGGCATACTCTTAACTACGGATTATCGTTTGTATAGAATAGAACGCCGACCTGGGTCACGTAATTTAGATTTAAAACGGTATGGTTTTGTGTCTCTTCGTCGTGGTGTACGTTATATTATACTATATGATTTTGTAAAAAAAAAAACAACGTCCATTTTGCGCCATAAAACAGTAAAAAAAAATTATAAAAAAAAATAATAAAAACGACGGGAAAACCTCGTGGGTCTTAACAAGTTGTTCGCGACACTGTGTGCGGTCGTAAAATAACCAATTTTACGACTTTCGCGCGTACAAAACGTTCGGAAACAATCGGATCGTGTCTCTGCCGCCTTTTTTTTTTATTATTATTATTTTTATTTTTTTTATCCTAATTGCTTACAATGGTGTAAACGCTTTCATTCACACGCCGAGTGATTTTCATTGAAATAAAGTCTCAATAAACCGTGTTTAAGTATACTTACAAGTGTTTTATAAAAAAAAAAATAAAATAAAAAAACGGTACGTTATTTACGAACGGTTTATAACACGTAGGGATTATTATAAGAGATTAGTTTCCATATTCGGCTAATTATTCATAGTTTTCTCGTTTTTCTAACCGCCCCAGTGTACAATGCAACGTTCGTAACAGTAATAATAGGTACACACCTATTTAAAATTTTAATTTTGTCTTATAATCATATTGATTAATTTTTTATCATGTACAAAACATATTCATACTTGAAAATACTTAATATTATATTATATTGTTACTTTGGCAATACGTTGCCGCGCCGGGTATTATAATCCGCAGGGATTTAAACGACCGAATATAAATTATTTTATTAAAAAACCGAATTTTACAAAAAAAAAAATTAAAAAAAAAAAAAGAACGTCGAACTCTTCTATATTAGAATAAATTAAATATTAAGTGCCGTATAAATGATAAATTCCAAACTGGTTTCAAAATTAAAACCTGAACTCTTCTAGTTATGTTATATTGTAAGTTAAAAAAAAAAAAAAAAACTGGATGGTTGGCTTAAAGATAAGATATTTTTTTTTTCTGTTTAAATGAGTCGTGTTAATATGCAGTACCTAGTGCTCGGTGTGCTGTGTTAAATATGTATGAAACATTATATAGACTAACAATGTAGGCAGTCTTATCTCTACTTGGGTATATTAAGTTTAAGTATTTTCCAATTATTAAATACATATACTCGATTGTACTATTATAGTATGGTGTGTGTATGCAAAGTGTTACATATTTATTATTTATTTGCGATTAAAAATCTATTTATTTGATTATTATTTCGGTAAATAATATTATAATTAAATATGCGAAAGCCATTGAATATTGATTGGTTTTTTTTTTTTTTTTTTTTTTTAAACTCGATTGATTATTCCCGTCTTAAAAATAGGCTGTAAACGTAGAGGCAATTCGTATACGGTCGTGTGTAAAAATTGTTAATTCTAAAACGCTCCAAGGTTATTTTCCGTGTTTTTAAATCTAAATTCGTTTTTTTTTTTTTTTTTTTATTAATTTATATTTCTTTGTTCGCAGTTTATGCATTTTTATTTCGAACATTTTCGGGTAGGCGTATCTTATACGATTTTTTTTTTCTCTAAGATAATTTTTAAATGACTGTTTGAAATATAATGTAGTACCTTTATTATTATTATTTTTTCTGGTTCTGCTCCAATTTTCGGATAGTTTAATAGGTACTGATTAATTATAATGTGACTTTTTTTTTTTTTTTTAAATAACCGTTACTATATGAGAATTTATTATATTATATATACACATATGTATCATAATAAATATCTATATATAGTTGACATTTTTTTGAAAACTTTAATAAGCCGTTTCGCGCGATAATATTAATTTAAAATGGTTTTTTTTATTATTTTTAATTATTAAAAAAACGCAGTGCGCGGAAGTCATACTAGTATATTCTTCTATATACGTATATATATAAAAAAAAGTTAGTTTCGAGTCAAATACACGGCGGCGACCTTTCGACGCGTGCGGGTCCCCAGAGGAAACCGTATCGACAGCGGCGCGGCGCCGGTATACGACGTGAACGCAACCGACCTCTTCCGGTCTTATATCGCGGTGTATAATATTATGTCAAACCGACACCCGGTGAATATCGCGAATTCGTGTATATAATATTATCGTACGACGTATTATATTTGATTTAAATTTCATATTTCGCGGCGTGCGTGATGTGCAATCGCACCCCATCCATCCCCCCTCGAACCCGGAAGCACTGACGTAAAAATCGTATAATAAAGAAAAAAATAAAAAAAAATATGATAAATTTACGGCGATATAAATGGTGAAATTATAGCACCGTCGTTAATTGAACAATATCAAACTGTTTATTATTTTTACTTGCCTATTGTATTGAATTGTCCGAAACAAACGAATATGGAGAAGAGCTCTCAAAATCGTACTATCCGGGCCTATTTGTCTCGGTCCGCCGCCACTGACCGGGCACGGGGGCCCGGGAATTATAAATTTTATTGTATTGCACGTCTGTTTGCTATGCACACGATTATGTAAATACATTGTATATACACATAAAGTCACATAGGGATAGATTAAATAATAATGAACAAATACATTTGATCTAGATTATTATGTTTATTATATATATATATATTTATATTATGAATCATTCGCCAGGAAATTTCAATATAATCGTTGCAATATATATATATTTTTTTTATAAAATCAACAGGGGAATATTCGCGCTTGAAGGTGGAATTTTATTGCACGGTTTGGCGACTGGTATTACGAAATGTCTACCGGACAGTTCGGCAATATTTTTAAAATAGCCATAGGCATTTTTTATTTAGACGACCAATAAATACAGCGCGTAATGGGTGTATAAATATTAAATAATACAAGAGTAGAGTAGTTATATAATATATATATATATGAGTACGTGAACATGTCTGGGGTTGTACCAACAACGCGGTAGTCCCGATTCTGAGCCCAAGTTACTCAAACTATAAATCGTACGGTTTCAAGCGTTTGAGGCGCCCAATATCTTGCGAGTTGTTTAGCAGTTACATTGGCGTGCACCTCTAATCTATTCACATATTTGTTAGACAACTTTTTGATTACGTCCTGGATGGATGATATCTTCGGATTGTGGTGTAAAGCAATATTTTAACAATATTTTTTATCACCCCCATTTTTTGAGATACGTATAGTATTATCGAATGCACCCTAACCTAACCCATTAGACCGTCAGCGATAGATTAATTTGATTTTTCCATTTCATATTGCTCTACTGATTTCAAATAATAACGATTTGTCGATTGAATTTTATTTATACATATTTTTATTATATCTTGTCAAATTTCAATTCGTTTTTAACGTCAATACAATGTTGAAACAATATTTAACATTTTTTTTTTTTTTAGATAATACAATTGAATATGTTCGTTATGATGGAACAGTCAGTATTTGTTTAGATTTTATCGGGAGAAATAATGTTTAGTAGCCTGAATTATTGTATCCCTCCCTCTCGTTTCAATGCTTAAATATTTAAAAGTGAGTATATTACGAGAAAACTGTCGTTGCGCGCTGTCTATTATGATAATTATTATAGAGATAATAATTTTATCTTATCGCAACGACACCGGGGGACCCTTTTTAGGGGGTGCATATGATTATGCGCGCAGACGAAAGGAAAATATTAACGGTCGCGATAAATAAATCAAAACGACCGCTGCCGCCCACGCCGTTTCTTAGCTCCGCACGCTATACAGGGTGATCAACGTAATACACTCGTTATTCCGAAAAGTATTAACTCAATTTTGGATTTTATCGACAATTTGAGAAACGGCGAGAATAAGCTCTATAAAACGTTACGTCACCGATATTATTTTTTTCATCCTTATTTTTGACGGTGAAACCCCGCCGCTCGCTTTTGATTTTAAAATAGCAGAGTGGAGAAAACCGGTAGAACGTCGTCTGTGTGCTTCCAATACCCGTGGAAAATTACAAATTTCATAACCAAACTATTGACGTCATAGATTTATGGAATTTTCAATACGGGGTGCTATTTGAAAATCAAAAGGAGGCGATGGTATTATAAACCCCCCCCCCCCTAAAATATCGGTAATGTAACATTATAGAGCTGCTTGTTAAAAAAAAAAAAAAAAACCCGAAAAAAATGTATTCTTTCCGAGATAACGATGTGTGTTTTACGTTTAGTTGATCACCCTGTATTATATATATGTATGTACAAAACAGTTGTAGTAAAACGATGTTTGTATTTAGCGATAGCAGATTCGACGCATGTGTTTTTTCTCAAATGCGTCTGGAATTCTCTACCATTTCTGCGGTCCGTCCGTCCCTGTGGGACCATCGTTGTTGTTCCGATATTTAACTGAAATAAAGTTTTATATAATTTAAAAAAAAAAAAAAAAAAAAAAACCAGTTGCGGGTGTTTTTGTTCACCGATAAAGTAGGATATGGCGAGGAATTTAATTTACATCTGTACGCGACGATAAAAGGATTCTAAGCGAAGTTCGGTATAAATGTTTTTTTTATGTATCAAAATGGAACTTTTTACTCATCTGTAATTACAAAAAAATTTATAATTGTCGGTGTTCTTTCGTCTCAAAATGTTGTGTATTTTTATGGAGCCAAAAAAGTTGTATTCGTATAAATTGGACAATGGTAAAACATCGTGATTTATACGGATTAAACCAAAATTTAAACTTTAAACGATAAAGAAATACACTTGACCTTTTTTTTTTTTCTACTACCAAGTATAACTTATGATGAACATCGTGTACAATTTCTGTGCGTTTCTGTTCGGCCAAACCAATTTTATCCACATAAAACCAAATATATACTAAAAATACTCGAAATATAAATAGCTGAAAAATTGTCAGAATGTTTTAAAAACTGTTACACATCTAGAAAATGAGTAACATAATTATTCGGTGAAAATTTCAAGTTTCTACGATTATTTTTGATCGAATAACAACAACTTGTCATTCACCTGCCGTTTTTCCGATTGGAGCGTGTTTTCTGGTAAGAAAAAAGCGGTTCACAGACGGAAACCGAGCACATAGTAAAACCGATATGTTCCTGGTACGTTGAGAATCTAAAAAAAAAAAAAAAAAAAAAAAAGAAAAGAAAAACGTTATTCGAGTCGCGGTATTAAAAGCGTTAAGTCGTGTAAAAATAAATCGTACAGTCCGAACCTTTGCAGTAAATATTGTGGCGTATGGAAATAATAACGTGATAATATACGGATTTTGTTATAGCCGCGCGCTGTGACTGTTGCCAATTATAAAATTGGTTGCATTTTGGAATCGCGTGCGAGGAGGGCCTGATGTCCATTCACGATAGATTTATTGGCGGGAACTCTGTGCCCGCGTCATAGGCTATACTCGTATATTATTATTATTATTATAATAATAATAATATGAGAAAATGGCTCGAGCCCAACACTCGTCGTATATGTGTGACCGAGAAATAATTTAGGTGTTCCCCCGCGCTTAAATACGTATAGGATGGACTGATGAGTTTGTTTTGGATCGAGACGATAATAGTATTATAATATATGCAAACAAACCGATGTTGTTAGACATTATGTCGAATGAAAAATACAACACTGTTGTTGTTTTTGTCACTTGGTTTCCGAGTGGCGGTGGTTAGCCTGGAGATTATTTTCGATTACAATCATGCATTGCCATTTAAAATGAATATTATTATTATATTCTAATTGATATTTAATATTAAATTTATACACCGACAACAAATGTGTGAGCAAATTACAAAAATAAATGTATTATGAACTAAAAAAAAAAAAAAAAACCTTATTTTATAATATAATATGCGAGTAGCGGTTAGCCTGGAGATTATTTTCGATTACAATCATACATTGCCGTTTAAAATGATTATTATTATTATATTCTAATTGATATTTAATATGAAATTTATACACCGACCAATGTGCGAGCAAATCACTAAATAAATGTATTATGAACTAAAAAAAAAAAAAAAAATCTGTATTCTTTTTTTTATATAATACGCGATTGGCGGGTATATTTTCGAAATATGGAGTTCAAACTGTAATTATATGTATACGTGCCGATTTCTCGTCGTTTATTTTTAATATCTAGTTTTTTACTGCGAAGCAAAGCCTTGTAGTTAAAAAAGCCAAGTTGAACTGTGTTAATATTATATATATATATATATATATATATATATACATTAAAAAGTACAACATCGAATTAACACAATTACGATTGGTGGCGGTGTATATTTTAGTAGTTTTAGATCTAAAAGCCATACAAAACTGTTGGAATTGTGTTTGACGGATTTAAGTTTTGAAAACGAATTATGATTCTTTAAGTTTTTCACTTGGATATGTTGGAAATAGAAATGTAATCACTGAAAAACGTAAAAACAATTTGATTTTTATTTTTCAAAAATGAAAATATTTTATAATGATTTGTTTTGTAATTACGATAAAGATAATTTAAATTTAAAAAAAAAATAAATAAATAACCGTCGTATCCTGGTATAGAATCTAAAAAATCATAATACCTTTTAAAAATTATTTGAAATCCATCAAACGCAATTTTCCATCAAAACCTACAGTTTTGTCGGGTTTTGTCGGTCTAAAACGTCATATTCGTCTATAAAAACGTCGTTACGACGGTCATTAAAATGTAAAAAAGAAACCCGTTGAATTTCACAAAATTTGATAACATTTTATAAACCGCCACCGATTGCCTCTTAACCAGATCGACGGGTAGTGGCAACGGCATGCTGCCGCGTGTTCCTCATTATAGACTTGACGAGATCAATCACGCAGATTAGAAATCCTATGATGCATCCTGATGTTCCTCGGAAAATTCCAAACATTGATTGCCAACCCGATTGCAAACTTTCGACGTATCCGGCGGACAACCGGACAAACATGGCCGCCGGGGCGCTAGGCGATGGAATTGATAAGGATTGATATCAATCCGGTATTCCGTCGGATTGGAAAAAAAAAAAAAAACTAACTATAGACGAGGGCAGTCGTTTAACGAGAAACACACGGACAGAATAACGAACATCGTCGGGTCGATAAAATAATACCGCGGAGAATAATTGCAGCACGCGCTGAGAATCACACGAGATGATTTACAATATTAATTAAGTAAAATAAGAAATTATATGTAACATAGTGTATATAAAGTATAAATATATAAAAATTATATACGTGATTCAACTGTAAATAGATTCGTACTACACGCGTGAAATAATAATAATGATCTGTATCCTGTATTCAACTCGATAATGTATTTTATATATTATATTTATATTATCTCTAAATCTATTCCGTAACCAAATTAGTTCGTATTTTGGTATTTTTTTTGTGGTTGCATATTTTGGTTTTTTAGTAAAAAAAAAAATAAAAAACAAAACAATATAACAATATTATTATTCGTGGTAGTGTATAGTTTTTCTCTGTATAGAAATATTCTTTCGGACAATCGTCGTCGATGTTGAAAATAATAAATAATCTTTGGCGGTTCAGCGCGGTCAAAATTATTATCGTTAGTTAACAATGCAGTTTTAATTTTTATTTATTATCTTTATCGGAATGTAAATTTGTATTCAAATAATAAAATTCAATATTTTGTTTTCGTATTTAACGAATTTATTTATTTAATGCGTATTTTCGGTTTTTGTTTGTGGATATTTCGCAAATTTCACCTCTTGTAACCTCTCATCCTTAGTAATACTATTTATAACGAATCGCGGAGAATATTATAATAGTTGGACTAAATTCGGCGACGGTTCGGTATTATAATTCGATTGCAAGCGAATTTCAATAGATTCTATTATTATCGATGATGAGGACGTGTAACAGTGCTGCAGTAAACCGGTGGTTAAACCTGGTGGCGTCGAAGTAATACGACGGGATTACATTACTACACGAACCCGAAAATGTTTGTTATTATATCTGCGGTGATTCAAAAACCACCGCAAACCGTAGGTTTTCGGTTTTTATTATTAGAAAAAAAAAAAAAAAACCTCTCGTTTCTTTATTATTAGAAATAAATCTAGTGGACTAATGACATAAACGAACACCTGTGCATTACCGCTAAATTATTTGTAAAGATCCCTTTATCATCGTGTATTTTAAACGGTTTTGATAAAACCTTTGAAAATCGCTGTGACGGAAGTTATTGGAGAAAAAAAAAAAATCAAGTCCGATCAAATAAGTTCGATTAAACACTATTAGAAGTCGTACGTCGTCTGAACGATTAATATATAACATACGTACATACTTAATGACGACTTCCTCCTTATTGTACATTAATATCGACCGTATTAATTAATTAATTAATTAATTATTATTTATCTAAGTACATATATATCGCACCGTGTGTATTTATGCGTTCCTAGCGGTGGGCCGGAGTGATTTTATTTTATTATTATTTTTTTATTTTATCACAGAACCAGTTTTGAATGGATCTTGCGATTACATGCATATTATTATTTAGCCTAGATTCTTCGAGAAATAATAGTGGTCGATTAGATAGTGGTATATAGTATATTTTCTCTGCATTCTTTATTTCTGTATACACTATCCACTGCTACAATATCGTTTGTACAGCACCGTTAAAATATCCTATTGACACGCACGGATAACATGATCGAGCCACACGCGCACCGTGGCCAAGCTCGGGACTCAGAGAATATAATGGGATTTGTTTTCGAGGGCCCCCAGACATATCTTCGCAAAGGGTACGCCAATCGAAAACATTTGACTTACAAGAAACAGAAAACGTTACCAAGTAAAATTGCCTCTTCCTGAATTACGGTCCGGGGTAGAATGACGTACGTCGCGGTTAAGTATTTCGGGAATACTACGAAACCGATATTAATCGTACGGATTGGGTCCTAACACCAAAGTGTATTTTCGTCGCTCGAGGGAACTTCAAATAATCTTGTCCGGTAACCAAACCCTAACCCACGGTAGTTGCTCACGGCCGTACATAAATATCTATTACGAAAATGTATATATTCGAATGGTAAATCGTTACTATTATACTTCGCACGCGGAAATTAAGTTTACGACTTAAAAATGCGAAACGTATATGTAAAGTAAGACTGGCGCATTCGTCATCGGGCGACTTTAAAATTTAAATTTTCAATTATTTTGTTCTGAACCGTAGTTTACAAGCAAGACTCGAATAATAACGCAAATTATGATCAATTTAAATATGACTAAGCGATGAAATTCATTCATTGTTGTCTCTGCTGCTGTGGCAGTATCGATAATATACCATGTTATGTCGTCGTGCTTATTATACACAATTTAATTGCACATAAATGTCGCATGTGTGCGTTAAACTTTTAACGAGTTACATATTTTAACATGATTAAAACTGTAGAGATTAAAGTATGGAGGAGGGGGGAATGTCTATATGAAAAAGTCTCACGGTGGTCCGTCGCCGCCGTCTCTCCTATTAGTAAAAAAAAAAAAAAAAAAAAAAAAAAGTGGGTTATTGGCTGTGCTATAGAGTAATGCATATTGTACATTATTTACTGTTACGTGTAGTAAGATTCAAGTAATTTAAGGAGCAACGATTTGTGTAACCAATTGGAGGAAAATACAATTTTTTTTTGCGTATTTGGCCGGGTGTCTCTTAAATATTCGTATGATAAATTCGCGCTCAATCGTAATGTAAATTACGATATTTTAAAGTATGATACCGATTTTTTATCAGCGACTGGTTTGAGTAATGCACACGATAAAATGATCCGTTCGTATAATACTTAAAAAGATCACCCTAAGCGTTTGCCCATTAAAATGCTTCACTGGATTATACCCACTGGAGGCTCTCTTGTTAACACGGCTGGGGAGTGTTAATTAATCGGCCAGATAAGTCCATGTATATAGTTAAGGCTATAGCTAAAAAAATATTCTTGGGCCAAATATTTTTTTTAGATCATAACAACCTTCTTCGCGACCTTATTTTTGGTAAAATTTTAATTACGTTTTTCAATAAATTCGTGGGTGTTTTGCTAAAATTGTTCTACTTTAATCAAGTTTCCCTGGAAGATATAGTCCATCAGAATGCACTATTTAGATAAAAAAAAAAAAACCATCCCAACATCCTATCATATCGACAATAATTTTGTTCCGTTGTACATTTTTTCAAATGCTTAAAACATAAAATAAACATAGTTTAAAAATAAGCCATCACGTTGGCCTTGTCGAGTACCACAGTGAGGCTGGCTGCAGTCTCTGCGTGTTAATTGAAATTTGATTTGTGTATCGATTCAATAAAATTATTACTTAACGTTAACGCCTAAAGTATGCGATACAAATATATTTCGTGTATTGGCTCGTAAACTGAAAAGTAAAAATATGTATTATAATAATTTCGAAATATGTTTTGTTTTTCAGAGATTAGTTATTTTTACAATTTTTTTTTTTTTTAATCATTGCGAACAAATAGGAAAATTTGTTAATATTCGTGCATACAACATAAATATTGTTTGATATTCGATGCGAGTTTACGGGAAGATTTTTTTTTTTTTATTTATATAAATCATAAAGTATTTTTCTATTATCGGAATTCCTTTTTATCCCCTCTCCTCCCCGTCGTCTTTCGTTGGAGGTTGTCGTCGTGACTTTTGCGGAATACCCGACGGTGCGACGACGTCCGCGTTACCTTGGCCGCCACATGAATAAAAATATATAATACTGAAGTGCGCTTGCTGCTGCTGCTGCAAAAAATGTTATACCGCGTCGTATACCTAGGTATGGGTAGTAAAAGAGCTTCGACCGCTTATCCGCCGATGATGAGGAGAAGTAAGTGGAGGAGAATGAGGAGGAGGAGACGGTGGTCGGAGTCGGCGGCTACGTAATAACGAGTCCCGGTTAATGACCTTGGCCAATTGTCTGCGCGAGATGTGTTCCAAGGACCCGTTTTGGTAACCCCTGCGAGCGGGTGGCGGTCAGTGCCGATCGGGAGAGAGAGAGAGAGAGAGAGAGAGAGAGAAAAAAGTAAATAATTTACGACGATAAAAATAAACTGGGCCGCGACCGGTCGCGGCCGCCGCCGCCGCCGCCTCCGTGAAAGGACGTCTCGGACGGGAGGGTCGGCGGCCGTCGCGGGGGCGAAGTGTTTCGCGAGTCGCGCGAAAATTGAATGGGAATCTCCTCCGGCCGCCAGCGGCCCGAAAAAAAGTTACGGCGTCGGTGCGCGTGCGCGAATCACGGGCGGACCGGTTGTGGCCGGTGGCTGCTGCGGCGGCGTGACCCGTCGTCGCCCGGCGACATTGCCAAAAAGTCGCTGCCGCCGTCCGCTCGGCGTGCGGCTTTGGCGTCGGGTGACTCGCCGCATTCTTGATCGCCGATCCAGTTATCGCAGCGGCCACCGCCGTCCACCGCCGTCCACCGGTATCGCATAGGCGGCGGCGGCGGCGGCGGCCGGGAAATTCGTCGTTTATAAATTATTATGCCGCCGTAGCTCGCGAACAATGGAAGTCACGAGAAAGTCGCGTGTGCGTGCGGAGGCGCAGACGACGACTGTAATTTACTGTGCGGCTGCGGCGGCGGTCGACTGTCCGCACTCGCGCGCGTGCGTACGAGCGCATTACCGACAGGACACCGTTGCTCGCAGCATTCCACTTCCGTTTTTTTTTCTCCTTATATGAATTTTTTTTTTTTTTTTTTTTTTTTTTTTTTTTTTTTTTTTTTTTGATAAGGAAATAAAACTATTAACGTGTTCAATCGAATTATTATTAATAATATTCGAGATAAACGTGGGAAATAAATTCGGAGTTACGTTTTTTTTTTTTTTGAAATCAATTTTGTGAAATCAATTTGTAATGACTCGTATATACAAATAAATTTTAGGGCTGTGATTTCGGTGTACTTTGCATTGTTTTCCAAAGCTCTTGCTGTTGCAATGATTATTGTTTATATATTGTCTCGTGTACATTTAAATGAAATCAAGAATTTTTTTTTTTTTGGCAATTATCGATTTTAAAGTCATTTTTTTTATTTTTAAAATCATTTTTGGAGTTTTCGGATTTAAAATTCGAAAATTTTTTTTTTTAGGATTTTATAGTCATTACATTCCAGTTTTAATAATAACATGTACATATATATATATTTATTAATCAAAATTGATTTGCAAATTCGTTTAATTTTGGCTATCGATATTCCGGGCAGTCCTCACCAACGTTAACGAAGGCGTTTATATAGAAACTGAGTTTTCTAAGACAACCGATTAATTATTTTGTCATTGACCGTCGACTTAAATTAATATCATGTCTTCGAATCCCGCAGTTCGATTGTCATAATACAAATTTCAAATTCAAAGACGACGTCGACACTGATTTTCAAAAATCAAATGAAGTTTAAGAACTAATAATATTAGGCCTTCGGAACAATATCTTTACTCATTAATCATAATATTATCAATAATTCATTTTATTATCTCGGTATATTTGTTTTTTTTTTTTAGTAATGAAAAAAAAAATCGTCTTTATAATACCATATAGGTATATTTAATTATACGCGAAATCAATTCGTCCGATGTCCTTCAAAACTTTTTATATTTTTCAAGTATGCACGTTCGTGATGAATATGATTAGAAATATCTCTCTCTCTCTCTCTCTCTCTCTCTCTCTCTCTCTCTCTCTCTCTCTCTCTCTCTCTCTCTCTCTCTATATCGATTCGAATAATATAATTGCTGATTTGGTAAATCGATCTTGGATCATGAATCTGTTGATCATACCGCAAGTTGTAATGTGTTTCGCTTGAACAATGTGAATCGTGAAACACATATTGAAATAAAGTCGAAAAGCAAAATTATATTTTGAAATGTCATTGATACTATAATAAAAAACTTAATACTCTTATTTGTTGGCGTATTATTAAATTTTTTAAGATACACAAATTAACTGAATAAACCGCGGGAGACTGCTTGGAAACTTAAATTATAATTTTCAATACTTAGGAAGGTAATTTTTTAATTTTCGTTGTAGTTGTCGTAATAGTAAAAAACCGGAATAAATTTACGGCAATAACGGTTTCATTATTTTCGATTTTTTTTTTCTTTTTGGTTGTAATTCGGTTAAAAATAATCAATCAATAAATAATCGAAACAATTCAAATGTTGACCTGACTGAGTGCGTTGTTTCATATGGTATTTTTCAATCGTATATTTCGTCTCGGGATGAATATTATAATGTCGTTGGACCTCCTGTATGCTTTAGCCGTCGTAGTCTTACCCTAGTTACAAATAGTGGAGAATATTACAATTGCACAATTCTCAGTCGAGTCACGGTGCGATAAAATTATGAAGTTGGGCAGTTGAAACAAAATTAATAATTATATATAGTAGGATGTTTGCAACGAGTATCGGCGAGATCGTCATCGTTAAGAATGTAATAAACTGAAAACTGATATCGAGAGAAAAACAATATTCAGTTTTGAAACGTTATTCAGGTCAGTGGTACCTATAACGAGTATATAATCGTATTCGTGTGAATTATTGTTGTAGTCGTGGCCGAATCTTGATCAAAACGCTGCATTTAAAATCGCTTTGCGAGATATAAACGAATTTCGTAGACTTTTAGATTCTGAGCGAAGTGGAAAATATATTATATTTATTATGATGTGTTTTTATTTTTCTGTTTTTAAACAGGTTTTCGACCAGAAACACTTTTTTTTTAATCATCAACTTCATGGGTGGTTTCTGGTAGTAAACGTTGTATAGTTGGTGTATTGTCTGGAGGTTATTTCTTTGATTTTCTGTTTAAACTCGGGGGAAACCGAGAAAAAAATAAGTCCGGGAAAACGGGAATATTAACGCAATAACGGTCTATGCAGTTAAAATTGATTTTGGTTCTTTTTTGTTATTTTGTGTTAAATAATCGTGTAGCTTTGAAATGTTCACCTAATACGTATATTTGTACTTACTACTATACATGGTGTTATTTTTGATATATTTTGGAACTTTTTATTATAGCTATTTGTACATTTGTAATGATGAGTTTTTTTTTTTGATTTCATGCGAATAACATTTTTTTTAGCTTGGTGAAAATGTCCTAAAATTTGATACGTGGTTCATCATAAGTCATACTGAGTGATGGGTCAAGAGGAGAAAAGAGTTAAACGTATTTTTTTTTTTATAACATTTTCGTTTGAAGTTCAAATTTTTGATAAAATTCGTTAAAAAGAATAATTGTAAGTAATTTATTATTTTTATTTATATATTAATACATATGTATCAAACGTGTATAACGGAACTCTGCTTAGTATCGTTTTTCGTCTAGCAATGATTTATCGTTGTATACAGTAACTTATTAACTAAATTAACCTTCATAATATCTATCTTCCCAACTTCCCACCTGCAAAAGTTGCCTACCTCGACACAGTATCTAATTATGTTTTTTTTTCTTTATTAGAAAATGTAAAATAAAAATGAATTTATAAATATTAAGTAAACGGCGTATATTTATGCCGTGCATATTTTTAGGTGACTATTAGTGACCAGTACAAATATATAATATTTTAGAAAATCGTATAATAACGTGTACCCAGTTGATTACTGACACGGGGCATACATATTTATAAACTATTGATTAGGATTTAATTACGACACATTATAAAATTATATTATTGTTTAAGTTTTTTAAGTTATTATATAACGGACCTTGATGATAACACCTTATCGTTTTTTACTTAAATTCACGTATCCAAAATGAACTTTATAGCGATTTCACGTACCTATAGTATCTTTGCCACATTCCTATCCTGAGGCCAATATTGAGGTGTCGCTATACAATATTATAAGTATATACATACGGCGATCGCTGGTCATTAGACATTATTGTGTTGCTGCAGTTCTATTGTTTTTTTTATTTATTTATTAATTCTAGTGAAAAGAACAATAGTAAAAAGAAAGAAAGAAAAAGAAACGATTTAAATCGCTTGTTATTGTATACCGAAACGTTCTGTATTTGGTCTCCTCGCAGTATTAGTGAATGTTATTCGATTATAACAATATCGTTATAGTGTTTCAACTATAAACGGATTTACCATATTCGTTTTTTATATTTATTTTAAATTATACAGACCGAAGCCCAAAAAACCAAGTATACTATGTGAAAATCGATTAAAATACTACAACTATACTATGCTAAACAAACTTGTTATGCGTTTACTTTATTTATTTGCCTATTTTCTTTGGTTTTTCAAGGTTTTTTTTAGCTACTAGTATTTGGCTGTTTGCTAAACTAATAGTCAAAAGAACAAGGTGTGCTAGTAAATTAGCATATAATATCACTTATTATAGCGCGATAGTGATGAGATATTTTTTTTTTAAAGATAAATATTTTAAATTAATTGTCATTTTATTATAGTTGATGCCCGGGGCCACATATTAACTCATACACGTATTACTTTTTACCGGAATTTAAAAGATAGTGTAATCTACTACATAAACCTTTCTACTCGCTAAAAAAAAAAAAAAAAAATATGGTTTAATCTCCTACAAATACCTTTTTATCTAACCCCCCCCCCCAAAAAAAAAAAAAGTTATAATCTTTTACACCAACCTACTATGTATCATAATTTACAGAATTGATATTATTTAAAAACAAAAAAAATAAACGAATACGATTTAATTTTTTTTTTTTTTTTTTTTTATAAACTTTATAATATAATAAAATCTCATGTAGCACTTAACGTTATTTTAGTGTAGGAGTTTACACTATGTCCATACCTAACTTTGAGGAGTTTACCATTTCCCGATGCAGTGTAAACGACGTGACTGTACATCCAAACGAATATTATCATTTTATTAGCTGTTAGTATCGCCAGCCTACTGTAATAGTCGCTAGTAAAAAAATCATCGCGTAAGGGGGTGCTCAAGGTACGGATAAATTCGGATCTTCTAGATTGAAATATTAAATCGATTTTTCGTTAAACTCTAAATTCGGGCAACAAACGATTTTTCGGAAGCGGTCGTTGTTGCTTCTATTAGGTCAGTGGTTCCCAACCATTTTAATTCTACGCCTCCTTTGTAGATTTTCAAAAAACTCCCTCTATAAATTGAAAAAATTGCTGGTATGCTTTGCAAATAAACTATACAATAACCAGCTGACCCGGCAATAGTTTGCTATTATTGCTTTGCTACATATTGTCATGTTAACCAAATAATATATTTCATTAATTTACATTTGAAATTACAATAACTATGAATGAAACTAATTAATTTGCATCTTTGAAGTTACCATTTTGTCTATGTGCTGTGCTTTTTGGCACACAGTATAAAAAATATAATAATAATTGAATAATTATAAAATGTAAATAATTATATGAAATAATTTTTGGTTTATGTGGTATACAAATAATTCAATACATTTTACAAATTTTACACAATGATGACTGCTTGCACATCCCCAGAAATGTGTTCGCGCCCTGACCATATTGGGAAACACTGTGTTAAGTGGTATTGGTGGGGGACACACTACGGTAGTTCCCCTATAAATATATTTCCGGGATTTGATTCACACCGCTGCGGTCCTATAAATATCCGGTGCTCAATTTACCACTTTCTAAATGTTATACGAACGAATTTTTTTTATTATTTTTTTTTCACGTTGCCCTCCCTCCCCGGTGTTTGTACAATCGTGTCGATAGTAAAAAAACCGTTATGAAAGGTATCGTACAATTCAATACCTAATTACCTCCCTATATACAATAATATACCCATGACCTATTTTTGTATTTACAACATGGCCGTGCACAACTATTGACAAATCTGGATTCTCCTCTTTGATTCTTAAAAGAACAATTCCAAGTTTTTAGTGATTTATTACAATCATTGTAATGCATAAAATCAAAGTTTTGGAATCCGGATTTTATAATAATTTCGGGGATTTTGGATTCGGAAAGTCTGGTGGATTCGCGAATGCTTCGGCCGAATGAATAAAAAAAAAGGTTTCTCTCGGAACAGAGGCGGATTTGATCCTCTGCCCCCTTGTATTTTTTTTTTCGGTTTTTAATTGTTACCAACCGACACTAATTCGTATAGACCGAGCAAAATTTCGAGACGGGAATTATTGGAAAATTATTTAAATTTTTATCCTTCTGCTTAGATGCGTAAAGAACCTTTGAATTATATATGCGGTCCCCGAAATTATTTAAAACGTAGGAAAAAACGAACGTTTTCGAATGTAAAAAGACACGAGTGTTTTATGTAATGTGTATGAGAACAAATTAGGAATTATTCCCAATCCCGGAATTGCGTTTCAGTCCTCCCACGAATGATCTTCAGATCCGCTACCGTCTTGGACCAGGCACTCACGTGAACAGATTTGCGTGCCGTATGGTTTCTATATAGTTTTTTTTTTTTTTTTTACATTAGAAAACCACCAACGAGGAGACGGTCGTTGAAAACGTTTTTTTATTCAACAGCGGCGACGGCGCCGTCATTGTCCGGGGACAAAACATATGCGTATTCGGTCGAGGGGGTCAAAACTATAATATTATAATATTACGTATACGTGTAATACGTGTGCGTAAGTACGTGGCTAATTAATTATTATTATTGTCGTCCGAATATTTTTTTAAGCTTATATTATTCTTCTTGTGCGCGCGACAACCGCCGGAAGGTCCTCGATGCATATTATGATTATTATATAGAAACCGTTATAGATTGATAAAAAAAAAAACAGTTTTTTTTTTTATAATCAAATTTTATAATATAATAATATCGGCGGTATACCTATGTATGAATAATTTCTACGCATTCTTGTCGTTGTCGTCGTAGCCCCGTTCGCGGGATAGAGTTATGCGTGCGTGTGTATAAGACGATAATTTTTCGCAAAAAACATGTTCGAAAATACTCGCATGTAGCGTATAACTAGTGTACGTCACTATACGCACCGAAACCGTACAATATCTTGGTAATCCGTGTAAAAAAATTATCGTGGATACGTGAAACTTCCACCGAATACTTATATTCTGCACTTTCTAGACGAATTTTCAAGATATTCTGACGTTCGTTCGAGTTATTCACGGCTTTATTGTGTGGACACGATTATTGTTTTGGCTTCTCAAAAATGCTCGATAATCTGGTACAAAGTTCATATCAATAAGTTGTACTTGACGGTAAAAACCAGAAGTTGGGCGTTAATTTTTTTAATCGCTTGTAGTTTGAATTCCGACAACAATTGTAATTTTTCCCGGCATTCCGCGCATCGTTTTCTGGTTTATATATGAATAGAATTTCTTTTGGTCCCAAGGTAAAGTGGAAAATGTTTTTATGTTTATCGAACAATTTTATGTTTAACCGAACTTTGCTTGGAATTTGTTTTCATTAGTAATGATTTTTCCAGATGTTTAATTACTGATTAATATCGTGTGCACCCCGTACACCAGAGTGCCATTGTTTACCAAAGATTACCGGACATATTTGTAATTAACACTGATTTCCGTTAGTGATTAATCCCCGGATTTTTCGTCGCGTACAGACATAAATTAAATTGCCCTACATATATAATATAATCCTTATCCATACACCTTTCCATGGGCTTATAACTTCCCACTTACAACAGTGGCACACCCGTGACGCGTAGTATGCCGGCTTTTTAGTATTGTCAGTATTATTATTATTATATAAACAGGTTAAACAGGCGCTAAAAGTTAGCAAATCATATTTTTTTTCTTAACTTTATAATATATCTCTAGTGGACTTAATCGTTCGATTAGTCGGTTAGTTGGTTGTCTATCTTACATTTTCTTCGGTTTCTCCTATAATTATTATCTATCAACCAGCATATGCTGCTAATGTTATCTGACGTATTTCAGCCATGTTTAGACTCGTGACATCATCAAGTACCTCTCTCACTACAGTGACTCGAAGGCTATGATAAATAATTTTAGGGGGAGGGGGGACAAAGCGTATCTCCGTTTTAAAGCAGTTTTCACTGATATTTCTGCGTTGAACTTAACTTTATCATGTTATACACGTGTCTCGACTAGTCTCACCAGTCTCGCGGAGGTTCAAAGTCGATTCGTTGCTCTCCAAAGCCTATATCGATTTCCAGAGTAATACATCCACAAATAATAACAGATGGTGTGTACCCATGTCGAAATCGGCGGACTCGGCTGGTTGATCGAGTCGGGGAAGACCTCGAGCTCCTGGCAATAAGTGGAGACGGACAACAATCGGCTAAGGATATGGGGAAGCACGGGGGAAAAGTGTAGTGAATGCGGCCCGGAATAAACCGAAAAAAAAAAAATCGTTGGCCTGCTAAATTAGTTACACAGTACCGAGTCGGTGCTTAGGAATTTTAGTCAATTGTGCCCATGACTATAGTCTCGGTGCCTTCGTATATATATATATATATATATAATATACTTGTATATTACGTATTATATGTTTTATGCGGTTGTTCGTGCCCGGTGGATCGGTGTACAGACTCTACCAGACTAGAAATAATACGTACTCGCGACGGACTTGGCACACGCACACGCAGCTAATATGTATATAAGAACACGAGGGACAGCGACGGTGACAGTATAAAGTTGTAAATTTTTTTTTTTTTTCTTTTCTTATGTAACGTATATCGCATTGTCATAGTATACCTAATAAATAAAACGAGCCTAATAATACATATACGATACGAATTGTTCGACCGTCAGTGACGACAAGGCGACCCGGGCTTTTCGGTTTCCTGCCGATTGGACATTATTTAGTTAATTTTTATTATTAACGTTTAAACAGTTCAGATTTGTGTTGAAACTCGATAAATTGTGGGTGTATAATAGGAATCGTAGTAGTAGTAAATTAATACAATGTTCAATTGAAATCTATCCAGTAAAACCCATTGATTCAGAATTGTTTTTCGTTTGCAATGATTTTTTTGTTTTCATTGTAATTTTATTTGTACGGTTTACGCGCGTAGCTTTTCGTATAATCGTCTCCCGGGCTCCTTTTTGGTTGTTTTTTTGTAGAACGATTTTTTTTTAATTTTTTTTTTATTAAATTAATTGTAATATGGTAATTGTTGTGGTGCTATCGTCACGCGCGCAGCGATTAAACGTGGATTTTCACCTATTTCAATAAAAATATAAATACATATGTTTATTTAATCATATACTAGTACACTTGATTAAATATTGTAATCCGTTGTCGGACTCGCGTAGGGCTCGGACGCTAATTTGGCGATCGGCGTTCTGTGATTTGTGCTCACGGCGGTCTAATCAAGTTTTACATGTAAATAATTAAATCCAGTAATGGCAATTCGTACAAAGATCATCGTAGAAATCTATGACCGGTTTCGATTAAAAATTTGAAAAAAAAAAAAAAAAAATAGATCTGTCAGATCCACGTATAAAGTCACAAAACATTCAACCGTTAGTAGAACCTCCACAAGTTCTCCTGATACAGCCTAGGGCTCTTAGGACCGACCTCGCCATATATTTCACTAACGCGAATACTAACTGATAATTAGAAAGATAGAAATATTTCGAGATCGCGTATTACCAATGTAACTCGTTTGATTACATTACCACCAATAATATATACACAATGTCTCGGCGGGACTTAGACCGGCAGAAAGAGGTGGACGAGCACTCGAGACACATTCAACTCAAGACCGTTTTGATCACACCGGTCTGAAAATGTGTTTAGATGTGCTCGGAGAGGCTTTCGGAGCATTCGGCCACTCTCATAAACAGTTTAAGGTCGCCGGCAAACAGTAGTGTCCTACAGAAGAGGAATATGTTAGCCGGATCGTTAATAAATACAAATAACGATGAACACCCGAGGAAACCATTATATTATTCGATAGGCAATGTTTGATTTTAACAAATTGGGTATGTTCGGCTAAACAGCACGAGAGCCATGGTTGTTATATTATATTTGACGGTGAAAATACGCCGAAATCGCCAATATCGGTTTCTAAAACATTGTTCGTCCGCAACAAATACAATTCCATTATACCTGTATGTGATCAATTTCGATTAACGAGACGCACGTACGTTCTATTATATACATTTTTTTTTTTTTTTTTATATACTTTTTTATTCGCCCGACCAAACACCGAAACGCCGCATTATCGAGCGACCAGTTTTTTAATTAGGTTGTCGGCGAGAGGAAATTGCCTATAAATTATAAAATTGCGTGTATCATGTTAAGACCAATCCCTACTCGAACGGTATTCGTAGACGACGACGTGTATTATAGGTATAGTCGAACGGTTCGTCGAAGAAGCTACCGGAGATCCCATTAAAGAAAATTATATATTTTTATTTTATATACTACTAGTTTAATAATGTACTTACCTGCCGTTGATTAAGTAGTTAAATTGTGTGCGGAAGAATAAATTATAAGAGTTAATCACCACCAGACACTAAGATTACGTTTTTTTTCTCAATATCCTATGTAAAGTTATCAAATCTTCATGATTACACCCTCATACATATACGAGTACCTATATACATAGATTGATGGAAACAAACGTAAAAAAAAAAGTGTAAAACACTACTTAAAAAAAATATCAAACAAATAATAAATCCATTCAAACCGTAAAGCTATACAGCATACTCCCCTATGGGCACCTATTGAGAGGGGCAAGGGAGAGATCTCCTCCTCCTGGAAAATAATAAAATATGCTAGTATCGAGTTTTTGTGTTTACTGTTTGTATAATTTTATATAATCACTTTTGTCTCAGTGTTATGATTATTGACCAGTATATATATATATATAAAAAAAATAATAATAATTTGTTAACAATTATGTAAATTGATAATATGTGTGTGTACATAGCGCCAAGTGGTTGCTTACAACTTGATCAGAGGACGCTTATTTATTTTATGAGTTTCCTAGTTTTGCCTTTTGTCTGTTCATCCCTTGAAAATTGCCCTACGTATAAAATACGGTGTGAATGCTGGCCCAATAAAAAAAAAAAAAAAAAAAAATGACGATTCGCGTGCATATAATATATTAATTTCATTGGTGTGCAGCGCACGTCTTGGCGAGTAATCAACAATCCATTACATACCATATAATAATATACTGCTGTATAAAACGCAAATTTTTTTCAATTTTCCTATCGTATTAGTCATTAAAGTTGAGCATAATGTAATGGGGGGGGGGAGGGAATATAAGCGTTTTTAGTTTTTAAGTTTTTGGTTTTACCCAACCAAATATCGCTCAGAATCGTATTTCGCTAGCAACGATTTATCGTTGCCTACAGATATAATTGGAATTAACTTCTATATCCTAACCTAACCCAACTCTTTCCACCTACAACAGCGGCCCACCTGTGGTGCGGAGTATGCCCGTCTTTTTAATAATTAATCCTTCGCGCTATTTAGTTTTTTTTTTTTTTTTTTTTTTTTTTTTTTTTTTTCGGGAAGTGAATGTCGGAAAATAGGTAAACTTTTCCGGCCGGAATTATAAAATTTAGCAATAATACGAACGAATAGTGTTCTAAAACACGTTTCATTTTTAAGATTTACGTTTTTAGAGGACCAAGTATTCTTGAACATTTTCTGAGTGGATTCTTATATAGACGGTATAAACAGTCTTCGCGATTGATTATGCGCGTACCGGAAATTAATTTTGCAGAATTTAATACTGCCGACTGGGGAAATCTAAATTTAAATAATTATATTTTTAATAGATCCGCGATGGATGCTGCAGCATATGGACGACTCGTTTTACATTCTTTCTCCAATTTATAATACGAAATATGCGTGTTGTCGACAATTATTATTCGAGTTTTACACTTGCGCGAGAATACAATAAATAGCCGGGGGAAAAAAAAAATGTGCAGCGTATTTTTAATATATTTTAATATATATTTGACCGTTTAAAAAATGTTTAGGAGCAAGTCCGAAATTCCTATCGACTACAGTCGTGTGGGGGCGCCGTCCCGTTTTGACCATCCCGAGTTTCGATTCCGTCCGGTTTTAGTAGGCACGTTCGATCGCGTCCCGAGGACAGATAAATGGAAAATAATATCGTGCGCTTGTTGTCGTTTTTTTTTTTTTTTTTTTAATATTTTTCGTACTAACGTCAGTCCTTGTGGGCCAAAAACATAATTGCACATAGTATTGCATATTCCAACCGAGAACCCATAATATCGCGTGTAAAATGACCAGGAGACTTTGCGTCTGGCCTGCGGCAATTAGTTTTGTTCAAAATTCTCTCTCTCATTCGTACACATTTAAATAAATATTCGAGTATCCATCCCCCCCCCCGACGCCACATAGGCATTTCGCGACGAAAGACGCGGGGAAGCGAAAAATCGGCCGTCGCTGTAATCAGTGGTCGTGTTTTATTCACACAGTTTGAGTATAGTTTCAATTATATTTTGTTAAAAGAAACAATAATGAAGTGGCCAACTACTATACGAGATTTTCGAGTGTGTTACGGAAGGAGGACACGGACGACAGACGAAACGAATCGTATATACAATTAATAAGCACGGCTTCTGGAAAACCCGGAAAATTCGGTCGTTTCAAAACACGTCTAACCGAACTTAGCTCAGAATCGTATTTCGCGTAGTTCAATGATTTATCGTCGCGTGTACAGATAGAAATTGAATTCCTCTGTGTTGTCTCAATGTTACCTACACACCCGCGAACATTATTCACGATTTTTTTTAAAAAAAAAAAAAAAGAAAATAAAGTAAACAAACAAATTGCTCCGTCGGAACAACTTTCGGGAGTGTCTAGAAAAATTGTTCAAATGATGTAAAATCCGCGAATTTGATGCGAACAAAATTTAACTAGTAGAAATATGTTTTTCACGAAAAAAAATAACACACACACACGTCTTATTGTAAAATTATAATCATTTATAAAGTTTATTATTCTGTGCGGAATGTAAAAAAAAAAAAAAAAAAAATAATAAACCGTTTGTTAAATCGTATCGTTCGTTTTTATGCAGTAATATTATTGTTATTGTTATTTACCTTTATATACGTACACACGTTTCCCACGACTCGCGATCTAACCCTCGATCGACGGATCCGTCGTCGTTCGAGCATACACAACTAAAAAGAGGAAATCACGTCGTCGTCGACGGCACGTTTATTATTTGGTTTTTTCCTTTTTTTTTTTTTTTTTTTTTAATTTTTTTTTTATTTAAGAAACAAACAAACAGACCCCAACACAAACACAGACCCGAGACGTCGCCGCGTACCACCACGCCCGTACCGTGTCCGGGCCGTCTCATTCCGGTACTCTTCACCGACGCCACCGTCGCCGCCGTCACTCCCAGCGCGAGGTCCGAGACCCATAGACACCAAGACGAATGTGCGCCGGCACACGCACCACACACACGCCGTGCCCCACCACCCCTCTCCAAACCTCCCCGAAAACACGTCTCTTCGCTCGCCCGACGTCTGTTCGTACGCGTTAATAATACATTATAACATACTCGGCGTTGCGACCGGAGTAAAATTACATTATTATTATTATCACTATTATTATTATTATTATTATTATTATTATTATTATTATTATTATTATTATTATTATTATTATTACTGTCCGGAGAGACGTGTTTCGACACGTCGTCGCCCCCGCCCCCGCCACCCCGTCGTATCATATAATAATAACACTATTATTATGTATTTATTATTATTATTATTTTTTTTTACACCGCGCCATCTTTTATTATTGCACACACGGGAGAGAGACTACAATGATTATTTTCGAAATATTTGGACGTTTTTTTTTTCGAGCTATTTACAAGTTATTATTCGAACGTTCTCGTTTTAGATTCCGAGCGGGGGTTTTTTTTTTTTTTTTTGCCAGTCCGTAAACGAACTTTTCTACCAGACATCCCGCTACGATTTTCAAATGATTATTTTTTCGGGAAGCATTTGGAATCTAATTGGAGAGGTTTTCTTAATAATTGGAAAAATGTTTGGCAATATTGGTTTCATTATTTTCATATTTTTCCTTTTTTTTTTTTTTATATAAAATTACTGTAAACACTTGCCATTTGAATATTAATATTAGCCCTTTTTAAGGGTGGACAAATTTTCAAAATACCCCGGTCATTTTTTTAAAACTATTTATAGGCATTTCAGGTTTTTCAGTTTTTTTTTTTTTTAGATTTTAGTTTTTGTTTAGTCTTATTTGGAAAAAATTGATTTGGAAATTGTATACGAAGTTCGTCACTAAGTTAAAATCTGGTAAAAATAGTTATTTGCAAACAGCGAAAAAATAAAAATAAAACCAATATATATCGCCTTGCTCGGAATCTAAAACGTTCAACTGAAATATACCAAAAAACAAAAAAAAAAAAAAAAAAAAAAAAGGTTCTACCGTAGATTAGTTTAAAGTTAAAATCAACTTGACCGTTTTAGGTTTTTTACTCGTTAACACCCGCCCGCCGTGGCCTAATTATTTGTATATTGTTTTTTTTCTTGGCGTTTTCACTAACATGTACACGATATCAATTTATTAACTTGTCATACGATATTATTGTGCTTTGAAGTTATATATGTAACACATTCGGTGAGTAAATAACTAACAGAAAATCATTGGTAATCCTTTTGGGAAACTTATGGTAAGGTTAGGTTAGGTTAGGTTAAGCTAACCCTGGTATTCTCTAGAATCCGGCGTACACAATATTCACCGGTGATTGTATACCCTCTGTATATATTTAAATTCGTCTGTTAACGACGATTTATAAATTCCGTCCAAGTTCCTATTGGCTAATTAATTGGCGTCAATCACGTTCTGGCCGTATTATAAAGACATTAAATTCTCCGACAATATTGGAACGTCCACGCGACGCCACTGTTTGAAAATATACGAATTTATATTAAAACCGTACCATATTGGTGTCGCGTTTTCCTATTAAACAAAATTGAATTCCTACATAATATACACGTAATTCTATGCAGTCGCAGAGAGTAGGGGAGTACTATTGATTTTACAGTCATTACATAATAACGACTGTTTCGAGAAATATATAAGAATCCGCCTGTAATAATTATTTATTTATCGTTGAGGATTTATGCCGGGACAGTTGTGTTTGTATAGGTTTCCCCGCGAAAAAATCGCAAACGATATTTCGATAGGGAAAAGCATAATGTTATACGCCGCAGAGTCTGCATTCACGAAATAAATGTCTCCTCCAGTTGGTTAAATACGACTTTTTTTTTTTTTTATACATTGTTACAATATTTTGATTTTTTATTTTTATTTCGAATGAATCACGCGAATTCGGAACAGAATTTTATTAGAATAACACATAACAACGACGGTGAAGGGTAGTAGAATGACAATATACCAGTAAAGAAGATGGAAACACTTATAAAATCAAAAACTGCGGTGTTTCTACCTGAACAAATAATTATTATATTAGAATTTGTACGAATATCTAAGACTGATGGAATGAAAAAAAAAAAAAAAGAAAAAAAATTTACAATAAAACCAACCAACTAAGTCTTCTTTTAACACGGCGGAGTGGTGATAAACGTATCGTAACACAAACGTGTCGTTATAGTCGTTTATGTGTCGCGTAAAAACGTTTAAAAAACAATTCCATAGAGTATGTAATATAATAATATTGTAATAATCAATATAAATATTTCGAAGTAATGATATCGTACGAGATACAATAATACACTATCTGTGCGTTTTATTAAAACTATTCGCAACGCTACGTTCTTCCGTTTATATATATATATATATATTTATAGAGAAAAAAAAAAATGCAGAAAATGCTATATTTAAAAAAAAAAAAAAAAATGTTAAGTATGCACCGACGATACCGTTGTGCGGTTCGAAAAAAATAATTATATCGATCGTGTTGAAAATAACAATATTTGTCGCGTTTGTACATAACCTTGATTTTTATTCGCAAGTCTGCAGCCCGTATCGTATCGTCGAAAGCCGTTTTGTATAATGATATTATCTGTTCGTAAAATATAATACTGAATGCCAGTAGTCGAAACATACGGTTTACATAACAAACAACGTGGGAAACCGATCGCAGTGCGCCGAATAAGTCGAATATTTCGCATATTTTCGTGTGGGTGTCAGCAGGAAAATTGTGCTTCCTACCCGGAATATATATATATATATACACACACGGTAATATCGTAACGTGTAATACGCATAATGTTATCGGTTTTTTTTTTGCGGTTTATTTCGACTTTACAATATTATTACAATATAATTTATCGTGATGAATTATAACGTTTGGACCGACCGACCGAGAACGACCGGTATTATCAGGGCTCGTAAGTTCATGCACTAAAAATCGCATAACTAAAAGCATGCAATAATGCACTAAAACCTGGCAAAATAAACAGTATACGTTGCGATTTTGTGATATTAAACTCAAAAACAATCCCATACAAGAATACAATTAAACCGAAACAAATATTAAGATTTTGTAAACATGTTCGGCAGAGTAAATAGGAATTAATAATAATTTCCTCAATGTATACGAAATATGCGGTTATAACTCCGAAAAGTCTATTCCATGCCGAATATGCCAAGATATGCACTATTAAACTTTGTATTTTTATAACTATTGTCATGAAAAGGATTTGTACCTCCACTTTGTACCACGTTTTTATACATAGTAAAAAAGTTGTGTGTTTAGGGTATTCAGCACGTGCAAGCGGAGTGGCAGAAGAGATAGTGAGTAGAACAGTGGAATGGTCTGAATTTAAGTCTAGGATATTGTTAGTAGAGCAATGTAAGTTGCTGGGAATCTTAGCAGCGAAAATGTCAAGGATGTCAGGACTTTTCTTAGGTGAGGTCGGCCAATATGTAGGACCCGGAGGCAAAAAAAATATTGAAATGTTTCTTATTGGCAAGATTGCATAAAACAATTCCACGAGGGTAGTTAGTACGGCATCCCCAACTCCGATGTTTGGCGCGTTGTAATCGCCGCCGATAATAAAATTATTTTTAATAGTCCTAAAATAATCAGCAAAAGTTGATTTGGTTTTAATGTAGCGAGGAGGGGTAGGTTAGGTTAGGTTAGGTTACCACATTGTACTTTTATAATTATTGTTATGAAACGGATTTGTACCTCCACTTACCATGTTTTTCTACGTAGCAAAACAGTAAACGCGCAAATGCACGAATTTAGGAGCCCTGGTTATTAATTATAAATTAAGAGATCTTCACACGCCGCCGTTATTTTTTATTATTAACGAAATGTTTGTGAAAAATCGACTTTGAAACGTTAAAATTTACTACATTCTTATAAATTTAAAAATTTATCCCCACGATCCCCCTTGGAAGATTTTTACTAGAGGGAAGTAAAATATCACGTGGGTCAATAATCGCCGACACATCGGGTTCTTATCGAAAGCATTTGTCGTGTAATCGTAAAATGTGTTCAAAAACGCGTCCGCGTAAAACAGAAATATGTATACCTACCCTACAAAGTAATTTTTAAAATTGTTGCTCGTTTTGATAACTAAAGACGATCCTATATGACTTCAGAGTATGACGTATTTATCGTACGATACATCAAGGGTCATTTGCTGTAACAAAATGGGTAAAAAAATTATCATCATGCGGGTTGGGGGGGGGGAGAATTGGACATAATATTATATTATATATATACTGTTTTTCAATTTAATTGAAATTGAAAAGTGGTATTTTTTTTTACAATTAAAAATAGCCGTAACTTTATTAAGAATTAATTTTGAACTATAAACGGATATGCCATTCTCTAAACAAAGGCGTGTTCTTTAGTTTCCATCATAGGCCATTGTACGTTAAATCGTATTGCCGTCGAGATAAAACGATTTTTCCGACACGATGATTTCGTGTTTAAAAAAACGTAAGCGTAATCCTTTCAATCAATTCGCTATTAGTTTTAATCGATTGTCGCAGTGTTTTTATCTGAGTATATAAATAATTGAAACCTGTGCAGTATCCGCTGCAATAAGTGTGCGGTTGTTGTGAAACTCCAGTGAATTATTCGACACACGCGCGAGAATTCGAAAATTTCTCGCCGGCGCAAGCAGAATATTTTATATAAAGGGTGATTTTTGTTTTTTTTTTAAACATTTTTTACACGATCCAGTGATTTTCTCGGAGAAAAATTGTATGTAAATTTAATTTCTGCTTTTTTCTCTCTCCGATCGTTCTGGAATTGTTTAAGCTTAATTTTAAAATAAAATGTTTTACCTTAAACGTGTATTAATCCTAATTGGATTTAGACCGGGGTAGTAAATATCATATCTGTTTTCAAATGACATCTCCTTATTCTTCCGGTCTAAAACCATTATAATATCTCGTAAATCGTAAGTCCAAGCACTAGCATAATGCTTATGGACGTATTTAGACAAATTGTTCTCTTTTGGAATGTGGGATGAAAAAGGTTTTTGCTCGTATTTAAAAAACCAGATTTGACGCGGAGCGGCGGATTGGGCCGGACAATGATTTAAAAATTGTCGTATATATTGAACTATTATTTATTATTTACTAGCTATATGTATTATATATTTTAGCAATTTGGGGTTTCCAAAACCGAAAAAAGCCTTAAAAATTATCGTCCTCAAACCCCCCCCCAGGTCTTTCCGGGTCACAGTCCGCCGCTGCAGTTGATGGTGTGAATAGAATAAGGATACCAATATGGAAATTGTCGTAAATAATAATATCGTTAAACGATTCTCGCGCGATTTAATTTTATTCGAAATTTTCGTAGATAATTCTGAGTGCAGAATTACGAATCCGACGCTGTCAGGTCGGCGTCAGAGAAGTTATATAATCGAGGTGAACAATACGGTAATGTGGACGGCGGGCGACAAGGTCGCGCTGGCCGTTTGAAATTTACAACGCGACGGCGGGCGGCCTAACCTACCCCACGGGCGGACGTACAGAGATAGGTTTAGAGGGTTTCGTTAAGGGGAAAAGGAAAAAAAAAAAAAAAAGAAAAAAAAAACCGGTGTAATTCGAGCGATGACCGGCCGCGGCGCAACAAGTCTTCCGCCGACGCCCGCCATCGTGCCCACCCACCCACCCACCCGACCGACCGACCGACCGACCGACCGACCCATCCACTCACCCACCGGGCCAGACACGCCCTCCCGCCCCGCGGACGAATCGATATGTATACGACGACAATATACACGTTGGCCGCTCACAACCCCGCGACTCCAGACGGATCGATACAGCATTATGCGCTATACGACCGCCTCCGACCGCCGTCGCGGGGCCGCCGACTGCATCGTATTGCTGCATTGCTACAAGAGCCCAAGTCCAAACTCCCCTTACACGGGTGTATTTATCGTGTATACATATATAATGCAACCCTAGGGTTTCCCCCCTCCCCTCCCCTCCTCTTTTTATCCGACACTTAAGGGGCGATTTTATAGTTTGTTACGTGCCCCGGCTATATAATGCGTATAACCGTATATGGAGATAAACGCGCAGAACATTTTTTTAAATTTTTTAAATTTTTTTTTTTATTAACGTTGTTTTATGTGCGTTTGCTCGTTGCAGGTGTACAAAGGTTTGAACGTGGTCACGAATAAGGTGACCGATGAAGAGAGCGAAGGAGTTCCGCACCACATGATGGACACCTTGGATTGGGACGACGAGTGTAACGTGCACCAGTACAGAGATCAAGCTCTACAAATTGTATCCTTTTGTTTTCTTCGTCTGTTTGTTTCTTTCCTTATTATTATAATTATAATAAATTCTTGGTCGTCGAAAAAAAAAAAAAAAAAAAAGAAAAAAAACACCGATAAAAGGTTAAAGGTCTTTGGCCCGCGCGCTGATTAAGAGCCTCTTGTTCGTGTTTAAACAGCAGGTTTTAACCGTAATGAAGTCCTTTTGTTGCCGCCGCGCTCGAGTGTCACGCTTCACGGTGTTTTCGAGTGTGTAAATTGTTACTATACGTAGGTACCATGTGCGGTGAGTGTGTGTGTGTTTTTATTTTACACTTTTTCCCAATGTGTGTATTATTATTAAATATATATATATATATATATAATACGCTAACATTTATTGTAATAATAATAATAATAATAATAATATATTTCGTTACATTTCTTAAAGAAACTGTCGGTTTTCTATCTAATCGCGGGTTTCTGCTATGCGTATTTATATATATATATATATATATATATATATATTATAGAGTTGTCTTGAAGTGACAACGAGAGCTATATAATAGAATCTTTGGCCCGCAGTGTAATGAAAATTATACCGACGACAGGAAGTGTATAATTTTCTTCGTATATATATATATGCGTACATACTGGTGCTGCAGTGCGGCGGTATTATTATTGCGTCCCGGCGGGGGATGTTTAGTAGTAAAGGGGAAGAAACGCGGCGAAAACGAAACGGCGAGTGGATATCGAAAAGATAAAAAGGGCGCGAATTTGTCACGAATAAAGATAAAATCGCCGTTTAAAAACTTTTCGAGTGGCGGCGTGTGTAGTAAGTCGTTCGAGTTTCAACGATATACAAGCGCCCGCCGCTGTTATATTATATTTATTATATAACGTTTTATAAGCCCGAAGGTCTTAACTTCGTTTTTGAATAATACTGTGAGTTTCGTCATTATGCATTTATTTTTTCATTTATTATAGATTATTATTATTATTTATTTTTTTTTTTTCAACATAGAATTTTTAAATCGAACGTCGTTTATTGGGGACGATATAATACGATTATTACATTTGTATGGACGTATTTGAAATATGTTATTCTTGGAACTCCATAATATAAAAAAGAAAGAAAAAAAAATAAGAAAAAAAAACTGATTTTTTTTTTATATTTTTATTAGTAATATTAATGTGTACAATTACACGTTTTTAGCATTCGTATATAATATACGTATCGTTTCGATTATTATTATTATTATTATTTTTTTTTTTTTGTGGAGAACTATATTTTAAAACTTTTATAAATAATATATTATTGTATTTTACTTTTATACGAGTTTGGGCATGGTTATTATATCTAGTAACTTGATCGCACACACAGAGTTTTATTTAGAACAGATTATTTCGAATTGTGTTCATCGTGTTCGTAAAACGTCTTATAAATTTACTACGTATACGCCGGTTGCTGTTATTTGCGAATATTTTACGGTTTGTCGTTTAGATATAGAATAACTCTGTGACTTAAAAAACCGATTTATTTACTGCGGGAGGGTAAAAATGGTATACACGAATAATATACAAATCGAGTAAAAATACGCAATCAATTTGGGTTGACAATTAATTTAAATCTCTTTTTTTTTTTAAAATTTTTTTTTTTTTAATCTCGTCGGATCCTGGGCAAGCGGGTAGAAACTGGACAATGTAATCTCAATGTTTATCAATTGTAATACGTCAGATCTCAGTCTGAGAAATATTTGTCGTACGTGTATAATAATGTTATTATTTATACGATATAATCCCTTAAAAGAGTTTTAAAAATTAAGTAATCCTCCTGATGCTTGGACATAAAAAAAAAAAAAAAAAAAAAAAAAAAAAAAAAAAAAAAAAAAAAAAACAGAATTAAAATCATAGTAAATGAATGGCGATTAGTATATAGGGGTTTGTTTTTCTCTTCCGGGCGTCTATGTGTCGCGGATATACGAAAAGCAAAAATTAAAAAAAAATAAAAACCCTAGTCTTTAAAAACGTGTACGTATAGAACGAAAAAAAAAAATAAAATAAAACAACAAAAGAGACGTAACTAAAAAAAAAATTAATTAATAAAACGGACATTTACTACTACTACTACTACTACTACTACTACTACTACTACTACTACTACTACTACTACTACTACTACTACTACTACTGCTGCCGTAGTCGTTTACAGCACGCAATGCGACGACACGAAACCGAAATGAAAAAAAAAAAAAAACAAACAAACAAAATACGAGTGATGGCTCTTTTGAGATTAATAAGCGAGAGAGAGAGCTTATCGTAGTCGTCGGGGATTTCGTAAAAAAAAAAAAAAAACGATATTTAATTTTCTTGAATTTCTCCCCTCCGTGGCGCGTAACTATAAATACTTGGCCCTCGCAATTGTGTTGTGAGTCGGAAAAAAAAAGAAGTAAAAAAAGAGGATATTTTATACCGCCGCGGACATTTTTCCGGTGGCCGTTTCGCTTCCGGTATAAAATGTACTTTACGCCCGGTGATCACGTCCGAGACCCCTAGTGCTTACACGTCATTAAATTAAATGAGCCATACGGGACTTAAGTCTACTCGTGCACGGCAGGGGTTTCCCAAAATGTTTTATCGCTGGTAGAAATCCATCGAAATTACTTTTTTTTTTTTTTTTTGTTAAACTTTTGTTCGGGACACCTGCCTATTGGCAAATGTCAGTTTCTCAATTAGCCGGCGGCACGATTAACTAACGTTTTCTATCCTGAATCCGACGACGAGTGTTTTGAAAATCGGCTACCCGATATAGCCGACACAACTTTTCCGCAAAACGCTTATTTTCTTCTACTAGTCGACAAATTGATATTGAGTCGCGCGTATTGTTTTTATATGTTTTATTCGACGGATTCGATCGCATCACTCGTTTGCTTGCCACGTTCTTCGGGTGCGGTACGACGTGACGTCCACGAGCCGTTTCAGTTCTTGAAAGTACGGTGTTTTCGGTCGTCCTAATCTAGTCCTTCTCCCACGAGATCTTTCCTCCGGAAATGTTTCTCGTGAAATTGTGATGTCTAACCAAGTGTCCTATTAGCTTCGTATCCCCCGCGAATACGCGTTTCGTTGTGTTTTGCTCATTTTCCTCCAGATCTGTATTTCCGTCGCTTCTAAACAAGTCCTCTTCGTATTTTTCTCGATGTTCCCGCTTTCACGGTCGTTTAACACGAATGTTTTTAATGCATTTTTCCCCAGTTTTGATGTTGAAATACTAGTTTGTTTAACAGATTGTAATTCACAAATATTTTTTTGGCTAGAATTATTCGTATCGTATCAGAATACGAGTTGCCCGGCTTAACTAGTCGACATTTTTAACACCAGAGCGCGTACTCAATTTAACATTCCGAAAGCCCAGTTTACGTAAAAATACTGCGTTGTCAACATTTGAATTCGCGCGTCTACGTGTGTTTCGTTTATTATTATTATTTTTTTTTTCCATAGATGTCTAAAACTTGGTTAAATATCGTTTTATTCTTCTTGGAGTTGTTGGCCACCAGGACCATCCCATCACTCGACTGATCCTCCAATTCCTCTCGTCAGCCGCTCTCAATTTCCAGCCCGACTCTACATTTAGAGCTTCTTCGCCACATATTCACATCTCAAACGGAGTGTTCCGAGTGATCACTCTTTTTTTCTGGGTTATCTGCCATAATCGCGCGAAAAAGTGGATTCTGACGTCGTCTAACGTGCACAGCCCATTGGATATTGTATATTTTATACTGGATATATTTTGTTTCTGAAGGCCAAAGTCCCTCTGGTTCGTGGTTTTTTCCTTATTTTTCGCGCGCCGACGTATTGTTCTACACATAGAGTTGTACGCGTTTGCCGTTTAAATTGAAAATATTATCGTATTTGACTTGAAAGCAGATTTTACTATTTTACTACGGGCGGGTAAAATAATAAATTGAGTTGTGTTATGGCTATAGATTTGGTTTGACAATTTTCGTGGTTTTATTGTATTTGTAATCTCGTCAGGAATGTTGGCCCTTTTCCCCCGTTTTTTCCCCTCCGTCCCAATCTATCAACATCCCGAAAGCTCTACGTTATCGTCTTGTCATCGTTCGCAAACGATGGTGGGTTTTTTTTATTTTTTAAATTTTTTTTTTTTTTAGTTCGCGTCAACACGTGTAAACTCTCGAGTAGGTGGTGTGCGCGTTTTGCGTGCGAAATTTATGTGTTTTTCAATGTCGCTTATTTACATATTATTATTATTGCTATCGTAGGCAATCATATTTAATCTCCTATAACGTAATATTGTTGCACAATGTGTGTTTCGCGCTATAAATCCACCCCCGTACTTCGTTTAAATAATTAATTCGCTATTTTGTTTGCGCTCGTGATTATTATTACGACGACGACGACGGACGACGATGCCTCCTCTCTTATTTGACGAATTTCGATTATATTTTTTTCTTTTTCAGATATTAAACATAAATTCTTAAATCCATGTCGTTTCGTTTTACAATTTCCTAATCTAATAAACCTAATTTAATCTCCGTGTAAAAATGATTATTTTTTCCTATGTACTTCTCGGTTTGATTTTATATTCAGTCGCGTATTATTTTTCCGCCCTTGCCGTTCTATTATATTAATAATGATAGGGTTTTTTTTTTTTTTTTTTTTTTTTTTTTTTTTTTTTTTTTTTTTTGTAAATCACTTTTATTTACACACGACCTATATAATACGCCTCAAGCTTTGTCTTATTATTTTTTTATCTTATATTATTAATTATTCGTATTACAAAATATATATTTATTTTGTACCTTTTTTGATTTGTTTTTATATACGTTTAGGAGCTTTTATTTTAACGGGCTTTATTCGTTCATTAATATTAACCTATAACGCTATCGCCAATAATAATTACTGTAGTTTTTTATCGCGAAGTTTAATCGATTTTCCGGTTTCTGACTCGTTGTTCAATAATGTTTTACTATTTTCTAATCGAAAATATACTGCAGTCTCTTCTGTCACTTACTCATATATCCAATATAGTTTATCCGGAAATGAAAAGAACTTTTATTTGTCTTCGCGATTTAATTCGTAATTAGTTTATACACTAGTGATGTCGTGATTTTTAAGAGGACGTGTCTCTGTTTTTCTGTAACGGACAATATGCGCATAGCAATAATGTGTTTTTCTAGTCGCAACGGTACTCCGGCCTTAAAAATAGACTTAAAACAAAACATTTTTAACGCAGGAGTTTTTATTTCTTATATTTGTATTATTTAAACTAAAAGGTTCAAGTACGAATATATATGGTCTGGGAACTATGCATATCGAGAAATCTTTACGAAACATTTGTCTCGCAATATTTATAATTTATAGTGAAAAATTACCTATATATATATATATATATATATATATATATATTAAAGTTATTAGTATTAAATAACGAATCCATTCTATTAGGCCGAACATAAACATTCACATACAGGTCGTTTGAATTTGTCGTGTGGAATTCTCACTGTATTTTCTTCCATTCTCATATATATATATATATTTTTTTATTATTATTATAATATTATTAATCATATACTGAATGAATAATGTAACTGGTATAATTGATGTATGTATAATAACTTTGGTCGTATAAAAATTAATTATTGTAATAGAAAAAAAAAAAAAAAAATTATTAAATATAATATCCGTCGATTAAAAAACAGACGTGTTCAAATATATACGTGTGTCATTGACCTTTTCTGATATTTTGTCGTATAGTATAGTTAAAATTTACCGTTCTATAAATTCGCCTTACTGGCCATTTTTTTTTGTGTCGTGGGTTGTGATATTTCAATTTCGAAAGGACGACGCGTACGAAACGTACAATTTCAGTATTGTTAAACGAGTTTTTTTACGACGAAATCTGGTTATGGCGACTGTGAGTAAGTCTCGTATTATTTTTTTTCTCTCAAGAGCATATTTTGGTTATTTTAAAGCCATAACTGGATGCGTTTATATTTAACGGATCTTCGGGCATATATAATTCTCGAAATGCGAAGTTTTCAAAGTTCTCGTCACAAAAACGGTACCTACTCCATAAAGTAATATCCGTTCCTGACCCATTTTTAAGTTTTATTTTCTCAATTAGTGAGTGGCACATCACTAACCGAGGCCACTACATTTTCGTCGTCCTGAACTGATAAGAAGTGGTTATATTGGCCGTATGTTTATATTTTAAAATTCTATATTTAAAGTTCACTATACAGATAATATTCTATAGTGACTAAGCTCGTGATTTTCCTAAACTACGTAGTTATTCTTTCGTTGTTTATCCGTGTGTTTGGAAGTCTTTTTTAATATTTATTATGTATCTATTATTTATTTTTTATTATCATTAAAAAATGGTATTGTCCTGTTGTGTTCGTCACGGACGGGTCAACAATATTCCTAATTCAACATTTCATAAGTAAGTAAACTAGTATGTTTTTGTATTTTGTCCAACCATCCGGTCATGTTATAGATTTATAATATTATAAGACCATGATTGTTTTGTTTATAGAGCATTACATTTTTCTTTCTTTTTTAATCCTTAGATAGGTTCAGTGACTTTAATGGACCTCCACTCGTGCCTATCCATCACGGTTACTTTCAGTACCCTTCAGTCCTTTCTATGTCTTCTACGATCTGTTTCATAAACGCAGTTTTGAATCTACCTCTTCCTGTTTTTCCTTTTATAATTGCTATTATCCATTCGTTGTTTTTCATTTCACACGCTCGATCCGTGTGTTTTCCATCTTTCCCCGATTGTCTTCCGTAATGTTATCTCCATTCCACCAAGTATACTTAATGGTTTTTAATTTTCTCCGTCTAATGATATAGTATTACACACACACACACACACACACACACACACACACAGAAAACAATAATTATTTATCGTATTGTAATATTACAAACAGACCTCCCCATACACTCCGTTCTTCACCTATAAGACGTTATAGGATATTATTATATATGCCGGACCCCCTGCAAATAAGAGAAAACGTGAACACACTCGCGTCCTTAACTCCGCCGATCAGATACGGGACATTTACTCCAGAGGCAAAGTGCCGATTTTAGTGGGCGGCACGTCGTATTACATTGAGTCGATTATCTACGACAACAGCCTGGTGTCCAGGGCCGATGTGGCCGTGGTCTGCGGCGGTGACGAGCAACCGGAATCCGCGGACGCCGAAGACGCGGACGACCATCTGTCCGTCAACGCTTTCCGCGAGTATGCCGCGTTCCGGCACGCCAACGATCCGCCGGTGGCTGACACGGTCGACGGCGTCTGTCGGATGTACGCGGACGCGTTGGCCGAGGCGGTGCGGTTCGCGCGGACGATGCCGGCCGTCGGGCAGCTGTCGCCCGGCCTGTACCGGAACACTTTTGTCGCGGACGACGACGACGACTGTGAGCAGTGGCCGTCTTCGGCGGCCGAGTGCGAGACGGCCGCGCTCTATGCGCACGGCGTCCGCGTGCTGGACGCCGCCGCCGCCGCGGCCGGAGCGTTGCCGGACACCGACGCCGACGACGTTGGCCGCTACAGAGTTCTGGCCGCGGACGTGACGGCCGGCTTACGGCGGCGGTACACGCACGCCGACGTCCGGTCCAGACTGGACGCCCTGTTGGCCGACGCGGACGAATGGCGGACGGCGGCGCTCGAGAAGGCCTTGCGCCGGTCGTGCGCCGAACTGGAGTACCGGACGCAGCGGTTGGCTTTGGCCCTATTGACCAATCGCGAGCGGACGGTCACCGAACTGATGTCGCCGCACGCGCTCAAAACTCACGCCGCGTACTACGACCCGGCGGCGGCCATCGAACTTCATCCGCACAACACGCGCAAGGTATTCAGGTACGTGCGCATTTGATGGCTTAAAGACTTAAAATACCATTTCTGTTTTTTTTTTTTTTTTTTTTTTTTTGGGAAAGTCGTATTTTATAAAAAGGTAAAAAAAAAAAAAAGAACTATAATTTTCATGGATTAATTTTCACTGTTGAATTAAATTTTCAGAATTCGTAAATCATACGCGGCGGTACATAAAAAAAAAAAAAATTAAACAAGATAGGAAAGCCGAGGGTGCTAAACCCTCGGTTCCCGGTTATAAACACTATAATTCCGTGTACAATTGTATTATCATTTTAAAATTAAAATGATCACCTCGAACATACTAAATCTTTATAATATTATATTAGGTAAAAATTTAAAAAAAACCAGCAAATATTCGGTAGTATTTAAAGTATAGTAATTTAACCTTATAGTCTAGCCAAAATCAACAAAATCCGCGTACAGAAACCTAAAATTACTGCTCGCGGGGGGGGGGGGAATTTCACTGTAGGTGGGAAGTCGGGAAGGTAACAAGGAGAATTCATTTCATATCGCAATGAATCCGAATTTCGGTCAAAAATGTTTTGATAAATTTAAATCGAAAATTATATTATTAATTCGTAAACGTACGAAATGAATTACAACCGTAATTCGGTTATTTCGCTGACGTGTCTGTATATTTATTTAGCCACGGTAAAACCAATACGGTGCTCGGGAATCATTAAACATTTTTTTTTTATTTTTTATTATTTTTACCATCGCGGTTCGTATATTATACGAGTATAATACCTGCGGCGTTTAAAATTAAAATATGCCAATATTCGACCTGTTCGACGCGGCATAACCAGGACAATAATATTAATAATAATAATAATCATTATTTATTTACTATAACTGCCGCTCGTCGTCGGTCCGTATTGCTGTGTTAACAGTTATTTTTTTTCATTTAAATCGCCTAGGTGTAGCCCATAAATCAACAAAAATAATTAGATTTTCGTACTGAAAATACCATTAACCCCGTGCGAACCGCCCCCTACGGGTGTTGAATTCCGGTGTATAGTTTGGCCTATATTATGCTCAGGGATACTGTGGATTTCTATTAGCGAAAGAAATTTTAGAATAGGTTCAGTAGTTCCAGAGATTACCTCCTACATACAAACGCACACACTAACGAATTATATGCCTCTTTATAATTTTTAGTATAGATTATTTTAAGCCGCGTATTACAGGACGAAAATTATCGATTATTATATTCGGCGCGCACGTCGTCAATTCGTACAGCAGATTTTTTTAAATTTTTTTTTGTTATCTTTGTAATCCTCTCGGTATACACAGACAAACACACAAACCGACGAGATTTATTATACATTCATTTTTATTTGGCAATATTAATAATAATAATGTTTAATATTATTGTCGAGTGGTTTCACCGTACATTTTTTTTCTTCTTTTACTGTCCGTAATCGACTTTTCTAAGAGGTTCTTAGATTCTTTCTCGTTCCGATATTCAAGCGCAGTAACTTTTCTGTTAGCATTGTGATTTTTAACATTGATTTTTGTTGTAGTTTTCTTTACACTTGCGGAAAACGGACAAATGTACGGCAATGCCGGTTTTTTGGTTTTCGATTTTAGATCGGTTAAAAATAATCGTAAAATCATGACATTTTAACAGAATACTATTAGCCCTTTCTAGACATCGCCATTCATAACATTCTGGCGATGATTTTTGAGCTATTTATAAGCATTTGAAATTTTCGAGTTGTTTTAGTTTTTATTTGGTTTTATGTGGATAAAATTGTTTTGGCCGAACAGAAATACTTGCAAATTGTAAGCGAGGTTCATAATAAATTGAATTTATAGTAGTCAAAAATGGAAAAATGTGGCCTACAGAAAAAATTTTCCCGACCTAAATTTTCTAACCGGCACGTCATATCGTTTTTTGATTTTCAAATAGCATTCTGCCCTTTTCAACATCGTAGATTCGAGAAGAGAATATATTTTTCCAAAAGTTTGATACGCGTTTAACATTAATACCGGATATGAATTTGTATACCTCAAAGGTTAAACTTCAATCCTGAGGATTGGGATGGGTATTATCGTCCGAAAAAAATGGATATGAAATTTATTAAACTTGATTTATTCATCCGGTTTAAATTTTAAACGGTCGTATCTCGTTAACGGTATATCCGATCTAAGTGTTACGCATTTCGACGTTTTTAGAAAAATAATTTTATTGAAAAGGTCGGCGGGGTCGCCGTTTGAAAATCAGAAGTTAATACTACCCGTTCAAGGTATACACGGTTGTAGTAGGGGTATACCCTCTATAAATCCCCCGAGAAAATTGCCATGGTGTATAAATCGCTCTGTACATAAAATCTATATTAAAAAAAAAAAAAAAAAAAAAACGATATATCACGTTAAAACTAAGTACACGACGTAGTGTTATAAGCGAGTATTTTTTTTTATTCTTTTTAGTTTTTCTGCTGCTATAACAAATCGACGATGAATACTAAATTATGGGTTCGTGTGAAATTACTTTCCATTCACTGTATATTATACGCGCACTGTACAGCTATAAACTGATAGTAGGTATATATAAAATCATTATTTATCGAGTTATTCCGTGTTTAATACCTATATATCTAATAGAAATCACCGTTTTCGAGGACCATATTTGGCGTCTTTTTACTTCTTCTTTTTTTTTTTTTTTTTAAGTATTTCCGTTCAATAATCGATAACGGGAGATAATTTTATGAACATTTTTACGATGGTTTATTATTTATTAATTATTAATTAATACGTGCGACGGCGAGAAGAGTTGACGGTCCTCGAAAGGAATGTACTCCGAAGTAGTTTTATGTGGTCCCGTTGTCGAAAACGGAGAATACCGTACTGGAACAAACGACAAAGTATATTATCGTCGGTTATACCAATAGTCGAATATCGAAGTCGTACGTGAAGAGCTATAATGAGATATGTTAACCGGCAACGACGGGAAAAAAAGACGAGGGGAAAAAGTTCAGAGGAGTCGCCCCGGGAAAAGGTGGGCGGATACGCTGGAGGGTCGCATTGAAAAAATGTGCAATGGTTGGAAATGAGTGAGAATTGTAAAATGTAGCGTGAAACGATAGAATCGCCGTGGCTCTAAAAGGGATATAAAAGCTACAAAAGGAGGAGGAGGATAAGAAGAAGAAGTACCTGTTTAAAATAATTTAAGAAAATAAACGAGAATAGCACGTATTATGAAACCGTGGTAATCGAGTGTATTACCAAATATGTATTCCCATTGGAAAAAAAAAAAACCGAGGTTTTTGTACATTTATGCAATTAAAGTGAACGTTTTTATCTGGTAAAATTAACTACCCGTGTCCTGCTGCAGTTTATTTTATTAATTCGTTCGCGTTTACCGCTTGAGGATATAAATCTTTGAGTTAAAACTATGAGCGTGCAGTATCATAACTGCAGCAGTAGTCTGATGTTATTTTAAAAATTCATCCCCCTCTTATATTTTATCTCGTCGCGAATAAATTCGTTTTAAATTAACAAAATAAGGTTTTTTTTTTTTATTTTATTTTTTTTTTAACCATGCACCACACCGCGACGAGTATTATGGTACTCAAGGGAAATATCGTCGTTAAGCTTTTACCTATTATTATGTGGGTTTTTTTTTTTCGTATCCAAAAGTACTCTTATATATTATTTTTTTTTTTTTTTTTAAACACTCGACTTCTCCCCCTTTTTTGGCTGCATTTAGTTAGTTATACAATACGACCGCTCCTTAATTGTATTTGTAGTGTGAAAAGGGTTGTAGATTCAAGAGGGCGTAACACAGATTTCGAGCGTTCGCTTTTCCGACCCCACCTCACAGCATATTACCGTGATAATTATAATTTATATGTTTGCGAAATTTATACGAAAACTCTTCATCGCCTCTCGAATTTTACGCGAGCCCCGTTGAATTAATTACTATTGACTTAACGTATCGCCGACAATTTTCATAAAATATCGAGTTAAGCAATAAAGTACGGTTTTTGACGTACGAATATTTACGCGCGTACGATATCGTTTATTTTTCATTATAATAAATATGATAATAACACGTGATACTGCGTTCGTTAAATATAATATATTGCACCAGCGTTTACAACATCCCCCGGAAATGACCGTTTAACGGGCGAAAACGAAGAGTGTGTACTTATAAAAAATTCCCAGTGTAGCGGACGGAAACAAAAAAATAAAGAAAATAAAATAAAAACAAATCAACGCAGAATTTGTTATCATGTATAAACCCGAACGTTGTCCTTATAAAGCCACTCGCAAAACTCTGCTCGATCGTATGATTTTTAAAACCACATGGTCTTTTTGATACAGGCGAACGGCCAAGTCGGCGATACTTTTCTATTATTGGTCAACACGTTATCAGTTACACTGGCCGCAATGTTTACAGTGTAAAACTACAATTTTTTATACACGATAAATAGGAATTTGTTACTAAATACTAATGCGGTTATCTAATGAGTAGGCAGTCTATTTGCGTAAAACCATTTTGGACGATATTTCTTCGCTTCCCTCCCCCGCATATTATCATTATTATTGAAAAGCGCAAAAATAATAAGCATATTATTTCGAATAAAAACTATTTATTTCATAACGACAATTTGTTGTTTATTTAGAATTTAACGACTTAACAGTTAGAAAAAAAAAAAAGACGTTTTTATTGTTAAAAATAATGTTACAAACCGTCATGCACATTTGTTTATATTTAATGCACTTCCCATTGAAATTCGTAGTGAAAAACTCGAGTAACTTCAAGAAATGTTTAAATAAACGGTGAACTCCGTAGACCGGGGTCGTCATTCGGGGTTGGGTATGCCGGTTGCACCTTTAATTTTAAAATGTACCATTATTTTTTTTATAATAGCAATTAAATTGAATTTTTAGGTATTGATTATCTATTGATATTTTACTATGTCCGTGATTGTACTGTCAAATGTCTTTGAATTTCAATCGCTATCAATTTATTGTTTGTATTGGAATTGACGTGGATTTAAACTTTATTTTCTTTGTTTTTCTCGGTGAAATTGTTTCATTGATTTAATTGATTATAATAATAGCTTATGATTCTCTCAATCGCTAGAGAGAATAATTAGAAAATCTCAGAATATATATATATCATAATAATGCCCGGTGAAAAGTTAAAAATTGTCCTGCTCGCACGCCCTGAAAATAATAATAATAAAAAAAAAAAACCCCGAAATAACGCCGTCACTGCTATTATAGGCCTAACGAAAATACGATCAGAATGTTAGTCATTAGGTTTGTGTATCTTCAAATGAATCGATTTGTCTTTCTGTATTACTATTCATAAACAACTCATAATAATTCCACTACGGGAATCTATTGTAAATATCGTCTATGTACAAAATGTAAGATAAGTTTACACGGGCCCTCGCGCGAACACGCGCATTATTCATTCCAAATAAATTAAATTAATAATAATAATAATAATAATAAAAAAAAATGTTGATATATTTTGCATTATTGGTTTCCACACCGGATGTATCGATTTATATCGTAGTCGTAAAATAACTTGACAGTAAATACTCCCCGAAAATACGGCAATTACAGAATTAAAAATCATAATTATTTCCTATAGAACAAGGTCGATATCCGACTAAAAAGTCGAACGGATTATGAATAATACGAAGTACGAATTATTATTATTGCGAATTCGCGCCCGTGTCCTCAGGTGAACAGTGAAAAAAAAAAAAAAAAAAAAAAAAAAAAAAAAAAAAAAAAACGACGACCCGATGATGCGCGTGTTGCGGTAATTTCGTATATTTTAATTTTAATACGTTTTTACGGTTCATATGGCGGTTCGTACCCTTCAATAATTAAAGAATAACACGGAATATTTATTATGATGTGTAGCCTGAAAAAAAAGAAGAAAAAAAAAAAGTTCAAATAAAACGTAATTGTAATTGTAATAAAATTATTTTATTTTTAAAATAACTAACTGCAGTCGTAAACTAGTAACAATAGGTGTAATAATGAAAAAAAAAAAAAAGTTTTAGGTACAGGTATATATGCATACTATGTCGATAACCTTTCATACAAATCACCTGTTTACACACCAAACAATTTTCCCATCAGAGTATTTATCTTATTATCATTTTTTTATTTTTTTATTTTTATTTTATCTACGTATAGTTGCTCACTATTTGTTTTATATTTTGTCAGTTATTAACAACTAAAAAAATAAAATAAAAAAAAAACCGGTTTACACGCAATAGTATTATACCTGTATATCTCACTGGAGATCATTACATAAACTCCGCGGCACAAGATAGTAATTTTTTATTATTATTATTATTTTTTTTAAAATTTATTACACCTATTGATCGTTTGGAAATAAAATAGACACTGATTTTGAAGGGTTTAATCGACGAAAATCCGTCGGAATATCTATAGGCGTTATTAGGGGTGAGGGATGGTGCGCAGTTCTCACAGACCTCCCGGTTTTTTAAAACGTATTTTAGTGAAATTAATTTTCCGGAACGTTCGCCTTCCCCCCTCCCGCGAGTACACCAATCCATTTTCTACAAACGTGCGTGGTTTTTTGTTGGTATAATTAATTTCGGTACTCTTAAAATATACTATCTCGGTACCGAGAGATAGTTTTATTATTTTATACCGATATTAGATAATAAATATCAGTATAAAACAATAAAACGATCGGGAAAATGTTTTTTTTTTCCTCCGTTTGAAATGTATTTAAGAAAATACCGTTACATAGGGACCGCCGATAGTTTTGAGTCAAATACATAATATTTGTTCGCGTTTGACAACACAACGACCATACAAACGTTTTAGATTTTAACGTCTATATATAGTTCTCGTCTTGGTGTGTTTTTTAAGTAGTTTATTAATGATGTTAGGCGTTTTTCAGTTGGACGGGATTTTCGAATTCGTATCGTGAAATAATAACAATAATTTGTACACGATCTGCTGCGACACACTCTGCGTATGTTATAATATATATTTGCATAGCGTGAAACGATCTAAAATATCAGAATCAAGTTTACATTGTATGAAATAAAAAAAAAAAAAAAAAAAAAAAATGTTTTTAATCGTCCGTTATTTATATTTTTTTTTTTTTTTTTTTTTTTTTTTTTTTTTTTTTTTTTTTTTTTTATATATATATATTTGTAAAGTCGCCCGTCATTCGTCCGACGTACGAACTAAATAGGATTTATCGGGGTTCATTATCACCCGACCTCTAGACGCGGACGATAAGTATTCCCGACGATTTCCATATAGCCGTTGCCGCCGTGTTATCATGTACGCTTTGTGATAACGCCGAAAAGTTCTTAAAATATAAATGACGTTTGAAAAAAAAAAAAAAAAAAAAAAAAAAAATATAAAAATATATAATAATATTGTATTATTAACCTTGTTCGTTTCGTATTGTTTACGGCGGACCAGAAAAAAATAATTACCGACATTTTTTTTTTGTACACAGGACCATACAGATCTACTTGGTGTGGGGCAAGCAAAAGAGCGAACTGTTCAAAGAACAGAGGACCCGGGTGTCGGGATCCGACGTGCCCGTGTTGGCCCTGCGGTTCAAAGAGGTGCACATGATGTGGCTGACCTGCAACGATGTGAGTTTGATGCGTTATAGTGATTTATAATTTTCAGTTGAACAAACTAATAATAATAACCACCGTTTAACACACGATATCATCACGGACCGAACGATGTTTCCGAATCGAACGATTCGGTTTCTAATGCTGGACAAGCAACGACAGCCCAGTTAGGCCTAGGGCTGTCGTCGTCTCGGTGGCGACACGTTTCAATATTAATTATTTTAATTTTGCGGTTTCAATATTAAATTTCACCGTTAATTGTTTTATACGAGACACTAATGTGCACTAATAATACCGGCAATGCTGCGGTACGATGCCATAATAATAAATACCATAATATCGATAGTCTAGGTGTGTCAGTATTTAATATTCTTGCGAATATGATAACATAATCGGTTCGACCTAAATGTCAGGGTTGTTCGTAACGTCACTGCAATAGTACGAAGGAATAATGTTTTTTTTTTTTTTTTTTTTTTTTTGTAACTATACTACTCGGTCGGCGGTATACTAAAAATAATCGCCGAAACTGCGGGGGGAATCGTCGACGATTCTGACGATTTATGTAAAAAAAAAAAAAAAAAGAAAAAACCAACACAATTTAATTGCAATTTATTATGATATTAAAACGGACACAATAATAACATCCCGCCGAACGCGTTATAATAATATATTATTCGTGTTTTAGTGTATACGAATCACGCGAGCGACGACGTTTTAACGTCCGGCGGGTATTTATAAAATTTAATATAATTTAAGAACATATTATTACGTCGGACGTGGCGTATGCAACCTATACGCAGAGCTGTATGTATTATTATAAGAGTCTAGACGCTCGTCGATGACTTTTGACACCCCCTCGTCCAATCCGCTCGGCATAATCCTATACTCACCTTGGCCGGAAAAACTCGTTGCGTTTCACGTTAGTTTTTTTTTTTTTTTTTTGTAATTTTTACACATTTTCTAAACATTTGTCTCAAGGGTTTTTCTCTCTCTCTCTCTCTCTCTATAATATTTGGATCTAATCGATCCTATTGTCCTATCGTCGGATTTTACTCGCCTGGTTTCGTTGGCGGTTAAAACGTGTGGCGGACGACTTCATAAATGGATGTTATTGATGTTATTAGAATAACTAGAACAGCACTTATTGTTATTTTTGAACGAAAATATACACGATGAAGTGAGTACGTCACAAGTAAAATAGAAAAAAAAAAAAAATGATCTGTGACCGTACCCGTAAGCGAACGGTCAGAACTCTGAGTTTGCAGTCTCGTCTCAGTGGCGTAGATACAGATTTATAAAGGCCCCGGGACAACTTTAAATTGTTCGCCCTAGCTAATTTTCTCTTAAAAAAAAATACAACGCCCACTGTTAACGTCACAAATTACAATTTACAATACTAATGGATAAATTATCGTCAAGTATTAAAGGAAATTATAGAGCAATTTGAATAATATAATTTTTTTTACCCAACTATTTAATAGGTTTATTTTACCTAATGATTGTAATAATTTTCAATTGTTAAATGGTAAATGCGCTCTGAAGCAGTTCCCCCCCCCCTCTGTCGCCCTCATAGCTACGCCTCTGTCTTGTCTGCTAGGGGTTCTATACGTATGATCGTTTTTTTTTTTTAAGATTTGTAAGTGTTCTCGTCTAATCAGTTTTCATGTTTTTGACTGTATCATTTATATTGCATTCTTACAATACAACGTATAACCTTATTATATATTGTTAGAGGTACACTATAATTATATTATAATCTATTACATCCGCATTATTACCGAATTTATTACTAATAAAATAGTCAATAATGATAATAAATAAATACATAAATATGAATTTATATTTTGAATTAAAACCTTTAAAATAGTTTTTTTTTTTTTTAAATAATTAATCTTGACGGATACATTGAAAATATTATTATTGCGTTATAACAACTTATAACGATACAATATACGAAAAGACCATCATAGAATTTTTTTTTTTTTTTTATCTTCGGTACCTACTTTTTTCAGGTCATCGACGTCGTGTTTCTAATTATTTATAACGTCTAGATTATTCATAAATATACCGAAAAGCGGCCCGTATCTTCCGAAATGAACCGGCAGCGGTACATTTTTATTATAAATTCGGGTTGGGCCATCCTCGATGATATTATTATCTATATTATACTGCTCGGCGTTTCCCCGTTTGTCCTTGTGAACCGCACGGGTGACGCGTCGTCGTTTGTCGAGATGTCTATTAAGATTAAAATATTACTCGTATTATTCAAATTACTTTATTTGTCTTGCGTTTATACGCGTTCCTAATGCGATGCGTAAAGTTTTTCGGCTCTATTGTTGTGTGGTAAAAAAAAAAAAAAAAAAAAACAAAAAAAAATAAAAAAAATCCGCCATTGTTCTAGCGAAAGTATAAGTTTTTCAATTTTTCGATTACAAATCGACGCGTATATTACGTTTTAAACCTTAGGTTTCCGGCTTTTCCTCCTCACAGTAATTTACTAGTAGGTCGTTGACAGAAATTTACCCGCTGACGCGTTTTTCCGACAGTTTTCCAAGACGGTATGGTTGAAATCCAATAGTAAAAATGTATGTCCTCTATATGGACCGTCCATACACGCCCTGGCAGACCCCCGGGCTGTCTCTTTCCGATACTCGAGCTGTCCACTCGAGCTAATACTCCTCCTGATATAGCCTCGTTCAGTCGATATCTTCCTTTCCAGCATTGTAGAAATGATAGGTAAATAGTGTCTCAATCTGTGGGCTGAGAAAGTAGAATATGTTTAGGTTTTAATCACATATATATATATATATTTTTTTTTTTTTTTTAGAGCGCGTTATTCGCGTATTTTAAGAACCTAAAAATCCGCCGCTTTCCATACACACCCCCGTGGTCGTTTTCTATCGCCTTGTCCTATCTGTTTATGCGCGCGACGAATTCTTCGGTGCAACAAAGGAACGGAAACGCCGGTATAACGGTGGTCGGCGGGGCGGGCCGCTCGGTATATATATATATATATATATGTAATATCGTTTTTTTTTTTTTTTATGCACAGGTATATATATATATATATATATATATATACATATAAAAAAAAAAAAAAAAATGTATATATATATATATATATTATTATGATGACCGGCCTTGACGTTGGCCGAAATATAAAATCGCCGAACCGACTGCTATTATAATAGCGCAGTAATAATAAATAGGAGGAGAACGGATCAAGGACGCGACATTGGTTTTTTTGGCCCGATCCTTTTACACGTCCGCCACTTGTCCCCTTCTCCTCCTTCTCATTCTCCTAGTCCGTTTCCCCCCCCCCCCTCTCGATACCGTTTTTCGGTTCTCGTCCGCGTCGTTTTTCCTCGCCTATACATTAATTCGGCAATATTATTATGTTTGTTATTTTTTTCTTTTTTTTCGTGTTCCGTTTTGTTCTTTCGACGACGGTCCGCGTGTCGCTAGTCGTCAAAAAAAAAAAAAATTTTTTTTTTCTTTTTGTCTTTAAAAAACCGCCACCGTTTTCTCTTTCGTTCGTACCGCCGCGGCGGCGGTCATTTACGGTTTCGCCGCGGCGCTTTCGTTTTCCATTCGGCCGGCGTCGTAATAATATAATAATATACCTACGCATCTCCCCGTCCCGTCCGGTCATCATCACTCGCATTTTTTTTTTTTTGTTCCCCTCTACAGACGCCGTCTACCGTGGACGACACGCATATTATATTATTATTATTTTTTTATTTCTTTTAGCGTAATGGTAATATACAGTCGAGTATTATACGCGAGGTCGACACAATGACCGGGTCACGCGGAATCGGTTTTTTTTTTTTTTTATTTTTTTTTTTTTTTTAACAAAAGCAACGTTTTCCATGTCGTTATGTCGTAATCGTCGCGTACGATTTCGATATGTTTCGATTGGTGTAACGCAGCGGTTCCCAAACCGTGCACCGCGGTGCCCTAGCTAGGGCCGTACGAACAAAATAATTATATATATATTTATAAAAAAAAAAAAAAAAACTAACCTAACCTAACCTAGGCGAAAACAACGGGGCACAATGTACTATTAGCGCCGCTGTAAATTACCAAAAAATAACAAAAAGAAATTCACCTGAAATATATCAAAATATGGATTGTCGCAGGCAAGGTGTAATTCTATATTTACATTATTGTGTTCATATGTTAAAACACGTTCTTTTCATTTAAGTTTTTTAAAAAAAAAAAGTCTACATAGTTTACACAAAACAATGCATTTTTTTTGTTGATTTCGAGTAACTAAGCCGAATTGATTTTTAAAAACCCAAGAATCGTTACGAGATCGACCTTCTCTTTCAGATCTAGTAAGATCAAATTTTTCTGAATAGTTCATTCTCGTTTTAACAATATATTTTCGTTGAGAATTTATTTTTTTTTGCAGACCGCGTACCCCAGGATCTTTGAAATCCAATATTTCATTTTCGTTCTTCGGAAGTACGTACCATATTAGTGTCACTACAATGCGTGATTTTTTTTTATCTGTAACATTATACTTGTCGACCGGAAATCTCGCTCCAATCATCGATATCGTCATACAATTTTCTTTAAATTGGCGAAAACCGGGGGGGGGGGGGAAACAGCTTTCGCAATAACGGTTTCTGTTGATTCCGAATTAGTATTTTTTGTTTCATTCGGTGAAAAATAATCGTGAAATATTCACCGGATACTACTTACTATATATCAGCACTATCTAGACGCGGTACAAATTTCAAAATATTCTGGAGATTTTTTCGTAGGTTTTTTTTTATAGCTATTTGAATTGTTCGAGTTTATGTGAATAAAAATCGTTTAATAATTTTTGTACAAATGCATAAGAATTATTATTGATGATGACCCAAGTTCATCGACCAAAGTTGAACGTTCTGTCGTTATTTTTACTTATAATTTTCGTTAAAAGTTTAAATTTCCTCGGGGTTTTCACGAGAGACCATCACTGAATATTGTCTGAAATAAAGGTCCCAACCGTTTAAAAAGATTGGGAACCACTGGTGTTACGTATATTGTAGTAAAACGACAATGACAAAATATGGATATCGTATGCCGCGTTTAATACGCGTTGGTCTATTAACTAGAAAATAATATTGTTTCAAAAAAATTAATTCGCATGTAATCGTTTTTATTTCTTTTTAAAATTTGAAATATATAATTAAAGAAGTGCGGCAATAAATGTTTTTTTTTTTTCTAGATAAAATTGTTTGTATTTATTAAAAACAAGAAAAGTGGGATTTCAACGATCGTTGTTATATACGAACACTCGATGAGTTTTTTTTATTTTGTCCCGATCCGAATTCGTTTATTCGACGAGTGTTCCTTTTAAAATGAGTTATTGCGATTAAATTATACCGTCTAATTAAAACTAATTTATAATTTTTTTTTTTTTTTTTTTTTATTCTCATTGATAGTTAACAATAACCGATACTATCGTTAATTAAACCCATCGTATGCATATGCCAATGACAATTCCAATATTTTCCTTGACACTGGACTGTCGCCGATTCGATCGTCTTTGTCGTACGGTCGTGTTCGATTTCCTCTGTAATTAAAAATGCATAACTTTATCGATATCGGTCGTGTAATATCCCCGAAATGTTAAATTTATGTTAATTTTCTTTGTCCGCGCGTTTATTGTACTTGCGCGCGGGTCTCCGTCCGTTCATTCATAAAAAAAAAAAAAAAAAAAAAAAAAAAAAAAAAAATAAATGATAATAGTTTTTTTTTTTTTTTTTTACGAGTTACGCGTTTATAAGACTCGAAACTAAATAACAATGTGGCGTGTGCAGTGCTCTGCAGCAGTAGGATGTAGACGATTTTTAATTGGTAGGTGTTGCAATAAAAAAAAAAAAAAAAAAAAAAAATAATAATAAAAAAAAATGTTAACCGGAAATAACAATGAAATTATTAGGGAATACGTATTATATACAAGTGTAACGTATTTTTTTTTTTTTTTTTGTATTATACTGTATATTATTTTTGTTTTAATGTGCAATTAAAAAAAAGAGTTTTTAGAGTTAATATTTTAATCGTATATTTTTACGTAATCATATAATGATAGTAATTATACTTACTTTTCCCCTTTTTTTTTTTTTATTTGTCTTAATAGAACATGGTTTAATACTCCGGCGTTCTAATCTATTGTGTGTGTGTGTGTGCTGCAGTTTTAGATTACGATGAATAATAATAATTGATTAAAAACTAAATTAAAAAAAAAAAATAATATATAAATATATATATATATATATATATCGAGAATTTCTCTATCGGCGCTCGTTAATTAAACTCGTTTTTATCTCATCCTTAAAATAAAAAAAAAAAAATAAAAATAAAAAAACCATCGTCGACTTGCACACGTTACGTCATATATGCGGTCGTCGTTATTATTGTTACACGGCCGATAAACTTCGGCGATTTTATACGGAATATTTGGCAGTTTTGTTGGTTTTTTTTTTTTTTTATTCTATTAGCTAAACCGGTTTCTATGCACGTCGATTTGATATTAAATTCGGAATTCTTCGGCGAGATTTTTTTTTTTCACGATCACCGATTATGCGCCAGCAGCTAGCTGCTAGTTCATTATAATCGTCGGCGGCTATATAATATTATTATTATTATTACAAACGTACAGGTACACTACACGATCGTATTATTATTTTGGGGTGGGTAATTTTTTTATTATTTTTTTTTTTTTTTTTATTATTGTCCTTCCGCGCGACGTGCAAATTGTTTATTTGTACAATTTTATTCGTTATTATATTATTGTCGGATTGCAGCAACACACACGGCCAATAGCGCAGCAACGCCAAACGTCCCGAATTCCCGCGGTGGATTACAATTTATTCAGGGGGAACACGGGGGGGCAAAACAGATTTTGTTTATTACGCACTCTATCCCACGGGTAAAAGTTATCGGTTTTAGATTTTTTTCGTTTTTTTTTTTTTTTTTTTATCGTAAACCCTCCCCGTTTCGCTATCGATGTTTACGCCGACTGTAACGTTCCGATTCGAAATTGTTGTTCGACGTCGAATATTTCCAAGTCAATTATTATCATATTTACACGTTTCAAATATGGGATTTAACTACGACAGAACGATACTGCACGTCTCGTACACGTCTAGTACGAATCTACGACTCGAACAAAATTGTTTTTCACCGATGAAACTTATTTTTTTTTATATCTATAATATTGTGTTAGTAATCAACAATTTCGTTAAAAATACGCTTTGGGACAAAACCGATGGGAACGATTATTTTTAATCACATGTTCCTTTTTTTTTTTTTTTTTTTTTTTTAATTTTTTCTTTATCTTATATGGAGCAATACGAAAACCTTCTCCGGCTTATTAGTTTTCTTATTGCTTACACGTTGGTGTCATTATGGCATGGTTGGTATTATGGCGTCCCGGGTAATTTTTCAAAATGCGCCCTTATAAATAATATTTATACAATAAAAATACCTACTTTTATTCTTACATTTTTTTGTTTAAAACTACTTATATGTATTAAGTGTAGGATGCAATAATTTGGACGCAACTACACAAGTAGCAATAAATATGTTATTATTATTAATTTAATAAAATACACAATATAATTATTATTATAGGTAATACATATTTGTATATTTATTTTATGTTAATGTCTATTATGTTAGTTAATTCAATGTCAAAAAAAGCTTAATATTTTATATATTTTTTCCCCCATAATTACTTTTGTACCATGCATCGATATTGTCCCGGTATTGGGGCTTAAAATATGATTCGACAACGACCACAATTTAAAATATCGTATTATGCATATTTTTCTAAAATGTTTTCGAATTTTTGCTGTTAACCAATCTGCAGATTGAAAACTAAACAAAATAAATTTAAAGAGGTCATATTTTATGAATAAAACCTAAAACTGGATAAATATTATTTGATATATGGACAATTCATTTTTTTTTTTATCATAGTATAAATATAAATTTATAATGTTTTTTTCCCCGCATTTTTTTGGCACGTTTTCCTGTAATCGTAAGTGCTATATGTGAAATCCTAACCATAAATTTATAATCAAAAAAAAAAATTAAAAGAATTAATTTGAAGATTAATTTAGTATATTAAACCGTTTTATTAGCGGATAATCGTGCAGTTTAGGTTTCTATACAGTCGACTTGCCCACTCTAGACAATTTTAACCTAATTTCGTCCTACTAATATTGACCGTATTTAAATACGCGTAATAATGATAATACTTACTATCATCTTATAACAGATACCTATTCTACAATTAATGTCCACGAATAATAATTGTGTTGTATTTAATTAATAGTACGGTAGACAGATATTCTATTAATTATCATACGATTCTCGTTTCGTTTCGGTTTTTTTTATTAATATAATTTCGCGGTAGGTCGTCTGTCTAAAAATGATTATTATAATGTTTTATTCGCGTAGGTATATACGTATATTAGTATATCCGACGGCCGGTCTCAAAACACACTGACATATAATATTCATCCACAGATTGGACCGGTTGATTATGTTTTTAATATAATAATAACACAAATAGATGTTTTCTTATAATAATACGAATTATTGCATTTTTTTTTTTTTGGAATATCAGCCGAAAAAATTCGGCAAAATATAATTTTATGACACGAATTTATATTATTGTCGTTAGGGCAGATATTTCTACGCATTTGCATATTTTTATCGGTCGGTCAAATTGTTAACACTATAACATCTCCTTGTAATTAAAACATATTTTAATTTTTATTAGGATATATCTACGGATTAACTGAAATAAATAATAATTTGTTTGTTTTTTTTGAGAACTCATCTTACTTTGTCCCTGACCGCCAAGAGGTTTTTCATAGGTTTACTTATAATGTTAATTGTGAACTTCAAACACCAACTGAAAGTGGCAACACTGTAGATTTCGATTCCGACAAGAATGTACTGATTGTAGATACCTAGAACGAGATATTATTGATTGCGATTTTTTATAATAGAAATTTAATACGAGATCTCACGACAAACTTTTGGGAATTTAGAATTCGATCTCATAGCAAATTTAAGTAACATGATGAAAAACCCCTTGGTGGCCAACGTGTCTCAAGGACATATTTTGCTGTTTTTTAGTGTATATGTACACCTGCCATAATTATCATATTGCTGTGCCGGTAGATATTATTTAAGGGGCCGCGTTAGGCAATTTTTTAACGTTTTTTTTTTCTTGGTGTGGGGACCATGAAAACTAACCTAAACTCGAGAATTCGAGAATAAATTTACACGCATCATCGTCGTTATCACGAGTGTTATTATTTACCGCGGTTCATTTCATTGTTGATATTTTATTTCTCGAGTTTTTCGAAGCTGTATATAGTTTTATCATATTACGAAATCATTATTGTTTTAGTTTAACTTACTGGAAACGATTCGTTTTCGCGGAGTACGTTTTTATTTGGCGTTTCAAAGGCAAACCGCGCGTACTCGTTTTAATATTTTATTGCATTATTACTTGTACTGCAAAAGTTTATAATTAAACACGAAAATAAATGTTGGTGAAACTTTGAAGTTCCCGGTGGCTTAATTTCATTTGTCTCGGTCCCGTGTAATCACACGCTGCAGCACTACAGAATGTTTGAAACGCGCGACCACGCGAATTATTCAAATGCTGTGCGGTTTTTTTCCTCCGACTTATTACTACGAGCACTTACTTATATGCAATTTCTACGAATTTTACGGCGTTCTAAACTCGCGCTAGTTTTTCGCATCGTTGTTTTTTCTTCTTCTCTGGAGTTCTTATACAATATAATATCGCACTACGGTTATTATTTTCAAAAATCCAAATTATATATATCGACGATAATTTCGGATGTTAAGGGTAGTGGTAGCCCCCGGTCTTCAGAAAAATGATAGGGGAACGGTGGCCCGCAGCAACGGCAACGTGGAAAAAAATACAATCCACCACGACCAAATCCGATAATGTTCGGAAACTTTATAATTGAAAAAAAAAAAAAAAAAAAAACATTCTGAGTAGAAATATAGGAGGGATGGTAAATGAGAAATAATACGGAATTATGGTGTTGTGCGCATGGTATTTTCAGAGGAAACGTTTGGCAAATGGCGAGATATCAGTATCCCGGGCTTTGTGGCGTACCTGCGGATTTTTTTTTTGATTTTCATGTAACTAAAAATATTACAAATTATATACATTTTATCATTATAATATAATTCAATGTGAAAAAAAACGATTGCATACGCATACGCCGTTCACGTCCGACCGTGTCGTATTTCGACGGTTCCCTTTTTTTCTCTTTCATTTATTTATTTTTTTCTTCTTCTTTTCCTCCTCAGAAATTCTCTATTGTTCGATATCGCATCTGCAGCGGTGAAAAAAAAAAAAAAAAAAAAAAAAAAAAGGTCTGCGATCTCGCGGGTTTGCAGCCGTCGTCGCGTCGGTCCACACGTCCAATTTTCATATATATATATATTTTCCCCACGCACATTCCGAACAATAATATTATTATTATATTATTATGTGGGTACCTCTTTCTTTCATCCGAGCCCAAACCCGTGTCTATTTTTCTTTCGTTTCTCTCCGCTATAATATAAAATATACAGGGTTACTCCCACGTGACGAAGCGTACCCGCGGCGGCTCTCGATCCTATCGTCGTCGTCGTCGTATCCATTCTGCAGTCGTCGCCGCCGCCCCCGACTCTTCACTGTCGCGGTACAGTATCATTACCATAATATATTACTATTATATATTCTCGCGTTTTCCGTATATATTTCAGAAACTATCAAAAAAAAAATCGCTCGTAATAATATACTCGAGTAGACGGAAGTAACGCGTGTTTTTTTTCAATATTATTATTATTATTATTATTATTATTATTATAATCTCTCTGCGCTTACACTTCTCGAAAACAACAAAAAAAATAAAAATAAAAAACCAGGTATCCGAGTAATGTGTTTCCGTTTTAAAAGGTCCTTTGATTTATTGCGGTATACGACTCACCACTCCTATCACGTACGTTGTTTGCGTATCGAATTTTTCTTACTTTTTTTCTCTCTCTCTCTCTCTAAACGCGATCATGTTTTCTATTTTTTTTTTATGGTTTTTTCAATCTTTTTACAATAATAACTATAGTGTATTACAAGGCATGTAAATACGCAGTGGCCGCTTATTCGTAAAACGTAATATCGCGGTACCAATAGTGGCAACAAACCGATAAATATAAATAATTAAAATACCACGATAAACGGTTTACCGCCGCGGGTTACAGCCACCTGTTGCCGTTGACCGTTTGCGTTCGTCTTCGAACTTGACCGAGCTCCGGTGACGCGGAAGCGATTGGAAAACGAAAATTAAAAAAAAAAAAAAAAAAAAAAACACCAGAACCCAATAATTTGCTGCAATCGTTTATACGCCAGTGCGTCCACCGACCAACAGAAAGTGCAAAAACAATAAGTAATTACAAACGCTACTCAATAATATAATCTCCTTGGACTCGCCGGAGGTACGCAGGGAAAGTAATAAAGGCGTTCGCATACTCCTCTCGCCCTAGTCGAGCCTTTTGGATTTTAGGCGTAGCGAAAAATGTATTGGTTTTACCATGACGTGTTCTTGCCCCTCCACCACTCGTACGTTAATAACTTTTCGACCAGAAATTACACTGTATAAGTCCCAAATCCTCGCATACTAAAGTGGCCCACCCGTGGGTGCGAAATATAACGCGGTGTTATAAACAAAAACCGAAAAAGTTTAACGACGATATTGATCGTTTTAATGCTATTATTTCGTTACGAAACACAATATTAACAACAAATTCATGATTACTAAAATATTAGTTTTTCGTTTTTTATTAGTCGTGGAGTGGAATGCAAGTTTTTTTTCGTACCTCCTGCAAAAAATATACCCGTAGCTGTGCCTACGTTTTCTTGTATTTAACATTCCTGTAAATTATGTTCCCGTGTTTCGTTTTCCCGCTTTTTCAGCCCTCCCAAATATGCCACACCGTCGTCTTCTTTATTGCAATTCGATATTTGTCGCGTATTATAAAAACGGCACAAAATAATATCACTCGTACTGTACGATATACTGCAGCAGTCGTCCGGGCTGTGCCCGTGCAGGAGGGGACAAATACTATTCGGTCCGATAATTTTATTCCAACGTACATTATTATAATATAGTATATCTTTCTTTATTGCGTTTTTATTGCCGCGTGCATTTATATATCATTTATATATTATATTATATACTCGGATCGTATACAGGGTGTACCGCCGCCCGCGAAAATGCTTCTCGCGCTGTCCTCGGCGATGGCGCGAACTTTTCGAGTCTTTGAATCAAATTCAATCTAACATTTAGCGTTAAACTCATTTTCTCCTTCTTCTTATTGTTATTATTATAAGTAGTATTGTTGTTGTAGTTGTTTGATCAGTGCCGGGTCGCATACGAATCTGAAACCTAATCTATTGGTTTTGCAAAAATTACAGTTATCGAACAGATTGCCTCGCGTAAATGCATTCCTAATGTTTAAACAGGAATGTCTTATCCTTGTATTTATTAGGCTTGCTCGGTTATCGGTATAAATATTTTATTCATATCAAATATTATGACGTGATCATTCAATCCAAAGAACATTTTTTTTTTTATAACGGTACACGAAAATAAGAGACCGAAAAGTGCCTTTTAATCGACCTCATCATAATCTTCAAGAGGATTTGATCTATCCGACTAAACCGATTTGGCCTAAAACATTTGATTAATTAGGATTTCAAAATTCATATCATCAGACCCATTCGATGGATGTAAATATTTGGAAGAAAAGTCTTATATATACTCGGATCAAATTATGAAGAAGACCAAACGCACAGATAGCCAAAGCGTTATTAGCTGCCGATCTGGCGACGTCGTAGCGTAACAAATCCGGTGGCATAAGAAACGATGTTAACATTGACATGGAACAGTCAACTTTACCAGAGATGAGGTTAGAAATGAACGCCATATGCCTACGAACTGATAGGTTGCAGAGCGAGAGGGTCTTTCTTACAAACCAGAAAATAGTAGTGCGGAGGAACACGGGATATTAAGAGTGTAGGGTGCCCGACGAAGGAATTTCATTGGACCCTTCCCGGCGCACGCTGAGCAGAGGAAGGGTCCCAAACAACGGCATTGAATTCTGGCTGTTATATTAATTATATACATAACGTGCATAATAATATATTATAGGATGGCTTTGGGTTTGTAGAATAAAAACTACAAAATCCAATTTCGTGTAAAGAAAATAAAAAATCCGCTGCTTCGGACCCTTGTAGCATTGTGTTCAATATTATTATTCAACATACACAAACAACGCCAACATTTCCTACGATTTTATAATTTTTGTTATTTTGTTAATTTTCGGCGGTGGTCAATTATTGATAGTCCGCGTGTGGTTTTTGGAAGATATATATAATCTAGGATTTCGGTTCTAGTGATGGGTGGTAGTATTTGTTCTAGGAAAATCGTACCCCCAGTCAGTGGCGTAAAACTCATAGGTGCATTACATCACTGAGGCCCATTATGCCAAAGGTGAGTAAAGTGCTGGTCCTTATTGGTTTTTGTATATTTCAGACTTTTTTCGCTCGGGATCCTAAAAGCCCGTCATTTTAGCGCTTAATGGTTAACAAACGAAATAAATAGTGAGGTTAAAAGCGAGAATCCAAGCCGGCAATATGTGTTAATTTGAACCGACGAAAGATACTACGATCATCCAGCAGTACACTATCGACGAATTGTTAAGATTCAAATTTATCGGATTCATATAGGATTCACGGACGTTACGGAAGACAGACGTAAATTCACTAGCCATATGCGAATGGAAAGAACTCAGAAAAACGGTCCGTGTAAATACCGGATAATGGAGACGCCGGGGGAAAAAAAAAAAAAAAAAAAAAACGGACTAATTGAACGAGACGTATATAAGCCCGAGTATAGAAGGATTATTATTAGATAGGGAAAGCAGCCGAAGGAAAATGTGTTGGACTCGAGTATGGTCTCAAAGTACGAAACCGCATGGGATAAGAAGAAGATGAAGAAGAAGAGGAAGAAATAATTTTTGATAACGAGGGACGACGATTTTATTCTAGAATAATCGTACTCGGGTTTGGGGGCTTATGTATTTCTCCGGTACGAAATTCCCGCGTAACGCCCGGCGGCGTGTTCGACACACGGAGTCGCCCTGTATAATATTATTATTATCCCGTACGCCTCCGGGTGTATAATATATTACGTACGCCGCACGCCGTCCTCGTTAATAATAATAATAAAGAAGAGGAAAAAAAAAAAAAAAACCGACATTTTTAAAAGCTCCGACTAATAATAACAATAAACAACCGGCCGAGACTGCGGTGCGCGGCGGCAGCGGAGAGTGGTGCGCGCGTCGTTTTCCGGCGCTACGCCGCCGCCGCCGCCGCCGTCGCGCGGCGGTGTACGGCAGCAGCCGTCAAGGTTATATTATAGTCGGCGGCGGTACAGGGTGTCCCGCGACCGCGGACGGACGGGCATGAGTGGCGGTAGGCTAGGCGGTATAGGCCAGACGGATTTTTTTTTTCCACATTCCCCCACCCCCCACCCGCCCCTTCCCCTCTTATTTCTATTATAATAACGCGAAACGGCGGGCGGCGGGGGCGGACGGCGCGGTCTGACGGCGCGACGCGTCCGCGGGCGGGACCGGGACGGCGGTGTCCATGTGCTGACCCGGGGCGCCCACGCGTTTGGCGACCGTCCCGCGACCGACCGACGGCCGGCCGGTCGAGGGTTGGCGGCGCGGCCGGGAGCGGTGGCAGACGCGCCGAAAGCCACCACCGTCGCTCTACGGCGTATACAGGGTATCCGAAATAATGTATTGTGCATTTTTTTTTTTTTATTTCCTCCTCCCCCCCCGCCCCCTGTAAAAGGTGTACTTTTTCGTATCGTAATAATTCCTCCGTATTATATATTTCGTATTAATTTCGTAATTCGTCGAAAAACGAGACGTCCCGGACTTTTGAAATTCACCGTCGCCGTAATATGCGATATTATTAATATATAATTGCACATTCGAAGACTCTGTATATAGATCCCCTGCCCTCCCCCCCCCGGGAATATTCCGCCTGCACAGTGACGGACTCGGGGACCCGGAAATAGTACGCGCCGCCGGCCCGGCCGAATTTAACCGAACGTATTCTACGGCCGTATTATCGTGTGCTTTACGTGCATCGTACAGAGTGTATAAAAAAAAAGTGTTCAATGTGCGTTTTTGTTTTACAGAAATTTTATTGGCTACAGACAGACGGGCTCAAATTTGAGATCGGCCGCTCTCTCTTAAAAAAGTCGAATCCCGCCCCCTTAGTATTTTTTTTTTTTTTTTGTATTTGCGCGTCCGTTCGTTTTTTAATTATACACGACTAACACTCGTGTATACAATAAATATTGTTGGGCGTTTTTCCCTATAACTTCCAACGTTCAAACGTTATCGACGGACAATATCGAATTGTACGTGTACAGCGATTCAAAAATAGTTCGACTACCGTCCCGATAAGAATTAATAGGTCGGTGGCAAATCCAATATTAATAGAATTTTAATTGATTGAATAATTGAAGGATACTCGTATTTTCTTTTGGGTGCATTTTTTTTTTTTTTTTTTATTTTTTTTTTTAAGATTGTATGAATATTTTACTATATACTCGAAAACTGTATATATAATTTAGAACCCTCGTGTTGTTTTCAATTATTATATTATAATTATCTAAAAATGCGTCGACTTTTTACCGCATTGGTTATCAAATATAAAGATAATTGTAAAATAAATTCCGATTATATATATATATATATATATAAAAAAATTGTATATTTATTTATTTACTTATTTATTTATTTATTTATTTATTTATTGTTTCGTAATTAGTTCAAAGCCTGTTATACTCAACGATTTGTTCGCCGTGTCCTAGATGTTTTTTTATATAATTATTATTTGAACAAATTTTCTATATATTATCCGATACATTTCAAAAATTATAAAATCGCTCCTGTATTGCATTTTTTTAGGACAATTTTTAGTCGACGAGGTTTTTTTTTTTGACGATATGTTCATATTGTTTGTATGGTTTGATTACTGCACTACCGTTATTAATTGTTCCGAGAAAAATAATTCTTTTAAAAAGGACGGAGGGGGAAAAACACTAAAATTTATATGTACTTAAATTATAAATCGTGGCCGGAAAACTTCTCGCGCATACCGAAGGAGACGCTTTAATACCTTATGGGACGTCGTAAAAAGGGGATGATGGAAATTTTATTGCAATTATAATATTTAAACGCCCGTGTTCATTTGTTAAAACGACCATCGTGCATATTCGTATATAGATTATTAACACTCTTCGTACAGCAGCTCTTATACACGCAGTATATATTCGGACTTCTTAACTGCATAATATGATATTAAAAAACACACGCACATTCCTCGGCATAGAATTCGTTCCTCGTAAATTTATACTGTTCCGATTCCCCGATAATAATGCGAAAGAGGAGTTGCGAATATCTCGAGAACTTTAATAATTCGAAGACGAGAGAGAGAGAGAGAGAGAGAGAGAGAGAGAGAGAACATCAAGTCCACATGAATTTTCTTATTACTACCACAATATTGATCATAAATCATATACAATTTCATCAACTAGAATTTGTATTATATGCGGGTAAATTGAATTCTTGTATACAATATGCGATAATAAGATTTTTAACTTTTTTTTTTTTAAACCCATTAAAGTTTGAGATATCTGATAAGATATTAATAAGTTTTTATATTACATAATTGTTACCCGATTTGATCGAATCGATTTTTTTTTCAAGCATACCAATATTTACTATACCTACTACTTGTCCAACGTACTCGATAGTTCAAATGCTTCTAGCTTTCTTTCTTTTCGATTGTGCACACTCCAGGCTTTACACCTTAAGACGGTCAAGATTTCGTGATGTGGCAGAATAAAAAAAAAACAACTAAGAAGAACAAAGTTGAAAATTTATAACTTTGGCATATTATAAAAAATCAGAAGGGATAGGTATTTGTCGTGGTAGTGAAGTTGAAGTGCGTTATTGAAGATGACGTAACAGATGAATATTGAAGGAATAAACTTGAGGATGGAATATATCCTGCAAATGCTTAAGGATATATAGAAATGAAAAATCGTCGAAAATCGAAGGATTTGAGTTTTGACAGAGAAACGTGAACTGCAGCCAACCAATCGAAAGATTGAATACCAGAAGATGTAAATAGTAAAAAAACGTCTTCAACACCGGAAACGTTTTATATTTGGCAACGTGTTGTTAAATAATAATGATAATAATACAAATTAATTAAAAACCGCACGAAAGTAATTTTTTACACGGTACATACACACGCAAATCGACTAACTTTTATCAAATAGCGATTTATATGTATTTATATGTTCAATTAAAAAAAAAATAATAATAATAATGAATACCAACCGATGTACTTATTATTCAGAGTTCAACAAACGTTTATTATTATAATTAATACGGTATAATTTCGCAATAATTAATTTATCGTAACAACATTATATATATATGAACGAAACGTTGATAAAAAAAAAAAAAAAAAAAAAAAACCGTCCGTTATTTATACCTACAACGTTTTCTCAATTCCCGGAAGATGATTCCTATTGTCGTTTTTAGTGGCGATACTTTATAGATAGGATACTTAACGTATCGGTTTTCATAGGTAGAAATTGGCGGTTGGGGGGCTTGAAGGGGCTTAGCCCCCCTCAAAATACACAAACCGTGAAATTTACTCAAATATTATACATATTCGTCGTATGCGTGCGTATAGGATGTCTAAAATAAATCATAGGCATTTAGGTCCTGCGATGGCAAGATGATTTTTGCAACCGCGGAGAGCTCACAGCTCGGTATACAGTAAAATATTTTAAATATCAGCCCCCCCCCCCCTATAAAATTATTGCAAATTTCCGCCTATATATTATTATAAGCGCCGGAGGGGTTTTTTTTTTTCTGTGACCGACTCGTATAATCGTGAGAAAATCGTGTTTGATAATATACAAAATAATTACTTATATATATATATATATATATTATATACTAGCTAAATAGCAAGGCTTCGATCAAGTGAAAATAGGTGAAACACGTGTGATATTTAGATAGGGGAGGGGGGTATTCGGAACATTGTGTGAGAAAAAAATCGTGAAATTGCTTAGAAGTTTGAATGTTTCGAAAACCGTGAAAAGTGCGACTCTATGTCAACCGTGGGGGGTGGGAGGGGCGGGGGTATTTGCAAAAAATGATCGGGGGGGAAAAAAAAATCGTGAAATTATTCAAATGTTTCGCCAAAAAACTGGAACGCAAAACACGTCTGTATTTTGGATAAGGATAAGTATACGCGTTATAGTATTGATGTGACGACGCGCTGTGCCCGTCGATTTAAGCGCTTGTAAAACGATCACGGAAACAAATATGGCCGCGCAGTAACCGACTTTTTTTTTATTTTTTTATTTATTGTTTTTCCATAATTTCGTTTAAAGAGAGAAAAAATACCATTAATTACACACATGTATTGAATGCGGTTGAACTCAATACACACGCACACACACACATACACATAATGTACGTTTATAATTATCGATTACGCATTGTGTCAACTGGCTGCTGTTGCTGCTCCATTTAAGTGTGACGAACGGCTGCGACGGCGTCAAACACCACCACACACAGTATAGTAAATATATTTTCCGATTTAAAAAAAAAAAAAAAAAAAAAAAATTAAAATGTCTATGTAACCGTATTCCGCGCTGCTCGAGTTATTTTCTTGTAGTTTTGTTTGGTTTTTTTTTTTTCCGTATATATTACGGTACCGAAAAACGAACTGCTTTATCATATCCGGATTTAGAGAATTGCACTTACACCCGCCACCCAAAAGAACATAAAGTAGCAAAAGTATCAAACAATTATGATTGAAACAATATATTTTTACGGGTATTTTTAGTTTCTACTTGCCGTCGTTTATTATTTTTTTTTTAATTAATTTATTTTTAAATTTTATCTGATTTTTTTTTTTTGGTTACTTTGCACGAAATACTCTCACGTAGCTACGTAGTTAATGTCTACTTAATTTGTTTAAATAATTCAATACGTATGTTTCTAGAGCCCTGTTAAAATATCTATTAAATCGGATTTACTTGCATGTAAGAATTCTTAATTTACTAATGTATTTAAAACAGTTTTTTTTTTACAAAAAAATCTTTAAAAATTTAAGTAGCTAGATTATTTTACTGTTATATCTTTCCTTATTAGTAATCCGGCTCTGACCTGCATTATCATTATTGTAATGATAATTACCCATGACTCGGCGACGATTTCCTAAAACTTGTAAATGTTTATTTACGACAGTATAAAGTATATATTGAATAAATTTTTAAAAATAGGGGAAAAAAACAGTGGCTAGTGTCCAAAATGTCAATACTTCCTTTAAAATATTGTATTATTTATTATATCTTTGTATAAAGTGTTTATACTAAATCGAGTCTCTATCGAACACTGTAGTTTTATATTTCGAGTTTTTTTTTTTTTTCTTTACGTATTTCTCTATTTTTTTTTTTTTTAAACAGCTTTCCGCAGTCCGGTCCTATTAAACTCGGGTCGACAACATACAAAAATATTATGTTGACTTTTATAACTGAATAATTCACGTCATCAAATCTTATTTTAGACGAGCATTTTTCACATTTTATTATACTTTCGTTGACAATTGATTTTTTTTTTTTTTTTTTTGAGGGGACCTCTATGGTTCCATCCTGTCACACAACCAATGCTCATAATCATCGCCATGATCTTCTAATTCGGTCTACCTCCTATAGTCAACTAGTCAAACTAGTCAAGTTAAAAGTTATCAAAAAAAAAAAAAAAAAAAGAATTGTAACTTTTTAACTAGTCACCGCCCAGTTTTGTTTCTATCTTTAATTGATGTTCCGACGATATCTTTGCGATAATTTTATGATTGTTAAACCTTTCAGTCCTGACTTGGTTTGGGACACTTTTATCAATTTTGCAAATATGGGGTGTCCATTGCAAAGGACCCAAATGTTAACATTTGGACATTAGCCGAACGTTAATATTAGACGCCATGCATGTCGAGTCTTGGTTAATGTTAACGTTTTGCAGTTATAAACGAATAATTAGAGATTATGCGAAATTCACGGCTAATGTCTCAACATTAGCCGTAGGTACCGCATACACTTGAGAATATTCCGAGTAAGATAATATAAGTTTTACATGGATATCGATTACAGAGGATCAATAAAATATGATAATATAAGTTGTAACGTCCGTATCGGTTACAGGTGATTAATACAATTTATGACGGTTAAAAAGCGTGCCCGTTGCAGAGGAGGGAAAGTCGTTAATACGTTAATATCATCCGTTTAATATATTTTTATAAATAACGAGAAGTTTTCGTACATAATTTTATATTATTTCTGTTACCTATAATAATATCGTCGTTAGGTTTCGATTAAGTTATTACGCGCCGTCGTAATGCAATTACTTTTTAATTTAATTTCGCTCCGCGCGCCAGATTGATTAACAACGACAGTTTTATTTCTTCGCAGGCTTACGCGTCGTGTAGGTACGAGTATTTTTTTTTTTTTTTTTTTTTTCAGACCATTGACTTTGATTATTTTATATTATATTTTATACTGGTCTACATTCGAGACAAAGTCTGAACTGCAGTTATTATAACTCGTGATACGGCCGAAGTAATTGCGTGGACGTGTACCTATACGTAGTTGTATCAACATCAGTTTCAATGAAATAATGTTTTTTTTTTTTTTTTTTTTCCCAAGTCTCATTAATCATCGTCGTGCTGTATATATATTTTTTTAATAATATAAATGTTATTTAGATACAAACGCATAAATGGTTCGTGTTAATGGAAAATAGATATAAAGTCGCGCGGTTATCGCGCGTGCCGATTAAAATCGATCGTATTAACGACGGTTTAAATATGCCGGACCGATGTTTTTCTTCTTTTTTTTCTTCTTTTTCTTCTTCTTCTTCTTCTTCTTCTAGTCTCTCGAGTGTTGCGAAGAAGTTATTATATGGGTTTAACTATAAGACGCGGTATTTTCCATCCCCCTCTCGAACGAAAATCGCTTTTTCGGTTCGTAAAGACGCTACGTTTTTCCGAAATGAAACACTTTCCTTATGCGATTACCGGTAGTTTTTCCAAAAAAAAAAAAAAAAAAAACCCACCGCTGAGAATCGTTTTTTCGGAGGCATATAAAATGGTGGTTATATATACGCGTATGAGTTTTACACGTGGCCCGCCGAGCTTTGCACACGGTGCGAAATATGTCCGGGGACGGTGTTGCCTCCTGTGTATACTCGCCGGGCGTTTCGTATGCGTTGCCGGGCTCGCGTCGTCGGAAAACCAGAGAATGGGAAACCCGGCAGCGCGGAACGGTACCCAGATATAAAGTCGTTCCGTTACGGCTCAATTTAGATCGACATTCCAGATCGTAAAAACCCAATAGCGCAAAGTTATTCGAAAATACCGTAAGTATATTATATATATATAATATAATTTATAATATAATACGCGTGTATTCCCTTCCCCTATGTACAACTTTCAAAAAAAAAAAAAAAAAAACCCGTTTTCAGCGCGCCGTTTGTGTCAACCGGTTTTCTCGTGAACCTATCCGCAGCGGCCACATCGATCGTGTACAATACACGCATACATTAAAAAATAAAATAAAATAAAAATAATAAAAAAAAATATATATATATATATATATACACTCGTAGTATATACTCGAATCTCGACTCGGCTCGTTCGGTTGGTACGAATGCCCGTGTAATACTCGCGCGGTCTTAATCTCGGACATAAACGGATTGGTAATCGTAATTATTGTCGTATATATTATCATACGTATATTTCATAAACGGTATAGAAACACGAAAACGCGGGCGGTGTGGGAAAAAAAAAAAAAAATAATGAAAAATTTACAAAAAAAAAAAAATATATATATATATATATATAAATTAGAAGAGACAAGGGACGCGACCGTACCACGTTTCATCTCGGACGTACGACGTCATCGTAGGGCCGCCTCTTGTTGATTTAATAGAGTTTCGTTTTTGTTTTTCCCGCGTCCGTATTATTGTATAGATTTTTTAAATCGACGTGCTCGATTAGATTAAAAAAATAAAAAATACCGTTGACCTTGAGGACGGGAAAACGAGTGTACCTACAATTATAAACGTACGGTTGCCAAATCAAAGCGATGACCCGTGAAAAAAAAAAAAATAAATAAAAAAATAATGGTTGTCCATATAGAACGCGTTGCGTGCCAAACGACGAGATTCCCGAGCACACGACGTAGTCGTGCAAAAAAGTGCCCGGACGAGATTTTAACTTTATGTTGGTTAACCATTTAATATTCACGGTATATGGTCTGAATCAATGTTGGTCAAGTTCCTATTCGAAATGGAATTATTTTCCATTTCTCGTTCCTACTGCAAAAAAAAACGAACTCGTTCTCATTTCTTGTTCCCTTTTTGAAAACATTTCTTGTGTATCTAATGTAAAGTCCTAACTAATTTTTTTATATTCTTTATTTGATAATACCAATAATTAATTTGCTTGAATTTATATGTTTAAAATCATAAAAAAAAAAAATGAACGAAGTTTTGCACTCACATTCCTCGTAATAGGATCTATTTTCCATTTCTCGTTCCTTTATTTCAAAAGTAATGCGTTCCTTCCCGACACTGGTCTGAATAATCAAAACTCGCGTTCGATTTTCTAGATTTTATTCTTCGAAAACCAACGTGAACGTAAAGTAATTTAACCCGGGGAAAAAGTTTAACTAAAAAAAAAATAAAAACTCCCATAACTTTGGTATGTAATTTGAATTTGCAGTCGGTGCTTATAATATTAAATTTTCGATTTTCTATATTTTTAAGACGCCGTATTGCCTGCCCCAGTAACGAGAATTTAACCCGATAATATTCAAACCCAATACGAGAACGAAAAAAAAAAAAAAAAAAAAAATGTACCTCTAATCGAAACTCATCGAATTTAAGTAATTTCAAATTAATTTTCAATTTTTATTTTTTCGTTAAATAATAACCGTACGCAAGTTATATTTTATTATATCGTATACCAGCTATTGTTTTTCGTAAATAATAAAATATTAAACTATTATAATATAGGTATTTATTGTTCGCGGCCGGTTCATTAATTTTGATTTATTACGGACATCAATGTAATACGTTACGATAAAACCCGGTGGATGAAATTAATAAATGATTAATAAAAAAAAATAAAAAACGAAATATATTTCTCTTGTATGTAATATAATAAATAAATATATATATACAGGTATACACGGTGAAAACTTCATTCCTGTGGTTTAAGGTCAATGCCATTTCTGAGCGTATTAATTTCCATATATTGCTATAGATTATTATATTCGCCGGTTTTTTGCGGGAAGGGAACGAACTTTGTTTTTTTAGTTTCGCCCGTTTAAAATTTCGTATAAATTACTTTTTTTTTTTTTCCGCGTAAACGATAATATTATATAATACATTTTTAAACGCGAACGATTCTAAAATTTTTGTTTCAAATTTAAAATCGTAATACGCGTTTTTTTTTTCTGTACGTACACGTTCCCTTTGATATATTATCCCGTCGTATATATGCAATTTCCCCCCCCCCCCCCGAAAACACAATTTGTAATATTCGGTAGTACGTAAATTATACGATAAACCGGTAAATAATTTTGCATATTACCATTCAGTACCGACGAATTTTTTTAACACTTTTTTTTTTTTTTATTATAGGGTCATATTATAGTGGGGTTTTAAATGTCATTGTTATCAACTTTAAGGCAAATATATATTGTGCGTTTCCGCTTCCGATCACAAATTACGATCATTGACGAAAAACGATTTTGAGCTGAGCTCGCGGTTTATCGATTTGTCGCGTGATAATAACCGTTCAAGTCGTTTTTTTTTTTTTTTTCCATATCCAAAATTTAAGTATTTGAGCCAGCCCCTATAGAAATCGAAACGTTTCGGATTTCTCCGCGGTTTACGGCCGTAATGCCGATTTCTCTAAATACACATATATTATTAAATACTATAGACGTTTTTTTTTTTTATTCTCCAATAAACAACTTTCCCGACTGGATCGGAACCCCATTTTCCCCGTCCAGTGGCGGCGTATCTGGAGCTCGTTCGTCTGGGGGGCGGGGCGGATGGGGGACACGTTGAACACGTCCAATTAACGCGTTGCGTATACCTACGGAATTATAAAAATTTGAATAATACATTTCCATAATTATTCCCCGATCCGAAATTTCGCAAAAAAAAAAAATAAAAAAAATCTAAGAGGGAATCCCTCGAATCCGGTCGACGCTGTGCTCCACGTCGACGTTTTTCGATTCGGACCGGCTCGGTGTGGTCCCGGTCGAAATCTCGTGGACGGGCAAAAGAAAAAAAAATTAAATAAATAACAATAATATTAGACACAAATCATATTGTAATATATTATATTATTTTTTTTTTTATAACAATGCGTTTTGAATTATCGTCGTGTCGTCGAATAATATAGTGGAAAAAAAAAAAAAAAAAAAAAAAAAAATGAAAAAAATACGAATATTATATACTTCATGCGCTTTCGGAGAACCAAGCGGCGCGCGCGAGAACCGCGATTGGAATGCGCCGGCGAACGAACGCGTAGTGCGCACTGGTTAATAAAAAAAAAAAAAAAAACCGAACGAACGTTCGAACAATTCGCGAGATTCGTTTAATAATAATAATAATTAAAAAAAAAAAAAAAAAAAATACTATTGCGACATTTTATTGTGAACGCGATAATAATAATAATAATAATAATAATAATATTCGATTAATAACTACGCGCGCGCGCGCGCGGGTCGCCGCCGCATTATTCGACAGTCGCGTCGGCGAGCTTTGTGTCGGTCCGAACCGCCTCCGAGTCGGTAGCCTATATATATATAGGGTGTACAATAATATTATCACGTTCGCCACAAGTCTGGAAAACCTGGGAAATGTCTTGGGGGGGGGAGGGGTGGATTTTCGAACAACCGAGGGAGGGCAATTGTGGAAACGACATCAAACGGGCATTTTACGATTCTCGCCGGGATTTCTAAAAACAATTCTATCGCGTGTATTCCCCGCCACGGGCGTATTTATTATTGCGGATTCATTGTGATTTATTTGTTCACCGTTCGATTATTTAGACATTTGCGGTTGGGCGTGTGCAAATGTTTAACAATTGTCTGGGAAACACGGAAAAGTCAGGGGAATTATTAAAATTAACATTTCCGGCAATCTCCTGTATGACGTGCGTGCGGTTCTTTTTGTAACCTTTGTACTTTTCTACCAGAAATATTGCATCGATCGTCTACTTCAAAGATGGTTTCTGGTAGTAAATTTCGTCTACTCGGAGCGTTGTGGAGGTAATTTTTTTTTTGTTGATATTCCTTGTATTGGGAAAATAACGGGACAATTTACGCATTAACGGTTTCTGCTGTTTTCGAATTTTTTTTTTTTTGAAGATTGTTTCTAATCAATCAAAGATCAAACATTTTCGAAGGAATATTTATATTAGTCCATTTCTAGACGTGGCGAACATTCAAAATATTCTGTCGTTTTTCTAAGGCCGTTTGAAATGTCCGTGTCTTTTTAGTTTTTATTTGGTATAGCCGGAATGCTCGACGATTCGACACGAGGTTCATCAGCAGTTGTAATTAACGGCAAAAGAAAACCGAATATAAATTTGAGCGTATTGTAATACGTTTCGCGTACTATTTTTCGATTTATTTGGATATTTTTTTTGTTTCTAAAGTTTTAAGACCAAAACAAACGCGGGCGATGGTATTTCGTAATTAAAAACCGTTGCGTACAAATATAAATTAAATTCCCCTATGTATGCTATAATTTTTTCTCCAGTATTCTTAAACGGGCGTCGCGGGTTATTATCATTATTATTACCGTTTTAGAATATATTATTTCGGTATACTCGCGCGCGGTATCTTCTAGTCAGACCAACCGAAGGTTAAGAAAATTCGTCGCGATTTTATAATATACAATAGTATTAAAATAGGTATTTTCTAACCCGAAATATTATTACAATATATATTATAATAGCGGGAGGGCAATCCGAACCAGTCCACCGCGGAAACCCCGGAAAATCCGATCGCCACACGTATAAAATAATTTACAGGGCGGTTTCTTTTTTCATTTTATCGTATCGTGTTCCAGTGTTTGTTTTTTTTTATTTTTTACGAAGGTTTCGAGTTTTACAGATAGATCTTCAAAACGTCACTGTTGTTCCGTACGCCGCAAACACGTATCGATTATGATTTTCACACGCGACGACCCACTTTTCAACACGGGATTCGCAAAAATAATAATTCATCTAGTTATTAAACTACCCGTTTTGACAACGACGACGACGACGACCTGTGTTTGAAAATCAAAAGTTAGACACGTGCGGAATAAAATGTACCGTCCAATAAGAAGTTTATCGTCGTCGGGGGGGGGGGGGGGGGTGCGAGTGGCGAGCACTAGTGTCTGCTTGATATAGCTGTACGATATACTCTCTATTCTTTTTTAAATTTCCTAATTACGATTTGTATTTTTAATTTTTTTTTTTTTCCACGTCGGCCTATTACGAACAATTAAAAGTCAAATTCGGTGAAGGGGGAAGGATGGAGGGGGGGTGCGAAATCGACTATTTATGCGGTGGGGGTCCACACCTACGTCCTTGATCTTCGTTCTACCGAACGACCGAACGAAATCGAAATCGGTTTTTATTCGAATACATAGAAAATCGCTGAATCGTAATAAAAAAAAAAAAAAAAAAAAAAAAAAAAAAAAAAAAAAAAAAAAAAAAATAATAACAATAATAATTATAAATAAACAAACCGTCGCCGCGGTAGGCGTGAGTAAAGTTGAAAAAAAAAAAAACGTTTTGGCACCGACCACGACGACGGTCACGAGTAAAAATAACGCGTATTACAATATTATTATATTAAGTGTTTCGTATACGACACGATGAGAGTCCGGTGGAAGCGCGCCGGAAACGGCCGGCGGCGGCCCTCGCCGAGAAAACTATCCGTCTGGCCGCCACACCCACCACCCGGCCGCGGTCGTAAAAATCGGCGGGAAACTTCGCGGCTCTTCGGACGTCTTTCGTCGGGCTCCCCCCCCCGTGTCCCCGTTCCCCGTATACCGTACAGTTTGCCCGTTGCCGTCGAGCTCGTCGTCTGCAGATGATAATAACAAATATACGAATTCGTCAACAAAAAATAAAAAACCAAGAGTATCTACACTACATACAGATACATCGGTACATGCACATGTCTTGTTTCTACTGAATATAGTTGACATAAGAATGTCGATGTCAATTTGGTATTAGATACGAGGAGACGAGGATTAAACTGTAGGTAACTTTTTTAACACGTGTAAAAAATAAACAAGTTTCAAAGACAGCAATTATTTTTATTGAGTATACATTTTTCCAAATTTTTAATTTAAACTACAGAATCGTAATTTACAATACTTTTAGTGATGGATAATGAAGGACGGCGTGTACTGAAATATGATTCGAATTTGCATAAATGGAAGACGCGGTGACACTAACCGTTCAGAGATAGGATCGAGAGGCGGTAAATCAGACGGATAACAAAAACCGTTAATCGTAGCAAAACGGGGAACTTTGTTACTGAGCAGAGTTTTATAACAAGTATTGCACACGCTCATATTATGAGAATCTAAGTCTGGGTATTTTTCGAGTAAAAAATCTACGGCTTTCTGAGGAACGTGCTTCATATCTTTCTTGAACCAAAGGCGATCGCAAACAGCGCAGGAGGAAACACCGAATTTGTTTTGGATAAAACGAAAATTGAATTCGTTATCAGCTAGGGGAAATTCGTCAATACAGACATTTCGCGGTGGTTCGGTTATCGGAATGACGATTTTCAGCTTGTTAACATGGTAACATTCTCGGTGTCGGACAAATTAACAGAATGATCCCCAGCCATAAGACATATGGCAAAAAAAAAAAAAAAAAAAACATTTCGGGTTAAAATAGGGATATTATAATTTTTGCCGACGAAGGTTGTTGGAAATTCGTCAAAAGCAAAGACACATAATTACATTATAATCGTGTACCATAACACAATATGCCCAATATTGTTATGCAATTATAATAATAATAATAATAATAAAAAAAAAAACGCAATAATAATTTATTTAAACATTTTTTAACGTAACCTTCGGAAAGACCCCCCCCCACCCCACCGATCTTTGCTATCTCCGTCGTAGATAATTGATGTTGTCTCTTACCCGAATAAAAATACCTACCGCGGCAATCAATGAAATCCGGCATAGGCGTGTCCTATCCGTGTATTTATTATCTATGCACGAGCCTCGTTGTAGCCGCAGGGATTAAAAAAAAAAAAAAAACGTTTTCGATTAAGAGAGGACGCCACGCCCGCATTTGCCGGACACTGTCCGTCTAAAAACGAACGGAACACAGAACACGTACGTGAACTCGGCAAATTTCCTCGGGGACATTTTGATTAGGTTTTACGGGGGGCGGGGGGAATATTTTCATTAGTTTTGTTAAAAAATTTAACCGTTTTGCCATGACCGCTATGGTAATACGTCGACGTCACCGGCTAATGACAAAACGGATCAAAATGTCCCGTCACCAGATTTTTTGTATCGGCAATGTACATTTCACCGATGTTTTTTTTTTTTTAAAGATTAAAAATCCAGTGTCTCCCTTATACCAATTGTTACCAATTTTAACGTGTAATTACGTTTGTTTAATTTCAACATTTAACAAGTCATAGGTGAATGATTTTTCTTGATTTAAATGTGGCTAAAAGGCTTTTTTAATGTGCACATTTTAATGAAAATCGTGAAAATATCGGCGATTTTTTTTATAATTTTCCAATTAATGTTCATATTTTATAATGTTATTCTGGTGGCAATAAAAAAAAAAAAAAAATATATATACATTTATATTTCACGTATATATAGTTTTATATTTTTACGTAAATGTCAGGAGAGAATCGTTTTTCGAGGAGACGCGTTGAGAAAACGCTCGGAAAATTCGTATTAGGTTTTTTTAAGTCATTGATTTCCCCCTTTTAACAATACTAATAAAACGGTCTGTAAATCCAATATTTCACAGGCGAATTAAATAAACCGTAATTGACGTATTCTTAAAAGGGCTACTAAAAAAAAGAAGAAAGGGGAAAGCGGGTAGGTATTGATATTGTATTATATGAGCTCCCCCGAGACATTTCGATAAGTCCAAACTCCTTTCGGGCCAGCCCGCATAATTTCCTACGCTCCCGGCGACTATAATATTGTTACGACTGTGTAAAAAATGGAAATTCGTCGTTCCGTTGGACGGGAAAAGGGGGCCGAATCTCGAACCTTTTCTTGGCCTATTATCGGAAAGGCCGTATCGTTAGTCGTATATTCTAAAAAATTCTAATTTTTATCTAGCAAAATAATGCCCCGGCAGCATCGTATTTTTTCGACCCCGTTCTCCGACCACCGGTCGGTCCAGTCACCGTCAACGACAGTACAAACAATTCACGATACATTAATAAAACATATGGTGTACGATTTACGTTTTCCAATTTTAAACGCAATATTATTCGCGTGAACAATTAGATCAATTAAATAATAACGCGATTTCGCTTTGAAACGTTCATATTTCGACGTTTCAAAATCGCTACGTCGTCGTTTATTATTATTTCGCCGAGTTCATTTGTCCGCGAGACATCGAATTTTATGATGTCTTGTAATATTTTTAAATCGGCATTTAAAATACAATTTGCATATTGCCATATCGAACCAATAGTTTCCAATGGTTAAAGTTGAAATGAGCTTGACGGGCCCTCGCAATATGATTGAGTCTAGGGATTGCGATGCATACTTATATTGCACGCGTCGTACTCTGTCGTTGCGGCGCTTGCACGTTAAAATATGCCGTGACTGACGGATAATGTAATCGATTTTTCTTCTTATTTTTTTTTCCCTCTTTAAAATTCATTATTTTATGGAACTCGTCCGAGATACGATCTGCGATCGCTATAATAAAACGAATACGCGTTTTATTATTAATAATATAAAATATAACCGCCGCGCGCTGAATGCCAAACCGTATTATTGTCGTTCGACAACGTGCCCGTATTTATTTTCGTTTGGTTTTTTTTTTTTTTTTTTTTACTATATAGACTCGCGGCGGGGACAGTTTTTGAATATTTTATTACAAATAAATCGATCGTTTTAATTTAAAATAATTTTGTTTTTGGCGGTTTATTTCGCAGTCGATTTATATACGCGTACATTATAATAAGAGCCTCTCTCTTAGAGGGGCTGTTTGTTGAACATTTTCAAATGTATAGTATTAATTTAAAAAAGATAAAATAACGTATTGTGTGAGTTGTAAGCAGACTAGTGGATCTTTATGCGAAACGTATAATGGCGCTTGGGTTACCGTACGAAATCGGGCGAAACGAACGATATTGAGAAAAACATTCGGTTCAAAGAGAAGAAATAACGAGAATTAGAGAGCATACGTATTAAAAAATTATAAAATAATTTGACCGTGGCGCGTGTAGAGATGAAAACGACCAATTTCGGACTGATGATAACTAGACGGATATCAAACGCCTTAGTACCAATGAAGACATGCACGATTGTCTTAATAAAATGTCAATCTATTTTAAATCCGACGATGTGTAAATATAAATTATCTTTATGTCCAAATACGCGTAGTCCTGCGCGGTGGTACCGCCGAGTTTTCAACGTTCGGTAGATCCTTCGTCGACCGATGGTTATTGGTCGGTACCCGCCGCCAAAATAAGCCACAAAGTAATAATAGGACTTTTCACTTTAGCGAAAGTATTATCCACACGTTCGTTGTGTATATTTTCTGTTGGTTTAAAAAAAAAAAAAAAAAATATTCGTACGCCGCCGTTATTTCGTTTCTCGATCTTTTCCCGTACGGAAACGACACACGACGAACGCGCGGACTCTCTGCCGCACCACCGCCGCCCCCTCGACGCAGAGTTTATTGACGCGGTCGCCGGCTAAATTAAGGACCCGGCCGACCAGCGCCAAAAAAGTCACCAACTAAAATATGTGCACCTATATATATATATATGTAAGAATATATATATATATATACACACACACACACACACACATTGGTAAGACCGTTTGTTTGCGTTTGTAATACAATATTATTATCTGCTCGACAACTGCACCAGTCGGTAAATAATAATAGTAATGATATTTATTACGAACCTCGCGCGCGTGAATAAATCGTTTTTTTTTTTTTTTTACATTATTATTATTATTACTTATCGTCGTATGTTAACGTCGCATAATGGTTTTATTTTATTATTTGTTTTTTTTTTCTTTTTCTTCTTTCTTATCCCCGGCCGTGTATTCCACACGGTTTCGCAACACGGTTTTTATTTTATTTTTGTAAACACTTTTAAAATACAATCTTTTGCACCTCCGGCGCGTGTTTTTATCGGAAGTAGTGACCGCCACGCGCCGCGCCAAAACGTCAAAACCAAAACCATTAGAATAATAATAATTATTATCGCCATGTTTCATAATCGTTTCATAATATTATATACGATTGTCGTCATGGTCAGGCGAGTACAGGGTGCCCGCATATTAAAGGGCACCGTTTTCAATACGAAATTCCCGTCCGCCGAACGTTCACTGTTTTCGGTTTCCTTTAAAAACATCCGCCGAACACCGCGAACCGATGCTCAGACTCTTTCCACGCCATCGTACGGCGTGACCGTAGCGGTTCGTTACTGCGGTTTTCGTCGATATCACTTCGGGGACCAAACGAGTGCAGCGACGACAGGTTGATTCTGATGTGCCGACGGGACAGATTTTCGTCCGGATACCGGCGGACGGCTAGACGCCGGCGAGGGGCGAACCCTGTCGTCTCGTCGCCAGATGAAATCTCCCGGCAGGCTTCGGAACCGAGGAAACAGCCCCCATTGTCTGAGGACTATATCCAGCGGTTTCCGTAGGGGTAAAAACCCGACCGAAAACTCTTTCGTTCGTACAACATTTGTGCACGTGCATATATATTTTTTTTTTTTTAAAAAAAACCTTGCTAAACCTTACCGTCGTGTTTCGGTCGTCGGCGATGGATTTTTGTCATTACGGGTTTACCGCCCGTTATTTCGCGAGCACCCTGTACTTTACCGTATAGCTCGTTGACACTCGCCCTTATACTCGCTCGGACGGCATGTATTATTGCCGTATTCAGTGACAATTATAGTAAACACGGAATATATTATTTTTCCGAGGAGTGCGGTTTACGGTACCGCCGATGTGTTTTTTTTTTTTTTTTTTTTTTATTCCTCCATAACCGTATAAGTATTATAATGGCAGTAAGTGTGTGTGTGTGTGTGGCGTAATGAACACGAACGTATGAGTACTTATACCCGTGACACGCGCGCGCGCGCACAATAATATTTTGTACGTTAAAATAGTTTCTTAATCATCGCTATAACCGAGTCCGCGCGGTATTTAAACAGACTGTGCACATACATGTAATAATTTGTGGCAGGTTTTCATAGGCGTAAAAACGTCAAAACCGATATGTGCACCGACCTTCGAATAATTGTAAATCATTTGAAAATGTAGATGCGAACCGTAAACCGGAAACGAAGCCGGTGTCGAGTTATCCTCAACCGCCGCGGTGTTGTAATCGCTCGTTGTTTTTTTTTAAACGGTACATTAAAACGACGACGGCGGAGGTCGTCTTATCTCGCGAAAAACGCGCGCGTTTTTTTTTTTTTTTTTTTTTTTAATTATCAATTCGGAAAAATATTGTTTTTATCGTTTATTTTTTTTCTTTCCCATTTTTCTTTTATCGTTACGGAGTTCCCGATCCGTATAAGGATCGTATACACGCCGCACGATATCGCCGTGCGATCGGTTCTATACCGATTACGTATTCACCGACACTCGGGGATGTTGTCCGGGGAGGCGGGTCGTTATTATTTTAATGGTTTTCGCGTGAGAAGAAATCCAAATGAGATTCGTGATCATATTGTACGACCGCCGCGCACAAAACTATAATATATTATAAAAACAACCGGCGCCGCTGCCTGGTCGTGTCCGGTGACAAAAAAAAAAAAAAAAAAAAAAAAAACCGTTTGCCAATAATAAACGATTATATAGACGAGAGAACGCATAGATATATCTATGGGGTACAAAATCCAAATACCGCACAGCGGTGCGTGGGAGTTCCAATATACTGCGCAACGTGTACTACTCTGATGTTTTGCAAATGGGCTAATTATTATTCCCTTGATTTTTCATGCCAAACTAACAACAACATTAAAAAAAAAAAAAAAAATCATTATCCAATATCCAATTTGACTAATTTTTTAAAAAAAAAACTTTTTATATAAATTCAAAATTGATAAAAATGTTCCTATAGAAAATGATTCGTGGTAAAATAAACGTAAACTAGCACTGTGTTACACGCGTTAAATACAAAAATAAAAAAAAACACGCTATCAATCTGATAGTTGTATGTATTTCATAACTTTGTTCGTATAGTATCCAGCGATATCAAAAAAAAAAAAAAAAATAATAATAGTAATGACGATACACGTCACGAGACTATACTTGTAAATTTATTCTAATATGAATTTGAATACTTTTGAGTCGATACATTTTAATTGTTTCAGACGTTTCGTTAAAATTCCACCGGGGCGGTCGACGACCTCTCGAACAATAAGGTCGCCGCTTATTGTCTGCAGAACCGCGGAAAATTCCGAATACATACATGCCTGATCATTATCAAAATGTTTGACGATTTCGGTAAATCATCTTCTACTCTCCACCACAGTCTTTTTGAATCCTTCCTCGGAATACAAAAGTGGCTTCCTAGAATCACCCCTTCATCCTTCATCCTGCTGATCTCCTGCTATCCCCATCCGATGTTCGTGCAATCGAATCCTCCTCCTTTACAGTTCTTCCACATTTTTCTTCCCACCTCATTTTCGCTGTCCTTTTCCCTGTCGTGTCCTTTCTAGCACTGTATGAAGACAAGTGTTTCGGCTACACCCTGCCAATCTCTTCTTCCGATAGCTTTTGCGATGCTTGGTTTCTAATCCAGTGAAAATAGTTGCTCGTTCTTTCTCGTTGTTCTCGTCACTCGTCGGAATTCTCCTTTTGAACCCTAGAATATTATAATATTTTCGTCGGGTTTTCTTATTGGCCGCCGTAACATGTCTGTGCACCGTAATATGAAACAATAGAGCAAAAAAGAAAAAGTTATTATCTACGAATGACTATAGTAAATTTCCATTGTAGCCGATACATATATTCAGTTTGTACACTCGGCCGCGTAGTTACCGGCTGCCGCCGTATTTCCTGTGCCGTCTGTCTTCGTCGTCGCGTCGCGTTATCCGTATGGTGGTATATAACTATATACCGCGGATTCGGTATTTACCGTGTACCGATAACCCTGTTTGTTACCGTATACATTTATAATAGTGTGAGGAGGCGTGCGCGCTGTATATATTATTATTATTATTATTATTGTTATTAGGTATGAATAGACGCCGTGCACGTTGCACCACGTTCCTTACATGGTTCGGTCCCGTTTACTACGCGCGGCCTACGCAACAGCGGTCTCGGTACGTTTACAACTCATTCATGATTGCCGTATAACCCCCCCCCCTCCCCTCCCGTTCCGTTCCCGACCGCCGTTGGAATTATTCTCCGCTCGCTTTTGTCCGCGGCCGTATTTTCGCTAATCTTCTTTTCTCCTCCATGCACACGTGTTTAACGCTATGTTTACGCGTGTTTATGTACAAACATTTACGTGTACGTTACAACTCTATTTATTTTTTTAATTTTTTTTTTTTTTTATATACCGCACGAGCGGCTTTTTATATTCGTCCGTCCGGCTCCGTTTACATAATAAATATTTCAGCGTTCGTCGTTTTTATAGCGGCAACATTTTAAACATGTTCGCCCGATCGGGTGAAAAAGCCAACGTTTAGTCGTCCGACCTTTGTATTATCTTCCAAGACCGCGGTTGTAATACTCGCCGTGCAGATGTCGAACGTCTATTGTCATCGCAGTGCTCGCGTTGCGCACGCGATCACGCATTATGCGTTGGTAACACCGCAAAGTCTTGCGCGTGCGCCCGCTGCGTTTTCAGTCGAAACCAAGATAGAATTTAATGGAAATTCTCGCAGGGGAAATGAGGAGAGGTCGTGTGCGATCTCGTGTCGTACGCGTGTAACGAGATTCTTAAGTATACGGTCCGGCAGTCGTTGGGAAGGCAGGGGCAGGAATAACCGGGTCCCGCGGAACTAAATATAGGTATACGCGTGCGTGCAGCTGTGCCCTACCTCTCTTGGCCATCATTACTGACCGGATACGATAGCCGAGCCCTTCCTATATAGAGACGTACAGTATACGTGCGCGTATGTCCGTCGCCTTTTTTTTTTCGTTTCTCCAGCCGTTATAATAATAATAATAACAACACGAACCCGTTATATAGAAAACGACGACGTGTCGATATAGCGCAAATAGTATTACCTTGCACCGTATAAAAATCGGCCCCGCGACCCAGAACGAAAACAAGAAATTTATCGATTATATCCCTTCGGCGAGACGCTGTATTTGCGATCTTTCCCGTGGGAGCCGCACTAGTTTTTTTTTTCCGTTTTGCTTACGAGTAACTAAATCCTATCCAACCATATTGTATCGCAGTGCCCGTGCATAAATAAAATAACCGAGAAACGGTTTCGAAACAATGCTTATTAATTATTTACAACTAACATGTAGTACAAAAAATAAGAGAAGAAACTCTACGGAATACAGTGCTGTCCCACCATATGGTCATTTTTTTTTTATTTTTTTTTTTATTTAGGCACAAGTTCCTTTTTCGACCAAGTCTCTAAAATGTCACTTTATTTCGACCAAAAGTCATTGAAAGAAGTTTATTTGAAATTAGTAAAATATAGAGGGTTTTATAACGCACTTCGCCCATCCCTAGGTTACGTCGCTGTCTGGCGTACGCGATGACGATAGTGTAATATCTATATAGGTGAAAAAGCGTGTGCCGCGTTCACAATTTCGAATCGTCCAGGTTGATCCGCGGGGGCGATTTCCGGCGGTCGGAGGAAAACGACAAGAGAACGGCGGCGACGGCGACGACGGACGGGCCCCCACGCGACCGGAAACCCGCGAGCGGCGGCAGCGTCGTCGTTGCACTTTCGGCGCGCACACGATTGTTATACGCGCGCGGTCGCGGTGTGTCAGACTGCCGCCATGAACAACGGCGGACGGCGGTTATTAACCCGCCTCGAAAAGTCGGTATATATTATCGTTATTACGATATAATAATAATAATAATAATAATAATAATAATAATAATAATAATAATAATAATAATACCGTCGCGTGTTTGTCTCGTCGGAAAAGTATAAAAATTGAAAGCAATTTAATTTGTTTATCAAACGGTTCTTACCGGAACGTTCGTGTGTTTTGAAATGCCGTGATTGTTCCGTCGAAATGTGCACTTTAAACACTTATAATAAACAAAATAACAGGCGACATTACATTTTTTTTAATCATTAATAGTAAAACATATTATGATGAACCTCGCTCATTCTTTTTTTTTTTTTTTCCGCATAAATCGGAAGCTACACGTATGTATAAAAATAAATGCCTACGGATTTCCGATCTTTTTCTACGGCCAAACCGGCAACCTACGATAAAAACTTTTCGAGAATTTTCGATAAGATTTAATCCACATAATAACAAATAAAATTTAAAAAAAATAAAACTCGAAAATTTCGCATAGCTATAGAATAGCTCGAAAAAGGTTATCCGTTAAACATTTCATGTCTCAACGACCGTTTTTTAACTGATTAACGACAAGATCAAAAATAACCGGTTTTCTCCATTACTAAAAGGAATCTACAAGGGAAGTAAAAAAAAAAAAAAAATCAAAAAAATGACCACTTTCTCCCCCCTTCCCTCGATAGATACACCGACTAGATCCAAAAAGCAACAAGCAATCTCTGGTGGAAAAGTTGTTGGCAGACGGGCAAATACTACACACGTATATTATATTATAGTAAAAACCGAATACGTTCGCTCAGAATCTAAAAAAAAGCAATTTTAAATTGCTCGTTGAGGGTCGCGGGTAATTCTAATTTTTACTAGTCAAAACCAGTTTTGACGAACATGGTATGTAATAATATAATAATATGATTATTACATGACATTATTATCTCGAAAATCGTAAAATCGTAAAATATAAAATTAAAAAAAAAAAAAAAAAAAAAATCGCAATTACGTTGTTTGCTACGTGGCCGTGTGCACGGCCTGTATAGTTTACACCGCGCGCCGCAGACCAATCGTTTTTATACATTTTTCAAAAACGTACGTACACCGGAAAGCAAAAAAAAAAAAAAAAACCAAAAGACAATAACGGGTAGTGTATTACGCATTTTGTTTTTCGTTTAATCCGCGTTGGACGGGTATCGACGGGTTAAATATAAAACTAAAACTAATAAAAAACCAACTCGTCGTCCGCCGACGTGTTATTATCGCTAAATTAATATTGCAATATGTTTATTCGTGTTTACCGTACATATTCCTTTGTATTTATCACGTACTAAATGTGCGTGTTATTGGTGATTTAAAGGGATTTCGTAAACTGTATACATTGTCCGGGCGGTTAAGTAATCGAGTATTAATCTGGTTTTATAATATTATCGTATTTGTGTAGTTGTGTATAGAGGCGGTAATTGTTTAATATTGTACTTCCGGTATTGTCGCCCGGCTGCTATTTTTCGATAATCCGACGTGTCCGTCCCGTCCAGATGGCGACTGACAGTAGTCGGCCGGCCGGTCGGTGATAATACCGACGGATTACCGCGGTTACCCGAAACTCGTGCGTGTTTCGCGAAAATCGGTAACCAGCCGAGACAGGACGTTTTGAACAGGAGTGACATTTTGATCAGGATGCTGCGAGTGGTTGTCGTGGGGAGATTTCGATCAGCTCTGAAAAAAATTGTAAAAAACAAAAAAAAAAATCGTCTAACATTTTGATCAGTTTTGTTGTCGGCCGACAGCGTGTATTACCACGGCCGGTCATAACAAAACAGTTGTAGAAAATCGAAATTTTTAACAAAACGGATTAAAATTTCCCCTGCCCGATCTATAATGTCCCCTTACCGGTAATTGTATTGTTCCAATTTTTTTTTTTTTCTTTTTCGATTTCTGTCTTCTTACGGGTCACCGCGTGCAGCCATTTTCTGCTTCGACCAAATCTTTCCAATCAGATCTCGGTTATCCGATTCTCCCGAACATCATGCTCCATTAATTATTATTCCAATATCTTTCCCAACTCGTACTAACCAACGATAACGCAGCCTTCCCTGGGAATCGTGTTTTCTTTTCTTTTTTTTTTTTTTGGTTTCTATTGACTTACACCAGTACTTTGTCTCTGTATATTTTCTCGGCTCGCCGGTTCTGTAATCGTTTGGTTACAAGGCATTTTTTAATATCGGGACCGTTGACATTCTTCTCGGTGTCCGCGTTAGTTTACCTTTCGTATTCATGCCCAGTTTCCGTGTTACATACAAGACCGCATATAAACACCTACACGTATAATCTTTTTACCCGAATTTAAAAGATAGTGTAATCTCCTACGTATACCTATTTACTTGCTCCCCCCCCTAAAAAAAAAAAAAAAAATGGTTTAATATCTTACATTGACCTTATAATTCTGCATAATTCCAATCGTAAATATTCTCAAAAAATTAAATTTTTATACTTAGTAAAAATAAATATCAGCATCAACTGATCATTATCTATGATATTGCTAGTAATAATAAATTTGATTTGAATACCATTAGGTTAAAATATTTCAGAACCTTACTAATATAATATCGTCAACTGTTGTAGTAGGAAGTACCATAATAACATATCTAATAAATTCGCAAAAAAAATTCTTAACAATAAAAGTAATAATGTTAAAGTCGCTTTCAGTACTATTAGTAATTTAATGACATTCATAAATTATAGTGCCAAAGGCTTTGCGAAAAGTTCTCCTTTTTTTGATACAATAACTAAAATGTAATTGTAATACATTTTATATTGGTAAAACCAATAGGAACTTTACAGCTAGATGCAAAGAGCATATATTTCTGAAACAAAATTAAAAAGACATTATCCTAATTATAATTGTGCAAGGTATATTTTAGAAAATGTTGATTTTGATTAGGATAATGACTTAGAGATTTTAAATACCCAAGACAACGTTTACATTACTTCTATATCGGAAGAATATTTATAATACAATTAAGGAAAATAGATTTGAAAATATCCTAAATTTACAGACAGATTTAAAAAAAAATAATATTCTATTCCAATATTTTCTAAATAATAAATAAAACGTCTAACATCTACGTCATCTCATCTCGTTTTACAATCACTTCTAATATTAATTAATTTATTCCCCGTAAAGAAATGGTAATTTTTACTATGTATTTTTCATTCAGTCGCGAAATATTTATTCGTTTACGCTGTTATATTACCTGATGATGATTTTTTTAAATCGAAATCGGTCGTACTTACGCGTAACTTATAATACATCAGGTTTTGTTTTATTCGTTTACTACATTTTGATATTATAATATTTGTTGTATTAATGTATTATAAATTACAAAACTGATATTATTTAAACATTTAAACGTTTAAATTATTATTATTATTATTTTTTTCAATCTCTTTAATTTAACAAAATCTTGTGTATAAGTTTACCTTCCCTTCGTATAATGGCCCATATACAGGCTTCTAAAAACCTTTCTTTGTTACTAATTTCGTCTCATCAGCACCTTCGGTCGTTAGCCACGTTTCACAACAGCTAAATGTGATGCAAAAATACGACGTACAAGTTACGCATTAGTATTTTCGTACAAAAGTTTAGAACTAAACATTTTGTTCGTACCACTTAATGTTTTGAGTCTGAAATATTTCACAATATTGCGAAACATTGCGAAGTAAGACGAAATATACCGAATAAAATTCTATAATCGAGCTTCCCCCTTCCCGGGTAATAAATAGAGCTTTAAAGTTTCATTAATGAATCAAACATTCCGTATCGAAAAGTTCGTGTTTCATTTTTAAAACTGGCGAAACACGTGCACGCACAGGCACACGGTTTAAAAGTGCGTATACAAATGTCCCCATTAACGTACGTCACGTCCAATGCGATAACAAAAATGAATAGGAGAATTTTTTATTTTTTTTTCTCATATATTATTTTCCATATGACTTATTGAATAATTGTTATTAGAAAAAACAGTTGCCAATAATAAATATTGAAATATTTTTAAAATCTATATTCCATGAGATTTTCTAACATTAATAATAATTATTAATTACGATATCGACGGTTCGCGCGGCATTCGGCTTCGGTTTTTATTTCGCTGTTCAAATTGACTGATAATTTGTCCACCCAAAAACCCTGTCATCGGACCGGACCGATTAAAATCAGTACTCGAACTAAGGGAGCGGGCACCGTCTGTTTCATTTCTCCCCCCCCCCATACATTTTAGCGTACCACTTTGTCTAATTGTGTTATTAGCGTTTGTCGTTATTTGTAAAGGCCATTTGCGATTGTTATCCGAGATTTAAATACGGTTGATATCTTCCTTTGGATCTGGGAAAAATTAATGTCGAAATATTGGAAAAACGTTTCGTACGTAGTGCCATAGACAAGGGCACCGTCGTTAGATTTGCAATTTTCCCATTTTGCCGACCGCTTTTTAACCAGATTCGAACGCCAAAGATTCGCAAATATCGTGTTTTCTGTTTATCATCGAGGTGGACTTAATAGAGACTGATTAAAATATTTGAAATAATAATCGTACACTGTTTTAAAACTGCACGGCACCACAATCGTCCGGACGCCGCCGGATTATAAAAAAATTCTACGCGTTTCGTTGTTATCGCGCGCGAAAAAAAAAAAAAAAAAAAAATCTTAATTACCTATACGTAAGTATCTCGCAATAAGTAATAATTATAATTTATTATTTCCTATGCTGTATTCGTATTTTTTTTTTCCCATCTCCGTACCCAGTGTAATTATTATTTATGTTCGTATTAGCATGATGGCGTTAGGTTTTTTTTTTCTTATTTCATTAACCTTTTCTTCTTGCTTAATCGGAGCACATAGAGTGATGTTATTTTTTTAGCCTATAAAATAGTATTTATTTTAATATTTCACGAGTACCGTAATGCCGATAAAAAGCGTTACCTAATTAATTACTGCAAAAAAAAAAAAAAAAAAAAAAAAAAAAAAAAAAAAAAAAAAAAAAAAAAAAAAAAAACAATGATAGAAATAAAAAAATAATAACCTAATTATTTTATCTATAATAATTCGTGCAAAATGCATGCGTACTTATTAACATAATTATTTGAAGGACTCGATCTTCACAACCTCTGTATATTATTATTTTAGTATTAAACCGATATTTTATAGTCGTACCGTATAAAAAATGATAAAATAAAAAAAAAAATGTGGAAAAAAGAACCGTATAATAAACGAGTGTCCAACTCAACGATTTTGTATTATATTTATTTATATATTATAAAACATTTCACTCTCTCTGTAGCGATGTGCTTTTTTTTTTCAACGTTATATTTTTAACGAAATGAAAAGAGTCTGGATTGTTTGTTTCCGCTTATACTACAACAAAAAAATAATCGTATGTAATAAAAAAAGATATATATATATATATAAATAATACTAAATTATTTACTTGTTGGATATTAATCCATAGATTTTAATGTTCGGGTAGTATATAAAAAACAATAAATAAATATTGAATTATTTTTGTTTGGAAAATTTTTTGAGCGACAGCTAAAGTATATGCCCACTTACTTGAAAATGTAAATTTTCCCCCGTTATTAAGGGAAATCAAAAATTAATCTTTATCTTTTAATCGTCAATTATCTTTTTTTGACCGGAACAAGATTTAATTGATAGAAATGATTTTTACAGACAAAGAAAAAAAAAACAATTGAAATATAATTGAAAAAAAAAATCCCGATCGATCTCATGTAATACACTCTACGCTGAATTCTAATACGTTTTCAGAACTCTTATCGCTTCACTCTACGACAAAAAATTGGTCTAAATTACTATGCCTGCGTATGTGATGGGCAAGGGAATCGCCATTCCGTATGGCATTGCCTCTTAATGTCATTTAAATAATATAAAACGTACACAAAACCGAAAGTTTTTAGTTTTTATTTGGTTTTTATGTGAATAAAATTGCATTGGCCGAGCAGAAACGTCTGAACATAGTACACAAGGTTCATTACAAGTTGTACTAAGTGATAAAAAAATTAAATAACTAAATGTTGAGTGTAATGTAATGGGTTTTTTTTTTTTTTTTTTATAAGCGTATAAAGTTCAAATTTTGTTAAAATTAATCGGAATCAATTTCAAAACATTGTTTAACCGTACTTCGCTTAGAATCGTATTTCGTTAGTAATGATTTATCGTTGCTCATAGATGTAAATTAAATTCCTCTGTTTTTTTAATGTATCCTAATACCTTCCCAATTTCCCAGCTACAACACCCGTGGAAAGTATCCGTGAATTTTTTTTTTTTTTTTTTGAGTGGCCTTCAATATTTTAAACCGACAAAACCTTGAACAAATAACTCCGACAAAATCTTGATCAAATATTGGCACCTAATCAATTTGATTAATTTGTTTGTGGTTATGTTTACAATTTGATAACATTCTTATCACTTGTTGGTGATCCAACTTTATATAAATGTCTCGTGGAAGAAGAAATTCTTAGCGTTTAAGATTTTGCCGTTCTTGCAAATTTCGTTCAAGGTTATGCTATACGTCCATTTTTTTTTTTTTTTACCACCTCTTCAATCATATGTTTTGCGCGGTTCGGGCTTTGTGTAAGGAATGTTTTTTATTTTTTTTTTATTGGCTTTTGTTATCAGTAAATAAAGGCGGCTGCGAAATTTGATGTAACTATATAGACGACGGCGAAAACATTTCATTCATTTAAAACGTCGTGGTCATCCCCGCGCTCGAGTTTGCTCCGCCGCCGTCAATTTGTTCAGTCTGGGCCGCCTCTGCTATATAGGAAGAAGTCGTTAAAATGATTCATAATAATAAAAAAAAAAAAAAAAACCATACTTATATAGTTTATTTTTATTAAACGATTCATAAACAACAACAGCAACTTAATACGCTATTATTATTCGAAATCCTTAGAGGGACCGAGATGTCGTCATTCAATACTTAAAACGAATACACCGGGGTCTCGGTGTGACGGAACGAGGAATAAGGATAAAAAAAAAAAAATCCGAAAAGTATCTCTAAAACCACTTGAGCTTTTGTTGGATTTCTGTTTTATGATAAGGGTGCCGAGCGTTTTAAAAAACAATATATTTGTTTTAGTTTTTAACGAAAATGTAAAACGAAATGGGGGAGGGAGAAATTATAGTTTTAGCTTAACTGGAATTCGTGCGGATTATAAATTGATTAAAAAGTTTCCGTGGGAGACACCGGGTCTGGGACACGTTTTATTGCAGTAGCGCGGTCGTAAAATCAACAGAACGTTTACAAAACGAACGTGCCAAAAACTAAGGAGAACACCGAGACTGGGAAAAAACGTTTTCAGTAATTCAACTGTTATTGGTTCGTAAATAATAATATTTTATTATAAGTTAAACAGTTACGAGTTGGACAGTTTTCTACGAGGAGAAAACGATTTTAGACGATTACGTCCCGGCGACGAATAAAATTTGCGCGAAAACGGCAAAACATTTTCATAATTATTTTGTAGTGAAAAATTAGTCAGATTTTTTTTCAATTTCGCTAAAAAATATTGCTTCACTTGGAATCCTATTTTGTTTAAAATATATATAATTTATAGCATGGTGGACCATGATTTAAAATTTTTTTTTTTCCGTTCTTCTCGTGATATGTTCGGCTGTGTAATAACAGGTTTCGGTCAAATGTTCAAATCTTTAAAATGATTTATAGAGGTTCCGAATATCAAATTTATTAGTTTTATTAGTTTTTTTTTATTACCGTCTAAATCCTCACTTCTAAAAAAAAAAAATACACTGACATTTTTTTTTTTCAAAAAATCGACCCTTATTTATTTTGTAGGAAATTAATTTGTTGAAATTATTCATGAATCACCCTCGAAATGTCAAAAATGTAATTTTCTATGAACTAAATGATTGTTAATGTTTTGTTTTATTTCAATGTATTTCTGTTTTTGTGCTAATTAATTTTCATAATTTTTTTTTTTTTTTTTTTAAAAATTCAAATTTAGACTGTATAAAAATAAAAACTAATAAAACAACTGTTTTTTTGTTTGTTGATAAATTTGATATTTTGAGGGAAAACTTTTTTTTTTTACTTAGCCGAACATTATACTCCAAGAAGAGCAACAAAATTAATAATATAAAATTACGGTCCACTCTAGTTTATATAGGTACCGTTGCGTTAAGGACGGCTAAAATATTCAAAAGAAACGTAGTCGGGGTACAATTATAACGTATAATATATAACGGGGTATCGCGTGATACCCGATACGGTAAATTCCAGGACTAGTTATTTATTAGGACAATATTATTAAGGACTATTATCGAGTGGTGATGACCGTGTATTATATCGTTAAGTTTTTCGGTATAAATTGTCTCCTGAGGGACGAGAAACGAAAAGCGCTCCCCCTCAAAATAGGAGGGGTATAATAAAAACGAAATTTTTAAAGTGCTGCCGCTATATATAGTGTCTCAAACTGTAAAAAATAAGAAAAATAAATAGAAAGCTCAAATCAGAAAGAAAATAGACTTATCATCTGATAATCGCAGTACTAATTCGATAATAATAAATAATATCACCTGAAAAGTTACGACGGGATTGATATTTTTAGGTAATTTTCGTCGGTCTTTCATTATTCGTTGAAAAATACTGTACGTTCCACAAAGATAAATAATATGTTCACCATATTTTCCGTTCGTGCTAAAAACTATACAATAAAACAAAATAGGAAAGCGACTTATCGTGGTGTAATAACCGCAATACCAATTCGATAATGACAAATAACAATACCGGAAACGTTACGTTGGGATAAGTTTAGGTAATTTCGGTCCGCCTTTCCGCGGGTACATTTGGATATCGCGAAAAACACAGGTTCCCTCGGAAACGAATTGGTTGCCGATTGGCTCCCGACTAAACATTTACCCCGAGCTTTTTTTGTTATTATTATTGTTAGTGTTATTTCTTATTTTCTACTCAGCGACGTGTCGCTAAAATGATATACCCAATATAGGTACGGGTCAACCGTAAAAGCGCGCTACTCAATCGATTACCGGTGACCGTGTATAGGTATATTGGGTATACCATACAGTATAAAACACGCGTGATAGCGGACCGTTAGAACAGGACGTCGCCGTCGGTTTTAGACGTTATCGCGCGGTTATAACCTCCTAATAAACCGTCGGAGTTAACGGCCGCTCGCCGGTGACCGTGTGTCCGTTTGTCCGTGTGTGTGTGTGTGTGTGTGTGTGCGCGGCGCGCGCGCGCGTTTTTCCCGGTACGTCGCTGCCGCCGCGTCGTGTGGGCGTCGTCGTCGTCGTCGTCGTCGTCGTCGTCGCCGGCCGCGCGCGTGTGACTCATCGGCGGCGGCGGCGGCGGCGGCGGCAGTCGACGACGGCGGCCCGGCCCGTCTGTCCATATCGAGCGGAGTACGCCGCCGCCGCCGCCGCCGCCGCATACTTTCACCGCCGCCACTACGCTACGACAGAACGTTGTCGCCAAGCACTTTAATCGCAGTCGTCGGACAACTTAACGACCGGGGCCGTTCCTATTTCTCTCTCTCGCTCTCTATTTTTTTCTTCTCTCCATTTCTCTCCATTTTTCTCCCCGCGAACCGGCCGACGACTATAAAGCTCGAATCCCTCCCGCGGCCAAAAACCGTGTCGAATTTCCCGAAAATTTTCCCCGAGTCCGCCCCGCAGTTTTACGATTTCCCCCCCCCCCCAGCACTCCCTCTCGTCACGCCGTAGCACGTTTACAATGTTATCAAATTATTTACTAGATTAAAACGTGTATTATGAATATATATATATTAAAAAAAAAATAAAAAAAATGTTATTACGTCTTTTCAATTTTAAAGTCGGACCGCAGGGATTGACGTAGTTTGCCATCCCTCTTGAGCGGATTGGTGACGATTTTCCAAATTTTCTCCGATTTTGTAAAATTTGAAAAAATTAATGATAAGAATTTCCTATTTATCTACTGCCGTCCGAATGAAAAGGATATGGGCAAATATGACAAATTGATTTCAATTTTAAAAACGGATTATGATTAATTTTTTTTATTTTCACTAGGAAACCCACGTTAGAAATATTTTTTTATACTTTTAATTCTCGTTATCATAAGTAAAAGACAAAATACATTAAATACATTTTTTCAAATCACAATCAAAATTGTTTACATTTTCCAGTTTTCTATTTAAGAACCTGACGAATAGTAATCCGTTATCAAAATCGCGGGAATTCGTCAAACACAATTTAGGAATTGTGTTACAAAACTGTAATAGGTACAGTATTGTCTGGTTTTTCGGTCTAAATTCGATTAAAAGATCAACACAGTCGCCGGATTCTCTAAACAGGACGTCACAGTAACACATTTACCGTTTCCGTCTGTCCAACGGACAATATAACAAAAATATTTGTTCGTACTTCTAAAAGAGAATAATTATTTCACCGAATATGACGACAACGTTTACTATGCTTTCTTAAGAACCGAAGAACCGGAACCCAGTCTCCGTCCCTAACTATTTTACATTAATGATTGCCAAAAAAAAAAAAAAAATGTATCGCCTAATCGTTTATTAATTTAATTTGAATTAACTCACAGTAACGAAAAGACTACCTATGTTTTACTTAATCTATTCAACAAACTAGTTTATAAATTGATGACATTAAGAAATACCGAATATCATTAAGTGTTATTACGTTAACACGCGCAATTCGTATTAATTTGCCAATTATTTTAGGTTTTTTTTTTTTTTTTTTAAAAAAATTGTTATTCGCCTATTCACAGTCTAAACTCGGGACCGCCCCCCTCCCCTCCATACCCGTTAACCGCCCGTGCGTAAACGTTTTTATTGTCTCGGGGTTAACCGTCGTGTAATTTTTGCCCTCTTTTCATTAAAAACGACCGCCGGTGTCCTCCCGTCTTCATTACCAGAACACCGCCGCCGTACATAGAATCCAATTACTTTCAAACGCGCGCGCGGAAAACTGTTGTGTGTTTTAATTGAAAAACCCGCCGCCGCCGCCGCCGCCGCCGCGATCCGACGGTGGTGGCGGAGGCGGAGGGCGCGCGTAAACTATTTCTTGAATGGCAACCGCCCAAACTCTCTGGAAGTCTCTGCTGCTGCTGCTGCTGCGGTACTACGGACATATTATAAAAGAGCGCAATAAAATCCAAATGGCATTTCCGTCGGTTTGTGACGTGTTCCCGGTGAAGGAGAGGGGAAAGGATTGAATTACCGCAGCGTCATGCAACACGCACGAGTCATTAAAACATTATACAGGCTAATGTTTTTTTTTTTTTTTTCTTTTTTTAAATTTTTTCCTACGATATCCCGCGCAGTGGCGCCGAAATAAACGTCGAGTTATACCGCAGGATTATAAAAAAAAAAAAAAATCCTACTATCGTACATTCGACGTCCCGCCACCGTCGTGTCGTGTTCACAAACCGGGAAAATATTCCCGATGTTTTTTCCTCCGGTTTTTCCACATTATTAAGAAAACTACAAGTATGATATTAAGTATGCCAATTTACATACTAACACCGCTCATCGCCCTAAAAAACAAAACAAAAACGTGTAGCCGCAATACTAGAACATACGAGACATCACAATTTACTATACGAAAACGTCAGTGTTCGTTTTTGTCGGAATGGGTTTGTAGGGTTAATATTTGAAAATCAAAAGATTTGATAATATGTGTTAATGGTGTACGGAATAGGGGGGAAATTTCGGAAATATTTTGTAGCATTACCGAAAAAAAAAAAAAAAACTAAAATCAATTTTATTTTTGTATGGTTTTTTTTTTTTTTTTATCTATAACAGTTTTGTAATTTATATTTATCAGCGTGTTCTAAGTGTCAATGTATGTTGAAATTCGTTCAAATCACAAACAATCGTAATTTATTTCGTAATTACGAATGTATATAATTTTCAATTTCAAAATTGATCGAAAATGATTTGACCGAACTTCGCTCGGAAACGCTTGAATTCGTCCGCAATGATTTATCGTCGCGTACAGATTTAAAATTAAAATATTATGTACCCTCTATATTTTTTCTATACCTCCCCTAAGCGAAATATGTCGGCTTTTTTTTTTAGATAAATTTTCGAAAATAATTATTTTAAACGCGTCTGTCTAAACCGCGATGCGTAATAATTGTGTAATTTTTTTTTTTTTATCTTAATGCACTTTTCCCTGGATGACGTTTTCTCTAATTGCATTGGAAAACATGAACAATTTTCCTTTATAATATTATGACGCGTTTATCCTCGAGCGGTCGAATCTATCGGTAAATTATATTATTTGCCGGTTACTTATCGCCCGATATTCAATTAATATTAAGCCCGCAACGTGATGTGTTGCGTCAGTTTTTTTTTTTTCATAAATTTAAATAACGTTGTTTTAGGTCAATAAGTCAATAACTGTGTGTGCAACGAGGAGCATTGTGTTTTGTGTGAAGAAAAAATAAAACAGAATAATAATTCGTATCGATCGGCGATCGGTCCAAGGCAAAAGTGCAGTTACGGTCGACCCGAGCGAATTATATTACACATCGATTGAGTAACGACTGGACGTTTGATAAATACTATTTTGAAGAAAAAAAAGTCACACAAATAAAAAGAAGAAAAAACGATCTCTCTCTCTCTCTCTCTCTCTCTCTCAATAATCCGATTTATATACGAGTCGTCGTGTTTAAGACCAACAGTTTATATTTATCAGCGGTGTATCAGTTTCATGTGCGGTACGACACATTTTGTACTGTACGAAAAAAAAAAAAAATAGTGTCGAAGCCCCAATTGCTCGCCCCTCCGAAATTTCTCTCTCGTCCGAGACATTTTAATTAATCGTAATGTTGTTGTAATACTAATAATGAACTTGTTTAGGAAAACGGGAAAATATTGGTCTTCAAGTATTGTATTATGCGTTATACATACACTGATTATTATCTTTGGTATAGACAAAATAATATTAAAGGTATTTAAAGCGGTAGTTTTCGACCTTTAACACACTAAAAGCCTCGACGATTTAGGATGAACCGATTTCAATTGTTGTAAAAAGTTTGGCAACCACTTTATACTAGATTCTATTTCTGGCGATCAAATTAAACAAATTTGAAATATTAAAACGGATTTATTGCGATATATTACAAGAAAATCTAAAAAAAAAAATAAAATAATTACTACCACAAAAATAGGAATACTTTAGATGATACACGGTGGCTACTAGATGCTATTATTATTATTTTTTTTTTTTAACCACTTTTTAACCTTTCTTCCTCGGAAAATATTTTCTATATACGTCACCGGTAAGACCTATTTACTCTTAATTTATTCATTATCAATATCCTCACCGCCTAAATTCAATAGCTTTTATCGAACAAAAATTTAAACATTCGCTTATAAAATTTGATTAATATTATTGTTGTAATATTTTTATAGCGATAACTGTACTTATTTTTCCCGTTAAATCGAAATTACTATATAATAAACATTTATTAAATCCAGTAGTAGGAGGAGGAGGAGGTGGTGGTTTCAATAACAACTCGTCGACTCGCGCGGTTTGAACAGTTTGAGGACAGTTTTTTCCCCTGTTGAGATTTCTGTGGTAAATACTCTACGGCATACGACCCCGTGGAAATAATTCGCATTTGAACATTTCGCGGGCATTTATTTATTATTATTATTTTTTTTTTTTTTTTTTTTTTTTATTTTATCGCTTTGTAATGAACGCGGTAATTGATTAATTCAACGTCGACGATAGTATTTAATTTTGACGCAATTCGCAGACATAAAAAAATAAAATTATATATATATATATATATATATATATATATATATATATATATATATATATATAGGAAAGTCGACTTATCGATTAATTTTTACTAGGAAACGCGTCCGTTATCCGCCGTAGTCTGAATATTGTATACTTATATAAACGCACGATTACTACTTATATAATAATTTTTTTTTATTATTATACGACCTCGTTAAAAACGAAAAAAAAAAAAATAATAAAATCATAACGAAATTATTATTGCAATTTTTATTTTTCGGCCTTTGACCGCATAGGTACCGGTATTATATCGGTACTGTTATTATCAAAATAATACGGGTAATGCGATCGGACATGATTATTGTTATAATCATTATTTTTTTTATTATTATTTTTTTTTTTTTAATTGTTTTACTATCGCGAATTCGTCCAGACTTTTGCGATCCGAACGGAAACGGGCCAGACGCGCGATCCGAAACCCGTTTATTGGCTGCAGGTTATCGTTTTACGCGCGGCCTCCGCCGAGTTATTTTTCCGTCGGAATGCAGGTTTACTCGAATTCACGGGGAACCCAGTAAGCCAATTATTATTCGGATTCAACGCGTAATTTCGGTAATATTTAATAAAAGAAAAAAAAATATATAAAAATGAATAATAAACTCGGATTTTTTTTTTTTTTTTTTTGCGCGCGCCGCGGGCAGCAGGACCGCTGTCGTAAGTAGAAAGTTTGAACATTTATCGTATGTAATGGGGCTGTGTTGTAGTTTTATTATATACAAAGTAACGGACAAATGAACAAAAAAAAAAAAAAAAACGATTCTGACCGGACCCGGGTAAATGGCGAAGTACTATAAGGTCCTATAGTATTATCGGTGGTCGTGTTCCGTCTTGCCCATCCGGTGTAGACGACGAAACGCAGAATCCATTGAAAAATCCTGGGTACGCCACACTGATTCGCGGGAATGATAATTTCAGGAGACGTATTGTAAAAAAACGATAAAACACTAGGTATGTTATACTCGGGGGGGGGGAGGGAAAACAATGCTTATAAAAATTGTCTGTTACCCCCCCCTCCCCGAGGGAAATCTTTCTCAGTATGATTTTCTCGGTAGAAATGTAACGATTTTCTCATTTCTATGTGATATTTCTCTCGTGTTTTGCGTGCCTCCCGGTCCGGCAGTTTAAATTTGGGTAAAAAAAAAAAAAAGAAAAAACGCCATCCCGACGTAGTATTTTTTTTTTTTTTTTTTTTTGACGTTCGGAAGTTTTAAATAAAATAATTATTATATGCGTGTAAACCGGAAGTATATTATTACTAGGGCTCGGAACTCGGATGCTTTTGCATTTTATTTTTTATTTTGCTCTAACGCGTTGCGCTTATATATAGACGTTTGTTTTACGGAACGTTTAAGCTGATGGTATCATTTATTTATTTTGCATTTTTAGAGAATTTTGAGCCGTACGGTCATAATTTGGTCCGTTAATACATTTGTATACTTCCGTAGGGAATACATTGCATAATCATTTATATATTTTTAGACAATTCTGTAAGTAAAACTCAAAATATTTATCGCGTTCGATATTATTTTATTTCTTATCGAGGGTAATTTAAAAAAAAAAAACCCGAAAATTCAACTGTAGAATAAATTATACTAAACAAATATTAAGTTTATCGAGCGTTTCCTATGTATTACCTGTGTAATATATATATTTTTTAAATTTAAATGTCCACTAATTTATTTGAATAATCATTAAAATAAAAAATTGGTATGCATTTTTTTTTTTTTTTTTTTTCAAGTTGTTAAGGCCATCAAGTTCCGGGTCCTAATTATAACGTCGTATATTATTATAAAATATACGTAATATTATTGTGTTGCGTACTCGACCGGCGTTCCATCACGTTTGACGCCACGCTGTCGTTTTCGTGACCGGAATGCGAGATGATTTTTTTTTTCTTCTCATTTTTTTTTTTTTTGTGCGTTTTCAGGGGGGGAAATGAGGGGGCATCGCTCCGTGAAACCCGCGGAAATCCGTCGAGCCGAAAAACCGCACCCGAACCGCTCTGTATGTGCGGTCATCGGATTTACGACCGCCGGCTGGCGGTTTCGTCTCTACGCGGGACGGACGGCCGTCGTACCCGACTAAAACAAAAAAAAAAAAAAAAACAACAGCGTATATTATTATTGTACGGCCCCGGGAGTCCCGAAACCCCAAAAATGGCCTTTCATGTCGGCCCTTCATGATATTATTTCGACTGGACGACGGCCGTTGTTTATTCAAAAGCGCCCTCCCTCGCTCAACAAAAAAAAAAAAAAAAATGATGTGGTGGTGGTCGTAACCACGTTTTATACTCGTATACCTTTTATTTTCCCCCCGCGTCACTGTTGTCGCCTCTCCCTCGCTCATACATCTCGTCAATCGTACCATAGTGGATCGATAAAACGGACCCCCTGCACGCACTATATATAGGTGAATATTGTACAGGTAATTTAAGATGATACAAAAATCAAAAATCAAAACGAAAGAAAGAAAAACGTCCTTTGACGACGACTCGTGCCGCGAAAGTGTATTAACGATGATATTGTCGTAGATACGAATTTACGATTTTTTGAGCGTAGCGAGGAATAATAATACTGTATTGGTTTCTCTATAACGTATGTCTGGTTTTTGTCCATCGACTTCTATCAAAGAATTTTGCTCTCCGATCGTCGGAGAAGTTATTTTTCGAAATTCCTTGTAGTTTTCTGGATAATCGGTAATGGAACGGCGATATTTATGAGATGACGGTTTCTGTTATTTTCGATTTTGTTGTAATTCGGTTAAAAATAATCGTAGACACCTAGACTAATTACATAAGCCATTTTTTTAGACGTGGTACAATTTTCAAAACATTTTCGTGTTTTTTTTTTTTTTTAATTGATACAATTATTTCGGTATCTCAAAAAGGCTTGAAAATTTGGCTCAAGGTTCATCTTATAAGTTGTTTTTACGGCCATATAAAAATATCGGAAATCCTGAGTTACGGTTTTTTTTTTTCAGTCATAAGCGTCTTAAAGTTCAATTTTGATGTAAATCATATAAATCACGGCTGTTTTCGATTCGATGAGGATGTCAGCGCTCACGTATTTGAACCCGGAAACTTTGTGTCGAAAAATTGTTTTATTTTAAGCCTTCGATGGAAATTAAAGAACATTTTAGTTACTTATTTATAGAAAAATCATTAAATATATATATAATAAAAAAAAAAAAGATACAGTCTTTTGTGAATGTAAAAAAATAATACCACTTTTTTTAACCTTGAATATCTACAGTTAGTCATGTCATCATGTCATTGTATTTAAATCTTATGGTAATGAGTAATAATTCTAATATCACTTTGGAGAGTATTTATTTTTTCTGTTTTTGGGACAAATTTCACTATTATCCGATAAATAATTGTGATAACGATCACTTGATATCGTTTTTAAATTTATTTCCTAGTACATTTTTGGACATTTTGAAATAAATCAATCGATAGATTCGTTCAGAGATTTCGTTGGTATTTACATGTGCGCCATTAAATACCGTTAAATAACGATAGTGCGCGATTTCCTTTTGACCACGACGTGGATACGAATTTCGCGGTTCCGGAAAAAAGAAGAAAAAAACCGCTCGACTACAATCCGAGACGAAAACGTGTAACATAATTTTTAATAGCGAAAACCGCCGTGCCGTCGTAATATCGTTCCGATCCGCGGTACGTAAAAGTTTCGAAAAGTTTCCCGTCGTTTCGGCGGCCACGAAATATTTTATTGAAATTTCGCGGTAAAGTATATATATATATTTGTATTTTTTTTTTTTTTTTTTTTCATCTTTTCTTTTCGTTTTGCGAAACTTTTGAAACGACCTCGCCCCGGGGTCGTCCGTCTCTTGCTGCGCGGCGGCGGCGGCGGCGGCGGCGGTGAAAGCACTCGCGCGTTTCCGCAATATATCTGTATACGATATAATACGATAATAATAATAATAATAATAATAATAAATAGATATTGTATTACGTTCGGTTAGGTTAGGTTATGCGTACGGCGGCGGATAGCGGATTAACCGTGAAAGTATGTGCTCCAAATGAATAATGCAGCGAACGCGCCGGGGCTTTAGTTGCCGGGGCAGTTAATCATTCGCGGCGCGGCGTATAGGCATTATAGAAAATATAAAAATAATATTATATTATATTACAACTGGTTCATTGGACTCGGCCGGTGCCCCGCCGATGCCGTTTAGCAGCCGCTCGCTCGCCTGCCGCCGGTCGGTTGCCTGCCCCGGCCCGGCGTGCTCGGCGATAATATAATTGCGCGAAAACCGCGCGCGCGCGCTCGCAAAAGATACCCGTACATAATAATTCGCAATACGGAGTTTCCCCGCCCGCCGCGGTTTGCCGTATCCGAAACGTGTTTTATCGCGCGTGCGATACGTATGTTTATTGGTTTTTTTTTTTTTTTTTTTTTTATTTATATATTTATTATTATCATTATTTTGATTTTATTTTTGTACCCCTTGACCCGCAGGACGTTTTAAACGAACGGTTGGAAAAACGCGCGGACGAGATGGTCGACAGGGGATTGGTCGACGAACTCCGCCGGTTCAAAAACCTACTGGACGAAAAACGGTGAGTGAGGAGGTCACACGGGCCCGATACGATTTCGACGGTCGAATTTTTTTTTTTTTTTTTTTTATTGTAAGGCCTATATACGCGTACAAATATGAACGCACAAACACAAATAGACGCCTACATGTGCATATGACGAATAACCACGAATATAACGTGCACACACGCCAGTAATCAGGAAAACACGCAATCGTTTTTTTTTTTTTTACAATAATGAAATTAGAAGTTTATTATTGCGATCGACTCAAAAACAAGCGGTCAAAGTTAAGAAGAAAAAAAAACCTCAATGCGACTTTTGACATTGTTTGTCTCCCACGTGTGAGTCAATACGGGGATTAAAACTAGATAGTTTATTGAATAATGGGCATTTTAATTATTACTAAATTGGGCAACTGGGGGTTTGGGGTCTGTGAGCGTTATATAATTTCAGTACCATCAGTATTTGATCGGGTCGGTCTAACCAGAAGTATTTAGAATCTACGTACGCGTAAAGTTTTTTTCTTACGGCGATTTAAAAACTTTTCGCCGATGTTATTATTTTGAAAAAAAAAAAAAAACAACAAGAGATAATCTGTATGTGTATACTTAAAATTGTTTTTTCAAGAGGGTCCAACGTGATGTATCGTCGTATATGAATCGGATAATTTCTCAATTAAAACTATCAACCGTAGTACGGTCAGTAAATGCTCGACAAAACTTCCCCGTTATTATTCGATCGGTGTGCAGGTGCACTGCGTCAAAAATTGTATACTCAAACCGCCTCCGGTATAGTGTGCTGGTGGCCGGCCGTACCTTAAGGTCCTTAGTTTTTTTTTTATTTTTTATTTATTTATTTTTTTTTATCACGTTTTCCGACGGACCGTGTTTTAACCGGATTATATTATGATAATATTCCAAACGAAACGCGTTCGGCAGACGATTTATTGCTTCCGGGCGGGCCCTCACGCACATTAACCGCCGTGAACATCATACAGATTACGGCTGTAAATAATAATATTAATTGTTACTCTATTACTCCATTTTATATAATACCGCGTGTAGATAAGTCCCGGATGTTGTTATGATCGATTTTCTTCGTGTTGCACACCACGCGACGAATACACAATGCAGTGTGGGTTAGGACGCATAGAACTAGGACTATTTTGGAATAAATAAAAAAAAAAAAAAAAAATGATCTGTTGATATGGAGAAGAAGATAACAATGGTCGAGATACGCTGGTTAGGAGTCGGAATGAGCTAATAAAAGCGGCGACGGAGCAAAATCCGCGTGGGATAAGACTTCTTCTAGAAAGGTCCAGAACGAGACGGGGAAACGTACACAAAAAAAAAAAAAGGACGTGGAATTACTTGGCCGAGGTTCGAACCGGAAAGAAAAACCCATTCGGGTGTAGAGAATAATGAGGATGTTGAGTGTGTTACGGGATGACCCTTAAAGGCCTAAAAACCAGTGGAGGAGGAAGAGGAGGCGGTAGAGGAGAAGAAGAAAAAGAAAACAAATATTCGAATTTTCTTGGTTTTTTTTTTTTTTTTTTTTTTTTATAGATTTCTGTACATATTTTACTGATTAAAATTTTAGAAAAGCTCGTCAACGAGGGGGTCCTTAAAAAAAAAAAAAAAAAAAAAAATCGGTCTCTATATTTCTTTTTTCCTCCCCCATAATAGGCGTTTTATCTTCAACACCATCATCACTCACTAAAAAATCATCGGCGAGACGTCCTCACAGTAGAGGTATGTATAATACGACGCGTCGTCGTACTGTGTGTGTGTGTGTGTGTGCAGAGTATATTATTTTATACGAGCGTGCGAATAAAAAAATAAATAAAAAAAAAAAAAACGAATCGTTTGAAGGCATTATACAAAACGTTTGTAGAACCGCGATTTATGGACCGTATATTTACAGGAAATGCCTATCTATGACGCACGAGTTGTATATATATATATGTTTTGCTGGCGAGAGAACTTTGTTACTTATATTATTATTTATATATTCGCGTATACTTGCAGAGCTCGTGGCGTGAAACCGGTTTTTAGCGTTTTTTTATTATTATTATTATTATTATTATTCCTATAGTAAAATTTTTTTTTTTTTTTTTTTTGACACGTTATCAACGCGTAATGAGTATATGAGTATATAATATATGTTACGGACAAAGTATGAAAACAAGTAATATATATATATATATATATATATATATATATACATACACGCATTATCCAGATAATGCGAACACTATATCCGTTTTTGCGCTTTGCCTGTGAATCCGTAGTTAATGTACGGGACTTAATACGATAATTATTTCACCAGATTAACGTCGTTTACATTGCGTTTTCCCAGAGGGATTTTTCGATATCCGTTCCTCGGACGATCGGCGAAAACACATTGTACACGTTGTCGGTAAGGTTAGGCCGGGTTAAGTCGGTTTTGTTTTAAGTCTAGTATTTCGGAGCGTTAAGTTTACGGACAACGGAGACGGCAAACGAAACTACGTCGCGCCCTCTCAAGTGTAGATATATCAAGTCATTAAATTCCATTTGTTTGTCAATTAACCGAATAATAATATTATTTGTCCGACGGCGGTTTTTTGTTTTTTCCCCCCATATATAGTATCTCCTGGGCCTGTTGCAGGTTTGACTTGGACTTTACGAAAGGCATGTTGCAGTGCATCGGCGTGAAACAGTTCCAACGGTACTTGGAGCTGCCCGAGCAGAGTCGCACGACGGACGAGGGTCGCGCCGCTCTGGTCGAAGCCCTGACCGCCATAAAGGACGTGACCAAAAACTACGCCAAACGGCAGCGACGGTGGATAAACAACCGTTTTCTCAGGCCCAGAGACAAGCAGGTACACAGGATAACGCATTTAAAATTAATTCTAAACATACACTTAACTTTTATTACGTGTTCTTCGGGTAATTTTCAGCGCCAACCCGAGTTCATAGACGGCTTTCGTATCCTTCGTCGGTGTTTTGTTCCAACAGTCTTTGGGGGGAAAAGGGTTATAATTACGAACAAATCGTACGAAAACAGGCGCATATTTATTTAGCATAAAAAAACACTCGAATCCGTGCATAAACCTTTGCCGAAAAGTGTTCAATAACGACCGAAAAATAAGTAAACACACGACTGCCCCATAACACACCTAACCTATATTTAAATTTTGATTTCACTGCGATTTTTTTATTTATTTTTTTAATTTACATTTTGGGTCTAGTCGTCGAATTAGACGGTAATTTTTGGGATCCCTCCCTCATAATACTCTTCTTATACAATAACGGGAAATATCTATATAACGACGGTTTTCTATAGACGTGACATAATTCTGAAAAATGTTTTTGCTCGTTTTTAGTTTTTCTTATTCTTTCCTTGACAAATATATTCTTTAAGAGTTTTAACCGTCACCATAGCACCACGTCACTTGTCTCGGTCTTGTACAATTTCATTCCATTCTTCTCTGCTCTTTGCTCTCAGATCCTCTGCAACTCCATCAATCAATCTGTTTCCAACAGGTATCCTCCCAAGCGAAAATTATCGACTGCTCGATTTTCGAATATCCCTTAAAATTAAAACATTTTAAGGAATTTTAATAAATGGCCGTAACTCGGTTGTTGTTTAACGTACGCAGGTGGGATCTTTATTGGTATATATATAGAACAGGTTACAGGCACTGCATATTAAATCCCTTCCGATTTTTGGATCAAGTATACCTGCGGGATTTGGTGATAGTAGAGTGGTTTTATCACCAAAAATATAGGCTCGGAACGCCGTGCAAGTCCCACCCATAGTTGGACATCAGAAAATCTCTTCCTGTACTTTTACGGCGATGATCAGATCAATTACTACGGACAAAATCCATCGGAAGAGATTTTATGAAATCCATCTATGTAAGGAACTTGTATGTGGGTCCGAGACTGTACCTATCTTATCACCGAATGGGGCCGAGTCTTAGTTTAAAAATCAGAAGGGGGGGGGGTGTTTTTAATATGTACTGTGCATAATATAACTGTATATACTAATAAAACACCCGCGTACGTTGAAAAACAACCGAGTTACGGTTACTTTATTAATGTCGTTTTATAAAATTACGGTTTTCTTAATTTTAAGGAATGTTTGAAAATTGTGTACCAGGAGATGATGAGCTGACGTCGATATATCTCGCTCGGAAGGACACCTGTTGCTAGGCAGACGGAAGTCGGCCGGTGTTGACACGCGCCGTCCGGTCCGGTACCTTTTTGTACCGATTTTCGGACGGCACTTCAGGTTTATTATTAGATTATATACAATTCATAGTTGCATAGTCTTGCTTGCGTTATTTAATTTCAAACCAACTTCACTCGTAGTCATTCCCGGCGTTCCTAATAATAGCTATTTGAAAATTGCCGGTGATTTGTTTCGATTCACCTCACTCTCTGTTTTTTCAGGCCATCTCGGTGTACCGACTCGACTGTACCGACCTGGCCGACTGGCCGAAGCTCAGCGACCGGGCCGTGGAATTGGCGCAGGTGGTGTTGGGCCGCAGACCCCGGACCGAGTTCACGATGGAGCCTACGGCCGCCGTCGACGAGAACGCCGCTGTCACGCTCGTTTACGGCGATTATAACTGCGTCGATTGCGACCGAATTTTTTCCAGTGAGTCGCTCGTCGTCACCCCGAACGCCAACAATACCGCCGACCGTTTTGTAGTCGTCACTCGTTGTGTATTACAGTGTCATATAGGCGCGAGATCAGTTTTAACTAGTCGATGAGAGGCTGTTTTTAAGGGGCTAGGTTAATGAGCAACAAAAAAAAAAAAAATTAAAATGAGGGTTTTTAGGTAAAATGTTCATACTTTTAGAAGAACTATTCTGCCCTTGAAAGGCAACAAAATATTCTTCATTTTAACGCGCATTTTTTGTCCTTGGCAAACATACCGTAAATTCAATAGATTTCATTATAAACGCGGTTAAACGTATTTGTTAAATATACTAAACAAAAAGATAGTGATACTAATAATACTATAGTACTATAAGATAATAATTTTCCTTGGTATTGGCTCACATTAAGGGGTTGGTAACGGTTTTCCAAATTTTCTCAAATTGTGTAAAATTCTAAAAGAATTGTACAATCATAAAATGTTTAAAACATTTTAATAGCCCATTTATTATATACCTTTTCTACTAATAAACTGCCCGACACCCATTTTCAAGGATAATGGGTTTTTTTTTTTTTTGTCTAAAAGTATCAAAATTTTACCAATTGTACCGACTGTTCAAATTATTGAAAATAACTTAATATAACACATGTGTGAAATCAACATGAAAACTACTTTTCCGCTTTTTTTTTTTAAAAAAATTTAACTCTTTTAAAACCTTCAAAATTTCATTTGTTTTATTAGAATTTCAAAATGCCAATAGTATAAAACAAAAAATAATAAGTAATTAAAATATTAAAAAAAAAAAAAAAAAAATGTTTCGAATTTGATACAATTCGGAAAACCGGCACTTTTCATAAACTAATGCGAGCCAATGCCAATGTCAAATTATTACCGTAGAGTACTTTAGTACGATTTTTTGCTAAGCCTTTTTTTGCTTAGTATAATCGCCGAAATGGGATTCTATAATATGGTCGCGATATACGATTGCTGCGCGTATAGAAAAAAAAAAAAAAAAAAAATGAATTCGATCTTGTATATATATTTTTTATTACCCGCATTGCCAGCTCGGGGTATTATAATAGTGCCGACTTATTGTCTCGTCTTTCATAAACGATTTGTCCGTGTTTCCGACGACTACGACGGCGTGGGTTTTGTTATTTCACATCGCGGGTTATGCGTAAAAAAAAAAAAAAAAAAAAATCGATTATCAATCACATTTTTCTAAATCGTACGATCTAAAGTCCAACGTTATAGTCAGCCCATTCCTTCGCCCGGTCCCCAACCTCGTGCTTTTTTTATTATTATTATTATTATTATTATATTATAGTCGGACGTCGTCACTCGTTCGTGCCGTGGACGGGTCCGTGTAAACGGCCGGAATGTAAAATATGTGTGAACGGTACGGAAATCTGGAACGTGAAAAGTTGGGGAAAGTGCGAAATATTAATAAACTCGTGATAAAATGTTTACTCGATAAAAACTATCTATTATTACTCGTTATGTAAATACAAATATGAAACTAAAAAACTATAATAATTATAAATAGAACGATATATGAATAAATTAAACGAGTTTGTTTCATATTGCTTTATAAATGAAAACAAAATAATTGACTGGATTCAACTGTTACTCAAAGTCGTATAAAGTGAATGTTTTTTCCGTTACCGAAACTATAAATGCGTTCAAAGTCCGATCGCCAGAGTCGTTTAGATGTTTTCTCGTGAACCGTCAACGTGTAAAAAAAATTAAGAAATGGCCACTAGGGCATTTCAGCGTGAAAAATCATTTTTTAATTCTACTTTACCGTCATTAATACAAATCTATTGACCTAACCTAACTATACATTGAACGTTTTGGAAATGTACAACATAAACGACTTTTGAACGTACATTACGCAATAATCATGACGAGAATAAATTGGTACTTGAGATAGCAAATGTCATTAAAGTTTATAGCTAGCTTGCTCTGACCATCCACAATAATTTTAAATCTGTATATGCATATTATAATACATTTATTTACTAGTTAAAATGTAAAATACAAAGTGTTCACGCCGAAACGTCCGGCTCCGTGAAAATATTGAAAAACTATCGATTATTGTTATATACTCCCACTAGCTGTGCCTGCCGCACGGCGTTGCCCGTGAAAAATTAGAATTTCCGGCGGATTTAACCGCCTAACCTTCGACCAACTTTATCGGTCCTATCGCAGTTTTTTAATTCTTTCTTATCGTTTATCTCTTCTATCGGCGTTGATCAGTGAACGAGTGAGTGGGCTTTTGTCTATACATGTAAAAACCGATGTCGGTCTGTATGAGATTAATAGACTCAAAAACTACCGTAACGATTTTTACGCATTGTCCGGAGAAAGTTTATCCATCCCCTATTCGGGTTTTAGGTATATTTAGTACAAAAATCTAATAATTTTTGTTTATTCGCGGGTTACCTTGGTAACACGGATGAAAAAAAAAATATACTGTTGTTTAAATAAAACAAAATAAAAACAATGTCATACATCATAAAGCACTTAAATTATTTTTGTTGTTTAGCGGTTGAAATGCCAAAGTAGAACACATTTAGTCTGCCGAATGTGGACTACCCACTTTCCACCTATTTTTTTTTTTTAAAAATAGTAACATGGGCATGACAACAATACATAATTATCTAGCAATAGCAAAGCATTTCCGGGTCAGCTAATCTCTTTTAAAAGATGACTTTCTTGCCCGTGAAAAACCCAATCTAATAATAAAAACAACCGTTTTTTTTTTTTTTTCATTTGTGATATTGAACATACAAAGATAACCCGGAAATTGATTTTCGGCAATTTTCATGTGCGAGCATCTCTTTAGGGGCTAGATTTCCAAAAGATATTTCTTATCTCACCCTTACACCATAAGAGATATACCACCAGAATTTCAAGTCTGTAGGTCCAGTAGATCGGTCTGAGCGTTGATCAGTGAGCGGATGAGTGGTATTTGGCTTTTATATTTAGATTTCTATATATGTATATATATATATATATATATAGATATATAGATAGAATAACGAACAAAAAACCAACGTTTTTTTGGTAACTAAGCAACGATAGTTTCCCTAACAACGTATTAATGATCTTATAACAGTTTTTTTTTTTTTTTTTTTAATTTGTGTTACCAAGGTGACCTCTAAAAACCTAAAAACCGAATTTTTGGGGAATGCTATTCAATAGGGTGTGGATTTCAATAACTATTAACCTTCTCCAGACAACGCGGAAAATTTTGCAAAAAATCGCTCCAGCCACATTTTCAAGTAACGGCGTCAGCAACAAAATATCACTCCGTTTCTCTATGTATATAGATTGTTATATTTCTCGATAAAAACGCATAAGAGATGGTAACCTAGTAAATTTATTGGTTCGTGTAGACGAAATTTGTTGATACATGTTAGTCTAACAACTCGGGGGCAGTTGAAAACGGAAGATTATAAAATATTATTATATAGAAATTGTGCGCGTCCGTTTCAACTCAGTCGCGGTGAACGTTAACTGGTGTTTATTTTTATTTTGTATTTTGCAGATGACGTACAGTACAACATACATAAGGGGTCCAAGAAACACCAAAAAGTGATAAAAAAACGCAAACGAGAACTCCAGCTATCCTGTGATAGCGAAAACGAGGAGCAGCGGTACACTCAAAACAGATCGTAGAACCACACCGGTGCTGTTTGTTTTGCCCACCCTGTAGTACGACGGGCGTTACGATCAACTTGAATTGTATTTAATAAAAAAAAAAAAAAAAAACAATTGTTAGATTTATAAATAAATAATTTTAAGTTGTCCGACTGACGATTCACGGTGTGAAAAAAACTATAGTATGTTTATTTCGATATTTATACATTTGTGTTTTTTTTTTTTTTTTCAAATAATAACTATTATGTATTAACGATGACTTTTTTATTGATGTTAATTAAACCGCGTCTAACGCGAAAACACAAATCGCATTAACCCAGCCCGACCCAGTGGCGTGCCCAGGTATTTCCAATGGGATAGGAATGTAGAAATTGGGCACCTGCATAATAAGTCATGAATTATAAATCGTAGTCATCTATCCTTACCCGACAATGAGTTTTTTCCAAATTGCCTATTTGTATATAACAAACCTCGACCTGTGCTCATCACTCAGACTGAAACATATGTTTTAAGATTAGATTACTAAATAAATACTCATAAATTATGTATTTGTAAGCCAACGGTAGGCGGGATACGACCTTTAACTTCCCTATCCCCTGGCCACACCTAACATAACCATACAGTATCTAGTAAATGTCGTAAATTGTTATTGTTTTTTTTTTTTTTAATTTAATTTAATGTACGCAATGTCAGATTTATTAAAGCAAAACGAGATTTTGAAATCGGTTACAACCAAATGAAAAACGTATAAATAATTTTAATCGACTGTCGTCGGTCGTGTTATGATTTCGGTCGAATTGCATTTGTATTCATTTTCAGAGCAGCAAAACATTTCTCGTGTAACTGTAACAATAGCAGATAATTGTCAACAAAAAATAAATAAATCAAAAAAAAAAAAACCGAACCGGCCTGCCATTGAACACAAGTTTCCTGTCAAACTTTACTCTGCTTATACGAGTTAAACGATATGTCCCGAGGAAAAAGGGTTTTTAATATTGAGCATATTTAAGAGTTTTATAAAAAAAATCCTTTTTACCCGTGGCTGTTTTGTTAACTGTCTACGGACATGTCTCAACAGTGAAGCTATCAAATTGTGAACAAAACATAACGGTGGAATAAAATCTACTCTCCTCGATAAAACGATATATCCGAGGGGGCAATACTGGATATATAAAATTGTATTAATGACCTGGATTTTTCGTTAACGATTTCCATGGTTTACATTTTTTGATATAATAATCGTAGCGACGGTCACTTTCATTAGTTTTACTATACCATAATTAAGTTTTTTTTTTTTTTTAACAAACTACTTTTTTACTGTACTATAAAATTTATGTATAGTGAAAATATTATTGTGTACACTACATTGACATGAAAATGTTTTTTTTTTTTAAAAAAATGTTCGGGTTAACAATCATTTCGCCGGCCGAAATGTACCACGTTGAAGCGGGGGCATATGTAAATATTGCAATACTCAATCTAAATATTTGAAATGTTTTTAGCTCGACGGGAATTTTTGATAATTTGACACTGTTTGATATTATGATCAGACCTACGGGATATAATGAAATGACCCCGGTAATGATTTTTTTTATTTTACAAAAAGTGGACGGGTTCACTGTCGAGTATTATTGCAATTTACTACCAATAGGTATCGGGTATAAACCAGATTAGTATGGAAGAGAAATATTCGCAACGTGCCACATAGTTTTTCGATATCGCAAATTACCAATTAACATAATTTCGATTTTAAAATGCGATATGTAACATTATTTATTTTAATTTTCAAACTCTAATAACTTTTCCCGTAGTAATGATTTCAAAAAAACTACAAAAACAACATTGTACGTGTTATAAGTGTACGTTACCTCGTGTTTTTGCAGTGAAAATTTGCCGATTCAGACCACTGTGTAGCACGAACAAATACAATTATCGTATTCTATACTTATATTCAGAACAAATTTTTATATACGTTATTTACGCAGTGTGTTTTTGTACAAACCTAATTATCAAATTAAAAAAAAAAAAAAAAAATACTTAATACTGTTATTAGCGATTTGATGATAATATAATCGTTGAAACTTTAATACGGTTATGTTATTTGAAAAATGTATCAACGATATTTTATGCTTTAAGTGGGTGCCATTTGCCCTCGGCAATTTATTTGAAATTTAATACGCATATCAGTGTGCCACGATTCAACACCATTAATTGTAAATATTCCAAAATATTTATAACCGATGTCAATGCGCATAATACGTTTAAAATGACCGCCACACGCGCATCTTCTGTGCCGACTAAGCGACGGTCGACTTGGCAAAAATCACGTTAAGCGATGAGGTAAACGCCTCGAGTTGAAACTGAACAATTCCGCCGTACAGTTTTATCTGTGCGGGTAAATTGTACGTATGTAGGTTGAAACGTGGCATTTAGAACTGCGCGATCGATCGGAAATAAATTGAAAATACCAATTGATAAAACCGTGGCAATTGAACTGTGCGGATAAAACGAACCAACTGTACGGTATTTTTAGTTTTACTATAGCGACGCAATATTACACATTTATTATGTCGACAATTGCGAGATTAAATAATCTCGTCTCTCGACTCTCTGCGGTTTATCCCGACTGGTGCAGTCAAATCGCTTGTTTTGTAACTGAAGGTGTTGTTAAACACATTCGCACGTTTAACCGAATCACGAGAAAAAACAAACAAAAAAAAAATATCGAAACTGACGAGAAACCATTACTGCCGTAAATATTCCCGTTTTTCTCCATTTGTCATGAAAACCATAACCCAAAGCGGGTGCACCGATTAGCTACGAAATCCTTTCAGGAAAAATGCTACGGTCGGAACGAGATTTCTAATAGAAAAGTTGTCTACAGCCAGGCAAAAAAAAAAAAAAAAAATGTTTTAAAAAAAGCACGCACGTTGTTGTAAAACGACTACACTCTTGGCGTCGTTCGGAATCTAATAACAACGTATAATACTGCCTAAGGAAATATTCTCCTGTCTGAAATTTGGATATTTGCGTGTTTAAACTCTAATTTCAACCATGTCCAGCGTGACGTATTTTTTTTTTTTTTTTCTACGTCGCCGGTCGTTAGTTAGACTAAGCCGGTCGATTCGCGGGTGTAGGCGTCGTCACATAAGTGTTTTGTATTTATCGGTAAACGTCAAAATCATTCGGGCGTCTCGTTATCCATTTACTCGCCGAGAACAATAATCGAAATTCGATATCTAAAACCGAAATATACCAACCCGAGTAATATGCCCGCGAACAGTTTTAATATCGGTTTAATATTTACCGTAATATATATATATCGTTCGGAAATGTACTCGCGAGATTCTATTCGGCGTGTAGGGATTTATAGTAATTATAGTGTATTATAATTTTTTTTTTTTTTTTTTTTAACAAAATAAAACCGTCGAAACTTGCTGCCTATACGTAACCCCTTATTGAAACACTTGTACGTTCGGCGTCGGGGATTCGTAGAGCTAACGGAATCGCCGTCAATAACGTAATATTATCATTTTTTTTATTATAATTAATATTATTGTTAAAATATTTTTACTGTCTAGCCGGTTGCACGTGATTAAACACGAACGGAAAGCCGGCCGGCGTCGGCGTACCCGCGTGCCCGTAATATTTATTACGCTGTTTTTTTTTTTATTATTTTTTTTTTTTTTTTATATTATCGTGCGTTTTCGGAATCTCGTCTATTGACGTCATATTAATAAATATATTGTGTCGATACAGCACCAAAAAACGTCTACGCCGAACCGTTATCGGGTATTTTTCGGCTAATGAGGTAATAATAAAAATAAATAAAAAAAAACTATTTAAAATATCAATATCGCCTTTTATAATATGTTCGAGATACGTGGAGGTCGAGATGAACTCGTCCGTAACAATATTTATGAACTCCGCGTCGCATCTTAGCGCCCGTCCGACCGCATTTATAATTGAAATTCGATACCCGCGCCGTCAAATACAACAACGAAAAAAAAACAAAAAAAAAAAAAAAAAATCCGTTATTAACCGTATACGTTTAGGACGTCGACGCGATAATATTTATAACTAAATAGAACCGCGGGAACGGTACGCGAGATAGGAAAACGACGGGAAATTTACGAATCCTAGACGTGTAAGGTTGAGACGTGTTAAAGTCTCGGGCACACACGAATCGCCTGCCGTACGAGGCCAGATTAATCGATATAAATACTTAAATTGTACACACACAAAAAAAAAAAAAAAAAAAAAAATACCACATAATACATTCAAACACGAAATGGATTCGTCGGGTATCACAAATGGATACAAAATAGATGAAATTCTAAAGTATTTTATAAATCCATCCGCGTATAAAGTATTTAATTTACGTATAAACCTTTTTCATCGTACGAGAACATTACTATACCCGTTTGATATTTCGTTTACTAATAAATAATAATAAAAAAAAAAAAATCTTGTTAACCACTCCGTTTCAATTTTGCGATAATTTTGGACACATTGAACATCGAATGTGACGCGTGCGATTTTTTTATACAATTCACGTCTGTAGTGTTCAATGTATAATCGTACTTAATAATAATGACAATATTATTATTGACGGGGATTGCGTTAGAAAACCCCGGACACCGGACGTACGAGTATTTCAAGGGGTTATTGTATAGGCAGCAATTCAGACGGATTTATTTTGTCGGACAAAATATAATAACAGTAATTGCGTTAGGTTGTAAATCAGTGGTTCCCAACCTTTTTGACACTACGGACCACTTAGAGAACTTTAGATACGTCACGGATCACCAAAACTTTAGACCTTATATTTCTTATAAACAAGAATCAATTTTTCTTTCGCCATTTTAGAAGAATTTAGATTATGAATAAATAAAAACCAATGAAATTCCGTATAGCCGGCTTATGATATTGTTTATAATTGATGAATTTTAAGTAAAAGTTTTATATTTATTTACAATTTAACGCAAATTACTATTATAAAAAAAATGTACACAATATTATTATATTTATTAAAGGTGAATTACAATTATAAAAACAATTTAATGTGATTTTTGGGCTTACATTTTCTTTACTAACAAAGACATTGTTGGGGGAATACTGCTCAAATCTACACGCATGCCTTTAATGGCGTCCAACCGATTTCTTTGTTCATTTCGAATGTAGAGCAGCCCGGAAAATCCTTGTTGAAAACATAACACATCGGTCTACTACCGATAGTCTAATCATGCTGTACAAACAAGATTTGATTATCGGTTAAAATAATAACATAAGTGGCATTATGCAATTTAAATTTATAAATAAACGACGTGCTATACACGATTGTCGGTATTTGTGTCACGCCCCAGTGGAAAAAAAAAAAAAAATGAAATATTATTAAATTTTGTAGGTATGGCTCGCGGACCATCATAAATTGTCTTGCGGACCACCGGTGGTCCGCGGACCATAGGTTGGGAACCTCCGGTGTAAATGCACACGTCGAATAAGGACCCACGTGTACGTTTTCAAACGATATATTATTATAAATATTAAACCAATACTTTTCTAAGGGCCGCGCCGGGTAAATTACTTTGATTTATTTAATTGTATTTATTGTAGATTTTAGTTTTAAATACAAAGTACGCCGAAGTTTTATAATTTCTCCGCGAAGTAATTTTGATGATCGTCCGAAAATCTGTTCTAAACCATTTCGTATTAGATTATTGATTGCTATTGGCCTGTTCATAAATCCTCGTGATTCGCCATCAATACACATTTATTTATCTTAATTATCATTCGAGTCGCTATAATTTCGATTTGCTTAAATATGCTATGGGAGGCAATTCGCGTATGTGCAATGTGGATATTAGTGATGGGAAAAATCCGGATGTTTGTATTCTGAAATTTGAAATCCGACATTTATTGTAAATCCGGATTTTGATCTGAATCCAATTTCGGTGTTTAATATTGTGTTTTTATATTCTTTAAAAATCATTTCTCGTAAAACTATTATTGTTAATAGCGTTGAATTTGTTCAAACATATTACACTCTAATTTATATAATACATCACTAGCTAACCCGGCAAATGGGTCGGCTCATAAAAGTACAAAATTTCGGATATTGAAATTCGAAATATACATTTTCGGATTTTAATATCCTAGACCTGGATTTTTGGATTTCGAATTCCGAAATTCAGAATCCGGATTTATTCGATTTACGGATAATTCGAATTTATGTCACATCACTTGTTGTGCATATAGGAGTTCTCCCGGATGCAATTCGAGTAAAAAAATATGCACAACCAGGATTTGGGAGGCGATTCGTGTGCATTTAAAGTTTGTGTCCCTTTTCTTTTGTTCCCTATACGGGAACCAAAAAAAATAACACTATTATTTTCTGGTTTATTAACAATAATATAAAATTCGATTTAGTGCACGTTTCATGTAAAAAAAAAAAAAAAAAATTCTGAGCGGATTAAAGCTGAGTTAGATTAAAGATGTTTTGGTAAACATAAATAAATTCTATACGTTAGTAACAGCAAAATAATTTGCAATTGTTTGTATTTTTAACAAATTTTTACGTATACTTAAAACGCTGATAAAAATTAATTACATCATTTTTATCAACAATAACTAAAAAATAAAATTAACAATATCAAATAACTATATTTATAAGAAAGAAAAAAAAACGACAGAAAAATTTGAAAATTATACCACATGGTAAATCATAAAAATTAACCGATTAGACAAAAATTTGTTATTAGAATTCTCTTCGGAAGTTGATAGCCGGAGCAGGGATTTCCGGTAGAAAATTTGTTAACAGATGGAAAAAAATAATAATTAAAATAGAGCATAAATAATAGTAAAACCGCAACGCTCAGAATCTAGAAAAAAGATTTAATAAAGTTTACGTCGATCGTTCCCCGGTATGATGTTTTTGAGAGTCTTCGTAATTATGTTGTGTACTGAAAGTGAGAGCTGGTGCGTCGATTTTTCCATATCCATCGGTCTCCTCGGTCTTACACTTGACCAGTCGGAGTTTAATTTACAGCAGTAGCTCGAGAGTCTCGTTTTACTCGTCGTGGGGAATTTAATATGTTTCGGTGAATATCGGAGGACGTGTCTCAAACTGTTTACCGGTTCCGAGTGACAATCTAATATCAGTACGCAACGAATCTCGGCCCTCGGGGGGGGGGGGAATGTCACGAAATATTTTTTATATTAAAAACAAAATCAATAAAAAAAAATTCTACACTATTAGTGTCTCTTGCGCCTTGTAAAACATATAGCGGTACAGTGTACATTTGGTCGTATCGCGAATCGTTTTTGGGCGGTTTTTTTGAAAAAATTTGACGCGGAAATATCACGATAGGTATTCTTTTAATTTTGATAAAAATGTAATAATAAAATGTTCGGATAACCTTATATAATTATATTCTCGACTTTAAAAAAAAAAAAAGCATAAGTGAGCCCAAGAGAAATAAGGAAAACGCGTTTGCTGTGATAAAACAAAACAAATTTAAACACGTAACAATAAACAGATTAATAATCTATCAAATTTCAAAGATAAATTTATTTTACAGATTATATTTAAACGTGAAAATGCCACGTCGACGCCATCAATTTCCGAACGTTTGAACAATCCTAAGGCGTTTCGTATAGGCCCAGGGATGGCGAACCATTCGCGTGTCCGCGTGTCGAATAAAATATTTTGGTTTGATTTTATATTCCTTGCGTGTCGGTAACTCTGCTGTTATTTATTTATTTTTTTTTTGTAGCTTAATTAATTAATTAAACGTATAAACAGGACTTTATGTATTGTTATATTTAAACTTTACATTATTTACTATTACATATTAACAAAAATACATAATTTTTATTGATACATTAATTCAAATATATTTTAATATTAAACACTAAAAATACCTAAACAAATTATTTTCAGTAATCATTTTTTTTTTTTTTTTCCATATAATGCGAAGTAAAAATGACGAATTGTATATTATAGTGTGTCACTAAAATTGTATGCACGTGTCGCTCTGTGACACGCGTGACATAGCGTCGCCGTCCCTGTTATAGGCCATCAATCTTGTCTATAGGATTTGATACGGTACCGGGGGAGCAATATAGCGACGTCCGTTCAATTCCAAAACAATATTTTTTGTTTTTTTTTTTTTTTTATCTCTATAGTTAAAGACGGCGATGGAACTGAAAATTATCTCCGCCCGAATAACGGACATTCAAAAAAAAAAAACCGTATATAGACATAGAAAATAGAAATTAAAAAAAAAAAAAAAAAGAAAAAAGACGTATATCGAACAGAAACGGGTAAAATTAATAAGTTAAATTATTCGTATTATGCGTTTTGCATTTTATTCCTCCGCCCTCGTGCCATATTCGTGTAGAAATTAATATTACGAGGTACTAAAGGAACCGATAACACAAACAAACTAAAATGTAAGCCCGTTCAAATTTATGTTTATATATAAAAAAAAAAACTGTATATGAAGTAGTGCAAATTATACCGTTTCGATATTAATAATTTTATATTATAATCAATGAAAAACAAATTGTTTAGATTGAAAATCTAAATTATTTATAAATTGAAAAATGCCTGATAAATGTATTCATGATGTACAGTCTAAACACTGTAAAACTTTACAAAAAATATTTGTACCGTATTCAATAATTTAAAAAAAAAAAAAAAAAATGTTTCGATCTCGATAAACGTTTAGCTTAGCACATCAAACCGTTGTGAAAATGCGCTTACGTATATTTGTGCGCTTAATGCAAGTACGCAAGTATTTTCTGTTCATATATTTTATAGACAACAAAACACATTTACGTAATATAAAAGACGCAAATTACACGATTTTAATTTAAAAAAAAAAAAATGAAAAAAAGACGAAACGACGAGAGAAAAATATATAACATCATAAACAGTAATGAAATAATTATATTTTATTATTGAAAAAAAAAAAAATATATATATATATATATATATATATGTATAATAAATATTGCGTATGATAATAGTCCTTGGGAGATAAAATAATTTTTTCGCAGTTTTATAATAATATAATTTGTCGAGTTCGCCAAATATATAATATACGTTTAGCACCGTGATATAAATTCGAATAAGTAAAAAAAATAATGAAAAATTGAATTGATTTACGAACAGGAAATTGTATTATAATCGTGTTACAATACTAATTTCGATGTGCGCGTCGTTTTCGGTCGACAGCTATACGTCGAGTTTTTTACACGAACACGTACAGTCTTCCGTCACCGGAAACGGTACTTTTATCCACAGACATCTGAACTTGTCGTCGTCGTTTTTCTTTTTCCTACCGACTCTTCCGTTTCCGGTTCCTCTTCCGCGACGACGTCCCGCCGCAGTCGTCTTGTTGGCCGCAGCCGCCTCGGCTATCCGTTGCTGCTTTCTCCTCTTGCTCCTCCTGTTTTTCAACCTGTAAATTATATTAATAATATAAACTTGTTGAAAAATACAACAACAACAAAAAAAAAAAAAAAAAAAGAAGAAAAATGACCGGATAAATAAAAATGTCAACGAAAAATGTCTCTGTGAAATTTAAATGAAAATTATTACAACGTGACACCCCTAAAGTTCGAAATCGTGATAAACAGTGTAACTAAAACCCTTAAATGTAACAAAACCGTTCACTTACTAATGTAATTCAAGCTATCGGAACTGTACAATACATCGTTATAAATGGGCGGGACAATATTCGGAACTATAGAGAGAGTCTATGACGGATGGACGTGTTGTACAGGTTATGACGGGGGTTTTGTGGCTAATGTCGAATTTCCAGCCGTATTCGATAAAGAATTTTTAGAAATGAGAAGAAAGGCCACCCGCAGCGTACAACTATATATTTTTTTAAGTTTCCACCGCGTTCGAGTACCTCGGAGTAAATTTAAATCAGAACGGCGATTGCCCCACAGTAATTAATAGTAGAACATATACATTGCTGAAATATATTTCAAACCAATGTTACTGTTCGAAACAAACGAACATTAGACTATTTGCAGGGCACGCGCGAGACGATGGCGCGGATTACAAATTGTATAAAATGTCAAAGGATAAGATCGGTCGTGCAATCCGAAGAGAGATGGCACAAAAAGAATAAGAAAGGCTCATCCGGAATCCGCCCGGGGAGAGACGAAATGGGGCAGACCTATAGGAAGCGATGGAGGGACAGACGAGTGAAAGAAGACGCGGATTAGCTAGGCATCAATAACGAATTGGGGAGAATATAGAGGTACTCGAGATAATAGCGAATCGTAGAAGAGTTTTGTAATTGCCGCTAAGGTTCTTATACTACGAGTTGTATAGAACTAGGAAGGAGGAAAGGAGGAGGTACGAAGAGAGAGAAATTTCCACTCGGAAATAAAACGTCTGGCGTTTTAAGACACTAGTCTAGTATCCGTACAAAATACTTACCAGCAGTGCCACCTCAACAGGTTCAGGACCTTGACGGACGAAGGCGTGCAAGACATGCCGGGCGGCCAGCTGCAGCTGGGAGTGTCCGACCGACCGCACCGGCCGTTCCTGATCCATCTGGGCCAAAACGACTTGCCCAGGTCCGTCCACGAGAACTCGACCGGGCACGAACTCTTGTGCGCCAGCCACAAGCGCATCATTTCCCGATATTGCGCCGGCAGTTGTTCCGGAAGCTGGACGTTGTCCAGTCCGGCCGCCGTCACCATGTCGCTGTCCGAGACGTTTACTCCGCCGGCGACACCACCGTCCGACTGCAGAGTACACGGCAATATATTATTAAGTTCGTGGGTAAAACGAAAACAATATTATTATATCATCAACGTACAGCAGACAATCTCACCAATTACAAATTTAACGAATTTCAGATTTTAGTATAAAAATGTTTGTTCTACAACGTCCAGAGAGAGATTAATATTTGATTTACAAATAATTTTATTATTTCCACTATTTAAAAAAAATGCACTGACTTTTAAAAACCCCGTTTTAAATTATTGAAAATATAAATATATACAAATTGAAGATGCAGCGAGTATATAATGTAAATACACAAATCTGAAATAGTTACAATTTGATTTCTCAACATTTCGATATTTGCTGTTAGTGAGATTTTCGTTTCAAACCGACGACATTTCACAGATATTCCGCAGACTTTTGTATTTGTAACGTATTGAAAGGACCAAAATGCGTTCCCCCCATCGATCTTTGAGTTATAATTCATTTTTATGTTAAAAAAAATATGGTTTTTTACGTCCCAATAATAGGTAAATATTAAATTCGTTGAAAACTCTTAAATTTGGCCTTTTCGTTTACCGTTATCTAACGGGCACATAGGTAACAACAATTTAAAAATGATTATTATGTTTTTACTAAAATATTGTCAAATAATGAAACAAACAATAATTACAGCTATGATAGTTTTTGTGTGGTTTTTTTTTTTTTTACTGTAACTGAAAACTAAGTAATGTGGTACCCTTGGAAATATTATCCTCTTTAAATTTTGCTTCTCTGGTATTTGAGTTTTTTTAAAAGTATTCAATACAAAGTACCTAAAACTATATTTACATACTGTTTTTGAACAACAATTAATACATAAATACCTCCTAATAATATAACATTAGTTAAAAAATCATTCGTCTTCAGCTCGTTGAACTTAACTGGATGTTTATACAATTAACAGTAAAAAGTTAAGTAGTTTATACGTTGAAAACTTAAACTAGTTATGTTAATGAGGTAACGATAAAAATAACTCACTATATAGTTTAGATGAGAGGTTTTAAAAAATTAACTTTATTTAACTAGTTAATGCCCTCGGCTTTGGTCACATACGATCACATATGTTTTTTAATTAAACCGAATAATTTAAAAATGTAAAATAATTCAATACAATATGCCCCACTTACAATATACGCATACACTACCGATACGTTGTCTCGGCTTAATACATCACGACTTCAACGATTATTATCTCGATTATTATTCCATGATTCAGATTCGTTTTCGTTTATTTTATTGTCAAGTGTATATAATAATTTTTTACGGAAACGTCAATATATCAAGGGCCGGTGGTAAATATCTTAATTTCAAATCTAACCGCGTCACGAAGGATGTAATAAAAATTGTTTAACTATACGAACGCGCGAGTCGTTTTTCCCACAACGATAATATAATATTGTTGTGTCCGCCGATAAAAAAAAAAAAAATACACACCGTGTTCATTAGCTTCCATTTTTTTTTTTCGGTCACACAAAAAATATATTATATCCCGTCATAAAAAATAAAAACCGACGATCTGTATCAGTCCCGTTCATACGTATACGTCTCTTAATAACGATTTATTTGATATTTGATCACCGTGAAGCGTATGCGCGTGATGCGACAAAAGTTCAATATTTGTTTAATATACGCAGACTGCAGAGATTTACATTTAATGTCGCAGTAAAACGTCGGCGAATAAAATTAAATACGTTTAATGAGATTATTTCTTAGACCGGAGTAAGAATACTACCTACTGCGTATATAATCAAGCGATGAAGAAAAAAAAAAAAAAAGAAATTGTAAATATTTCCGTAAACGGACAAAAACTAGCTAAAAAAAAAATTCGCTAATACGTGTATAAAGCATGGCGTTGTAAAAGTACGGCTAAACGAATTCATAATCCTGTTGGAGAAATTATAAAACGTCGAAATATTTATATTTTTATGTTCCCGTCGTAAGAACGACTCATTATGAACATCGTGTCACATACTCACATTTTAGACTTTTTCGAGCACTATTGAAATGCCAAAAAAAACAATTTTATTCACATAAAAAAAAAAAAAAAAAAAAAAAAAATAGAAAATATCCAATAGCTACGGATGAATTATAAATCGCCGGGTAATATTGAAATTGTTGCTACGCCTAGAAAATGTTAATAAACGATTATAATTTCAGGTTTTTATGATTATTTTTATCCGAATCGTGATAAAAAAAAAAAAAAAAATTATTTAAATATAACAAAAACCGTCATTGCGTAAAAATTCCCGTTTTTCCCGGATTTTCCTTATTACTTAGGAAATTACAAGGGAAATAAATATGTAAAAAATGGCCTCCGACAAGACGAAATCGTCTACCGGAAACCATCATCGATGTTGATGATCAAAGCAAAATTCCTTGTAGAAAAGTTGTTCGCAGACGGAATATTTATTTATTTATTTTTTTAAATGCACACATCGTAGCAAAACCATTATGTTCGTTTATGTACGTTAAACGGTATGAAGTTAAATCGTTTTTAAACTAAAACTTATTATTGTCGTGTAAACACTTTAAAACGGTTTAAAAACATCTGAGCCGTTGTCAAAAATAAAACGCTCGGCGGTACGCAGTTTGAGAAATCAAAACGGTTTTAAACGTTTAAATCGGTTTATCAAACGAACATAATAAATAATAAAAAGAAAAAGAAAACAACGTTTTCGAAAATTAAACAATAAGCTAACCCCCGCATTATCGGTCTCGATTTTATAATATATTATTATTCCGTCAAATACTCACTTAAATATATTAAATATAAAAAAAAATATTCTATATAATTTTAACAAGATAACGTAATTATTTTTAATACGTTAATCGGTTTACGGAAATACGTATGTTCACGAAACCGCGTTTTAACATATTACGGACGACGTATTATTACATAAATAACGGGTACCACTATTACAATTATGGCTGTACAGCCGGTATAATAGGGATTAAGCAAAACCGTTTTAATAAATTTAAAAAAAAAAAAAACGATTTAATTCCAAACCGTTTTAACGCCGCCCGTCGTATTATAATAATCGTACTCTAACGGTTACCGGCTGTATTTTAAATCGGAGTTGTCAAACTATTATCGTCCTATAATATATTATATGTTGTGTTATGCAGTCGAGAGAGCTAAAGTGTACCGATAATATACCGTCCTCGTTCCCAAAACGATCAATCGAAACAATGCCCACAAGCGTATAATAATAACACGTATATATCTCATGTATCTCGCTTTTCATAAAACAAAAAATAATAATAGAAACACCCGGCCATAAGCCCAGATAACGACTCAGTAGAGATTTGTGTTAAATTGATTTTGTGTGGATTGATAATTTGGATTAGAGTATATAGGACGAAGCATAGTGTAGGCGGTTGTTTAGTAATTTTGCGTTTAGACATTAAGTGTGGGGCCCCAGGTTAATCGTTTGTCAAGTATGTTTTACCTGTGAGGTTGTGGGAATAACTACGCCTCGGGGTTTCAGTGACGGGGAGTCTATTTTGCGGGTTGTGAATACTACATGAAACGAGATTTTCGGGATTAATTTCGATTCGCCCGAGTGCTTATTAAATCGAGGCGAGGTTCAAAAGCCATATAGACTGGTATGGAGTCTGTGTCGGAAGCCAGTACAGCTGTGTTTGCTACAACGGGAATATCTGACGTGTAGATATTGAATAAATCGGGGGCGTCTAAACGTTTAACGTTTAATATTAAAGTTTTCAGACACCCCCCCAACCCCACAGTGGTGTGCCCAGAAATTTTCAACGGGATGGGATGTAGTAAGTTAAATGTGACGAATGCCGCGGAAATATATTTATTATGCCGGGTATTATAAATACACGGTATACGAAACGGACGGACGCGCGGTGTTCAACGAAAACAATAAAACCGGACATAATAATAATAAAAATCAATATCTTTTAATCTTCGACAAGAAGCTAAAACGGATGTATTATTTTACGTTTACGGCGGTGTACGCCGAACGCTGAAATATCGCCGAGTCGTGTTCACGTGGGGGCACTCCCCACGCTGCGCCGGTAACGCGTAGTAATGTGCGTCTATACTTATTTGGTTTGCCGGTGTAATTATTATGTAAAAACAAAATAAGATTATTTTTTTTTTCATCTGTTACAATTACGCATATGCGTTATAAATGCGTTTGATAATCGTTGCATATTATACACGACGGTTTTACTAAATATATTCATAAAAAAAAAAAAAAAAGTAAGAACTCGAGTAACGCCTAAAATAAGCCAATGACGACCGCCGCGCTGCCGCATAGAACGGCCGCAACAAGTGGGTATCGCTTATATATCGTTTATATTTTATTGTAAATTTAAAAAAAAAAAAAAAAAAAAACGATAAACGCTGACAAAACCGCGTTGCGGTGGCCGAAATTTATTTTGTTTAATTGTCGTCGTTCCCGAGCAAAATACACGGCATTCCGTTGTAATAATAAATCGAATAATTGTTATGTAATCGGTTTCACACAAGTGGTTTCATTTGCCGTTTATATTTTATTTTTTTCCCGGGGCCCCCGACTATTATTTTTCCTAGTTTTTTAAATAGTTTATGATTATTTTTTTGCGCGTATTTGTCTGTAACACGCACAAGCAAGTCGAAACTTGAAAGCCGGAAACCCTGACGCCCGGTAGTGTGGGCATGTGCTGGCCTTTTGCGATCTTCTTGGCCGAAATCGTTTAAGTTCACCACGATGTGTTCGAATATACGCGCATATTATACTACAACGGTTATAGTATAAATCAAGGTAAGTTTAAACCGCCTAATTCTCTATCAGTCGGTCAGAAGTAAGTTATAAGTATATGCAAGTTTATTATTATTTATAATGTCGTCGACTATTTTACTGCTAACTATTATTATACTGGCCGAGAGCAGTCGAGCGACAATACTCTCTAATCCGCATTTATTTGTTACACAAAAATATCTTCTTCTTTTTTTTTAATCAATAATTTGAATCGCGTAAATACTATTTATAATTATAATTTGGCCTATTTGGGGATACCACTATAAAAAAACGCGTCACGTGCAGTACGTCAACGCTATTAAATAACGTTAAATAATAATTTATCGTCGTTTGCCGAGCTCCAAGGTGGCGAGGAAAATTGCACACGAATATTATCAAAATTGTAACAACATTATTTTAAATATTTTATCAACATAGATCTAAAAAATTATCAAAAACGGGTTTTCCAAATTTATGGGCCGGTCGAAACTATTCTTCCCCCCTTCCCGTATAAAAAACTGAAATGACGCTACTGCAACAATTGCGACTATCTGGTTGAGAGCCAATGAGTACAATTTTGTTCAACATCTTAATATCTTTATAAATTATTAACGGTTGAATATTAAACGAAAGTTTACGTGTAATTGAAACACGCTTTGTAATTTCAATTTTTCCGAATAAAAAAATGCAAATATTGAAAATAATCATTCGGCCAAGACATAACAAACATAAATATATACACTACATTATAAAATGTAAGATAATAATTTCCTCTAAACTCGACCAGATAGTCGTAATCGTTGAAGTGCGGGAATGCCTTTGGCTGATATACACAAAAGAAGACAAAATACGCGTAGAGGATGTCGGCGCTGACAACGTTTGTGTCAAAAAAATCGTTTTAACTTGATAAAAATATGATTCGACGTAAAACAGCATACGGTGAAAATTAAAGAACACAACTTTATCTACTAGGCCCTAGTTATTCGGCATTTGAATGGACTCGTAAGAAAGCTATCGAAAAATACTTCCTCACACGTGGAAAATGAACACCACTGGATTGCATTCCTTTTCAGTGAAAATGTATTTCAATCTGCGGCCTTTATCAATATCAGTCCGAGAAAATGAGAAATTTATCGAACTGAAAACGGATTCTTTACTTGAGGCAGCGTTTGAAAACAAATACCTCATCACTTTCTGGGCTGACGTGAAAGAAGAATATTCTGAGCTTTATATACAAAGCAATCAATATTCGACTACCGTGCACGAGCACTGTATTGGTGAAGAGAGCTTTTTCGTCATATACGTTCATTAAAGATAAGTATCGCATAGACTCTCTGTAAGTTCAGACTTACGGGTTTACTTATCGTCTGTGGATCTTGATTTCAAAAAAATTAAGCGCAACCAAAAAACCGCACAAGGATCACATTAAAATTCGATTGTCGTTGTTATTATTATTTGTTATATTGTAAACAATATATTGTTGTCCTTAATCGAGGTTGCCCCTCTACCCGGGGCTCCAGTGCGGGTTGATCGACCGAATCGGTTTGAATAAAAAAAATTTTTTTTTGAAGATATCGAAAACTTCAAATCGAAACCATTGGGCCGTTCGCACCCTCTCAGCGGCTGTTTTCGGTATTTAATAAATAATATTCCGTCTCGCTCAGACACGGTGGAAAAGCATTGACGATTGAGACCTAATGAATTCTGAAATTGGAAAATTACTACCCTCTAGTTACGAAACGGACGGTTTCCGTTTCGTTGAAGATCCGTTGTCAATTCATCCAATATCGCCAAACTTAGTGGACAAATTTCCGACTATATGGAAATATAATAATGTCGACTATGGTCGACACACATAACTATATATATTTCCTCGAGTTCGAGATAAAAAAATTAAATATTACCAAAAGTTCCCATTACTGAACTCTTTTAATTCGTCTATTCTATTATTATATATTCTACGACTGTTCAAATGTGAAAAATTAATTAATTGCTACAGTAAGGAGGTACGCAAAGCAGCGGCGAGTCAAGTATTTTAGTTAAATATTAATTTGTAATAAAAAAAGGTGGGTGGGGTAAAAATATACAACTATTTAATCGCGATGGACTACGGTCTCGTTCGAGTAAATTGAAAATCATTACATTGTCTCGTCGGATGTTTTCGATTATCGTTACCGGCAAAATGATTGTAAATGTCACTTTGCCGCAGGGTATATTTGTTTTCCGTTTTACTTCACGATTACACGACAATAACACTATACTCGTGACATGGACACGACCGGCGGTACCGTTTTTCACGTTCGTGCCGACGGTAAATTTTGAGGTGTTCATTTTTTTTTTTTTCAAACGATCCGTTAAAATATTACGCCTATGCGCAACCCCTTAAACGATAGGCATAGTTAGTGACCTCCTGGGAACGCGTAAAAAAAAAAAAAAAAAAAAAACGATGATGGTAATATTATGGTAGCCGCCGTGTGCAGCTGCTGCTGCGACACTGCGACGTCGTGACGCGATCGCAATCGAATTTTCGTAACGGTCTCGCGTGGGCGGGAAGATATCTTTAAACACATCGGCGGCTGTTCGGCGGTCGCATGACAGAGTTGCGTGCAAAAATGCGTCCGTAACGGACTCGGCGATGGAATAGACGGACTAGTAAAAGAAAAAAAAACATTATCAAAGAGTCTCAAAGCGTCGAAGTAGAAAAAACACCAACAAAATATTCGAATACCTACTTAACTGTTTCAGTATCCGAATACGCGTTTTAAATACTTTTACGAAAACTGCTTCGGGGCATTGTGTATTAAAATGTTATTTCTTTTTATTCAAATGTATAATTGTATATTTGGAATCGAATAGTGATCAATTTCATCAAAATAGATTTCGTTTTCTATTCTTTTTGAAATCGATATACGTATAAACCTACGTAAAAAAAAAAAAAAAAAAATGACACAGTGACGTGAGTTAAATCCCACTGAACTAACATCGATATCAACAATTTGGGCACATCCAGAATCGTTGCAAAAGGGTCAAAACTTTCTTATTTTTTCTTTATAATATCTTTTAAAAACCGGGACTCTCTTCCCCGCGACAACCGAATTAAATTTAAAAAAAAAAAACAGCCATTATTGTTTTTCGTGTCGTTATTCCGGGATATTCGGCATAGCTTTGCCAGTGAACGAATATTTCCGAATGGGTTCCAACGGTCGTACAGAGGTATTATTAAGAAGTGTACGGATAATATTCATATTCATATTACCGGTACGGCCGTTTTGCTCATCCGCGTCCCGTCGTAATCCGATCCGATGAGCCGGTTGAGCTTGTCGGGCCGCATGTCTTTCCGGCGGGGTTGACCGGGTTCGGCGCGGAACCACACGCTAAACGACGCGGTCGTTTTCCCCGCCGCCGTAGCCGCGGTCGAGTCGAACACAATCGCCGCCGCCGCCGCCGCCGCCGCCAGGATGTTGCACCAGCACTGCAACGAAACCCCTACGTCCAAACGCATAATAATAATAATAATAATTTTTTTTATTTTTTTTTTCCGTCGTCGTTGTTGTCCGCCACGCTGAAATAAAAAAAAAAAAAAAAAAAAAAAAAATATATAAAATAAAATCGTCGCGCCCATATAATAGAAATAATAATAACGGCGGCGGCCGGCGAGGGTGATGTATAATATTGTATATTTTATTGTGTGCGCGCGTACCGGGCGATAAATTATAACAAAACGCGCGCGGATTCCCGACTCGGTATTATATTATATATTATTATTATTATTGTAACGCGCGTGACAAAACGTCGGTCTTCGTTGTCGTCGTCGTCGTCGTCGTAGGGGACGCTATTAATATTATTTTCGTATATAAAAGAAGAGAGGTGCCACCACCATATACTATATTTATATATATATAGAGCCGGTCGCGCCTGACGCGTCAAGGAAACCGTTGGAAATTGTTATGCAAATGGGAGGGTGCGTATGGAACACAATGGGTAGTTTGTACGGTGTCGTATAGTCTGTCTGCGCGCCGAGTAAAGGTGTACAGCGTTTTCTTTCGGTCCCGGAGACCGGAGTGATAGAGCGTGTGTGTGTGTGTGTGTGTGAAAGGGAGAGAGAGAAAGAGAGAGAGAGAGAGAGAGATAGGTGCATAATAGATAGATAGAGAGAGAAAGAGAGATAGAAAGAAAGGAAGAGAGAGAGAGAGAGACAGAGCCAGAGCCAGAGCCAGAGCCAGAGACAGAGGCCAGAGGCAGAGAGAATACGTATTATAAGGTACCCGTACGGAGGAATGCGGATTAACGCAGCGGCAGTCGCCGCCGCGCACGGTTTCGACACACCGCCGAAATACCGACCCCCCCGAAAACGAATAAAATATATTATGAAACGTAATAACGCGCGACCCGTGTGAAAATATATACGACTAAGACAGCGGTCGTTTTTATAGCGGCGACATTTTAAACATATTTGCCCGCATTTGTCCGCATATATTACGACCGTCTAAGAAGACCACCACCGTACCAACACCGCAGAGTAACGGTTGCCGGCGTTCATGTAATCATGGCTACGGACAAGATACTAACCGTCCGAGCACGTATTCGGGATCAATTTTCAAAAATTGGGTTTTAAAAATTTGTTTTAATTAACACAAACTAAAAATACATAATTATATTATTATTTTAATGATACCGAACAAAATATAATATAACAATGTACGAGGTCTGTACAAAAAGTACAAGGATTTTATTTTTAATAATTACAAAAATGAAGTTACGTATTATTTAAAGATATCCCCTTTCGAAATACTCTACTCCGGACGATGCGCAGTGATCCCGGCGATCTTGTCGTTTTTCAAAAGTCCATTGGAACTGTTCCAAAGTTTTAGCTATGAGTTCTGTTGCCGCGTTCACTTTAATTTCCTCCGCATCTTGAAATCGTTGTCCTTTAAGCGCAGATTTTAGTCTTGGGAATAGAAAAAAAATCACATGGGGCCTGATCAGGAGAATCAGGAGAGTCCGTGGGACTACAATTATTTTTTTATTAGCCAAAAATTCACGAATCGACAGCGCTAAATGTGCCGGTGCATTGTCGCGGTGAACAATCGCGGGACGAATTTGGCAGCGCGACTTTCCTATAAAACTGCATGACAAGATCCAATTGAGATTCGCTTTGTTAACTCACCAACGGTTAATCGGCGGCCATTTCGCATCTTTTCGCAAATCGTCGCCACACCATTGTTTCTGGATGACGTCGATGGTCTTCCAGAACGTGGATCGTCTTCGGTTGACCGCCGACTGCCCTTGAAACATTTAAAACACTCGAAAGTCACGGAACCACTTACTGAATCATCCCCAAAAGCGGTTTTATTCATTTCCGTACGTTTCCGTTGCATCATTTTTACCAAGTTTCAAAGCAAAACTTGATGCACACGCGTTGTTCGTTAATTTCAGACATGTCGAAAACGGCGAACGAAACAAACCGACTGGATTTAATATTAAACCGAGATATGACTTAGCGACTTCGGGTTTCGTTTAAAATATTCACTAATTCGCGGGGAATACATCTATTTACAATTTGAAACGTTGTCGTGTGTAGATTAGCCGTAATAACATTTTTCCTGGTACTTTTTGAACAGAGCCCGTATAAATAATGAAAAAAATGTTTAAATACAATTTCGAATCATAAATCAAAGTCAACCTTGCGTGGCGTTGCGTGAAAAATGATTATAAAATACTACTAAAAAATTCGGTGTGAGGGGTTGAACCCCATGTATACGGGCTTGTGACCGTCGTTTGTAAATTGACGTTTTGTCGTTGTCGCGCACAGAGATCCGAATATTCGGCGCATCTTTTATCATCTATTATCCACGAACGCGAATACTAATACACCGCAGTGCACCGTGGGATTAAACGGGAAATCTCGTACAGGAATATAGAAAAGGGTCCAATTGAAGTGCATACAATAGAGCATATTGTACTACTATATATCCACTATGAAGAGATATCTGGCTGTGCGCAGAGACGACGAGACGGAGATCACCCGAATTCGCAACGACGAGGCCATTACTGTATTTAGTACGCTCGAACATCTTTAACTCGAAATCGTAATTTCCGGTCCCTAGAATTTTCTATTTAAACAATGCAAAAATATCTTGTTTAACTCGAATATGTTCGTGAATAAGTCGACGTTTCGATTTTTTCTAAATTTATTGTAGTAGTATTATTGTAATACATTATAGCAGTGATTCCCAATCTTTTTAGACGGCGGTGCCCTTTTTTAGAAATATTGAGCGGCGGTGCCCTCCTGTGAAAACCACGAAGAAATTCAAACTTGAAACGCTTATCAAAAAATAAAACAATAAAACCCTCAATTTATTTATACCATTAGGTACAACGTTATAACGAACCTCGGGCAAAATTTTTGTGTATTTTTACGGGGCAAGCAAAAGAATCGAAAATTTTGAAAATCTTACCACATTTAAAAAGTGCTGAATTTAAAAAAAAAAAAAAAAAAAAACCGAATTGAAATCAACGTAAACTTTTACCTTTTGTGTTCTCTCTTTTTTTTTTTTTCCACCAGAAACCAACTATGATGGTGTTGATGATTGGTGGGTTAGGTGATTTTTGATCAATAAATTATTTACAGACAGACAGTAAAAATAGCACAATTAAACCAATACATTTTTCGCTCGGGTTATGTTAGGTCGTTGTAAATATATATATTATTATAATTATTTATAATTTTCTTGTGTCGCGGTACCCTTGGAATGGGTTTGTGGTGCCCCTAGGGCACCGCGGTGCACAGTTTGGGAACTGCTGCATTATGGCGTTGTCGTTACTGATAAGAGCTTTATCTAACTGGTTAACTACACGACAACAAACATACACTTTAGTGTTCAGTGCTCAGTTACGATTTAACGTTATCTTATGTAATTTTTCATTCGTAATGTCGACATCAAAACGCGTGCTGAAAACACTAACATATGAAGAAACAGCTGCAGCGATACGGGAAGTTGAGAATGGTTTTAAAACATAATGTTTGATTGCTAACGAATTTGGTATACCACTTAACACTTTATCAACTTATCTAAAAAATAATTAAAACATTTTTAATAATTTAGCTATGCCCAGTAAAAACGACAGATGTTGATGAGTGCGTTTACAAGTGGTTCAAACAGACGCGCGACAAAAAAATTCCACTGAGTGGACTTTTGATAAGAGCAAAAGCTGAACAATTCGCATTAATGTTAGAAAAATACAATTTGAAGACAAGCTCAAAGGTTTCAAAGAATAAAATGGCATTTGTTTTAAAACCGTAAGTGGCTAAAGTGGTGGTGTAAATGTTCATGAGGCTGATGATTGGAAAATAAAATTTCAACAAATAATAAAAAAAAAAAAACCCCAAAGACATTTTTAAGGTGTACCCCAGACAAAACATATATAGTTCAAATATAATTGAACGGTTTACTGCAAATGCTGCGATCAAGAGCAAAACTCAAACAAAACTAAATACTTTTTAAAAAATAATTATTGTTTATACATTTTTAAAATTATACATACATGTATAAACATTAAATACATACATAATTTAAAAAAAAAAAAAAAAAATGTTCTAACCTAATTTTTGGTGTTTCGGATTACTCGAACTTTATTGTTGGTCTCTTCAACTTCGAGTTAACCAAGTTCGACTGTATAAAGAAAAAATAAGAAAAAGAAAAATACAGCGAAGAAGAGAGACGATATTATATCGTAATAAAGTTCGGTCGGTAATCGGCGAAGAATTATTCGAGTTTATTCGTATTTTATTTGTATTTTTTTTTTCCGTTTCGCGCACGACAATGGAATCTAGCCGGGAGCGGTTTACGCAGAACGCACGACGCCACCGATCCCGCGGCCCGTCACCAACCCCGGCGGAACCCTTTCGGCCGCTACCCCGACTGACCGCCGCCGCGTCGACTGCTGGCCGAGCACAACACGTGCCCCCCAAGTGTACTCGGGCTACACGACGATTTTCGATTTCACCACATGTGCACGTAAAAACGAAATATTTTATCATCGCGTCCACAGTTGTATATTATTTGTACATTCCATATTTGTGTATCTTTTATATTTTCAAAACTACCACCTCCCCCCCCCCACCAAGTCCACTTTATCACTTTTTCACATAATATCGATGAAAACCGCCGTCTTACGGCACTGAAACCGTATCGTTTTACTGCCGAAGACATTTCATCAAGGCCGTAGAAAAAAAGTCAAGAAACTATAGGCTACGATAAACAATTCGACGCGAATAAATATTCGATTTTATTGTTTTTTTTTTTTTTGTGGGGGGGGGGCGTTTAATTAAATGGTTTTTGAAAAAAATAATTAATTCGTTGATAAATGTAACTGAACCGGCCGACCCTGGATAGGTATAGCGAACAATATACAGTGTGATCATTTTTTTTTTCCGGGTGACACGAAATAATTCGGCCGGACCACCTTGGATTCCTTATTCGGTTTTCGGAAAGTGATAAATGGGGAGTACTGCAGAATTACACATTTTAGAATACATTTCTAATTTTTAATCTATTCGTTTTATGATTCCAATAGTGTTATTTTTTTCCGAGCGAATTTGACCAATGCGATTTTTTCCTATGTCCAATAATCGCCTTACAGCCATCCGAAGTTTCTTAGAAAAAAAAAAAAAAAACATAATTTTTAAATAAATTTAAAACGCGTGATTTTAAAATTCAAACAATTCGTCTACAACATTCCGGATACGTTTTAAATTATTTGTATCATATTGTATTGTTTAACATTAGATGATATCGTCGTATCTCGTGCAATTTTTGAAATAAAAAAAATAATTGTATTGTGCAAAGTCGTTTGAAAAAAATAGGATTATTCGGATGCGGTGAGTTATACAAGTAGATTTTCCATTTAAGAAAATGTAAATTTTATTGCGTATCGAAATGATTGAATAAATTTGAAATTTGTCCTAAAATGTGCACCTATATCGGACACTCCCCGTCACGATCGGAAAACCGAGTTTAAACCCAAAGTCATCGTGTCGAAATATTTAGTGCTAGTTAAAAAGATGTAAACGTGTCTCAAATATCTAGTACATTTAAGAAAACAATGTTATGTTACACTCAATTCTATTATCAACAATCTAATAAAAAACAGTCGAAATTGAGGGGGCAAAAAAAAATCATCAAAATTAAAAATAATAGTTTTAATAGTTAAAAAAAAAAAAAAAAAAAAAAAATGCACAATGGACGATCACGCGAAGTGTATACGAGGAAGATTATTATTAGTTGAATATTTCAAACAACCGCAACGTACGTTACACAGCATCACAAAAATCGAAACGTAAAGTAAACCGTATACGAACGAAATTCAACGATATTTTCCCGTAGCCGCGTGTGAAAATAATAATAAAATAACGCGCCCCCGCCATTTTTCGTCATACCTAAGCGTAAATAATCCGAAAAAAAAAAAAAAAAAAAAAAGGAAGAAGCATACGTATATAAATATATATTTTCGTGTGTCTAAATATACCGGTCGGCTGTTGCCGCTGCAGATGGGTCAAAAAGTCTGCGGCGGTCTCATAACTGTACAATGGGAGAGACGCCGAGATTTTTTAACCATAAACCGTGTGTGCCTGCCTGCCTATCGTTTTCCACATCTGGCGAATTCTTTGAAAAATACTCGGTTATAATATTCTCTCTTATTTATTATTATTTTTTTTTTTTCTCTGTTCGTTTCGACAATTTTGTACGGTGGTTCGTTTGTTTGGGTGTCTTTTTTTCCCCGCCGTCGACGACGACGACGACGTACACTGCACTTCAGTACACGAATACATCTAAATTCTTTATACGCAACAACGACCGCGTCTGCTGCGCGGGACAAAAAAAAAAAAAAAAAAATGGGTACTATAAAAAAAAATAAAAAAAAATATCCAAACTCGCCTCGTCGATCCGACTGTATACCGCACACATACAATAACACGCGCGGACGCGATAAAGTTATTAAATTATTTAATATTATGAACACTTATACCAGTGTTACAATCAGTGTTCGAAGTCAATGGTACAAAATAAAGAAAAAAGGAACGAGAACGAGAACCGTGGGTTTTAGTTTAGTCAAACTACCGAATAGCGTTCCACACACACGGAGAAAATAAAATAATTCGTTTCAGAATAAAAAAAATTATAAAATAAAACACTAAAGGTTTTTTTTTTTTTTTTTAAATTTATAAGTAAAGTTTATATTTACTCTGCTGAGATTATAAAATTAATCACAAGGACATGGAGATTTGGAGGTCGAGGATGGTTATAATATGAAGTACCTAACCCCATTATGAATGGGATAAACGTGAAGAGTTTGTATTAAAATGAAATTACTAATTAGTGATTGCAAAAATAAATTGTGGTTAGTAGTAACTAAAGATGTCTGTATCGCGGCATTTATAGTTGTCAGTGTTTTAAATAATGGAGAAAAAAAAAACCAATGATTATTTGTGGATTTTCGATTAAAGCAAAAATTCAAATGCAATCTGCGCACGTAAATTAATACAAACATATTTCCAAAAAAAAAATGTTTGAAATATATTCGTACATCTCTGCGCCACGCCGTCCAACGATAGCGCTCCTGGGTTAATTATAAATGAAGGGAAACGCTTAATTCTATATTAAAAAAAAAAAAAAAATAATAATAATAAATGAAAGCCCCGCTTTTCGAACACTGACTGCTCGTATCTCGTATAATTACATCATCGTTTCAATAGAATACTATCAGTGGCGCATTAAGAGTCGGCTGTTGGAGGGACGGTATGTATTGCGCTCCCAAACTATGTAATAAACATTTTGGGAACCATTTATCAAAATGATTTTTGTTTGATATTTGCTTATTCATTTATTATTACTTGTTCGGCCTTTATTCACCGCCCGATCGATATCAATAGAATAGATCATAAGTACACTTTCCGATATGCAAGGGCGTCGATCCTTAAAAATCCAGGAGGGCAATCGGTGGCGTTAGTCGCGGGTCATTTTTTCATTGGCCTCGTGTTAAACCGTTTACACGCCCGGATGATTCGTTGTTTGTTTCAATTGTTTCATGTTATCTGTACTTATTGAACAGTTGAATGTCGCGTTGTGTTACCAACGTAAACCACTATCGGTTTTTACGCCGAATATATTCTACGAATATGGTTTTAGATAAAAACATATTGTCAATATGACAACCCGTACGACGAATGGCCGTACGTTACATTCAACAAAGCAGCAACAATAAGCAAATGTCAAACACAAATAGTATTGATGAATGGTTTCCAAAATGTTCAATGTGAAACCGCGAGCGAAACTCGTGCAATTAATTAATTTTTCAACTATATAGTTTATCATATTTTGCCGAAAAGATTTTCGGACGAAACACTGCACTTAGCCCTGGAAATATGCGTAATGTAAAGATGTATTTAATAACTTGGCCTAGGGTTTGAAATGTGTTCAACGTATACACACCAACCGGCGGCAGGAATTACGGTACGGCGTGTGGGTACGTCGATTTGGGAGGGAGGAAATAAGAAACAAGCGGCTGTAAAATGCCACGGTTATTTTCCGTCGCCCTTATTTTTAGGATTTAATCCACTACGGTTACTTTTGTTTGCCCGACGGCAATCTATATTTAAAAAAGCCACGGGAATAGACGAAGTTAAAATGAACTTCAACGGTGTTGATGTGTTTAATTTCCGTCGACCCGTCGACGAAATATTCCGCGTTTGAGTTTGTCGTATTGTCGGTACGGGGAGTGTAGTGGAACACTATTCGAATGCCGTGCCGCCAACACGAATGATGTTTCCGGCATACTTAAAAGCGGAATATCTCGTCGACGGAAACGAAATATTTCAATATCAAAAGCTTTATACAACGTCGTATGTGTACGGAATTCGGGAGGTGACCATTTGCAAATCAAACGGGATTGATGCGTTTTCGCCCTCGAAAACAAGGTCGACGAAAAAAATACCGTGCAACGATGCATTTGCATTTAGAGTAGCGCGGTTATTAAATATTGTCTAAAAAAACCGAAAAGAGTCACCGACAAACGAGCGTCGTGGATCGCCCTGTATATATGTCAGATTTGTATTTTGTAATGGGGAACAAAAAAAAAAAAAAAAAAATCCACCTACCTGCAGACCGCGATGAAGTGATCGGCACGAACGTACGGTCTCGTCCTCGGCGGGTCAACATAAAACTGCAGTTCGACGATGTCGTCTTGAATTTATCATCACTCGTCCCAGACCCCACCTCGCACGAACATTTTCGGACCCTTACGGCCGTGTCGGACGTGCGCGTGCAGACGTCGTTGGTACGTTGACACGAATGATAATATTCTAGTAAATACAATATTATACGTATATATATAAATATTACACGTAATGTATGCACGTGGCGTGTTTGCCGAGGAAAAAACACGTGGCACCTACCCCTATAACATGTGCTATGCAAACGAGACGGGCGGGAGAAACGAAAATAGGCTTAATTACCAATGGATGGATACGGGCCGCCGTACTGTTTTGTGTTATTGTGACGTAAAAACAAAAAAGCAACTGCCCCCAACCCTTAGTACGAAAAAAATCATAATTTTAACGCGACAATACTAATTACGAGGCAACGAACAACCAACCGGTAAAACGTTCCACCGCGCCGGTCTAAAAAAACTCCGGTAAATGGACGGCAGTAGTGTTTAGAGACAATATTATTGTGGGGGGGACACCCAACCGACAAATGATATCCGATATCTTCAAACATCGGAATCAAACAGTCGTCTCATATTTGCCCGTAGAGTAAATACAGCGTTCAGAGTCCACGTGCAATCGCTTGCCATTATTTGTATACACTGTTACTTAGAATCCCATCGATTTATAAATTATAACTTTACGAGAAATACGATATTGAGTTGTTGTTATAACGTACTTCCGTCCCAAGACCTCCCGTTTAAACGCCTTTTTTTCTTTTCTTTTGTTTTATTAGAAAAACATACAATCTGTATACGAATGAACGCAATAAGCAAATATGAGAACTTTGTACATACGAGAATAGAAAAATGTAACAATAACGTGATGGCTTGATGAGGGAGGCTATCCAGTGATAGAATCCTTCAGAACATAATATTAATTTAGTTCTTTTAATTTTTTTTTAAAAGATCTCGACACCATCGTCTTTTGAGACGACGTGGTGGGGGTGGGGGGGCTTTAGGTAAGGTGATTTTGAGAATAAGTTTGAAATTAAGGGATTTTGATGATGCTGAATTTAGAATGAAATTTGGTATATTTTAGCTAGTTGGTCAACTGTATCAATTTTTAAATCTTTGTGTAGTGCTTTGTTTGTTATATGCCATGGAGCTGATGCTATGAGACGTAAGGAGATTGATTGAAAAGCTTGAATGGTGTGAGCTTGAGATGGTTTGGCGCTACCCCAGATTTTTACGCGATAAGCCCAGATTAGTCTCAGTAGAGATTTGTGTGGATTGATAATTCGGATTAAAGTATAGGACGAACCATACGTAGGCGGTTGTTTAGTATTTTGCGTTTAGACCTTAAGTGTGGGCCCTAGGTTAATCGTTTGTCAAGTATGATTCCGAGATGTTATACCTGTGAGGTTGTGGGAATAACTACATCTCGGAGTTTCAGTGATGGGGATTCTATTTTGCGGGTTGTGAATACTACATGAAATAATTTTTCGGGATTAGTTTAAGATTAGTAAAAAAAAAAAATAGTTACAAATAGTGAAAAAAATTCCACAGAATGTGCAAAGACGAAAGCGGCCACGTTGGAAAAATAAACAACACGGTTTTAACGTTTTCGTATAACACGTCGAACACGAACACGTTTATCGTCAAAAATGTATTGTCATCACGTTGCATCTGCAGTATAAGTAAATTAATTTTAAAAAAGAAACGGATATACTTCGTACCGTATATCTAGAAGAAAAAAAAATACATTATAGTAAAACCAATACGTTGTTCTTCGCTTCGCTCAATTGATTTAAGAACCAAAGATATAATAATAATAATAATAATAAACAACGTATAGATTCCGATTAAAAAATACGGTTTTTAAGTATAAAAAACTATTCATTTTTCACGGCGACTATTAAAATGTGTTTTCCTAATGATGTTATGCTATCCGGTAGAAAATAACCTACTCCCACTCGATCGTTAAACTTTATATAGAATTCAATATCGTCTATTTATATACATATATATATATATAATGTATTTTATGTATTATATACTTTCTAAAATATCGAATAAAAAACACCTTGAGAAATCCATAAATATTTTATGTGTGCGACGATTGAAACGCCGCCAATCATTAATAAAAAAAAAAAAAAAAAAAAATGTCGAGTTACCGAATGTAACCCAACATTCGCATTATTATTCTAACCTGAACAATCGGCGTCACCTGCTGCAGTGATGACGTTATTGTTTTACGCGTAAAATGACGAGTAGATAGTCATCCGGTCAAAAATAAATAATAATATGTCGTTGTTTAAATATTATACGCGTATAGAAAATCAGATTGTGTGGGGAAGGGAGGGGAAATAGGCAAGTCGGCGGCAATCGTCACCATAGTCGCGTGATTATGTGTTTATTAAAAAGAACAAAAAACCAAAACAGAAAAATAAAAAAAATGTTTGTTATATCATTGTGCGTCAAAACGCCAAATGATTTATTATTAAAAATGCGAGTTGGTTTTTTTTTTTTGTTTTTTAATTTCCTTTTTTTTTTTTTTCACTACTCGTTCGCTCGGACAGATGTACGCACAACACGACTCGTAGTGTTTTACGACGAACATTTTGTTGCGACACGATATTTGTGCGCAACATTGTTATGAAATGCCGCAGCCGGTAAAAAAAAAAAAAAAAAAAATCTCGTGATTACACGATGCAATTTGATTTACCTGATTCTGATGGTTTTCATCTCCCCCCCCCCGCCACTCGCCAATTCTGATTTCTTACCAATTAATTTAATTCGAATTTCGCATTGAGGTCTACTGTATTTCTTGACGATTATTAGTAAATCGAATAATGAGTTATTCGGAGGACACGTGTTTACATTATTATAGCGTATCCGATAATACGAATTGCTATTTACACAGTTGATCGCTAAAAAATGTAGGTCGAAATTGCATACGTTCTTTATACGACCGTATTATAAATATATATATATATATATATATACACGTAGACGTAAATGGCCATCGAGTTCGAAACGCGTAAAGGCGGACGCTGTTTAAACACATAGGGGATTTTTTTTAGAGAATTTCGCATTTTAAAATCAAGTGATAATAATTTTAGAAATACCGGCCGGCAGGCAGTACTATTGTGTATTTATCTTCGTATATGTTTACAAACAATATTGCGTAATATCAACTTAACCTTATAACGTATTGGAAATATTAAACAACTTACAATAAAAAATGTATTGATAAGCAACGCGGTCGCCATCAATTAAAAACAAAAAATAAAAAATATACGTCATATATATATGATGTTACATCATGTATACTATAGAAATTATATTCACTACAAATCGATAATGTCTGGCAATATAATATTATAATATACGTACCCTACCGATACTGATAGTATTTGGGAAATAGATCCGAATGAACAGGGAAGTATACACCCGCTATATAGAAAGTCTGAAATGTTAAAGCGTTGCATCGTCAACAGTAAAAGAGTGGAATGGGGATAATAACGGGAGAAATAAGATGCATTTGGAGAGATAGTGGGATATTCAAATTGGCAATGACGTTCGAAAAAATCGAAGGGAAATGATCTAGAGGCCTATTCTAGATGAGTAATATAGAAGGAACGAGGTGAAATAATGAAAGCGTTGAAGGTTCCAAATGGGCTGTAAAAGCTACACAAGAATGTAGTAGTAGCTGTAAATAGATTTTTTACAGAACGTCCTCTTACAAAAAAAAACATATTTTTGTATTGTCCTCGTAATGACGAATGGATTACGCGCGACAAAGACAAATAGGTAAAAAAAAAAGTAGTAATATTCTAGTAGAAATACTGTAATTTCATTGCATTTTCGAACGAATGAACGGCTGCTGGTTCGTGTTCACCCAGTCTTCGATTACACATCGCCAATATGTCGCGAACGTGTCGTTTTGTAGCGACCAAACTGCCACGTGAAGTCGTGCATATCGTTTTTATTTAATTTGTTCGTGTTTATTAATTTTGACTCGTGTATGTTGTATTTTGGTTTCATGTGTCATCGAGTGAAGATAGTAATTTCTCATCGTCTTTTTCTTCGCATCCGTTTGAATTTTGCTTTATTAAATAATAAGTCGATTCGTTGATATTTCATTTCTATACTTATTTTTCTTGTCCAGCTTTAATGCACCAAGGACCAGTATGATCCCAAAGAATCTGTTTCAATTTGTGTAAACAAATAAATTCCATTAACATTGTTCGTCCGTCCACTCCATAATTACGAGTCAGAATGACCACGTACGCGCGAATATCGACCGAATTCCGTACGAACTGAACGAACGATTCCTTTGATCGTTCGCTCCTTTACCGCTCTTAGTTTGAGCGGATCCGAACACGAACGCGAATCCATTCGTTATATGAATGTGCAATGAATCCAACGAATAAAATATGCGTATATATTAATCGATTTGTATAATATTATACTAACCACAGCGATTTGACGATTTTGTTCAGTTTTCAACTGTAACATACCTCGTGTGTTACAATTTAAAACCCGAAATCCGTCAAAACTTATTATTTAACTTCGTTAACCCATAGGTTAAAACGCTGGGCATTTTCACGTTTGAGACGTAACTGTCCAATTTTGTGCTCAATCGGTGTAATGTGCAGGCAGTTTGCACAATTGCACGGATTGAACAAATTATACAAATTTTTTTGTCCATTTTACGCCAGAACTGGGTAAATATATAAAAACATAATTTTTGTATAGATAATATTAAATATTTATATTATGTATAAATATAGAATATGTGGTAATAATGGTAATAATAAATATGTATACTAATTTAATTTTGATATGGTTTTTTTTTTTTTTTTTTTTTTTTTTTTAAATTCTTATTTTATAATATAATTTAAAAGAACAATTTTATACTGTAACATTCGTATCTACATTTATTTAACAAAATTATAATAGTAATTTAAAACTTTAATGTTATACGCGACTCTGTCTGTTTCTCGTGTAGGTATCCATCTGTATAATATAAAAAAACGAATAAATCTAAATAATTATACTTGTACTCTTCGATATTATTTTACAAAAAATATATAATTGCCCAATTCATGAATTGAGCAAGATTAATTAGTTTGATATGGGCAAATTTTTGCTCGAACCGTGAATAATTGTGCAAACTATCCGCACGTTTCGCAGATTAATAAAAGCTCACGACTTAATATAATTTTAACCGCTCAAACGACTTTTCGTTTAACGTCTTGCGTCTGTTACGAGTTTAAATTTTAAAAGTAAACTCTACGGACTAGTAAGAAGTAACCAGTAACGATTGATGATCGTAAAATAATTAGTATTTTACCATTGTGATGTGTATAATGTGTAAATTGTAATTATTTCCCTTTTCCAGAACAAATTCCTAATTACGCCACTGAACGGCTACTGTTATACGGTGCACGCGCAGAACATAAAAAATCCAACACGATTAAAAAAAAATATTAAGCGCACAAGTATATATCGCCATACGAGTACAATCGAGTAATTTCGGGATATTAGTAATAAATTTTCGGTATGTCCATTATACAACCGTATACCTACGTAGAACATTAATAAACTATATTCATTTATATTCAATTGCAACATAGCATAAGTATTTTTTAATTAAAAAAGAAATCTATTAAACTAAAATTAAAACTATTTTAACAAACTAAAAGCGTATTTAGTTGTCACTCGGCATATGCGTTTTACTCGTGCGTAGTTCGGTATTTGAGACGTACAACTTTTGGCCACCTCAGATTTATAATCTGAAAATTCGCCGTTCCTGAGTATATCGATGTTCACGAGTAACAAGCTAATTTAGGTAAAAAAAAAAAAAAAAACGTTGCTTTTGGAATGCAGCGATGACAAAGTGGTTTTTAATTTGTATTGGCGAGTGACGAAAAATCGATAAGGCGGTCAATCCGGAAAAAAAATTATAATAACTAAACATTGCACAAACGTATTGCTGGGCGTTACAGGCCCGTCTCCCTGGCAGTTCTATCGCCGCTTTGAATCGCGTTGCACTTGACAACAATAAAGAACCGGCGGTACGAATAGGACAAACGGCGTGTAACCGTAGAGGACGTATACGAACAAAAACGTCGAAGGAGATTTGAAACGGACCGGGGGGGATTCCGATCGATGTTGTGAAGCGATAAGAGTTTCGAAAAAAGATTTCCTTTGTGAAGTGTACGTCGTGAGATCCGCCTAGCCACATTTTTCGATTTTTTTTTTTTAATTTAAGTTTTTTTTTTTTTTTTTTTCTTTTCAAAAATGTCTTAATTTTCATCGAATTCACGTCGAATTATTTCCGAATCGTCCGTTTTCGGAATTCTTATCGTTTCACTACGTCGATCGGACAAAACATTGTTCTGGATTGCCTATGCTGTACGTGTGTTCAACAAAGAAAAACATATGAATCAGCCCCAGCTCCACCTACCCCCCTCCCAGTCCGTTCCATTTCGAAAAGCCACATTAAGCCGGAAATCGGACGTGGTCGAAAAACGACGCGGAATATTATTTTTATGTACGAATAGGTATAAGTAACGTGATCGCACGTATACTCACGTTATAATATAATACGCGAACCCAGGACGATATTATAAACGACTGGCGATGCGGTGATTTTAACCCCACCGGGTGCAGGTGCAATCTTATTAGTACAACAGCAAAAAAAAAAAAAAAGAAGAAGAAAATAAAAACGGCTGCCTGGTATTCGACTGTAATACTGAGTATTATTATTATTATTATTATTATTATTACTTTGCTCTCCCGGCATTTTTCCTTTTATATAATATCGAAATATACAGGCGCGCGCACACACACACTGTACGTTCGACGTATTATGCACCCGAGTATTATTATAATACGAGGTATAATATATTATGTATTATTATTATTATGCGGTGGCACGATGTCGATTTTTATATTGTCGTGTTTGCCGACGAGTAAAATATATAATAAAATATTGGAGTCTTGTGGAAGGAAATTCCACGGTGGTCGGTCGTCGTTTTCGCGTATTCCACCGTATAATAATAATATGACCCGAGGGAGGCGAGCGAAATCGGCAGCTACAACTGCCCGGGACGCACCATTGTGCATGCGTACGCGTGAAATTTTACTCTCGCAGAAACCCCGTGAAATATTATAAGCCTAACACAAAACTTGACAACTGATTTTCTCTGAAATTCGCCGAACAAAATAATATATATTATTACTATTTTCATTTTTATTTTTTTTTTCCAAATCGAGCCGTGTCGTTCAACGCCAGATGGTGCCCCTCCTCCCACTAGACGGATTTATCGGTACCCGGTTTCGTATATCCACAGAATCTTTCTATTCTAATATACTTATAAAAAAAAAAAAAATTTTTTTACAAAAAAATAGTTGACGTTTCTTAATTTGTCGTCCGAGTAAAATTCGCAGATTTCAAGCTAGTCTATTATTCGCAATAAAAACGCATTGATTGCATTAATTGTACCTTGTGCGCGATGATAATTGGACATCACTTATAGATATATGCGAGGTTGAAAAGTAATAAGGCCGTTGAAGTGAAAATGTTTGAAACTTTTCACCGTAGGTGCTTTTCACTATTAAAAATTGATTATAGTATTGCGTGATTGTACTCTCGGAATATCATGGTATTTATACTGTTATCGTGATAATTATATCTATGATTATCAAATATTGAGTATAGGTTTTATAATAGTTATTAGTTATAACAATCTAAAAGCCTACAAAAAGCGAAATAAAATGTTTTTCACAAAAAGTTTCACGGGTCGGTGAAAACTTGAAATTGAACATCTCGAGTTTAGTCCGGCTGAGAATCAATATTGGTTCGGAGACTTCCCATTCTACGGCCATTAACCGTGGACGAAAAGAAATTATAATATTAGGGTACTCGATTGTCGTCGATATCCGATTAACGGTGAGAAATAAAAATGTAAAATTATACTACACGAATGTTTGAAATAAATTGACGCAACACAATTTCTATTATTTCATCGGAGAGTTTGAAACTGCGCGTATAATTATAATTATAAAGACTTGATCTGCGTGGGTGCAGGGTGTACGTTCAGGTACACTGTACACGATGATATTCTAATGAACAAACGCTTCGAATAATTTTTGCACCTACATAAATCACAACAGTCTAGTATAGATGTTCTAAATATAAAAAAATAAAACGATTTTCCAGCAAATGAAATAACATTATATTTTGACGGCCGAACGACAATAAAAGCCTATATGAAATTGCAAAGCAAAACTGTACGCAATATACCTATTCGCTTGTATTATTATTTTTCTATTGTTTGAATTATTCATAATTTTCTACTTTTTATTTAATAATATTATTATTTTACTATTATTGCTTGTATTTAAAATTAATTCATTATTTTCTATGCAAAGGGCACCGCCCGTTAATTATTAATAAATAAATAAATAATCGTATTTTTTTTTTTATCGGCAGTGTATTTCGTTTTTTTCTCTTCTTTTTCTACAAACAACGTCGACTGCTATTACGCTATCGACAACGTCGACTCTATAAATCAACGAAATAACGAAATTTATAATAATATTATACTGACATATTGTTATTGTCTTTTCGAGTGATTTTATAGCGATTACCCACGTATATAAAATATTTTTAACTATAAATTTATAATATAAAGCATACCGTATAATGGACGTGTTTACATCTAATTTATCGGATATTCGTATCGTCATTTCAATAAATATTATAGCATAAGTACGATACCGATAATCTAATAAAACTGAGACCAATATCCTATTACTCTAATATAGTATGGAGTAATAATAACTTAATAGTTTATAACTTAAAAATTATTGATGACCATTGTCTGACAACCGTGTAAACCGTTACAATATTTATCGTACCTATAAAAAATCATCTGTAATTATATTAACTGTATGCGCACATATTTAAAAGCGCTTGGACTTGAACATGTCAAGGGTGCTGAACTCTAATCATCTAAATTACGTGTGCACATGCTATGTTAGCTTTAAGAGGAATTTCTAAGAGATTGGAATTTTGGACACCTACTTTGTGAATGAGCGGGCGGGTGGGTGGTTGTTTAATTTGTATTATTGTCGTAGTATCTTTGAAACATTTCGGCGCCACTAGCTGAACCCACTGCATAGTTAGTTAGAATGAAGTCAGCTTTTATACCATGCCATTCATACAAAACGTTTTTATTATATCGAACTTTTTTTAAATGTTAGGCGATAGTTTTACAAGTGACAAAACAAATTTAAATTTAAAATACACATATATTATTCGAGTGGTAAGTACGTTTGAAATACTTTTATCGCCTATCCTGCAATATGAAATGAACACAATTAACAGCAAAATAGAGGTAAAAAAATATACCCACACACACACACACACATGTAATATAAATTAATAAAATGAAACAAAACTTAGCTTGGAGAATTATACATGCAGTGGTGTGCATTATCTAAATAATTTAATCTGAATAAAACAAATTCATTAAATTATATTAGTTTTATCTATTTATAAATAAAATATAGTTATCTTATTGACGAGATGAATAATTTGACTTGATTTTCGATTTTCTAAAGCTAATTTTAAATTTAATCATCTAAATTATATTGTGCATAAATATGTATTAACAATTGAATTTAAGAACGACAATTAGATATCAACAAATGCAATGTATAAATAGGTACCTATACGAAATAAAAACTATAGTGTTACAGACTTTTTTGTTGGATTTTCTTGGCGATTTCCCAACCACGGTGAGGAAAAACTATTGATACCTACCTCTAATAATAGTGAAGTTGTATACTCTTGTATGTTTCTTAGAAAATAAATTTGGCATCAAAACCTATATAAACGTATTAATTATTAATAATATTATTATTATTGATTGATTTTTTTTTTGTTTAAGAAAAAAAAAAAAAAAATCTTATTGACCCTTTGTCTATGTAAGAAACCTAATTAAAATAGTATACGTTAGTATATCTCTAGTTGGACAATGTCCAAACAGGATAAAGAGTAAAAAATAAATATGATTTTATTGCAGATTACGTGGTCAATAACCAGACTTCATTATACAATATATGTGCATGTGCATATAATAATAATAATAATAATATCGTGTTGTAAGGCTTTTACTATAATATTAACATGGTTTTCCTATAGATGTGTGTACGCGGGCGGACGTGGGTATATATTATATTATTCAGTGTTTCGTCAAAAACTATATATTAATAGCAAGCAGTCGAGTTTAAGACGACATTTTCGCGATTAATACGCGTCGCGTCGTTTACGTACAACGTTATACAACTTTTACACCGCAGACATATTATAACGATTTTTACATGAACATTTTAATCGAATATTAAAAAAAAAAACCAAATAGTTTTCACTTCAAATATATTATTTACAACGGAAAATCGAATTATCCAACAGGTAGTTTCTATTTAGTTTCTATTTCAGAGGTGTGTTTTTCGAGTCTCCGTACGGTTATTCGTACATTTTTACAGCAAAAGTATACAAAGTTAGCGGTTAAAAAAAAAAATAGAGCATATACTAAGCATATATTATTATTTTTAGACAGTTGCGATAAAATGATAAAAAAAAAAAAAAAACGAAAATATAGGTAGGTGGTATAGACCGACAAAATCCAATCTCGGAGATCAAACTCATTTCCAAATTACAAACGAACGAACATTTTTTTTCGAAAAAATCTCGTCGAACACCGTTTTACAAAAAAATTCATGGCCAGCGGTCTAATTATGGGGGGTATGATGAATAAATCTTCAGAACCTTATTTTAACAAATACTATAATTAAATTCCTGTAGACTGTATAATGTTTAAACTGTATTAAAAAAAAAAAAAAAACATTAATTAAATTTCACGATTTACATTAGATTTTTCAACCGTCCATTTGGACATTTATCGTTTAACGTCTCACGTCTGTTATCAGTTTTAAAAGTATAGATTACGGATTAGTAAGCTGTCCAGTAATCTGATGTATGGTACGATAAAAAAAAAAAAAAAAAAAAAAAATGATTATTTTATCATTGCGTTGTGCATATAGTATGTTGAGTGTAATTATATTCCCCCCAGGATAAGTTTCTAATCACGACACCCATGGCTTATTATTAATAATATGCAATTTCGCGCGTTTATTTGCAGGATCCGTTTGCGACCCACACGAGAATATGAAAAAAAACGAACCGTATCACATCTCGTATTTTAGGTATTAAAAAAACAAAAAAAAAAACAAAATGTCTGGCAGTCGGCGGTACCTATAAATATATATTCATTTTTTTTTTTTTTTATATAATAATATTCTATTATATAATACTCGATCATACATATACATATATTTTTTTTTTACTTTACAACGTCGTCGTCTGGGCATCGTTTTGTCGGTGGTTTTTTTTTTTTTTTTTTGTTCGCTTTGGTGGCTCCGGCCGCAACGATTTAACGCTCGTTAAACGTTTTGAATAATAATAATAACGATTATAATAATAATTATAATATGTGCGTGTGTTTTTTTTTTTTTCATCTTCTTTTACTAGCCCGCCGTATCCAATATCTCTCTCTCTCTCTCTCTCTCTCTCTCTCTCTCTCTCTTTCAATCTTTCAAAATCTCCCGGTGTCTGCCACGCCATCGCTCTCTCACTCTCTCACTCCCTCCCTCACTCATTCTTTCATTCTCTCTCTCATCGTTTCTCGAAACACATATTATACGTGTACGTATACCGCCGACACCGGGTAGGTGTTATATTATTATATTTGTCATTAATGTCGGCGGAGGCGCCCGCCAGAAATACGTTCGACGAGGGGGGAACCCGCGCGCGGATCGGGGCGGAGCCGTACCGGCGCGGGGGCGGACACGGGCCGGCCGACCGGTGCCGACCGGGGACGAGCCGCCGGGCCGAGCGCCTGGCGCCAGGCTACGGCACACACCAGGCCCCGGGCGGACACACGGTTACGGACGACGTACGCGCGCGGCACACTGCACGGTCGGTCGGTAAACGTTTACGATATCTGTACGGAGTCTTACGAGCTTTTTTTCGCGGTTTCCGTCGTATAAAATACATACATTTCCCTATCCCTCCCCGCACCGTTCTCCGCGGATTTCATTGCTATTTTAACATACGCCTAGTTTTTTACCTCGTGACTTACGGTTCCGCGGTCCCGTGTTCCGCACCTCCCCGCCGAGTTCTCTCGTTTAGACTTTCAAAAAGTATTGTTATTATTATTATTATACTTTTCGCGCCATATCCGCCGACCTGCCCACAGTTTCACCCCGGGCTCTGACTTTCGTTTACCGCGTATATTTTTACGGACAATGTGCCCTGAGCAAAATTCTCACAACTACCGACGATAAAGGTATGATTATACACAATAATGTTATTACTATTATTATTATTAGTTATAAGTACTTGATTTTTTTTTTTTTTTAAATATAACGTTATATAGATATATATACTCGTATATATGGTTTGTGTTTAACGGTTCACTCTCGATTGAAATTTTAACGTGTTTCGTATTATGTACTTTTAAAATCTATATCGTTACGAACGGAATGAAAATATTGAATTATTATTGTAACGTTTAAACGAACGCCGTCGTCGAAAGACGAATAGTTTTCGAACGACCTTGACTATGGTTTATTTGAACGTAATATTATTATTATAATTATCAATGAAATCTATATTTGATATTTGTGAAAAAAAAAAAATAATATAAAAATAATAATAATTTTATTTTCACCCACGTTCGTATATAATATATACGCCCGACTATATTCGTTAATGTAATACGTATATTATTATTATTAATATTTTTTTTTTTTTTTTTGCAAACGGCGTTACAATATTACAACAATACGATTATATACTATCAGTGACAATGTAAAATAGTCGGATAAATCGTATTTTATATTTTTATATATCGATCGGCGCATACATATATTATATATTTAGTGTTACATTCAAACCAAATACATTTTATATACTTGGAATACATTATTATTATATAAATTTAAGCGGTGAACTCTGCGGGTTCAATTTACATTTTGGACATCATAATATTCTTTTTAAAACAAAAATCTGTAGACGAACAATAACATAGTATAAAGGTGAACATCATAATGAACTTTTTTTTTTTTTTTATGATTATTAAAAAAAACGTACGATATTTTGTATCGTACACAAACGCCTATACATCCAAACACTTATTATAACGGTTAACGGTTTCGTTATATTTAATTCGACAGAGTTACCGACACGTATCTTGGATCTTATATGAGAGAGGGGGGCCGATTCATTATTTTTAATGAATAGTGCAATATTCCTCCATAATACACATAGGTATGCACGTTAAAATAGCGTTGGGTTTTCGACCTGCCAAAATCTTTTACGGTCAATTGACCGGATTTCGACAATATTCGGTAAATATCTTTTCGGGTTTTTTATTTTTGTTTTAATTTACGACCGCGTGTTTGCTATTGAAAATAGTATTACTAATGTTAGAATTCATCAAACGGTAATAATTGACCGTTGGTAGTATAATATACTTTAAACGTTCAAAATCGTATAGAGTTTCCTGTAGGTGTTTGATCAAACAATGACAATGTAATAACACATTTTTCGGTGTTACCGGTGTTATAGATTTCTTATATAACGATTAGAAATTTTCAATTGTTGAGTATCTAATAATAATATTTGCACAGCAAAAATCGTTTTAGAAGTTAATACCAACATGATAGAATAACAACGGAAAATGTGAAGAAAAATTTTAGCCCGGAGTGTATTATAATAATATAAAGATTGTATGATGTATTTGTGATTTTGTACAATGACACGAGCTTTGGATATGTGGGAGTCGATTGCTCCATCGATAGCCCCCCCTCTAATAAGCTGCTGCAGAATAAACTTCGGGGGGGGGGGGGTCGTGGAAGTCGTTTAAAAACGAATTTTATTTCGTCGATGTGCTCAAATAACATTAATAACGTATACGTAAATTAGTACGTTTATATGCTATCCGTTATAACGGTTTGAAATTAAATCGTTTTAAAATGTATTAAAACGATTTAGCCCAATACCTATAATACCCGTTTTATGCGTGCCCGTATATTATAATATGGGTTTACGTGAACACGTTGTAAACCGAATTCATATGAAAATTGTGTTATCTTATTAAAACCGAATCCGAATATCATTCATATTTCGTTTTCAAGTAAGTATCTGATCGAATGGAATATTTAAAAACACGCGAAGAACTATTGAGACAACGCGTGACAATAATATTGTCCGTGCGACGGTAAGAATAAAAACTAACAAAGTGAGGGTTAGGGTTTCAAAAACGCGCGTTTATATTAAGTAAATTTCGTTAAACTACCACCTAATATAGTGCGAGCGTTTTAATTTTGAAAACGGTTTGATGGTTTTTTTTATTTTTTATTGTTATTATTTTTAACCGTTATGAAGTGTTTACCATACGACAAGAAAACAAAAGTTTTAAGCTTCGAGAAAAAAACAAAAAACCGATTTGATATTTCAAATTAGGTTCAAACCGTGTTTTTTTTTTCTTTTCTTTTCTTTTTTAACGTCATCATATAAAACGTACACTAAATGATATAGTTTGTCGCGCCTCGGGTCGAAGACGATTTTAAACGACAAACTACAAACTGCAGTACAACAATGGGCACGTATTATAAACGTATAATGTATATCGGTGCGATTATACAAGCATTCCGTGTACGCATATATGGTGTCCGACGCGTCGATTCGAACTGCACACACATGCACATATATAATATATAGATTGCAAATTGTTTACAATATGTGTATATACAGAGCCACCGGGAAATAATAATAAAAACTAAAAAGAAAAATATACGTATGGGCACCTACTTCGAAAACAAATATAAAAAAAACGGGCGGGTTCGTTATCGGCCGAAAAAATGAAATGGAATTTTTCCTTTACTGCCCGTTTCTCCCCCGCCCCCACTTCTCCGCTCTACCACAAACAATTTCGCATTTTTCCAAACGTTTCTTTTGGCCGAACCCAAATAATCGTGTCTGTTTTTCTCCAAATATTGAGAAAAAAAAAAGATCTAATGTTTTTAGATGCGTACTACGCATTTAAACATCGAACCTTTAGATTGAAATCTGGCAAATTTCTGGCCGAACATAAATTCATCACCGCCCAATCGGTGAAACATAACGAGTATTAACATCGATTTGATGACGTGTTGAAATCAACTAAATTTGTCGAATTTGTATTAAACGTTTACAAATACCGTCCAGTCTTGCGGTTTCGGTATTACGGGAGGCCCGCCGCGTACAAAACCGGCATTTGATTTCCCCAGGGGAATAATAATTATTTTTTAATTTTTTTATTTTATTTGTTACTTAATTCTAAAGTGTAAATGTCCCGCGAGTTTCCACGGTATAGTTATTAGAAACGTTCTGTTTTCCACAATAATAACACCTCCCGGTCGCGGTTACACCGGCATGCGCGCGCAACACTTAGTCGCGACTACGATAGGCGTCCCAACGTTAGGTATGAAATTCCGAGCCATGCACACTGCACCATTACGTGACCGAGTTTAATGGAGACCAATTTGTCGGTCGCGGCGACCGTCAGGTATAATTTCGGGTAATCCGACGCCTCGGCGGTACGGTCACGTTTTAATGTTCCTATACATTTTATTGTTACCTGTGTGCGTGCGTGTGCGTATGATATATTATAACGTGCCCGTGTCATTTTTATTTATTTTTTTTTTTTTTTTTTTTCTTTTCGCCTCGGCTATATTATATATTTTTATTATTACGGGGATAGAATAAGGAAAAAAAAAGCGGCGGCAGCAGCCTCCGGACGGACAACATGCTCCGCGCAGCTCTCTTTGTGATGCGTAATACATGCGTATAAATATATACCTTAAAGCGCGCGGCGAACAAACACCCGAGGGGGTGAACCGTCAACGGGAGTTTTTCGTTCGTATTTTTATATATATATATTTTTTTTTTTTTTTTTTTTTTTTTTTTATTGTATTGTACGAGTGCGTGTGTGCGCGTCACCCCATTTATATATCCATAAGGGATGTGCGCTGGTTCTCTTTGGACCGTGTCGCGATCAGCGTGGGAATAACAGGAGCACGAAATAAACACAAATAAAGCGGGCTCGGCTCTTTCTCCACCGCCGCCATCCTCTCGTACCCTCCTGTACGCGATTGTTAAACGGCGAACCGTTTAATATAATTCCAGGGTACCGTACAAACGCACGTACACGTTACCATATTTGTATATATATATATATGTATTCACACGTGTGTCCGTTATGGTGGCATTTAAAAAAAAAAAAAAAAAAATTATTATTACTATTAATATCTATCGTCGTATTACATACAAACATTATAGCCGAGAGAGGTGGATCGGTTCGCCAACGTTACAAAATCGGGTAAGTATTCGAAATCGGCAAACGGGTCGGTGTGAAAATACCCATAAAAACTGTACCAAAGTCGGCGAACCAGACATGCCACTCGGGTCAACCATAATTAAGTATAATAATATTGTTATTACTTTAGTTCTGGGGGCCAAGAATTCGATTTCAAAAATAATAACAATAATCAATTGACCAAAATGTGATCGATATGAGAATGGGCTCCCACTGAACGTAGCGAGAAAGCTATTATACCTATACTTACGTGAGATTTACTTTTAAAATGTATTTCCTTCTCGGGAAATCCGTTTACATTTGGTAAAAATGCTCCGATTTACCGTACGTTAATAAATATGTGGAATGTCCGTCCGGCCATCATTTATTCGAAAACGTTTTCTAAACAAATTAAAGAGGCCGACAACAAAAATTGATTTTATTTTTGTTGATTTCTGGATTACTTTGCCCATAATGGGGGGGGGATAGCCACTAGTATTATTATAACCTTATCGATTTACCGAGCTCCGCTTAGAATCGTTTTTTGATTGCAATGATTTATCGTTAATTTCGATATACAAACTAAATCCTATAAATCTTCCCGACATACCATGTATAACATCAGTGGTCTATGGCGCGATTTATGTCCGGCTCGGTTATTTGGGTATTACGACATTATAATTTATAATAATAAAAAAAAAATTACATTTATAACAAATGCTGCAGTGACCGTACGGAATTAATTTTTATTGAATTATATAATTTATTTTTTTATAATTATAATAATTATAATATTATATATATATATAATACGCCGTTATTAAATGTACATTATATTGAACACTAGACGACGATAACATAATTGTACAATTCGTATAAATACGTATAAAGTAGTAACTAATTTTTAATTACATATAAACGCATTCTGCAGTTTACTGATACCTACTGAATAATTTTTTTTTTTTTTTTTTAGATAGACATTTAAAGTAAAATTCATTGTTTATGATAATATAGTTTATCAACTTTTACAATTGTTCGTTGCTCGGCGTCGTATTATATTCTGATTTAGATTAAAGTATAGATGACGTGTCACATATAATTATTTCAAATTGAAAGCGTTGCGTTTTTCGTTGCATATAATATACGACTGATATAAACCATTATTAAGTTATACGGGAATTTGAAAAAAAAAATAATAATAATAATTGCACGTAAAATATGCACGTATACAAACAAACTAATACGCAGTTAACTTATTTTATTTTAATTATTTCTATCCCTTAACAATATAATTATAGTATATTGTGCATATTATACGTATATAATATATTAATAAATGTGTCGTAGCCGTTTCGTGAAATCGATCATTTTCATAAAAAGATGTCTGTTCCATGAAAAGGAAACGCCTTTTTTACACTTTGTGAAATATATACAAATATTTCACGATTTGGACATTTTCTTTTTTTTCATGAAATTGTCACTCGAATTTGACGTTGTATAATTTTGTTCGACCACTATGTGTACTGAAATAAAATATTAACCATGTTGTTGTACGATTATTTGTATTAGGTGTGCGTCAATGTAATTTTTAACAAGTTTTCTTAACAAATAACTATTTAAGTCATTTAAAATCGACATATAAAATAAAAAAAATGTTAAAAGTGATAAAAAAGAGTTATAATTTTTTTTTAATTTTGTTAATTCGAGCAAAACGAGAAATTGTGACAACGGCTATTGCATTGCATGTTACTTTTGTAACAAGTACATCGCGATACGACTTGAACGGTTTCACGTGGTAGCACACTGCATATTTCCAGGGTTGAATCGTCCTTTTATAAAACCATGTCGAGTTACGACTCGTTCGTTTTCGGAATAAATGGACGTCGGACTATACTACACACGCGTCATTAAAATACAATCGAATTGTCGAATCCGGTAAATATATTATTTCAGTACAAAGTGGTCGACCGCAACGCGAAAGAAATTTACACGACGTCAAATTAGAGTGAATGTTTCGTGAACAAATGTCCAGTATTGTGACATTTTTTTTTTTTTTTTTGCATTTCACGGAGTGTTAAAAATGCGTTTAGTTTTCATGAAACGGGCCAGTTTTCGTGCAAAGATCGATTTCGCGTTGTGGCTACAACGGTATAATATGAAAATAATCAACAAACACACGATAAATGAACGGAAAAAAAAACAATTGTAAATTTTCCTCGGGTGGCGGGTGGGAGATGGAAAAATGCCAGTACGCCAAAATAATTTATAGTAACCCTAGACTATACATACTCGTATATTATATATTATCGCATACGTTGTATATAATAATGTTGTAGAGAATCGTCCGGCGGTATTATTATACGCGTACGACGACGGTTTTCTAATTTACCCGTTCTGTTTTACAGACGCTGATGATGACTTGGTGTAGGTACAAGTCAATTCCCAAAGAGCGCCATAACTCATAAATCACCCACGGCGGACGTGATTTTAAAATTATTATTATTATTATTTTTTTTTTATCATTATTATTACTATTATCATTATTGTGCCTCCCGCGGCACCCGCGGAGCAAATCATTCGTATACAATAATATTATAATGCCCCAACCCTACCTATATATATATATATATAGTACTATATAGTCGCTATAACAGTGCGCAAGTCCTATTGGCGGCCTGGAAGCAACAGGTCTTTGAAATCAGTCCTTACACGACAGCGGCGGCCTTATCATTTCGTACGCGTTATCGTATTGTTGTGATCGGTGACTTACTCGACACAGTATGGTTTTGTGTTATGCAAATCGAATCAAAAATGATATCGAAATGAATGCGCAGAGGACTTTAAATGTTACTAATATATAATATACTAGCTGTCCCGCACGGCGTTGCCCGTGAAAAATTGGATTTAACCCCCTAACCCTCGCCCGACTTTATCGGTCCTGTCGTCGTTTTTACGCGGTTAGATTTGCTTCGCGGCATTTGACCAAAAATCAAAATCAATACGCAAAACGATCGTTTATCGTTTGTCACTCTTTGGCCGTTAGGCACCTACACCATACGATATATATATATATATATATACCACCAAAATGTCAAGTCTCTAGGTCCAGCGGATTGGTCTGGGCGTTGATCAGTGAGCGAGTGAGTGGTATTTGACTTTTATATCTATAGAATAATGAAAAAAAAAAAATTATGCTATTTTGGTAACTAAGCAACGATAGCTTCCCTAGTAACGTATTAATTATTGATTTGTGTATATATACAACCCTTTTCCTATAAGAAATCATTAAATTTGCAATAAAACAAATTGACGGTCACTTATCGAGATAAAAACTATACTATATTTTAAGTTGAACCAAATCACACGCACACGAGCGAAATCTTATCAAAATCGGTTGTGTAGTTTTAGAGCGCATTGCACGCAAACCCGTCGTACGCTTGATTTTTTTATATATAAGATATTTACATATATATATATATGAATTAAACGTCAATTATAATTATATATATATATATATATATATGTAATTTAGATTCGTATTATGCATTGTTGACTGACCGATAATATTGTTTTTTATAGTCAATGATTATCGAGGTTGAATGATTTCAGTAATAATTGTGTTCGAAAAATATTTAACGAAATAACATTCGAAACTCGAATGCGTGATAATTAAGTGACGGCTCGACGGCTGATAAGAGAACGAATGTCTTTAAAGCCACCGAGAAAATGGCCGAAGGTCATGGTCAAGGTGTCCTATAGTGAATTATGTTTCCCTTTATGATTTCATCTATTCTGCGATACAATATATGTGCGTGTGCGCAGGTTCTGTTCGCGGGGGATGCAACGATCGTTGATATCAGTCTTTGCACGAAACATTTGTTGGATAACATTGGACTTTGTGTATTACGTATACGGTTTTTTTTTTTTTATAGATGTAAAACAATTAAATAATATCACAGCCGTTTTAAATAAGTCAATTTTGCAAATAATGTAAAAAAAAAAAATACTCTCAAATAAATGCATATTATTGTAGCCTTTAAATGGAAAAAAAAAAGAAGAAAACATATGTTAACATTTTTACTTTAAAAATTTTAATGTACATTCGACTGTAAGTCATATAAGTCAATCGAGAGTGTTAGTAACCACCACCACCACCTCCTATCTGGGTTTTAAAGTTAAAAACATGCAATATGTTTTAACATTAAATAATATAACAATATTTATCCACTGGACAACTCGATTTAATTTAGTTATCAATGGTTATGGTTAATCAATGGACAATAAAAACATAATTATCAGCTATCAGAATAATATTGTTATAACAATAATATTAATCGAATGCGACAATTAATTATTAATTTTTGTTCAACCGTGAAGAATAAATATGTCTTTGAAATTTTTTATTCGTGTATAAAAATAGGGACTGGTATTAGACACGTGTAAACTCCGCGTCCTCGCCTCCTCGGGAAAAAAAAAAAAACAACAACCCAATTTTCTATATTTCCGACAATTGAATTATTTCTAGCGTTCCAATTTTTGTTTTATACTATTATATATATATATATATATTTGTCTATTCTATTCGGGGTTTTTTTTTTTTTTTTTGGTCCATAACGCGTCACCGGGCCTGCAGCACCATCGGCCGGCGGGTTAATAATGGAGAATGGCCAATAATTGTTCCTGGCACGCCGCTTAATAATCGACCATATGTGCACCCCATCCGGCTGACTGATTGAAATTGACGTGTGAATCCTAATTGACAAACCGTCAGATTTTTAACAGATTTATATTAACAATAATATCCGGTGTGCCGGAGGTCCTAATGACAAAATATTACGCAGGAACCCTTTTTTTAGACGTGCTCTTTTTTTTATTATTTATTTATTTATTTTTTTTTTTCAAAAATAACGCTGACGTTCCCGGTCGCTGTGGTATTATATTTTGCCGATTTGATCGCTCGCTATTGTATTTTTTTTTTTTTTTCTGTGTGTATTTCCATTGCGTGAAAAACAGGAAGACGAATCGGATTTTTTTTTTTTTTTTTTATCTGAACCATATATACTTGGAAAAAATAACAATTATGTCTTATAGTCAGCAATATAATTATGTCATATACATCTGTGTAGGTAGAAATTAAACAACTTGCAAAATATATTGTAGAACTGTTATACTGTTGTACAAACAAATACAAACACAATTTTTGTTCAAGTCTGTCTGCACATTTGTATACAACGAAAAATCGACAATTCAGAAGTACTTTAACTCTAAATATACGGATACGCATTAAAATGTAATAAACGAACCTATATATCTGGACATCGGAGTCAAGGAAGATCAATGCGAGATTCATGAATTTTAACACGTCGAAAGTTTTTCAGACGATTGAGCTATTTTGGTCTTTAATATTATCTATTTTTTTTTTTTTAAGTTTTTTTTTTAATTTTATAGCGATCGCGTTACGATATTTTGCGTCTAGCGCAAAAAATAAGTAGTCATCAAATTTTATATGTTTGATCCTAATATCACATATTTATAAAAGAAAAAAAAAATAATAACTTCTTGACCCGAGGCCCAGATTACATAATACATTGCTTTGCAATATTTTACACAGAAAACACTCGGTGCAATCAATTATATGATTATACCGAGTGTTCGTGTTGTTGCACATTATCCCGACTAATAGTGTCTATTTTTTTATTATTATTATTATTTTTTTTTTTTTTTTTGATAACACGCCAACACAATATTATTATACTTAGAATCTAATCGGATCTTTAAAATCCGCGTTGCGGAATAATTGAATCGAACGTACCGCGAGAAAAAATATATACAAATAATTGCGAACTTATTATGCGAAATCGGTACCATAGATAATTTAATATTATTATTAATTATTATCAATATCGGTACGATTTGTGCGATTATCGTTGCGGCTTCACACTGCCAATCGTCGTTCGGTGTCGTTACACACATCCGCGCGGGCAGTGTCGTTTGGCACAAGGTCTACAGATGCGGAGAAGAAGAAGAAGAAGAAGAAGAAAATAACCTCGTAAAAATTCCGGTAGACCGTAATAATATTATCGCGTCCGCCGTATATATTATTAATACTATTATTTTGTCGTAAAACGCGCGGGATAATAATAATAATAATAATAATAATAATAATAATATTATAATCGTATAACGACGGCGCGTCGGCCGGACGAGTTTTTCCGGCGGCAATAAAATTCGAATTAAACGCCGCGGCGTGTACGAGAGAGGGTTAGAAATAATAATAATAATAATAATAATGTATTAAAAAAAAAAAATAAAAAAAAAAAAAAAAGTCTTTCTCTGCGCGCGCGATGTTATTCCATTCATGGCTTCCCACGGAGCCTCGGGGTCGTTTCCATTCATGCGCCCGGTACACACACACACACATACACACACACGAATAATTTTTTTATTTTTTTTTTTTTTTATCATGAAAACGCGTGGGCGCTCGCGTTTTACCTACGACTATATACGTTCACCGGTCGTGCATGCCGTTCCTAAAAATAATATAATACTTAATATTTTTTATTATATATATATATATATATATATAAGAACAGCAAAAAAAAAAAAAAAAATCTCATAAATTCGTGTCTCGCGCGCGCGCGCGGCAAAATATAGGCGGTTTTAAACGAATCGTCTGTTATTGCCCGCACCGACGGTGTGATGGCGTGAATTTTTTATTTTTGTATTTATTTATTTCTTACGGTATCCACGGTATACCGGAGAGAGGTGAGATAAAAAAAAAAAATTGAAAAAAAAAAAAAAAAAACACGCACAAACACCAAAACACTCTCTTTTACCCGCACATTATACGAGGCAGTACGTTCACCCATCTAACATTATTTACCATCGGTGTGTTTCACTAATAATTTTTATTCGTATACCCGATAACGGTGTACACGCGGTGTCGTAATATTTATTTATTTTTTTTTTAAATTATAAAAATACGACGCGTCGAGCGATAAATGAAAGGTAATGGGAAAAATTGAAATGCGAGGTATTATAGGTTTTTAGAGTAATTTAAAAATGCGAAAGCCACGATAAATCATATAAAAAACTATTCTGGTTATTATAGTTATATATTGTATTGTATGTAGTTATTAATAGGGTCCTGATTTAAATGGCCTCGAAAAATGCTCTACAAAATAACCAAAATGTCATTGAAAAATAACATAACATTTTTTTTTAATTTAAACCGCGAAATTGCGTCTTTACAAAATTATCAAAATCAACGTGATTACGTAGAAACATAATAACACAAACTGATCAATTATGATCGTTATCAAAGAACGATTGTCAATCACTATGGAAAAACCTAAAAAAAGACCCTCAATAAAAATAAACAAAATATCTAGATAATATTTTTAATTATCTAAATTATAAATCTAGTCGTAAATATGCATAAAAACTACCAAACCGACAGGAAAATGTTTTAAAAATATCGCCTGTTACACGAAACGAATTGTGTACATAGAAATCATTATTTGAGATCATTCGAAAAACGATGCGTTTTGCATTGAAGATGGCCCGGCGTCCAAGTCGTTTCGCTCCTCCCGCCCCGTTTAACCCAAGAGAATATGCGACAGAAATCCGAAAAAAAATTCGAAATCCATCCAATTGAAAAATCGAACGCATTAATCATCAAGAAAAATTATAAATAAAAATGTATTTTAATTGAATACGGCAGTTGTCGTCATGCCCAAGTGGCTCTAATCCGGTAGTAGTAATAATTTTAAGTAATAAATGAGTGGGAGTTTGTGTAGGTACTAATATAAATTATAATAAACCGACGAAAAACCCCAAGAGGGGACCGGGGAGGTCGGCCCTCCCGTCATTTATCCGGCACTGCGTGCGACACAGTTCGGATCGACGCGGTACACATAACATCACAGTGTTATGGTGATAAATTATCACCGATAATAATAAATAATAATAATAATAATATTATATACGCGCTTGGCCCGAGTAATATTGTTATATATTATATATTTAACTATACGGTGACACTTATATATAAAAAAAAAAATTAAAGCCCCGTACGGACGCATTGCCGGAAGTGTTAATAATACAAATATTATTATTATATGCGTATTAAACGCATCCCGATTCGGTCCTGCGACGCGCTGTGATTATAATTTATAACATACGAGTATTATTGTATTGTACGCGTACGACGATACCGTAATATTATTATTCATATACGAATTTCCGAATCGTATATATTAAACACGCCAAGTGAAATAATATTGTAAAGACAAATGCCGATGAGGTGGGATAAATATGCCCGGGCCGTGAAGGAGAGCCAAAAGTAAATTTCGAAAGGGCTTTAAAATACTTTAATGGTTTTTAATAATTCGGATTGGACGAAACGGCATCAATATTTATGTTCTCGACGTTATTGTCTCGCGATTTCCTGTCGTTTTAGTGATCAAGCCGCGTCCTTCTGTACCGCAAACAATAAATAAACTTTTACCCAAGAATGGCAGATGCCAGATATATAATATTATATCCTGGTCCAGATGTTAAATTGTTGACTACTACTACTACTACTACTATGGAAAAAGAACTTTTTTAATATAAATATCGTGCGATGCAAAGTGTCGAAATCTAAATTTTACGAATAACACAAGACGATTAATTTTGCATTTCTTTACAAAACGATTAATATCCCGGAACGAGCCATAAATCGTTACAAATTTTGCTTCGATGTTCAACATTAGAAATCACAAATACGGCAAACAAATTTGTAAACCATTCGCCCACGAATCGAAGACCTACGGTTCGGTCTGCCAATCTCAAGTAGCACACTGATTTTTTCTCTTTATTGCCCAATACCTACAAATCGTTGCAAACGAAAAACGAATAATTCTGAGCGGAGTTTAGACGAACGTATTTTGATCAAATTAAATTGATAATTGTATTGTAACTGAAAAAAAAAACAAATAGCAATTGTTCGCGTTAATGATAATAAAAATTAAAAAAAAATCAACTTTTTTGTAGTGCATCGATATTGTTCGGATATTTTATTTCTCTGTATGTCGTAATTTTCAAGCAGACGCAATATTATAACATTAATAATTTTTTATACGTGTGTCCGCTGTGCCGGGCAATAGGCCAAAATTCTGTGGCGCCACCCGGAGACTTCGATAAAAATTATAATAAATAATAATACAAAACAATAATATTATTTGCGAGAGATTCGATATTTTTAACCGCATGCAAACGTCGGCGGTGTTTGGCGTACGCGTTTTTCGTATTTTTATTATTATTATTATTTATTTAAATTTTGTGTATGTGTGTGTTTCAGCTGATTTCCATAAATTACACTGCGCTTTATTTGTACCTGCTAACGCTACGAAATAATTTCGTTTTCCTGTTTCATTATAAATATAAGTTTTTTTTTTTCGAAAGCGAGGTCCAGGGTTCCCCCTTAAGGACGTCTCTGTATCGTGTTATCGGCAAAACCATATCTTTATCAGAATATCGTTGCAATATGTCACCGAAATCCGACCCCGCATTGTGTGTTATTTTAAACATTTTCATAATTGTTGCGTTTTTTTCTTTTTTTTTTTTTTTTAGGTTTTGTTTTCCGTGTACATTTTTCTCAGAAAAGAAATAACTGCGAATCGTGCGTTTAACACACGTCCGTTATTGTTTTCGTATAGTTCGTTTGTTGCGGTTTTTTAAAAAAAAAAATTTCGTTTTCAACCGCACACGGTAAAATAACACTTTAGCGCGTTTCCAATATCATAAATTATATTAAATATTATTAAGCATTATTCTATTATTATGTAGGAGGCACACGATAGCACGTGTGTCGAACAATTGTAAATTGTAAATTGTTATCTTTCTAGATATTCCTTAATGTTATCATCTGCGGATTATATTAATAATGCACGAATCATATTTCAACTCGATTACAATATATACTATGATATGTGTAGTATGAAGATCAAAAACGTAAATAGTAAATACGGTCAAGTGTATGTATAAGTATATAAGCGATTCGGTTCATTCGAGGTTAAAAATGGGGGTAAAAAAAAAAAAAAAAAAAAAACGAAAGTCAATAAATTGCGTACATTAATATCTGCACGATGCACTTACAGCGTCGTTAAAATAATATATTTATTATTATATATTATGTACTCGTACCTCGGTAAGAAAAATACATTTATTAACAACATTATATTACTCAATAATAATAATTCGAGTAAGTATAAAAAAAACAAAATGTAAATAATACATTATGAAAAAAAAAAAAAAAAAAAAAAACATTATAGTATTATTATTATTATTATACCGCCGCAACCGAGAGTACTGCGCAAAATAAGGAAAATACAACTTTATTATTCGTAATGTAATAAATTTATTATTTTGCGTGTAAGTATATAATGTACACTGCATCTTGCCCGTGAGTCATATTATTATAATAACTTACCTACCAATATTTATCCTTGAATATATACATTTCTAATAAAAAAAAAAATACCAAAAACACGCCTCTATAGTAGTGAACTGTTTGAAAATTTCGAAAAATGTTACAAATAAAGTACTGCCGGGCGGATGATCCGCATCTTTGTAGGCACGGCGTGACAAAATCTGAGCATTTTTACTGACCGAAAAAAGTGTTTTCCGAAACTGTATGGTATAGCTTATAGATAATAAAAAAAAAATCTAACCTAACACAGCGCAATACGCGTGATAAATGTCGCGTCGTGCTCTTCATAAAAAATCAGTAATATCAGTAATAATTGGATCGTTTGGATCCAAACAGTTCTAATACAAACACGCATAATGCGTTTATTTAAACGCTCGTGTTGCTCGTGTTGTATTGAAATACACGAGTACTTACAAACTAACATTTGACTATTGTTGAATAAAAATTACTCGAATGAGGTTTTCTAGCAATACAACAAATACATAATCCAAGTACATAAAATGCACACTATAAGAATTGTTCAGTTACGCTTTGCAACGCATTTATACGTACATATTTTATTTGTTTGGATCCCAATCATACTTACTATGGACTGTTATCACATAATATATGAACTAATCGGGATTTATTATTATTATTATTTCACCGAATTAAAGATAACAACATTTACTGTGCTATCAAAGAGGAATCGGTTGACATTTGCATAATACGATTTTCTAATCAATTGCTATTCGAAAACATAGTAAACGTTTGTAGTCAATTTAGTGAAATAATTTTCGTTTCAACACGTATTAACAGTATGCACTGTCCGTTAGATAGACAAAGGCGTCTTCTTAATCTTTTCGTACTCGCACACAGAGTCACAAAATAATATACCAGAATAAATAATATAATTCTACGCAAACAATTTTGAATAATAATAATATTATATAGGTACATTTCGGTGTTTCGGTGCTAATTTTCAAATCCGGTATTTGTATTTTTTTATTTTTTTTTTTTTATACAAACCGTAACGAGAAATTGGTCGTTTGTTTTCCATCGCCAGCTCGTGTTTTGTTTATAGGTACGCGTGTTATTCAAATTCACCGCGAGCATTCCTCGGTCAGATATAAATCGGTATTCTCTCGGGGCCGGGTCTTCTTTCACAGAGAGCGTCTGTGTCCGTCCGTATATTATAGTACCCCTTTTTTTTTTCACCGATCGGTTATCGTCTCGGTATCTTCCTATTATAATATGTATTATATATTATATTATATACTTTACACGCGTGTGGTTTTTTTTTTTTTTTTTTTTTGTTCGGACGTATATTATAATATAATATTATGCGCGCGTATATACACGTATATACAAACTATACTTATATATATATATATAATATACAGTATTATACGTATGCATAGGATATAGTATAATAACGCCCGTGTGTCGTTTAATTTTATCACAAACGATAACCGTCGTTACTGTATTTGTATATATATATATATATATATATATATAGAATAATATCGTATTATCATTTTTATATTGTAGCTATATAATTTACGTGTGTATATATATGTATATAGCTACGATATCCGTCCGGGACGTTTTTTTTTTTTTTCCGATAGAAAACCCGAGGGGTGGCACTAACCGTCGTACCCCGCTATTGTACAGTCTTAATTTTGTGACGACGGTACCACAAGTGTACCACCGCCTGGGGGCGTATATTATAGGAACGGATTCTCCCCGCTGCGGCCCCGAGAGCCAAAACCGCATCCGCCTCTCTCCCGCCATATGAAAAATACTATTTCGTTAACTATTAATCCGAGCTCTGAAACAATACAATCAACAATACGTTCAATACCTTCCGCGGACAAAGAACCTGGGGGCATTTTAATAATTTCTTTGTGTGGGCAGACGAAAAGTTTACCGGGTTTACGCGAGTCCGTAATAAACGTCGCTTGGGCACTTTAGAACGACAATAAAAATATATTTGATAACATTAACATTTACATTCTTTTTTTTTATTCAATTTCGTGCAAACGACATTTCGTCTTCCGTAAATGCATAACCCATAGTAGTATATACTAAATTGTACGTTTGCGCCTCGACATCCGAATCCGTTCGACCCCGCTTATATTCTTCTACGAGATACATACACTGCGAGCGGCAACCAATGAAAATTGTATATTTTTTTTTTATACATTACATATGGATAAATATTACTATTTATTATTATTATTATTATTTTTTTTTTTTTTTAAATAAACATATTGCTACCTCTAGCGCTATCCTCTGCTATTTCCATTCATTGACTGTTTGGTTCAGCTAAACGTCTGTATGCCCGTGTTCTAAACAAATTATGGCGATTTTTCTATATAAAAAAAAAAAAAAAAAATCAAAGAACAAAATAACCGCGAATACAATTACATATCGACTCTTTGGCGTCGGAAATTATTACAATTGTAGTCGCCGAATGTTTTTGTCGCACGGCATCTGTTAAAACCAACGGGCGGCGCGACGTCCGCGAACAGTCGACGGGTCGACGGTGGTCAGAGACGTGAGGTTGGAAAGTTGGCAAAAACTTTTCACGACATTCGAAAAGTTTCGATGCCGTCGAAATAAAAAGTTTTGAAACATTTCCACCGAGTCGGGACAACGCGTTTCGCTGTTAAAAATTACATTTCAAACCCGGTCGATCGATTAGTGTAATATTGATTGCGTGATTGTTTTTGTCGGCTCTATCGTACGGTATGAGATTTTATCGCGATAATTGTATACGAATTTACCAAACATAGACGTGCGCGAACTTTTGTGGCGGGCTGGGCCAAACCAATGATAACGAAGATACCAAAAAAAAAAAATAAAAAATAAAAAATTATATCGCATTTACCCATCGGCCATCGCCACCCACCAAGTCCTACGACTTAAGATATTCTTAGATATAATCATTAATGTAAAATAGATTAATCGATTTTTCTCTCTCTTTCTAAAATTTAGCCCATAATGACGAAAAAGCGCTAAGTAACCAATACGCCTACGCCCAAAAATTAACACACTTAAGAGAAAAGATTTACGAACATTAACAATAATTATCAATATGTGTTATATTGTTAGGCGTGTCGCACGGTATCAAAAATCGCAACGTATACCAAGGTACAGTATGTCTTTCCGGGGGAGGGTAGGTTAGAGGTTCGGTTATTACTACCGTAGTATTACTAATGTTTTGTTAAGTTCGTAATTTGATGATAATATTGTTTAGGTGTATGAACGATTATTATGGCATACCTGTATAAAACAAATTAATGGTCAAAATATGAACGCTAAACGAAATTTTGAGTTTTTTTTTTTTTTTCTGTGCAATGTTACGCCAAACCGTGAGAAACTCGACATTTCTCCCTTTCTCCGGACGGCGGGTGCCGAGGACATATCGTCGGGGTATATTTATACGGACGCATATATAATTGCCACGGACTGGAAGTAGGAAACCAAAATCTACTTTCGGGAAAACGGAACAAATAGTGTAGGCCTCTTACATTACAATCTTACCGGGGTCGCCCGGTGTACACGTGTATTATTTTTTTTTTTTAATTTTTTTGCACTCGCACGCGAGAAAACCGTACGATAATATATATATATATATATATATATATATATGCATTTTTTATGTGGTACCTACGTCGGCCGTGGACGCGGAGCGTTCGCGCGCCGCCACCGCGGTCAATATCCGAACGGGCGAGCGCGCGCCCATATTTAACGTATCGGCGGCGGTGCCCGTCCTACGAAACAACCCATATTCGTATGCAGTACGCCCCCGCGCGGACCGGAATGTAAATTCGAACGCCGAAAAGGGTGGGATGACGCGCGCCCGATTCCGTTTCGCGTCCGACTGCCGACGATTCCGTTTAAACGCGACGCGGCGGCCATCGCGTCGGCACCGTATCCATTTACCCCCCCCCCACACACACGCAACGGCGTTGACCCCGTACAAATCCAAATCCATTATACAATTAAATTTACAATTTTTTCTTTTTTTTTTTTTCAAATAAAATTATTATTATTATCGTAGTGATATTAATTGATTTGTCCGGCGTTGTTTTTAAACTCTGCGGTGTAACTAAAAAAAATCGCTCATTGTTAACCCGGCCGTAAAATGCGATTATTTTACAAAACCGATCGGAAAGTCCCTAACCAGGATCGGAACGCCTCCCCAAAAAACGCTGCCGATTTGCCACGTTTACTCCAATTTTGTAAAATGTTTGACAATTATTTTCCGCGACATTTTAACGACCACCGTAATTATAAGACTTTTCCACAGGTCTACGGACGGTAATGATTTCATGGGTTTATGGAGAACTCGTTGTCGACATAATACTTTTATACCGGTTTTTTAATATATTTTTTTTTTATTGATAAACAATAATACTCTACAGTCCGCACTGAACTCCGATTTTTAATTGATAGTAGTATAAAAACAAAACAAAAAAAAAGCTCAAAATTGACTTTATTTAGACACATAGTATTAAGTTTGAGGTTAAAATATGGAAAACCGGACTTTAATGCAGACTGTAGGAAGTCGTCCCCTATCCAGAACGAAAATAATTATCAAAATCGGGAATGTTTGTATCATAGTTTAGGCGTGCAATACAAATGGATTTTGAATAATTTTGATTTCAAGAGGTTGAAATGGGCAAAAATCAAAATTTCGCATATAATAGCCAAATACCACTCACTCGCTCACTGATCAATGCCCAGACCAATCCGCTGGACCTAGAGACTTGAAATATCGGTGACATATATCTCTTATGGTGTAGGGGTGAGATAAGAAAGAGTTTTCGGAAATCTATCGCCTAAAGGGGTGCCCGCACATGAATTTTGCCGAAATTGAATTGCCTGGTTATCTTGGCAACACGGATGAAAAAAAAAAGTGGTTGTTATTATTATTAGATTGGGTTTGTCACGGGCAAGAAAGTCCTCTTTTAAATTTTATATTAGCCGACCCAACAATGTTTTGCTATTGCTCATTTTTGCTAAAAAAAAAAGGTGAAAAGTGGGTCAGTCCACCTTCGGCAGACTAAATGTGTTTTTCTTTGTCATTTCAACCGCTAATCAACCAAAATAATATAAGTCATAATTTGATTTAATCAGAATTTCATGTCAAACAAATATTTTTGTATTTTTTTTTTTTTTTTTTGCTATGACATAATTTTTTTGTTTTGTTGTCTGGCGCGTAAACAAACAAATCTGATGTTTTTACGTGTTTTCACTTATTACCATAGATAAAGTTTTTTTTTTTTTTCATCCGTGTTACTAAGGTATCCCATAAATCAACAAAAATTATTAGATTTTTGTACGAAAAATACTTAAAAACAGAATAGTGGGTGGATTTCAATAGCTTCAACGCGGAATATTTTACAAACATAGCGCGTAAAAATCGCTCCAGCAGGTTTTTAGTCTATTAATCTCATACGGACAGACATCAATTTATGTATATATATATATATATATATATATAATAGCCAAATGCCCCACTCTCTCATTCACTAATCAACACGCCAATAAAGCGATTAGCGAGAAGAAAGAATAAAATAACCGCGATAGGTCCGATAAAGTTGGGCGAGGGGTAGGACGTTAAATTCACGGGCAACGCCGTGCGGGCACAGCTAGTAATTGATATAACATTTGGAACCCTGCCCGTGATACGTCCAAACGATAGACGCAATAGACAAAACTAGTGAAAATCATTTTATTTTTATTTTTTAACTATCGAAATAAGTAACAACAACAACAAAAATGACTTCAAATTTCATATTTGAACTCGTTGTAACACGAGATAAATTTCTATAACGCTCCGCTGGATTCAATAACGTCAAGCTAAAAAAGCAATTGCTATAAGTCCGCGATGATTACACGATACTCTGCGGTGTTCTAAATTTATTGTTTTTTACGGATACCCTGAGGCGGAATTTGGCCGTGCTCATCGTTAACCACGAATACCGACGGTACGGCGACATTCCGTTTACGTGTGTCTGTCCCACACGGTCGTTAAGCCCGGTGAAATAGTTTACCGAATATTCTACTTACGGCCGATTTCAAATAATATTTCAGAACCATTCCTAAAATAGTTGATGTATTCGTCAAACAATGGTTAGGGGCTGTCAACATTTTTCAAACGGATTTTTTCCTAATTGTATGGATTTGGTTGAGTGAGAAAATAGCTTCTTTTTTTTTCTTTTATTATTTTAGGACTTGAGATTTTTTTTTTTAAATTTCACTAGTACAAAAAGATTTGGAATTCAAACGTGTGCTGGTCAAACACCAGGTGTACTAGGTGACACATACTGATAAGGACACCACCGCGTCGTGATTACTCTGCTTAGATATCATTCCACGGCCACAAGAGAGACAGCAGCACCATGTGTTATCAATAGCGTTATCAATCTAAGATCCGTGATAAGACGTGATTGTAGTCACAGTGGTTTTCCGCTAAACCGGAAACCAGATAAGATACATTTTTGATTCCCGCCAAAACCGATCGTTTTGAATATTTTTTTTCATTTTGTTGTATTTTGAACGCAATTTGGCGAAGGATTAAAAAGTCGGAACGAAAAATTAATATAAATTCCGAACATACCGTGTTCGTTACAATACGATTCGTGTATTTAATCAAACATTTTTTTTTTGTTTTTTAACAACCTCCATTATTATTAAACACGGAATTATATAACAACAGATTTCGTTATCGTTGCCGGTCGATAATATTATATTAACAAGACTGGACAAGTTAGCTACATTTTTTTTTTTTATTTTTACTCGTTTAGTTAAGTTAATATGGAAATATGTTAGTTAAGTTTAAAGTTAATTTTCTTTTTCCATATAAAATCAATAATTATTATACCTATTGTCAAAGCTTAACAAATACCATAATATATTAGAGGTCCTGCATTTATTAAAATATGTATGTAGTAAAATTGATTGCCGTATGTACTTACATATTTAAATCAATAATGGAACCCAACGAAATAATTAAATTATTTTTACGTATTTTTTTTATTTTGCTTACAATTGTGCTACAACTAGTTTTCCGAAGTGATGGTAATACATTATAAATTTGACTCGGTCAATACCCACCACAAAGTTTTAATAATGAAATTCATTATTGAAATATAGTAACACGAGTTTAAACTCGTTACTGCCCAGCAGCCTCCGGGTTATTATTAATCAATGGTAATGAAATCGATACGAAAATAATCGGCTACCGTAGTACGTAAAAATACGATAAAACATTACGTTATAGATTACGATAAAACAAAACGCATTTTATTGTTATACCCGGTAACCGGCCGCGCGGCCAATACACGAAAAAGGCGGCGGCGGCGGGAGTTTATTGGAGCGTTTCCGGAAACCGTCGGTCGGCCGCGCGTATCGTCAACCGCCGCCGACGGTCCGCCGCCCCCGTAACACCGCGCGCGACGCGTTCGTGGCCACCGGCGGCGGCGGCGGCGGCGGCGGGCGACCGGATGTGCGAGGCGAGAGATACGACCACCGGGACGACGACGGTGTAAACGCCTACCGCGCATCGTATATATATATATATATATTTATTATTATTATTATTATTATTATATATATACGCGTATACATCGGCAGTCCACCTGTATACGAGCACGGACACGGACGGTACGTATATAATATAATACGTATACCCGTCTACGCGGCGGCTGCGATCCAATTAAACCGTGTTCACGGCGATTACGACGCGTACTCACACCCGGAGACCTCGGCGTGAAATCGTTTGTCACGCGCCGCACAATGCCCACTCCGCCGCCGCCGCCGCCGCCGCCGCCGCCGCCGCCGCACCGCCCGCACGACGAGCACAGCACGTCATGACCCCGGCGGCGGCGGCGGCCGTGCGGTACCGGGGCGTGCGAGGTGTTTTGGCGGTGGGTGGGGGTCGGGAGGGGGAGCGAGCCGAAACGGACCGTAGTTACGGTCGGAATAATATCGTACGTTCGAAACGCGGGCGGCGGGATCGCATTTTGTTCGTGCGTCTCCGGCGCGATCGCCAAACGCGTTCGTTGCCGCGTTAACGGCGGCACGCATCTTCGGCCGCCGTCGCCGGATATTCCGGAATAATAAACGCGCGCGCCCAAGAGCCGCCCCGCGGTCGGTCTTTGGTCCGTCCACTAAAACCGGGCGATTCAGTACAAAACTCTGCTTGTAAACGCCGCAGCCCGAGTAAAATATCGGTAAAATATTCGCGGTATAAATAGTAAAATCGCCTATTACATCGATAGATGACAATGTTCGGGAGTACATCTCGGTACGTTAAAAAAAAAAAAAAAAATGTATAATTACGACCGTTTAACAAACGTATCTAAACGAAAACGATGTGTTAGGCGTCCGAAAAAACGCGCCGAGGCGCCCACCGTAATATTTTTGTCGTTTAAAATGTGAATAATATGGGCGCGTTTACACTCCGAAACGAAAATTAAGCGAGTTCTATGCGACAATTAGGGGGCGAGTGATAAACTTCGCCAAACAAAATATTTAAAAACGTCTACTGTTACCGTTGATTATAGTACCGTGTTGTACATTATTATTCGGTTAGGTTATGGTAATTTACGAATATTATCGTGTTTGACGAGTGAGGGACGGGGATGACTTTATTTAGGTTTCGATTATAAACTGCAAATCTGTTTTTTACGTATTAGATCTACTGGTTTTATCTAAAGCGCTGTTAGGTACATTTCTAATATCTCTAATAATAGGTGTGTGCGTACGGTTTATCGTGCATCGTTGATCGAAACGGGTTTACACGCCGTCGCGTTGTCCTAACCGTTATATTTATCATTTTTTGAACATAAAACGAAATATAATTATTATTATTATTATTTATTGTTTTTAACTGCGCAATTAATGGATTAACCTTTTTTTTTTTTTGTTTTGTTTGTATCGGCGCAATAGATAAAACGCGCAGTGCCCGCACAATATCGGTCATATATTCTTATACGCAATTAATTAATTTATTTTTTGCTGTTCCCGTGCGATATAAACACAATACGCCTGACTGAAAAACGATATATATATATATATATATATATATATTTAACATAGTAAAATAGCTGAAACAGCCTATAAAAAGTATATAGGCGGTCAGCGGCGTATACGCCGCAGAGTCTACAAGAAGTCCGTAATAGATTATAATATCCGCCGCAGCGGTGTGAACACCAAATACGGAGTGGCCAAAGCGGATCGGTGAAAAAGCCCGTGAAACTGACCCGGAGAAATTAACTTGTTAATAGTAAAAAGCCGAAAAGCGTCCGGGGGGGGGGGGCTTCATCCGTTCTAATCGTCTCGCCCGGGCACTCAGTCGTTTTGTCCGTTGCAAAGATCTTGAAGATCGGTTTTCTGCTCCGGTGTACATTAACGGTTACGCATAACCGTCGTGCGCGCATTGTAACGATTAAAAAACCATTTTTTTTTTTTTTTTTTTTAAACCCGCAGTCGTGTGGCGTTTACAATAAACACCGGGGCGGCGGCCGTTGTTATGTTAAAAAAAAAAAAATTATTATTATTATTATGCGCGGTGCGCCTCCGCCGCGGTGGAATGTGTTAATCGCCGCGATATTATTTAGGTGTCGGCGGCGGCGGCCGGCGACCGGCGACCGGCGGGCGAAGAGGTCGGGGACACGGGGTCGGAACGACCGCCGCCCCGGGTATATATTATAATATTATAAACGCGTTTCGACCGCGGCTCGCGTTCTTTTTTTCATTGTCGTTTTATATTTATAAGTATAATATTATTATTATTATAATAATAATATTCTCGTGGTGCCCAGCCGCAAACACGTACCGACGGCATACACGTCAGCCGCGATACGTACACGTTATACGACACGCGGACAATAAAATATAATAAATATATATATATATATATATATATTCTCCAATGTCGGGGGTGGTATACTATTGGAATAGAATAATAATACAAACGTTTAAAACGCGGCGTATTATTATTACTATTATTGTTGCCGCGGCATTCCGGCCGCCCGAAATTGTATACGCGGCCGCGGGGCGGGGCGGGGCGGGGGGACTCTTGTGAGACCGTGAAACTTGTCGACGGCCGCGACGAGCGGACCCGGCCGACATTTTGTCACACCGCTTACCGTCGTCCGCCCCCCCCGCCCCCACCACACCACTCGCCGCGGTCAGTGTTTTTTTTATTTTTTTTATCGTCGGCGGTGACCGGCCCTTGTACGCGGGACCCGTAGAGTCCGAGACGCGCCTTAACGGCTGCGTCCGAATGGCCATTCTGCCCCGCGTACAATTTCTCCTAGACGCGGTTATTGTTTTGGTATCCGAAAAGTGATAATTGATATGAATCGCGTTGCGTAACAGTTTTTTGTAATTACCACCTATAAATGAATTCCCGTAGGCCGTAACATAGTATTGACTTTTTACCACTGATAACCGCCCGAACCGCTTTTCGTCGGTAAACGTCTTGGCGTGAGTTTCAGTTTAAATTGTCCAAGTTAACTTTACAGGACTAGTGAAAAACCTTTACAAAAACGAAAATTATTCGTATTTGACCATTTTGTTGTGCACAATAATATGTAGATTACAATTTTTTACGCCCTCCCTCCCTCCCCCGAACAAATTCCTAAATACGCCGCTCTATTTGAATGGAGCCCACGCTCAAAAAATCGACTATTCATTATATGATAATATATTGATAACACTCTGAGGTCATAATGCAGCGGATTTTACTGAAACTGTCGGTTCAATCGTTGTCGTACAAATAGGGCAAATATATGAATTTAATAGTACAAAACATATAGATATTAACTACAAAAGAGTAAAATTTGATGAAAAAAAAAATGGTTATCCGGTTATAAAACCGTTACTATGACGACATTGTATAATATACAAATAATATAACAAACAAGAAATATCAACAAAAAAAAATCGGTAAATATTATCAACATGATAATAACCATGATTTACCGAATTACCAAAACGCAAATAATCGTTGTGGTAGTTATCGGATTGGTTTTTCATTTGGATTGCCGGGATCGGTTGCCTTATGTTGGTATTAAAAATCGAGAAAAGAACCAGAAGTTATCGTTTAAGTAACCATCTTCGGAAAATATTATCATTTGCCGCGTAAAACTACAAAGTCGATTTTGTTTTAATTTTATTTTTTCTCGGACAAAAAGTGAAATCCAACGTCTAAAGCCTGAAATCGAAACTAACAGACATCGTTATGAATATAAATATTGCCGGTTTTTACCGTTTCCCCCCCCCCAATATTATTGAAGATAAAAAAATGTGCGAGGCCAATTATTTGTATTTTTGTCCAGTTGATGCACAAATGAACAACGAACTAAAATAACCGTTTTAGGGTAAACAAAATAGGCACCCTCGGATCGGATAGGCGACAATAAAAAAATTGAACCAAATAATACTATTAGGGGTTCCGCCAATGCTCGATATCGGTGTTTTTTTTTTTTTAATCCGATATTTTCGGTCGTAAGGAAAAAAAAACCGATTTTCAACCGATAAATCGGTTAATTTCAATATCAACTCCAATACTCGCGGTTTTCTCGATTACAAATACCGGATATCGGATAAGAGTGGTATCTTAAATAAATTAACACAATTAAATATTATATAAATATTATAGTCTTAAATATTATGCCGGTTGAGAATAAATATGGATTTGAGACAAACGAAACAATATAATATTATACATGATAAAATACGTGTAATCGTAAGAGGTTTTATTTCGTAGTTCACGAAAAATTAAGTATTTCGTCGTACTTTTTACGTTTTGGAAAGATAATGTAAAAAAAAAAAACATACAAGCACAATACTTTCGACGAAACGATTAAAAGAAATTACTTATTATAAATATTATTTCATATTTTTTAGTCCCGTCCGTCGACGACGACGACGATTCGCAACGAATGAATTAGCGAGCTCAGACGTGTTTTCCCTCCTTTTTTTTATAATGGGCCCGTGTCAATATTCAGCGCGTACGAAAATGTCGAGACTTCTTCATTAAACAAATGAAAAATAGAGAAAATGAAACTTTTGAATAATATTTTTAGTGTTCATAGTGTACGCGAAAAAAAATACCCGTTTTGGTCACTATTCGAGTGGGAGGGTAAATGATTGACGAACTTCATCCCTTACTATCAACCCAATAATCTGCGGTCTTCGCGGTGTCTATAACCATAAAACGCGGTTGGTAGAGCGAAAAAAAATAGGCGGGAAGGTAAGACGTTGAGGGGAATTTAATTTATATCTGTACGAAACGAAATAAACGATTTTGAGCGAAGTTCCGTTTAAATTGTTTAGATAAATTAAAATTGAAAATGTTATATACATTTGAAACTACAAAATAAAATCCAATTGTCCGTGTTTTTTTCGTCTCGAATCGTTGGAGCATTTTTATGGAACCAAAAAAAAAGTATGTTATTGACTCGGAAAATATAGCGGCACCCGCAAAACGTCGTGGTTTTATACGATTTCCATCAACATTTCGTGATCTAAACGATAGATTTTCAACAATTACGCTTGTTTTTACCACCGAGTGGTACATTTTCCGATAAATCTTTTATCACGTTTTCAAGCGTTTTTGCTAGTATAAACGTTTTTATTCGCATACATCTAAAAAAAACTCAGACAATTTCAAATGACCGTTTAATAGGTACAGAGGCTAGTATAAGTATTCGGTGGAAATGACTTCAAGATTATTTTTAACCGAATCGCAACGAAATCGAAAATAACAGAAACCGTAACGCGTACATTTTCCCGTTTTATTTCTTAATTAATAAAAACAAGTTGCCGAGCAGACAGCCCTAGGGCTCCGGCCGAACGTCGAGATCAGAATTATGGGCCGATACCGTTTTTTTTTTATATTTTAAATCGAAATCCATTTTTATATATTTAAAAATTATTAATTGATTTATTTATTTCACATTCCAATTACCATATTATTTTCCGGTCATATGTCGGTTTTGGAAAAAAAAAAAAAAAATAGTCGAAACATTACCGACCGAAATATTTATTTAAAATATAGAATATTTAGAAAATATTAAATAAAATAATAAATACATAATATACACGATATTAAAACCGTTTAACATATTGTATTAAATTATAAATGGTGATTTTTTTTTTTTTGTCGAGTACGCCAAAACGTATTTTTTTTTTCCTGGATACCGTTTAAACGCGTGTACCTACGCCGTAATATTATTATAAAAAAAATAAAGAAATATTCTCCCATTAGGTTGGACGACGAAAAATGAAAAAAAAAAAATAATAAAAATTAATAAACCGAGAAACATTTCGACCGGGTCCGGGGCGTCCTATTTATGTCTACGCGGGCATCACGTGTATTATTTTTTCTTCTTCGTCTTCTTCTTCTTTTTTAATGACGTTTTTTATTGCGTGTACGTAGAGGCGATGCGTACGCGTCGTCGCCCGGGCCGAATCTCCGATCTTCCTATAAATTATAAACGGCGTGTATAATATTTACAACGCCATTTAGTCAACACCTATAAACACGTCGTTTAACGATCGCGGTAACGTATTTAAGTATATTTCGAGAACAGTCGTCGTTTCGACGGATTTTTATTATTATTATAATTATTTTTTTTTTTTTTTTTTTTTTTTTTTTTATGCGCGCCGCCGTTAAAATACAATATAAATTTATTCGCCGAGTCTATTTTTTTAATTTTTTTTTTTTTTTTCTATATACGTATACATCGTGTATCTATTTATTGTCTTACCTATACGATAATAATATTATTACGTTAAAACAATGGTTCCCAACTGATGGTCCGCGATGCTAAAGAATTGTTTCCGTGTTATCGACTTTTTTAATTTAAATTTAAAAAAAAAAAAAATTAACGAAATTGTATTTCATATTATTTACGGTTTAATGTATGCAAATCATTATCCCGCCAACCGGTCAAAGAGGCGCGGTGCTCAATAAGCAACACTAACTAAACGCATAAAAATTATTGAATTTGTATTAATTTTTTCACATTGAGTAGAAATCAATTTAAATTAAGTTTGTAAAATCTTATTTCCGTGTTGATTAAATATCAAAATTTGAATTTCTATCACCTTTTTTTCCTTTTTTTTTTTTTTTTTTTTTTTTCACTAAATTAATATGTTATCAATAAATAAATAAATATAAACTGTATTTTTGATTTTAATATGTACACATAAATTATATACTATAAAAGTATAAAAAAAAAAAATAAGTGGTATAGGGAGGGGGGAGTGATATATATAAATATATAATATATAAATATTAATATATAAATTATAATATATAAATAATATATAAATCGTGGTCCGCAACGGTGAAAAATGTACAAATGAGGACCGCGACGGTGGGAAATTTACAAAAGTGGTCCGTGCCCAGTGTTGAGTTGGGAACCACTGCGTTAAAACAATCGCGGGATTCAACTAAGTCATAATAATATCGTCGAGGAACGAATGGCAAATCTACCTGCACATCGGAATATTTTCGTTGGAAAACCGGACAAAATCGGTTTTCGGAACCTCGAAATGTGTCGGTTGGACACGCGTGTGCGGTTCGGACATTTTTCTCGGGTGGCTGAGAAATTGAGTGAAAAAACTCACTGACTCATTGAGTATTTCTAAAAAAAAAAAATGTCCTAAAATTTAGGGCAGGGTCGGAGCACTCGCCTCCGGGCCAGTGTCAGGTTGTTGAACTTTCAATTCGTTTTGTCGATATCGTAACATTCCATTGGGTAATTTTAGATAGACAAAATATAAAATCGATCGAATGAAAAATACAGGGTGCGGCAGAGCCGACTGACGAGTTCCGATGGGCTATAAATAACGAACAGTAAAACTTAGAGAAAAGGTTTTTTTTTTTTATTTTAATCAGTATTCAATCCCATTTTTAAAAATTATTTTTTGAAAATTATGGAAAAATTAACGTCATGGCGTTGATACACACTGTTGTAGACGATCTCTGAACCTCTCATATGATTTTCGGCACATTTCGACTGGTATGGCCTCGACTTCCACGGTGATTTTCTGTTTAATTTCTTCTTATGGTATGTGGGCGATGTCTGAAAACCTTATCCTCAAGGTAGCCCCAGAGGAAAAAAATCACACATGCTTAAATCTGGGGACCGCTCTGGCCAGCAAGTAGAAGAATTCTCCTCAAAGAGAGATTCCCAAGGCTACAGCGTGTTTCCGGGCTGAGCGTCTTGGTGACTGCTCAATTGACTCTGTAACCAACTGCGCATTTTCGGGGGTTCTTACCGTTCTGGGGGCTCCGCAGGTGAGTACTTCCAGTTTCTTCCAAATGTGCCGTATCCGCAATTCGATAGTGTTAGCAGAAGGAACAGATACAGCACGTGGAATGCCCGGGTGTATACGAAAAGCCCTTTGTGTAGCGATCACAGAACGATTATTTTCGTAATACGACGTCACCACGATGTACACTTGTCCAGGCAACGATTGCGAATAAAAACGGCATTACCGTACAATTCAAAATACACCACTTATTAAGGCCTGCTCTTATCCTATCGCGGGCTAATGACCTCATTACACTCGTCAGTCGGCTCTGCCGCACAATATTATACCGATTTTTCGTATGGGTTTCTGCCGGTTCGTGTCGGTCCTATACGCGGCAGGCGTGTTCTATAATTAGCGCATGAAAATATTATAAGTCGACTCGAGCGTTCGACAAAAAAATAGTAAAATTTCACTAGTTTGTTTTTTTTTTGTTTCCGCAAGTTATTTATGTTATATTATTCGGTGTTATTCGAGAATCGATTCGGCACTATATTAGTGTTTTACCGTTTCGTAGGGCCGTTTTTCCATTTCGGATAAAATAAAATAGTAATATTCCATCGTGTGTGTGTGCACAATAATCGTATAAATTATTATATTGTATAATATCGGATAGGCTGCCACCGCTACCGAACGCGGTTATTATATATATATATATATATATATATATATAAAAAATTAAAAAAAAAAAAAAAAAACTATGAAAAAAATAACGCACGCGGATAGACGAGATAATATTATTGTAGACAATGGGCGTCAGAAGCGACAAACGACGAACGCGACGGGCTTAATATTTTATAATGAAAAACTGTCTATAAAATAATAAACGCGACGTGCGGCGGCGGCGGCGGCGGCGGCGTCTCCGTCTATCGGTAAAAATGCGACGGGGCGTGTTGAGGAACAACGGAGCGCGCGCGCGCGAGACGGAAAATGAGCGAACAAACCGTTTGAATTCGACGTCGGCTTTTTGTCTATCCCGGGCGCGGGCGCCCTATTGTGTCGCGTTGTTCCGTTCCGTATAATATAATTATTTCACAATAGGGAACATATAGAGGGAACGTATATGTGTACCGCGCCGGGAACGACGTGTAAATCCACCTGCCGAAAATATTGCTCGGCCGACCGAATCCGGAATATTATTTCACGTGTTGATCCCGGTGTCGAGTAAACTGTACCCCCGTATGGGTATATGTAATATTACAAAAATATTTCGGTCGGGCGAGGCCGCCGTGAACAACCGAAAAAAAAAAAATTACCAAATAAAAACGGACGCCGTGAACGGCAGTAACGAGGAAAAAACGTCGGCCTTTCTCGCTGTACGCGTAATTTTCTCAGTTTCCCGTTGTTGGAAACGTTTTTACGGAAAACAATTTTGTCGGAACGGTATTTTGGTGTAAACGAATTTTTTTTTTCGGTAGTTTAGCAACGCTGGGCCTATTATGTATGCCTTTTATAAAGAAGACTATACGGGCTCGGCCGAATGATTTATTTAATTAAAATTTTGATTTATTAACGGTTAAATTAAAACACGCGTTTTCACGATGAAAAAAAAAAAAAATGAAAATATTCATTCAATCAAGGCATAGTATTTACACTATTTTTTTTTATAAAATATATAATAGGTTCCTATAAATTCAACCGGAGAGTCGCAATTGTTAAAGTGCGGAATGTCTTTGTTGCTATATTACGCGAGTGACAGACAGAGAAAACAAATTATGTGTAAAAGCACCTTAACTAACGAGTACCAGCTCGTTTTTTTTTTTTTTTTTGCTCAAAAACATTCCTTACGGGAAAAACTCTCGTGGCTTGTCCGAAAAAGGAAGAATTGTCTTCTTACAGTCCGCGTTAAAGTGCGTTTTTCAATATTTTACCATCGTATCCTTAAAAAGCGTTTTTTTTTTTTTTCGAACCGACTATATACAATATATTGACGAGCAATAAATGTATCATCCACCTGGGAGCCGGGGCAGAGACAGGAGAGATTTATCATTCGAAGACGTGCGCGGATAATGGTATAGTGCATGAAGAATACGAAATAATGGTAAATACTTGAAAATCTCTATAATTCGCGCCACGGGAAGAATTTAAAATAAATAATTATCGGAAAATATCGTCCTAGTACATCGGTATAGGGCGCAAAATGTTAAGCTGTCCCGGGGGCGCTTAAATCTCAAATTACGCCACTCACTGCGATATATGCCACCCCACATAGATTCCTTAGATTCCTTCGTCACGCCCATAAATAAATTACCGCCATTTGGACCAGTGAACGTCGTAGCCACGATTTTTTTTAAGGAGGAGGAGGTGTTTAAATTTTGTATTTAAATACAATTTGTGATGGGAGGGAAGTTCACACGTCCTTATCGCTTTACAAATTCTAGAATTATCGAGACGGTCCGCGACGCGTCGTTTATCGATAAAAATGGCCCAGCCTCCATAGGTTACGATCACAGTACACGGTATAGACCAGGGACGGCGAACCATTTGGTATCCGCGTGTCAAATAAAACATTTTGGTTTGATTTTATTTCCCCTGCATGTCAGAGGCTTTGCTGTCCTTTTTTTTTTTTTTTGCTTGTTACCTAAATAACTAATTTAACATATAAACAGGACTTTATTTTTCGTTATATTTAAACTTTACATTATCTACTATTACACATATATATATATATATTCATATAAAATTATCATTTTTTTATCGATACATTAATTTAAATATATTTAAGTATTAAACAAAATCTGACACAAATTATTTTTAATTAACATTTTTTTTCCCCCTATAGAAAGTGAAGTAAAAATTATGAATTTTATTTAAATTAGCGTGTCGCCGAAATTGTGTCACTCTGTGACACGCGTGACATAGGTTTGCCATCGCTAGTATAGAAGATAACCATTTTCAAGTATTTGTAATATGTCCGATTTTCATGATAAATAATAATAATATATCAAATAAAAAAAAATTGAATAATCGAACATACGCATTTTGTATGAAAATCCCGAAACACCGTTTAGTGTATACCTAGTATATTTCTGGCAATAATACGGCCGACGGTGTAGGCGATGTTCGTAATGGAAGCAATAGAAGAACAATTAGGGAAAAGTTCTAGTGAAACTTTTGTACTTTTGCGGCAAGCTTTTGGACATGATGTTCTGTCTCGGACAACGTGTTTTGAGTGGTTTAAACGGTTTAAGGAAGGTAGAACATCCGTTGAGGATAACGAACGACCTGGTAGACCCTCGACAAGTAAAACAAATGAAACTGTTGCTCGTGTTCGTGAAATTATTCAACATAATCGTCGATTAACTAGCAGAGAAGTTGCAGAAGACGTGCAGAATTACGAAAATCGCCGCATGACTGAAACACGTTATCGTAAAAACGCCATAAAATAAAAATAAATGTTGTTATCGATTTCAAACCAACGCTCAAACTGTCGTTTAAAGTTATTTTATCGACTGACATTATCGCGGTTTCGTTATCTGAATCGATGTAAATATTATTAACACAATCCGGGTATTTTTCGATCACACCTCGTATACTCGACAACAATGTTTTTCTTCTGTATATTATTATTACAGTACGCTAAAGTGTGTGTGGACCCGACTTTATCGCGGCCGTGTGAAAAACGACAAACCCGAAGAACCGTGGCAGTGGTGTCGTATTATTATTATGCTTGATTGCGGCGTGGCGGTGACGATGGTCGCCGTCGTCGTCGGCGCGGGGCCGAAGCCGACGGACGGTGCGACGGTGCGCGCCGTCTTTTGTCGGCTCCCAGAGATTTTCGGACACGATTTCGGTTGATTGACGTCGAATCCGAAACTATAAAAAAAAAAAAATACAAAAAAAACGTATATAAAAATAAAATAACAAACCGACCGGACGGGATACGCGGCCGCGGTCGGGCTACGATCGCGGTGCGGGGGATCCGGGCCGACGGAACGAATTATCGTTAACGGATCGTCGAGCCGAGGTGTTAATGTGCCGCGGCAAAGAATCCAGTCGGGTTTCTTCTTTGGGTATTTTTTTATTATTATTATTATTATATATATATATATATATATATATATATTTTTTTTTCCCCCGACGTGACTCGAAATAAATTACCGGCGATTTAAAGAATAATATAATGAAAAGAAGAAAAAACAGACGCGCGCGCACATACGACACCGCCGGTACGGCGTATTTGTTGTCTGCATTTGTGCGTGTTAGGTACGGCGCACACGGTCAGGATCGTGGAAAAAATTGTGAAAAAAATACTTCAGTGTATTCGAGGGGCGCGTCAACTGCCGATCGTCCGCCTACCGGATTACGAATATCGTACAAGTTATTATTATCCTTAAAATGCGCATACGATACGACCGTCGTTATACATACAAAACTATTGGGTCCGCGTCTGAACGACTAGACGGCCTGGGTACGACGGTTTCTGCCGGTGATTCCGATCAGTTACACGTACAGCACGGTAACCAACGTTTACGTCGAAATTCCATCGCGTATCCAACAAACGGTTATTTTAGCACGATAAACGCCGTGTGGCCGGTACACGGGCGTTTTACATTTGGAATTGTTCATGTATCCAATAGGATATTTTTTTATTATTATTGGCTAATCTACACCGTCGTCTTGAAACCCAAGACATTTCGGGAGGGTTTACACAGGCCACTCCGCCGCCTTGTGGGAAGGCAGAAGCGAATTCCGGCGGACAATTCGAACCGCGGGTCTGCTTTCGAGAGCGAATATCGGCGGCCGGGCGATTTTACTAGCCGGTCGAACGACTCGCCGACAATGAAAAAATTGAATTTTCAGTGTGCCCCCTCCCCCCCCCACACACACACACACACATTTATTATATAGTTGCGATTGATCGACTTGAAAATTTTCGCGTGCGTAACGGACGGGTTTTTTTTTCATTTTTTTTTTTAAATCTCCGGCTCCTTCTTTATATCCGCACTTACTTGGCCGGTTTATATCTCTCGCCGCCCGGTCACCCTGTACGTTATTACTATACCGCGGATACGTAATTATTATCGTGCTATGTTAACCGCGCGTGTCTGTATTACAACAATGTCGTATTAATAATTTATCAACACGTATAGTATTGTTTCCGGTCGCGAAATCATTATTTTTATCGGCCGGCGATAAACACACGCCGGACACGTCGTTGGCGCCGCGCCGTCGTCGCCGACAAAAACGAAATTTCGGACGTGTCGGACTTAAAAATGAAAAAAAAAAAAGAATAAAATAATAACAAACCGGTAAAGGAAAAAAAAAAAACAACGAAAAACGCACGTACCTATAAAATATTGTTGCGAAACGCGTGCGACAAACGACAATGACGTGCGCCTCGACACCGGTCGTAGGGCTGCCGGTATTACCGGCAATTACCGTGATACGGTATTTTTTTTTAAGTATTATTATATTTCGTTGCACACTCGTACAATTTTGCATTGATAACACACCAATTTGTTTTCTTTTTAAAATAATGATAAATCGCTGTTAACGAATAACCGTTGTTCCGAGCGTAGTTCGGTTAATCGTGTTTGGAAAATATGCCGCCGTGATTTATATTACGATTAACATCAAAATGTCTTCTTTAAACGATTATAAAAAAAAAAAATGATTGTCGTATTGCGCGATCAAACGTTTTTCTTTTGCACCGTTGAGTACCACTTGTTATAATGTATTGAATCGTCGAGCGTTTTAGAGAAGCCGAACAAAATTAATCCACATAGAACCGATTAAAGACTAAAACAAAACTCGACAATTAAAATAGAGCTCTTTTATTATCCGGTGAATCGGCATTTACGAAATTGTTTTCCCTGTGAATCCGCATTTTGGATTCTGGAATATTGTTTTAAATCCTATCCAATATAATATGTGTACAGTTCATTAATTAATCGTAATTAAAAATGTATTTAACATAAACGTAGAAAAAAACCAAAAAATAGAGAAAAAAAAAAAAGTCACATCTCTAACTTACCCTCGGGAAAACGATGACTGCGGAACGCATTTATGTTTGTGCAAATGGTTTTTATTACTCATGTCTTAGAAAATCTAGGAGAAGTGTGGACAAACCGATGTCTCGTGCATATAGTTATTATTGTATAGGTATACCAAACACCTGGATATTCTTCATTGATTGGTAAAAAAAAAAAAATTAAATCTTTTACCACAGTTGGCGCACAGAAGAAATTGTCCACACCTGCCCCCCCCCCAAATAGCTACACTTATGGGCGATTTGTGGGTCGGGATACATAATAGAACATAAACATCGATAACCGTCCAATATAAAACACCAACATCCGAACACCGAACAAAATGTGAATTCCTTTTTATTATTTTCTTTTGATCGTCGACTTGACATATTGTTTGCGAATCAATAAAAGCGCGCGGGACCTGTCGGGCCCCGTCCGCCCTGCCCTAGCGATGGCCCTGGCTATACGGAAAAATCGTGCGGCCGCGGATTCCGTTTGCCTGTGATTTATGCACATAAAAAATTAAACACGTAATTTATTATACGTTTGCAGATGACTGGGAAATGGTGGTCCGTGATGGTGGTCGCGCTGGCGTGCTGCTCGATCCGCCACACAGGCTTCGTGATGTGCACGTCCATTCAGCGGCTACAGGAGTTCCCGCTGGTACCGTCCAACGACCCGGGCACCATGCCCGACCTCGTCGAAATGCCCAACGCCGTGCTGGACCCCAAGCCCACCGACCTCAACGCCACCACCCTGCTGGCCAAGCTCGGCGCTAAGTTCGACCCCAAGTACATGAGCGTCATGGCTCCCGAACAACTGGTGACCGTCCCCGACGTGCCATTCAGGTCAGTTCAACAATAAAATACTATAAAAATAATATTATACTTTCGTTAATTTATCTCCGTTTTTTTAACCATTAACGGTTTATTAAGATATGGAAGTATTTTTTTTTTTTTAAATCATTCAGCTCCTTGTACCAGGGATCATAGATCTAAACCCAGCTAGAGGACCGTTGTATCGTTGAATTGTACTGAATTCGATGCCATTGTTACTATATTACGCGCGAGACAGACAGAGAAAACCAATCACGAGTAGAGGCTCCTTAAGGGATGTTGTAAATGGTTTGCAGAATTCTATACGAATAATTGTAGTCTTTGAACGCACTAGAGCTGGGCATATAACTCGAAATCTCCATCATTATTAAATTTATTATAAAAATAAAAAACCAATAAAATTAGGTTGAAAGTTGAGTTTTCTGTTTATAGTCATTCGGTAAAAATAATAACACGAGTAACAAAAAAGTTGACTTTCTTTTTAAAAAAAAAAAAAATGTTTTAATTGTATAAAACCCGATCGATTCAACAATCAAACTAAATTATTTAATCGGATTGTAAAACATAAGCAACACTTTCTAGAAGATGAAATCAATTTTTCATCGATAAATCATAAAACTAATTGGCTTGATTGCTGAACCGAATGGTTTGGTTGCTAAGTTACTTGGTTATTATTTAATAAAAGAGAGAACGAAATTTAGTTGTATACATTGCATATATATATTTCCTTGCCAATCGCTGACAAATCTAAAAACTAAATCTAAGGAGAAAATGTTACGGCGGACATATTTTAACTATCACAGATAATCATTGTTGCCCGGTAACGTATCTTATGGGAAAAAAGAGTACTCGTGACAATTAAATTAAATAGTAATAACACTATAATAACTGTTTTATATTTCATCCGTTTCACCTATATAAGTAACCCACCCCATAAATCGACAAAAAAATATACCAAAAATCGAATGTGGTCGACCCTTTCGGGATAAAAAAAAAAGTAGCCTAACCTAACCTTCCTCGAGAGTCGCAGAACATAACAGCGAAAACCGTATGCGAATCTGTTTAGTGATCCCAGTGAAAATCGATCACAAACATATAGCGGCCACTTAATTTTATAAAATTGTATATATATATATATACGTTATAAAATACAACTGGATAAGTGATGGTATTTTTTTTTTTTTTTTTTTTATACTTTAGAGGTGTAACGTATGTTTATATGAAACCTACTGATATTATAAAGAGGTAAAATTGTACGTAGGAGGTAATAATAATTAATAATAACGCTCAGAATCGTTTTTTTGTATGCAATGATTTATCGTTACGTATACAGATATAAATTATAAATTACCGTCTACCTTTTCGACATTCCGTCTACAACAGTATCCTACCATTTTTTATTTTTTTTTTTTTGTGTGTTCGTTAGATGTTCCACCTGTTAAAAAAAATACACGAGATCACGCCTATACAATATAACGTTAAACGATTAAAATAATCAAAAATCAAAAAAAGTGGGTTTTTTATTGTTATTTTGTTTTTTTCGTGATTTACCGTATAAATTTTACTAGGTAGGGTAACCTACGTTTTTACTTCTTTCGTTCTAAAAAATCTTGATTGCGCACGGCCCGTATAATTTCAAACCAACGATTATTATAAGAGATGATAAATATTATTGCGAGATATATACATGCGCGTTAAACAGTCTACACTGAAAGGCGTATTAAAAAAAAAAAAAAACTACCATATTTATGTACACATTTTCGACGGTATAGTAGAACACGTTATGTTAATAAAAATTGTGTACACACGCCGCCAAGGAACAATGTTTAAATTTGCGAACAGATTATATTCGGATGTAATTTTCGACAAACCTGCCGAAATAATAAAAAAATATATCGTCGGGCTAATTAAATAATCGGTCGTAATACCGAGCCGAGCGTCTCTTGGTACGTTTATGATGACGCTATCCCACTTTCAATCTCGAATCTTCCCTCACCGCCAAAAAAAACTACCTCACTAAACAAATCTCAAAAAAAAAATTAGGGGCACTTTTACCCATTATTGTAGAAAAAAAAAAGGTAGGGTTTTTAATAATAATAATACATATTATTTAAGATATTAGTTTACAACGTTACAGCGCAACCAGCAAAGCTTATATCGGGGATCGGTTACTGTTAAAATAAAATAAATTTAAATGTATAGTAAAAACAATGAAGGAACAATTACCGAACAGTTCCACCACTATTTCAATTGCAACGGATATTTATGGCTCTAAGGAAATATTAAAAAGTGAATGACGTACACTAAATATACACTTAAGAATATTCCGAGTAAGATAATACTATCATGCCGTAGTAGATATGGATAGTTTTACATTCATATCGATTACAGAGGATTAATGATCGATAATTCAAAAGTTTGTCCATTGCAATTGGACACCGGGACTGGAGAAGTTCATTAACACACGATGTGCAATTAAATCGTTGTTAAACCAAAACTAAAAATTCTTGTGTCGCGGTTAAAATCGTTAAAATCGTCTTCGACCCGAGCCGCGACAATATATATCGTTTATATGATGATGTTAAACAACGGTATGAAATCAAATCGTTTTGAAACTTAAAACTTTTTCTAGTGATATAAACATTTAAAAACGGTTTAAAAACATCTAAACCTTTTTCAACATTTAAACGCTCGCGCTACGTGGTTTAAGAAATCGAAACCGTTTTGAACGTTAAAACGGTTCATCAAATGAACATTTAAACGCTTTTAAAATACATATAAAACTATTTAATTTCAAAAAAATGTTATGCGCAAAAACTGCTCATGAGGTATGATACTGCAGTTATAAGTTGGAAGTCGGGAAGGTAGGAGGTATAAAGGAAAATTTAAATGATATCATTGATAACGATAAACGATTCGGTAAAAAAAAAATATTTTGATAAATTAAAATCGATAGTTGTGTACGCATAAAACCAAATCGAAAACGTGTTTCGTACGTTTTCCGAAGTATAATTTGAATACGAGACTATGGTAATCGAATTGATAAAAACAATCGAAAACTTTAAAGAGTAATTGTATACGGGGAGGAGTGTCCGCAAGCTACACACACAAATGAGGGCTAAAATTGGGCGGGGGGGGGGATAGCTTAGTTTCTCTATAGTTCACTCATAAATGCGCCTTTGTAAGAGGGAGAGGTACACGTCCGCTCAATATAAACATGATATTCCGGTCGTTTTATTGCGTTATTTAACGGACAAATGTTTTGTTGTTTTTTTTTTTTTTTTTCTATATGTCCTGCAGAAGGAATCGCCGCGGACGGTTGGTGCCCGCCGGTAAAATGCCCGTGGAAATTCGCGATATGGACACCAAGTATTTCACGCTGCCGGGCGGCCGACGACTCAGGACCCGGATATCCGGACAGTTGCGCCGGAAGATCCAGCAGTACCTGTGGGGCAAGACCATGTGCCCGGTACAGCGGCAGTGGAAGGACCTGGGCCAACGGTTCTGGCCGCGGTGGCTGCTCGAGGGCCACTGTCCCAAGGGCGAGGTCTCGTGCTCGGTGCCGTCCGGCATGTACTGCCGGGCTACCAGCAACCATCACAAGACGCTGTTGCGATGGCACTGCCGGAGCGGCGGCGTCGTAGTCGGCGGCATCGGCATCAGCGTCGGCGGCGTCGTCGTCGGCAACCCGTCTTCCGCGCTCCAACAGTACAACAGCCTGACAGGCGCCAAGTCGCCGACCAACCCGATAAAGATGTGCCAGTGGATCAAGGTGGAGTACCCGGTGGTCACCGAATGCGGTTGCGGTTGCGCGTCCGACGTCTCCGAATGACGAACCTGCAGAGCCCGGTTCATAGGATATTTTTTATTTTTTTTTTTTATTTATTTTTTTTTTTCCAACGCTTTATTATTACTTTTTATTTTCATTATTATTACCCTTTTTTTTTTTTTTTTTTTACAAGTCGAACGACTCGTTGCACACTACTAGTCTTAAATAATTTATTATTATAAATTACGTTTAATACACGGTTCATTTATCGACCAATTAGACATTAGGAATATTTATATAACAGGTATATAATATACCACCGCACATTTACTGTCTCGAAATTCGGACAGAGGGTTTTTTTTTTTTTTTTTGATGTATTCGATTCGGAATAAGGAATCGTCGACTTTATACCCACCTCCCCTGTGTTTCGATCGGATAGCATTTGTATACAGTATTATATTATAGGGACGTCCCTAAACCGTCTCCTAGGGGTGGGACGAACTATATAATTATACGGGTGCAAATTGGCTGGAAAGCTTAAAAAAGTTTTAGGGGCACTCTCCTTTAACTTCCCACTACTATTCGCGACTATAGGCCGAACATATATTTTTTTTTTTCAGTGATTGTATATGTGGTTTATATGCATTATATATTTTTTTCAATTTATTTAACTAATTAGATAAACCGAAACAATATGTTGGAAAGAAACTATGGGAGGGGGACCAGTGTCCTCTTTCGACCTCCTACCTTGAGCACGCCCTCGGATGTACGCACGTCCGCTCTTACACTCGTCAAATTATAATTATTAAAAAATATTCTCACGTTGACATATCAATTTTAGTTGTACTCGCCCAACGAATATAATTATTATCGGCCGATATTGGCAGTATCGGTAAGTTCATAAAAAAAAATACACGACACCAACCCAGTGACGTAACACACAAATTTGGGCCCCCCAAAAAATAAAAAAAAGAGCCTCTAAATTATGTTTTTTTTTTTTTAAATATTTATTTTTCTTAGAGTTCAATTTACTTTTAGGGAGTATTACGCAAAGGGCCCCAAAATTATCGCGCCCTCAGCTACGCCACAGCACTGACCCAATAAAATAATTTCGTTTTTGAACTAAATTTTATTATATTAGGACGGTCCAGGCCGGGCGACTGGTGGAAATATCACCCCAACTTCCAGGTCGGTGGGAAATGTATAGAATTGAGCCAGTATTTCTTGTTCTATGTTTATAGACAATAATTTATAAATGTTACCGATGTATATTGAATTTCAAAAAATATCATTAGTGTTTACACACTACTTATTGTTATGTATCAACACAATATACAGGAAAATAATATATTATAATACTCCACGAGGTCTCTTAAAATCTCGCGACACCCCTCCGAAAAATTTCCCTCTTAAACACGTCACCGTGTGAAAATGTTTATTATTTTTCTTCCATATTGGGCCTTAAAATATTAATCAAAAGATTTATAGAGGCCACTTAAAAATATCTCCGCCCGGGCCGAAGTAATCCCAGTCCGTCTCTGTTTTGTATATACAGTAACTATATAAAATCTGTTTAAGACGGACCTTCGGTAAAAGAGAAACTCTGTACACAACGGAAATTTTTAAACGGTCCCAAAATTGAATTTCATGCGTATTTTGAAAATTCTGTAAAACCTAAACCTGATACGAACGGACATTTTCTACAGTCCCTTCGAGTTCCGTTTTAGAAAGTATAGCGTAGACTACTACATAACGTGCACTTTTTTTTTTAAATCTATGATTTTTTGCACACCCGCAGAGAATTAGCTAACTAGGCGCAACCCTACTCCCCCTCCATTCCGGTAACCCTATATTTTTATGAAAGCTTTGCACATCAATAATTAGTACAAATAAAACAACATATATATAAAATATAAGAAAATTTATTTATCTACATAAGGGTGTTCTTTAACTATAAGATAATAAAAAATATTTAAAAAAATTTTTTTGGTCTCGCCCTCTGAATCAATGTGTATGTATTCAAAAATGAACTACAAGAAATTTTAAGTCAATCAGTTAAAGTTAATAACTTAAGCCGACTTGAACTTGAAGTTTGAACTTTATACATTTTATATGTAGGTAGGCACTACCAATATATAAACCGTCGAAAAGCGACGGTGTTCCTCACAATTATTGGCATTTACTATTATGGCCATTATCGTGGAAATAAATTAACAACGAAGGTATTTTAATATTTTATCATAAATCTGAAAAGTCCGAATTATTAAAATAAATATTTTCTCGGGTGATGCATTTGCCCCCCCCCTTCCGGGCGTCCATGCGTACCTATATATAGTTTCTTTTACTGTACATATTATCATATTGTAATACTATATTATTACGAATTAAGATTAATTATTTTCCGTACATATTATTATTATTATGATTACATATTATTACATATTTATACATCTCTTTTTACACCCGCGTATGGAATACGTTATTAAGTATAATTATATCAAATACAATTTTGTAAATTGTTTTTCACACGATAATGTAAATAATAAAGTTATACATATATACGAAATAATAAAAACAAAAACGAAATAACGTGTTATATTTTTTATTGTCTCGTTGTCGACGAACATATTATGTGTTAATTATAATATTATATATATACTAATGTGGATTTCTGTGCACGACTTTGATCTGGCCAGATTTTTTTTTTAAAAAAAAAAAATTATATTTCGACATTGTTTGTATGTTTTAAAAAGCACACTGTTGCTTCTGTTCACCGCCGAAAAACCCACTCGGTCAGCTTTGTTCTAATATCGGGCAAATCCATAGGGTGGCCAAAGTTATACAAATGCAAGGCAAGCAAAACATCACATTCCAGTATGACTACATGTAAGAAAAAAAATATATCGATAAAAATATTGTACAACACCGGCCTAAAGTATGACGTATGTTGTCAGCCGCGTAAATGCAAATGGTTATGGCCATTATGTGACTCGAGTTCGAGTACACTCCGACTCTGTTCGTGTTTTTATATTATGCCAATTGTACCGACTGTACTATAGTAATCAGATAAAACTTCTATATGCTTGAATTCGTCATGAAGTTTACTTGAAAACGACTTTTCCACTACTTATTAATATTATTTATGATTAATGGTTCGATATTAATCTATTATAATAAAAATCAGGTTGACCTACAACTTGGCGAGTAAAATATTTTTCTCCGCCAAATATGGTCACATTGGAGGTTGTTGTTTCGATTTTCTCTTATTGCTATGCATACGAGTATATGTAAGGGCATCACTAAAAAATCTATGGGCAAATCGCGTCCCATTTTAAATATATATATATATATGGTGAAAACTATATTATATCTTGTATGGAGTAGGTGAATTGCGTCCCGAAACGCTTTCGAATCATATAAAATACCGCGTAAAGTTCAGATTTTGACACAAACACTGTAAATCGATTGTGTGGAATCTCTTTATGCGAATTTCTTGTTATTTAACGTCAAGTTGGTTGTAACTACTACAATTTAGTTTTATTAGTCTTATCAAAAATAAAAACGGCAATGCCGTCATATCAACACATTTCATCGTAAGCAAGACACGTATGCATTGCTTTGCTGGTTCGATTTTAAAATTAAATCGAAACTACTTATATTACAGGTAATTATCCGCTTTTGTACGTAATATAATAATAAACAATAATTATATTATTTAGTTGTTAAATATGATTTTTGTTTTTTTACGTTTTTTTGAAATGTATAGAAAATTGAGATAAGTGATATTGCTATTTAATCAACGACTTATTGTAACAGTTTTATAAATAAATAAAATAGAATAATATATTAATACTGCCAAACTAGGCTATTAAATTGTTAGGTATTTCTTATAAAAAATGTCTCTGTGGGGGGATTTGTTCTCCATATCCCCCCTCCATAATTACGTCGCTGGCTTTTACCAAATTCTCGGTTGTAAAAGTAATTATATTGACATTACTTGTTTGTCGGTAAAATGCGGCGTTTTATCCAACAAAAACCCAATATTTTGAGTGTTTAAAGACACTTTGAAACAACACAAATAAAAATGTACATATAAAACAATAAAGCCCCGGGTGAAGACAACATAAATTCAGAACTGATAAAAATTAAAGGTGATCAACTGATTACGCATATTCGCCAGTTCTTACAAAATATATATGGGTAAATGTGCAAGTACTAAAAGATTGAAATCTGGCAATTATATATCCAATTTTTAAAAAGGTAGACTTAACCAGAGTTGAGAACTATCGAAGCACATCTCTCCTAGATACCTTGTACTAGGTACTGTCCCTAGCAATTCTGAACTAACTCGAGAAATATGGATTAAATATCATTGGAGAGTACCAGTGCTGTTTCATGAAAGGGAAATCAATAACTGACCACATCTTCACGTTACGACACATAATAGAAAAATTCTATGAGTAAAGCAAAGACCTCCCACTTGTTTGTGGATTACAAGCAGGCTTATTATAGTATTTTGTGAATTGCTTTGGACAATTTTGCCCTCCCTAAGAAATTGGTAAAATTAATCGAACTATGTAATTCAAACACCTCTTGTAAAGTACGGTTACAGCAAGAGTTGTCACCAGAATTCGAGGTTAAAGTTAAAATTAAGGTCTAAATTAAGGGGATGTGCTGTCGCCCTTTCTGTTAAACCTAGTGCTCGAGAAAGTTAAAAGGGATGTGAATGAAAGACGATGCATGGAACTTAATGGAACTATGACTATACTCTCGTATGCGGATGACATCATAATATTAGGTAATACTCAGCTGGAGGTAGTACAAACCATGGGGAAGTTAATACTATCCAGCCAACAAATTGGATTAGTCGTTAATGAAACCCAAACGAAATACATGATTACGTCGCGGAAAATATAACAAACCTAAAAGTTGAGCATTCTGTGCTCGAGCCGGGGGAAGACTTTAAGTATCTAGTGGTGAATATCAACCATAGAAATAATGTGCACAGCGAAGTACGGCAGAGAATATATGCGGTCGATCGTGCATACTTTGCAATGAACAAATTGCTTAGCTCGAAAAGGCTGTCGTGGAAAACTAAAGTGAAACTGTACTACTGCTATAATAAGACAAATTGTAATGTACGCCTGTGAAACATGGTCAACCACTAAGAGCGGCGAAAACAAATTGTTATATTTTGAGAAGAGCGTATTAAGAAAGATGTATAGACCGACAAGAAACGTGACTACCGTGTGCTTATGAAAGGAGGAAAACGCCGAGTCGGAATAATAATAAACAAGCGAGCCAAGCATGGAAAATATGTTACGCGGTAAAAGGTTTGAACGGGCCGGACGCGTGTGGCGAGCAGACGGGAAAATGATTGAAAATGCGGTGACCGGGGTGAACTTATCCGGAAAGCGGTGCTTGGACAGGGTAAAACACAAGACACAAGAACGGTCAATGGATCCAAACGATTGGAAGACTCCGGGAAGGCTAGAGAAGTATAGTTGGAGAGGCTTGTAGTGAAAAAAAGCGTGACACTGATCACGCGTATCGCGTAATGTCGGCCGGTCGATTATTATTGTTGTCGCTGTAAATATTTTTTGATAATATTATGTATTATTATTATTATTATTATTATTACTACTATCGGCGGTGTTTACGGCGGCGGCGTCAGAAAATCGTATTTTATCGGTAGGAAGAAAAGGGGAAAAAAAAAGAAAAGAAAAAAAACCACTGCACACGTGACGCCCACACGATCCGTACGTACGATACGCCCTCGCGTCCCCGACCCGGACGCGGATGTTTTAATAGTTATTTATTGTAATAGGTGAAAAAAAGCGTGGGCCATATATATATATATATATGTGTGTGTGTGTACGCCGGGGATTCTAGATTATTTTAATTAATATAATTTATACATATTATAATATATTCCTGAAAGCGTGGTGTTTCTTTTATTTTTTTATTATTATTATTCTTTTCTTTGAAAAAAAAAAAAAAAAGTCGACGAAAAAAAAAAAAAATTCGGTAGAGATAACATCGCGGGTCGGCGGCAACGGCGGCGCATATTATATTATTACGTACGTATAATATATTATATGAAAGAGAAACCGTATGCCGGGTGCCCCCGTACACGCGAGTCTGATTTGATTTTTTTTTTTTTTTTTGTCTTTTTCTTATACGCGTGTTTGTTAAATTAATAATCACGCGGCGACCTGCCGACGCCCGTACAATAATGATAATAATAATAATAATAATAATAATTATTATTATTATTAAATTGACGTTTCGATTGTTGTCGGTTATCGAAACGGACCGGAGCGGGCGACAGGTACGAATATATTATAATAACATGCGTACATAATAAATTATAAGGTTTTTTCGGTATCCAATTATAATATCGGCGGCGGCAGGCTCGTCTAAACGGCGCCCGTGTGTGATGCTCAAACACTCCCCACCGGTGCGATTCCGACGACGGGCGCCCGTGCGACGCGCTCTTATATACGTATATTATTATCGTCGTCGTCGTTGTTGTTGTTGTTGTTGTTGTTGTTGTTGTCGTTGTCGTTGTCGTTGTCGTTGTCGTTGTCGTTGTCGTTGTTATCGTTGTCTCTACCGTTGTTGTAGCGAACGGTTCCGACGACGACGCGGTACGTCTATATTATATTATATTATTGTATCGTTACGGCGGCGGTGTGTAACCGTAATTACGCGTGTTACGAATACACGGGGCGCCGGAAGCGGCGTACGTACGTGCCGTCTTCGGTTTGTCCGTGTGCGTGTATGGGGCCCGGCGGTTGACCGCAGACGGACAAGATTTTTTTTTTTTGCGATTCCCGGTTACCCGGTCTAAAAATGTATGCCTCACTGAAAATCAGTATCGTATAGAACAATTTAATTATAAAACAAAAGCCGACATATTCCGGCACCGTCGCAATAGTGGTTGGTCACTAGTATTGTAGGCGAGAAGTTAATGTGTAGGAGAAGCCGGTGTATGCGACGATAAATCTTTGAAAAAATTATTCCGACCGGAGGTTAAGCGCTTTTGATAGATTTTTATTGAACTATACACAAAATACGCGCAAATTCCAATTGTTCCTGGTTTTTACGCATTTCGGCATAAATTTGAGGCAAAAAAAAAAAAAAAACCTCGACATTTTCGAATAGTTCTTAAAGCAACTCTACAAATAACCAGAATATTTTTACAATTTAATTTTTGTTAAACACAGTGTTGTAATGTAGTATATTTCAACCAAGTTACGAGGGAACGCTCGATTTGTATTTAATACAAATTGGCATTTTTGGATCCGGAGATTAAATTTCCGCTGTTGGGTCAGATATATTGAAGAAGATTCTACGGTTTATTCACGATTATTATTTAGATACTATATCCCCTCCCATTGGGAATTCCTCTTGACACGCCACTGAAACTACAGCCAACGTAATGGTACGAACAAAATACTTTTGTGTCGCGTATAACGTATTAAAGCTAGTGGATATGAGTAGCAAAAGTGTCGTTCAAGGATGACCACCGTCAGCGTTATTATTCGTTTTAATAAGTTACCCTTCGGCCGCGATAAATTTGGATCACGTCACATATTACGACTATCGTAAAAAATAAAAAAAAAGTCGATATATCTATAATATTATAACACACAATGTATTACCATATAATATAAATACTATATAGGCAATAAAAATACTACACGTGTTATTCGTATCGACTCTCGGACGCGCGTGTTTGTAGACAAACGAAAAACTGGATGCCGTAACGCGTTCAAAATAAATATTTTCGATTTAAATGCCGACGAAAAAGAAAATAAAAATAAATATTACTACCTATATTATGTTATAGTGTCGAAAAAACTATTTTTTTTTTAGTATTTTTCACGCATATTTCGTACAGTTGTAGCAGAATAATTATTTATATACGGTGTTCCCATAGGCGGAATTTTGTTTATGGGAGGGGGAAGCATGAGAATTTCTTTGAGGGGCAAAAGTATTATTTTGCAACCACAGACAACAGACAAAACTATTTAAATTAAAAAATACTACTCAATAGTATAAACAATAAACCTTCGTTATTTGAACATCAGAATAAGAGTAATACTAATAAGTGAAAAAACATAAGTTATAACAGTAATATCGATAACCTAATCTGTATATATTGCTATGTATCATAAATTTTTACATATTAATGGATATCACCACGGGAAAAATGTATACAATATTATATAAAAATGCTAAAAATTAATAACCTAAAATCCAACAAAAAAATGTTTATTTACCCGTAGAAATCATTCAAATATTAGTAGTAAACATTTAAAAATATTTATATTAAATACACTTAATAATAGAATTTAGATATTAGGAGATTGGGGAATATTGAATACGATAAATACCTGAACCGGAAGACTTAAAATTAAATCATACGTTTATTACGTAGTGAATTTTCCAAAATACTAGTATATAATAGGTTAGGTTAGGTTATGTTATATAATGAAAACGCAAATACACATTCGTTCAGAAAGTGTAAAATGTATTTAAGGTACAGTGGGTTATGGTTACCTAAGTACAGTAGTAAAATATAGATCATTGTTTTTGCACTCTCATCGGTTTCAACCTCACTGTATTATCTCAATATAACCAAAAAAATGTGTGTCACGAATTTGTATAAAAAAAAAAAAGTAAGGGTTAATACGTTTGTAGGGAATAAACGCTGGAAGTGCTGACCCTTATTCTGAAAAATCTTTCACCGCTAGAAAGCTGTTTGAATACATTATTTCTGAATGTTTACGTGAACTATGTTTATTGTGATAAAAATTACTTTGGACGGTTCACACAGGGTTTTTTTTTTTGATATTCTAGATACAAAAATGAATTTTTTTCTTCTAATTTATGGGTTACCTTGGCGACACAGATTGAAAAAAAAAACAGTTATGTTTGGTAGATTTAGTCGTCACGGGGTTAGAAACGAGAAAACACGTTTTTATTTTTTTTATTTTTTTGCGTTTAATACTATGCACGGGTAAATCCACGAAGGACAGCTATAAGATAAAAATTAAATATATTATACAAATTCAAAAATAAATTATGAAACATCTACTGCAGAAACGTAAAAATCCGTGTGTACGTTTTTTCGTAAGAGTATAAAAAATGACGACAGGTTTAGAAAATATTTACAATTTCGTGAACGACGAGAACGCGCGCGTGTTGTTCAGAAATGCATAAATATAATTTTGGCAGTATATACAAAAGAAAGAAAAAAATAATAATAATAACAAACGCATCTCAAAACCAAATAGCAATTATTATTGTTTTATTAATTGTTTATCGTTACGTTAAAAAAAAAAAAAAACTGTTGACTTAGGATGTTTTAAATATTCAAATAAAACGCGTCTAAAAATAAAATAAAATGTTGGCAAAATCGAGAAAAAAATAACGAATCTTATTATATTATATTTTGTAAAAATCTACTATTTCCCCCCCCCCCCATCTACAGTTTATTTTATTTCTTCGCATTTCAATAGTATTTGTATAGTTCTATTTGGCGGACATTAGTTTGATAACAATGATATATACAACGATTAACTGCAGTATCAGAAAAAAATAACGTCATTTGTAACGCTCTACTTTTTTAAACGTGTAACGTAATTTTATTGCGTTTTAAAAATCATTTACCCAACGCTATGAATTAATTAATTCGTATTTTCGCTAAATAAATAAAAAAAAAAAGTGTCGATTTCCGATCGCACGGCAGCGGCGGCCGCTTAAAAATAGAAAATACGATTTCGGTTAATTATCGCCTTTGACGTCACCGGCAAACGGTGTTTAGAAAAATAAAAACATCGCGAAATGATTTCATCGGCCGAGACGGTGTGCATGTAAAAAAAAAAACAAAAAAAAAAAAAACGGTTGCTTTTTGGCAAAATCACCGGATATATTCTGCAACCGGCGCGTCGGACGGATCGAGAACATTGGCGCCACCGGCCACCGCGCCTCAATTACGACCGTTCTAAAACCATCGACGTTTTGCCGCACTTTTTGGTCGGATTTCAGAAACCTGCACGCGAGTGGGGTGTAGCGAAAGTGTTGGTAGAAAAAAAAAAAAATTGAAAAAATTGAAAAAATAAATAAATAAATAAATAAACCGTACCGGCTTTGAATGCTCGCGGCCGCGATTTATTACAGTTGATCGTGTGCCAACACAACGGTCCGTAATTGCATATATAATATTATTGCTAGAGTTACTATAGTGATGACTTTTCTTCTTTTTTTTCTTTCTGATAACCAAGAGTTACGAGACGTGTTTGCTCACGAGACGCGTTTGGTTACGATTTTTACCGTATTTCGAGAATTAGCCTCCGTTATGCACAAGAAAACATACGAGCGACGGTGATCAATTTCGAAAGTCGTCGGCGCGAAGACTCGCAAAAGCGCATTTTATTTTTCTTGTTACGATTGCGTCGACGATCCGAAAACGAAATGCTTCGGCGTGTTGGACACGGTGTTTTATAGTGTGGTAAACCCGTATTTTACGGTTTTGCGTTTTTCAAAGTGTTTTATCGGGTCGGACCGAAGTGGAAACCGAATTCGATCCGGGGCAATGAAATCAGTTAACTTTTAAAAAACAAATAACTTACTATACTTTTGACTTTTACAAGTACTAATGAATTATTATTTCAAAATTAAAATTAGTTTTTAAATAAAATTCACCATAAAATATTATGCAATATTCACAATATAAACACAGTTTTCATTTTTAGTCAATTCTATTAAAACAGTGTTTCCCAGCCGGTGGTCCGTGGGCCAGTCATAGGTGGTCCGCGGTCCCATAGATTTTTTCTTCGATTTCTATTACAAATTAATTATTATTTTTTTTTAAATAGCGAAAAAAATTACGACTTATTGAGGAACTTATTTTATCGTTGGCAACGCTGTAGACCGATAAGAATTTTCCAATTTTTTATGTGTCTAGGTATCATAGTAATAAATTGAAGTATAATTATATACTAGTGAAGTATAGTAATAAAATGTAAAGTAAAATAATAAAAGTTAACATTTTTCGATAAATTTTGTGTATTCTTGTTAATGAGCAAAAAAAAAAAGGTATTCCTAGTTTTCGTAAAATTGAGGTGGTCCGCGACCTATAAAATATTGTCGAAGTGGTCCGTGGTGGTGAAAAGGTTGGGAAACACTGTGTTAAAGAAACGGTTTGACAATTGACTTTTAAATAATTTTATATATTATGGAGATTATACCTATATAGGTCAATCATTATTATTTGAAAACTGTTAACCAAGCAAATTCCCATTTCCAGACCGGCCTCTTCGCCCCGGATCGTGGCGATATTTCGAAGTTTTACTGTCTGCCGGAAATTAGCTGAACCACCACATATTATACGCCGCGCGCCGTCCCGTTCGTATAATCCGTTTAAAATTCTTAAAACTTTGTGCGATTTTTAATTTGAATTTGATTTTGTCCCCTCTGCACCATTTACCACTCGAATTATTATTAAGACAATATATATTATTTACTCAATAAAACGAGCGTTTTCGTCGTGTGTACTCGTAATGCACAATAATATCGTGGAAAATGTTATTAACGACAAAAATTCAATTGCGCAAACAAAAAAAATATAAAAACGAAATCGGAAACAAAAATAAAAAACAGAAATAAATTATACCATGATACAATATTAAAAATTATAATAATAATAATTCTGTTATCGAAAAATTGGTAATCTTGATAAATGTTGATAATTAATAATGCTGTGGATTGATTGATCTATTGATTTCGCCGATTATTTGAATTAATCCAAGTTAATATTTAAAAAAATTCCTTTTTTTTTTATTACAAATTGAAATTATCTTGGTTAGTCGTTTTCACTCGCTCTTAGTTTGTACATCGTTAGTTGAAACGATAATTGACAATTACCAAAATGCCGACTCAAGACGATTTTTGTAACTTAGGAGATTACGAGTATATTTTATTACACGTTAAAAAGTAACTTAGTTACGTAACTGTGATACAAGCAACTAACAGATTAATGGCCATCCCTGATTATGTGTACTATACTCCGCGGAACGCTATAAAAAGCAATATCATTATCAATAATATTTTTAGACCTTCAAATCGTTAAACCGTATACAACACAATGGGTTAACAAAACGTTAAGATCCAAGGTTCATACCGACGAATCTGATAAAAATTGCGAATATTTATTGCTGCTGCTCTCGAATTGAAACTTCTCACGTTTCGATCCGAAAACGTCGAGTGGCAGTTCTCCGGTTTATGACTGTTATAGCTATTATATATATATATTTTTGTAATAGGTTTAAAAATTGTATCCTTTCGATTTCGGAATCTATAATACACATTATTAACTATATGCAATCAAAATCCAGACCGAAACCGTATTCCTCAGATGTGATTTTATTACAATGGACGATTTATATTTTGGTGACGCGTTTGCGAAATAATCAAAATAAAACGATTTTGTTCAATCCATTCGAAAATAAACTTAAAATGCCTTAACAGTTCAAAAATGGCCAGAATGTTTTGAAAATTTGTTCACGCCTAGAAAGGTCTAATATTAATATTATGCAAAAATGTCAGGTCCCTACAATGATTATGTTTAACCGAGTTACAACATAAAAATAAAACAAAATCGAAACTAATGAAAACATTGCCAACGATTAAGAAAACTCCAAGGAAAATCAAAAAAATGACCCCTTCGATGCACCAGCGAGGTCCGAAATGTTTTCGGAAAAGATTGTATACCTGAAAATCGGAGCAGGATGTCTGGTAGAAAAGTTGTCGACAAAAAAAAAAAAAAAAAAAAAAAAACACACAATAATTACGTATGTCGTATGTTGTTTGTATATTATATACACTGCGATTATGGTGTATATATTATTTTAAGTAAATCGTTTTAAGATTATAAGTTTATTATTATAAAGTGACTCTAATAAAAAAAAAAAGTAATCATATATGTGTGTGTAGCAGACAGTGTAGATGTTATAATACAGAATACTTAACGGAAAACCGAAAGGCGCGAAAAACAAAAATAATATTATTACGTCTTGTATACGGATAATCTAACGGCACAGTCGTCATATTATATTAAAATACGTGCTATTGTCGGTTCGTAAAATTATAACGGGTCGATCATATTATTATTATGCTATTAATTCGAAACCTTCTTGTAAAGGCGGAGGGGCCTTCGGCCGCGGCGCGTTTGATTTGCCCGCGCGAATTATTATATAATATATATTTGCATATCGTGCACGGCGACCGCTATAATAAGGGCCGTTCTCTCGCCAACGTAAACGGAGGCGTTTATCCAATTTTTAAACCGAGTTTATGGCTGATAACCGACCACGGTTGTTTTAAAAAAAAAAAATAATAAAAAAAAAATCAATGCGTTTACGTTGGCGAGAACGGCCCTAAAACCGTTGCGAAACTCCCGCCCGCCCGTATACAATACCACGTACAAACCGTATACGTACGGTGAGACCAAATATACAAATCCAAACAACAAAAAAGTACATTTTAAAACTTAGCTCCTCTATCATAAAATAAATCCCTCCCTTAAGAGAATTAGCCAATGCGTAGTATATTATTTTACCCATTTTGTCCATAGGTGATCTATATAAATTGTTTTTTTTTTTTTTGTAATTATCCGATTACTCTGTTGTTTCTATTATCAACTATAAAAACTATAAATTATAATTTCATTACCGTGTCTACTTATAAGAAGCGTGTGTCTTTATGATTATTGAAAAATACAACTTTATTTTTTACTTATTTAGAAAACATATTAAGACCCAAAACTTTGCATATGTTTGATAGTATGGTAAGCTAAAGTTCCCTCTTTTGCGGCAAGTTGCAAATTTTAAGTAAAACAAATGTTTATAAAAATGATTTACCAGTGATCTACTAGACGAAGAATTATTTAAGGCTATTTGATGTTTTTTTTTTTATTAATATGATGTTTTATATTGATGCGGCAGTTATACGATATATCAAATTCACTTTTACTTTTTCATAGTACATATTATGAGGAGATATTGAAGTCAGTTTTATAAAAGTAAACTCATTCTGTAGATTTGAATTAAATATACATTTTCTACGTGGTAGGCTGAATTGTACAACAATTTAAAATTAAATTACTGTTTATAGGTTTGGACAGTTTAATAGAATTTGTTATATTCTGTAATGTGACGTGTCTAACGCGGCATAACTTTAATAACAAATTTAATAACCACGCAATAATCTCTGATATTATCTAATTATTAGTTGAAATGGTTGCATCACATTTAATCATGGTTCATACTAAAGTGGCAAAATATTATCTTGTATTAATATGCATGTCAAACCATAAATTATAAATGAATAATAAAATTATAAAAATCATAAACATGTGTTAGCTCGTAATATTTTCAAATAAACGAGTACAAATGCATTAACACTATTGTTAAGGTATATTGGAATCGCACCGACAACGCCACCTGGACCCGAAGGATTCTTCCGGATCTTAAGAGATGAGAAGAGCGTGGCAAAACGCCCCAAGGACCACATGTTCCACCAAACTCAGGCTCTCTCAGGAAACGGATGCTTCAGGCACTACCTCCACCACATGTGCCGCACCCTGATCACGAAGTGTCTACCGCGAACACACAGCAGAAAACACTTTGTTCGACTGCCCGTACTGGGAGGCCTCCCGCTCAGAAACGAAGGCGTTCGTAGGTGACAGGAACATGGCCCCCAGCAATATCCAGGACTTGCTCTGTGGTCCCGCGGACCTTCCGTCCCGGAAGACGGACCGCAACAGGCATGACTGACTCTTGGCCGCCTCCGCCCGTAGCGCGCAGTGTTTCTATCGGACGGTAAAAGATATACTGTGTCACAAGAAGCAAGATAAGAGGGCCGCTGAGGCCGAGGTCAGGGCCAATCGTCAGCAAGGATCTCATTGAGTTTCCCGAACAAGACATCAAGAACGAGTCCCACAGGCCAACGTGTGCGTGCGTCGAGGGGCCGAGAAAAAGACCAAGACGTACCAGTTTTCTAGATCAGCTGATTCTGTGAACCTAGTCATGAACAACCGCGTCAGTTAGGTTAAGATCACGATGTAAGGAAGTGCAGTAGGATGCTTGTCTACGCATCCCCATGAATAAATGTATTTTTGTAATTTGTTTTGCTTAAATAAACGATGGCAGCGGTGGGGTATTAATGTTCACACGGATTCTCCACTGTTGTCGGTTACAAATTGAAAAAAAAAAGAATTACAAAATAGGTTAGTTTTCGAATTTGTTTACATGTGCCGCCGTGTAGTTTATTCGATATTTACACTGGTTACTGATAGATTTTATTTGTCAGAATTATGAATCCAGTGACAGACGCGGTGGTCGTGTTGTTGGAAACGCCTCGGGTAGTAAAAATGATTTAAAAATGAATATCTATGCAAGAAGCCCAAATTTTATCACAGATGATGTTAGTAGACAATTATTAATGAATTATTAGGCTAACCGCGACTAGCGGTTCAATCAAATATCTATCTATTACTATCTGTAATGATGTATTACTAAAATATCACTCCTCTAATCTGTATGTTAATTAAGTTAAAAAATTAATATTTTGTAAACAGTATGAACCCAGCTGATAAGATTAAGCATAATTTCGTGTAACTTTAGTTTTGCTGTTGAAACAATTGTATTAATAAATATTATATATGTTACACTGTTATTATTTGGATTTAATAATGAATACAGTATTTGTAATATTTCATTCGGTTGTTGTTTACATCAAATGATTTGTATGAAATATACAATTGTGTTCAAACTACATGTTATTTCATATCATGCAATTGTGGTAACGAAATGTTAAAATCTGTCCGCCGAACGTATTCGTCGCTAGACTAACAACGCCTAATACGAAAAATCCCGCATTCGGGTGGGAGGGTGTCTCTCGATATCTCTCGGTTCGCGCGCTTCACGCGAGAAAACCCGTAGGCCGACGCGATAAAATTCACATTCGTCCCGACGTAATATTGAAGTAAAAAAAAAAAAAAAAAAAAAAACCCAACGCCAAACACAAAACCACACCTCGGCGGACGTCTGCCGCGGCGGCGGTGGTAATGGCCGTTACCGATTATAATATTGTCCGTGTGTGCAACGCGTTTAAAAGCTCTGGTAGTATACACGGGAATCAGCGGGGAAAAATACGTAAAACGTGTAATATACCATCGGCTTATAATACAATTTATATACGTTATAATAATACAATTTATATGTATCATATTATATATATCGTTCGAGGTGTATATTATTATTATTATTATAGTAACCGTTGGGTGTCGTTATCACCCGGCGCTGCACACGTAGCAGAGAGAGAGAAAGAGAAAAAAATTTATACTACGGAGCTCCGCTGCCGGGTGCCGGTGTTACGGATGCCGTGGGCGGAGTCTGTGGGTGCAGCGACGGCGGCGGCGTCGAGTCGCGTATTTACAGTGTACACACGCGTATATTATTATTATTATTATTATTATTATAAGAGGTATAGGAAAAAAATAAAAAAATATATATATGAAAAAATATAATAATAAAAACGTATATAACGCGGAGGAAAAAAAAAACAACGCGATACGGTCGCAAGAATACGCGGGTCCCGCGTACGCGACGTGTGGGACGGCTTCTTGGCGCCTCGCGAAGACGCCGCCGACCGATAAAACCGTGTATTAACACTGCCGGCACGACGGCCCGTCGGTATACCAGTACACCCGCGCGCGTATATACCTATTACCTATTATTATATCGTTCCCCTGTTCACTGCTACTCTACAACTAATACTACTATTACTATCAGTACTCGTACAGTATTACCGTGTATACGGTACGTATGTGCTACCAGGGCATTACTATATACGTAAACTACGACACGTAACCCCCCCCCCCGCCCTCCGCCACGGGAGTCCCAGTTTTCGGGGCGAAAAAAATCGACTATTACAACAATTTAAACAAAAACCGCATAGTTACGCGTCTTTTGTATAATGGAAAATATTCTACAAATCGAGTTTTCTATCAAAACCATTTTTTTTTTTTTTTTTTTTTTTTTTGGAATATAAAACAATTAGATTTTCAAGGGTTCACTACTAGTGTTCAATGTCAATGAAGTGGATAGAGTCGTTCACGAGTAAACTTCTGCATGTTTTCTATAATTTGATCAGACAACTAAGACGGTCGGTAAACGGTTTATACTTTTATCGCCAATCCCTTAAACTAAATCACGTTTATCGTGCGGATTAATATGAACTTATTTCAAATAAAATACACGACGCCAGACGACGCAAGTGTACGATGACACGCGTGATTTCTCGTCCGGATCATATCAATTTTATCTGTTCGAACATTATTAAGACATAAAATAATTGTAATTATTAAAATCAATGTAACAAAGAGGGGATATTTTCTATACTAGAAAATATCGTCTTTTAACAATTAAGTTATAGTAACTAATAAATCTATAGAGTCCGTAAAATCATCAGGCCACTGGGTCACGATATTATTCAGGCCGTCTGGAAAATTCCCATTTCCAGACCAGTCCGCCCCTGGTTGGTAAGCTATTTACATTGATATAGAAAACTAGTAGATGTATATATCTATGGTTATTTACTATATATCACAGACCAAGGATATACAAGTGTACAGGACCACAAACATTGACGAGGAATTTTTTTAAGTTTTCATAACTCTATACAAACACGGCAACAGTTCAACACCATCGTGAAAACAACACGTCTTCGTATCAATATAGTGGTGTATTCGTGTATCATCACCGGGTACAATGTGATAGTACAATCACATTTGAAACAACGGAAACATTTGAGGACGGATTCTCCATCCTCAGCCCGTTGTTACCAGTCCTGTATATCTTAGTCCGTGCTGTTCAATTATTCGAAAGGTGTGAAAAGGTACGAATAGTTATTCCAATGTCTTGGATTAGTGAATTTCCGTGCGAGACGAACGTTCCATGTATAATGGATATGATTTCATGATTTATGACTTAGAGTGGAGGGGACCTCCGTACATTCTATACAATTTTTCTCTTTGCCAATGTCCTCCTCGTATAGGTAAATCGCCCACACGGTCACGATTATTCATTATAAATATGATTTCGATATAATACAACATCTTATTATTCCGATTATCGCGTAAAAAGTTCATCGATTGGTTTTTTTATCTGACGGTCATCAAAACAAATAGTACACGAACGACAACGGTAACCCACCAGTTTCACGTATATATTTATACGTGCCTACATATATTACACGCAATATTATATATTATGTAAAATTACTCCGTTGGCGGTATCACACAGTTCGATTAACCCACATTCGTCTTGTTCCCAATAATAAAGCCACAACAATAATATATAATGATTTTTTGCTTGCAAATTTTTAAATTTAAAAAAAAAATATCACCGATTATTTTTTATACAATTGCAAACGCCGGCCCATGCAATGTCAAAATTATATGCGAATCTTATTATAATACCAAATTATAATCGGATATTTTTATTTTATTTCAATACGGCCGAGTGTAATATAATAATATGAGTTTTTTTATATATATATATACATTTAACTATAGTTTAGACAAGCGCGGAATATCATTTATGATTTCTTTTTTTTTTATTATTCGACCACAATTAATATTTATTTAATAAATTATTTTTATTTTTTTTCAACATGTAGGTCGGTTTACAGCTCTAAGAATTCGTCTCTATTCTAAACCGGTTACTCGTCATTTGTTTTAGTTTCCCATAGCTTTCGGCTCCCGCATCTTTCTTAATTCGTCCCATAAATGAATTCCGTGGTCTCCCAAATGGTATTTAGTACTATAAGTACAGTACTAGTACATATATATATATAATAATAATATCTGGAGAAATTGGCATGCCTAAAAGAGCTTGCACACCCTAAAAAAAAAATAACTAAAATGACAAAGCCAGTGGCTTTGTCATTACTTTTTTACTCTATCCAGTTATAATATGTATTGCTTATATAATATTGAATGTAGAATCAAACCAAAAGTATCATAACAATACACGAACCAAATGCAAAACGCATCATGGAAATAATTAACTAATAATAATGAAAATAAAACCCTACTTCAATTGCTAAATATATAATATATATATATATATAGATTTTGTTAATATTATTATTTCATTGGAAAGTAATGTATACATTATTACGATATTTTCCGTCATTTTAACATAAACAAATAATTAAACATTTCGATATGTATAAAATATTTAAATGCGTAACTACCTACACGTCCTACTACACCTATTTTTGATAATATGCATTTGTCTATAGCGTATAAGTTTAGAATACATATGTGTGTGGCCGTTTGCCACGAGGTCACGAGAATGCCGACTGTATAATTCGTCAATCAACCCAAAAAGAGATTTTTACAATTTGTCAAACTCTTATAATGATGCGACACCTACCGTAATGCATATGTTTTACATATTTAATATATGTTAATCGCACGCCTGACATTTGATTGAACATCCCGTGCGCGGTTGTACGAGATTTTTATTATTTTTTTTTTTTTATATATATATATTATCATCACTATAAACACATTTAAAATATAATTAAATCGTTTTTACAACGTAGAACGTCGAGGTATATTGCCTCGACTATAATGCCATTATAAGTAGCACATTAACGACAAACCGGCGGTCGCCAACCTTTTGGGCCCTATTACGGACCACTAAATTCATAATTCTAAATTCTACGGACCACTTATACACTTTATATACTATATGTTTACTACATATTTACTATATGTTGGCTATTTTTTTTACATAAATACCTTTCTAAGACCCCTAAACCCACTCCACTTGCATATAAAACCACTTTTTCCCAGATATTTCGGAGAGGGGGAGCCCACTCAGATGCTCCATAAATACATAAGAAAAAGAAATATAATTGTTTAATTATTACACAACGATTTATGCTTAAACAGTAAGTCAGTTAAACTCTTTTAGTCGTCTTAATCGTTAATATTTATTTGCCGTTTACCTAACGACATAATAATACAATACATATATACATTAAGATTATAACGCACCGTCCGGTTTAAAGAATAAAATTGCAAACGGGTTAATGTTCAAATTTGTCTGCACACCGCTGATGGTACGTATAAACGAGCGATACACAAACGACACGGAGTCACTGTTTTTACAACAATGGGTTTTTAAATTCAGTTTAACACGAATAACCCGTATTCGGGATATATTCAATTAGCAAGCCCAAGGAGGGGCACGTCATCGGGGCCCACTCATGCTAAAAGCCCGCAGACGAAAATTGGAAATTTTAAATTTCATTACCCTAAGTTACTATTAAATATATAAAAATACATTATTTTATTAATAAATTGATAACAAATGTATATCGTAGCCCCCCCCCATGCACGGTCAGTTTTGAATGACAATCAACGTGATTGACATGCATGACTGACCGTGTATGTGTATGACTGGTAATGACTGACAATCAAATTTTTTGACTGACGAAATTCAAATATGTTTGAATTTTTATTATCAGTCAAGATGGTTGACATTCATGATTGACCATGTATGTCTATGAATGTACAATTTGTCAGTCAATCAAGTCGTATAGTGTGGACGAGTTGTGTCATTATGTCTTTTGTAAACTGTATATCTTCGTCAAAAAATGACGAACAAGTAAAATAATGAAGAATTTTGGCGCGATTTTATACATTTATACCGTAGTTTTCCTGCTACGTGGAAAATAAATAATTAATCCAACTGCTGACATAAATACAACTAAAAAAAAAAAAAAAAAAAAAATAGTACATTGAGATCGAATCGCCGTCGTGAGTTAAAGTACGGTTTAGCTAGTGAAAAAGTTTCTATAATCAGAAGGAGAAGATAGTCGAAAGTTCGTCTAGAAGATTATGATGGAAAATGTGTTCCTTTTTTTAAACCATTCTTTCGTCCAGAATCTTTTTTTTCATTTTGTTTTGTTTTATCAAACGCAAGGTAAATATCAATACCAATAATAGCTTCTTTATTCATTTTAATGCAAAGTTGAATTTTAAATATTTTTTTTACAATAAATATCGAATAAAAACTATTACACTCTCAACGACAATAATTTGTGTTCACTAAATAAAATCAAATAAACGAATGACTGAAGATTGTCGTCGGTCTTGATTGACCGTATATGGGAGTTATCAATCGTCAGTCAATGATCAGACTTGACTGTTAATCACGTTGATTGTCATTAAAAACTGACCGTGTATGGGAGGGAGGGGTGGGGCTAAAATATTAGATAATTAAGTATGTTTTCGTCATACAGTAAGGTATCTCAATGGTTAATGTTGAGTGGTTTTTATGTAATCTAATTATTGGTTATTTTGCCGTATAGCGAGATATGTTTGTTTTGGGCCCATTTTTACTATTTACCCTACAGGGAGGGGACCATTAATCTGTAAATCCCCGGGCCTGACGATCGAATATACGTCGGATTCGAACCGACAGAGCTGAGAACCCGTCATCGGTTGGTATAACCGTAGCGCGAACATGTTTTTTTGTCGTTTGTCCCGATTGAAAGACGAGTCGGACGGCATGTCGTCTACGGGAACAAAACCCGAGAGTCGGTCGTATGTTGCAGTACGATCATGTACAATAAGCGTGTTTTATTTAGAAATTAAAAAAACAACACGCGCGCGCGGTGTACAACACAGTAATCACAGTACTCGTCGTGCACGACGTGAAAACGATTTCGTAGAAACTCTACACCATACGGCGAAGATACCACAAATACACGTACACGCGAGCATATTGTATTATACAGGGTGATTTTTTTTTTTTTTTTCCACCGCCACGAACCGCCGATTTCGTGTAAATTCGATTATAGTTTTTTCCCGACATTATACACGTCCATAGGATTAAAATACAAAAATCGTTTTGGACACCCAATAAGCACTCTCAATATGCATATGAAATATATTTGTTTGTCATTATATAGAGTCGCGTTGAAAAACATTTTCAACATTTCATTTATGTTACGGATTATTATCATATATGAAAAACAAAAGTTGATATAATATAGGTACACGGAATAATGGTAAAAATGTTTAACATGTTTGTCGACTTAAATTTCAAAAGTAAACTCGGCAGACTAGTAATCATAAATAACCTATCCACTAACCAGTAACCAGTATGATAGTTAAATAATTAGTATTTTACCATTGTATGTTGTGCATAACGTGTGGATTGTAATTATATCCGTCAGAAAAAATTTCTAATTGCGTCACTGGTATTAACGTGTAAACAATGAAAACGATAAAACATTTTAGATTCATATTTATAGAAAACAAAATTGTATCTTCGTTTTTTTTTTTTTCTTTCCGTTTTATCATTAAAAGAATTTAAAGAAGTCATACCTGTATACATGTGGTTATTATTATTATTATTATTTTTTTTTTTTTTTTAATGTCAAGTAAAGTATCGTCGTTCGTAGACATGGCGGCGCGACGATACGATACACGCGTGCGATAAAATCATATATCGGTGTGGTGTACGTGTATATAGAAATACAGGGCGGTTGCAAAGATAGGCGGCGTGTCTACGGGTCGTTACAGGCGCGACTCGCGAACTTCGACTTCACTTGTACTATCAACCGCGGTTCCTACAAATCGTATTGAACATAAATAATAGTTGGTTGGTTTTTTATTATTATATTGTATATATTATAGAGGGATAATGATTTTTTAATGGACTCTTATCGCCTTTCACTTTTAGTTTTACTCGGTTTCGCGCTACAATTATAACTTGTGTACGACCCGCGAAAAATGTCCGGACGTACAAATACGACCGTCATAATTATTTATCGATAAAATGTGCGTAAATCCTCGAACGAATCGTGGACGTGCGATACCGTGTGTATTATTACTGTTTTGTACGTTCGCGACGATCTGTCGGCGACGATCGTGAAAATGTTCGGGGGCCGACTCGTCGCCTAAAATTGTTCGGCAAACGACTAGAATAAGTAATGGTGGATGACCCGGAAATCCGATATTCCGATACAATAAAAACCGTTATTCGAAATAGAAAACTGTGAGCCGATATTGAAATTAACCGACATTTCGGTTGGAGAGCCAATTTTTTTTTTTTTTTGAACACTTTTTTCATATTCCGGATACATTTTATTATCGACGTTTTTTCTCCAAAAATATCGGGTCAATTATCAGTATCGAAAAGAAAAAAAATGTTCCCCTGATATACGGTTTACGTCGGTACTCGCCACTAAAATAAAAACGCATATACCGTACGGGCACGCGCACGCCGAACCGCTCTGTATAATATACAATAATAATATTATATAACGCGTACAATAAAAATTAATAGCGAAACGGCTCCTCCGGTCACGTATACGAAAACAACGAGCGGTGTCATCGTAGCCGCTCGCGTCTGTCACCGGCAGCCCGCGACCGCTCACTTCACCGCGCCACGCGCCGGTCCGTGCTGCCAGGGGTCCCTATACGTACTACTATACGGCCACTGCGGCGGCCCAGGAGGAATGAAGACCCGCCGCCGCCGCCGCCGCCGCCGCCGCGGTACGGTCTCGCGGGTTTCTGTGGCGCGCGGAATGCGTCCACGCGCTCGGAAATCGAAAATTTCCGACGGATCGCAAACGTGTTTTATTATTCGCCATAAAGGTCGTCGCCGGTTAATGTATTCTGTCCACGACCGCGGCTCTGACCGCGGTCTTCGCACCGGCCGGCCGGTCCGTCCGTCCGTCCGTCCGTCTGTCTCGGGCCGACCTCGCCCGCAGCGAGTGTGTGCGTGCTGTTATTTTTTTTATATTTTTTTTTTTCCCCATTCGTTATCATCTGCTCGTCTAATATAGGCACCTGCGCTATGTGTTAGCCTTACACACGCGTGACGCAGCCGCCGCGGCCGCCGTTCGTATGCGCAACAATAACACATGAAAAATACTCGTCCGCGCCGCGGCCTATTTTAGATAACGAGATAAAACCGACACACTCGTGGGCGCCTCGCGGTCCGACCTCGGGTGTCTTTGACGACGGAACGTACCTTTATTAGAACACGTCCCGCGGGATGTCTCTCGCCTGCGCACTGCTGTTAAGTATACGCATCCGCGGGCAACGGCAAGACGACTACATTATAATATATAGGAACCGTTTCGAATCACGACAGACACCGCCGGCCATGTTAGGACCTGCGTCGGACACAACTGGACCGGCAAGACAAAATGTCGGATTGTTGATATTTCGTCCGTCACGAATTCACATCAGTACAAAACGTTTAAAGTTTAATTGACCACGATCAGGCTCGGCGCGCGGCTGTTGCCGATAAAACGCGTGTAACTCATGCGTTAACAAATGGCAATATATGCGATTGTTTGCGAGAAAAAAAATAATCACTCTATCGAAAATTGAGTTTTTTTTTTAAATTATATTTTATTTTAATTATTATAATTATTTTACTTGTCTTCAAAGTTTTCTCGTTGTTACCAATCTTAATTTTATTTGCAAACTGCAAAAACTTATAAAACCCATACTGTCGTACAAGAATAAAAATAAACCCAAACAAATACTAAGATTATGTACAAATTTTCGGTAAAGTAGTAAATATGAAATAATAATTTCCTCAATTTATACGAAATACGCGCTAAGTAATAACTCGGCAAAAACTATTAAACTATTTGTTTATAAAACGGTGAATTGGTCCCCAGAACTTAAAATGAAAGAGGTAAATTGAATTTCCCAGAGTTATCGCTTTGCCGTATAGACATCGTACTAGACTTTTATAATATGAAATTATCGACAACATTTAAGGACAAAATAATTTGTACTCTTATCGGCGTAGTTTCCGAAAATATTTCAGGTAGGCCGTTTAAACTATTACTTGCCGAGATACGAATAGAAAATGTTATTAAACATTTAACATTAAAATTAACATTGTTCGACACGACTCTTATTGAAAGAAATATACGATATGGCCCGGTCAAATTGTTCACAATAATTTACCAACAAATGTAATTGAAACACGCGGAGATCTCAACGAGATGGTAATTAAAAGGAATTCTGACTACAAGCCGAGTGTACTGTTGTTCGTTGTATTAATTAAATAAGACGATCAATTGTCGATCATTTTTTATAATATTTTATTGGTTTGTAAACGCAAAAAGTTTCAATCATCAAAAGAGTGTCGTCGACACAGCACAGAGGAATTATTTTTAATGGTTAATGGCCGTGATAACAATATTATTGGCGATTTTTATGTGGAAATCGAATTGACGCGTTCAATTTTTTCGACGGGATACAATTTACCTAAAACAAAAGTTATAAAAATGGGATTCAATTTTCCAAATCCGGATTTATATTGATAAACTCGTGTTGCATCGCGCCAATAATAATAATAATAATAATTTATACAAATACGCATTGACGTGTGTATTCCAGGCACATTTTCGAGGTAAACAAAAAGCAGTACAATGCTCTCGTCAAATAAACGGTCGAAAAAAATGTTTGCGAAAATACAACGGAACACGTATATAATATATACGGTTTACACGATATGCACGGGAAATTGTTATAAAAAAAAAATATAAAAATAAAAATAATTGCACATTTTTTCTACGTCTCCGTCATTCTGCTCATTCATACAATATCGGTACAAAGGTACATAGGTTTATAAGTACCTGCTGAAACGACAGTTATTAAATCGCAGGGAAAGTCAGGGATGGGGACACCGACTGCAGAAGTTCACACGCCATATTAACAGTGTAGGTACATAGACGTTATATATATATAGTAACAATATATCGAACGGTATTTATATCCTACACGAAAGCGGACATCGTTTAAATACGCTTAGGTATTAAAATGTTGTTTTTTTCTTTATTTTAAAAATGTCCCGCCAATATAATCGTTTGTTTATTGTTATCAAATCACAGTTGACACGTCGACAGTTTCTTGGCACTGCGGGGGGTTTTTTATTTTATTTTTTTTTTTTTTTTTTTTTATGTGTGTGGTACCTACATATACACATATTATAATTATATAGTCTGTAAGTGATGGGAGTTAAGTGGTATCTGGAAATAAAAGCCCACGTCCAAAATTTACGTCAGCTACGAATTAATCCGTACATTAAATTTGGACACTACTCGACCGTTTCTGGGATCGTTATTTTCGGTGACGTCATATAAAATATCGAATATGTGGTCGGAGGGGTAAATCACTAACGGAAACCTCGGTGTACGAACAATTTTTGTTTATCGCGGCCGATACTCTATGGTGCAATCTTGTAGGAAATCTGAAGAATCTCATATACACCGTATTCATCAGTGATTTACTCTCTAGGTATTGCAGTGATTTTCGAGATTTTCGCAAGTTCGCCATGGAAAAGTTATGCCTAAAACAAAATATTAGTTGTCCCGAGTTTGATTTATCGATTCCAATAATACGACTGGGGGAGTAGTGGTAGTAGTAGTAGTAGTCACAACTGGCGAATAATCCCATCGACAATATTCAGAGAGTTTATACAGTACTACAGTAGATTCTTTATTATACCAAACGTCACCATTTTGAATTTTTCGTTGGCTATCTCAAACTATATTGAAATCCTCTTGAAACACTAACATTGTACTCAAATCATATACAATTAATCGTTTTTTTTCGTTATCTCGAGTATACAAATAATATTTTTATTACGGTAGGAATTGAAAATTGTGCATTGAGTTCAGTGTCTACCTATTGTAGTGATTGTACGGTGCATATAAGTGAAATGGAAGATAATAAGTTCTTTCGTTCGTAATTGTTACAATTGTGTAGCTACGTTTAACATTGTTAGTTGAAAAAGGAGACGGGGTAGGAAATGTGAAAGATCGTTAAAGAATTTAACAACACACCTCCCCGTCAAATATGATAGAACAAAGTTTGAAGCAAAAAAAAAAAAACAAAATACGTTATGTTACTGACAAAATATAAAATTAAAAGTTATTCGTATAGGCGCATAAATATCAGTATTTTAAACCTACGTGTTCAATAATTATTTTTAACTATTCGATTTTTTTCCAATTTGTTTAACAAAACTCGACATATCGAATATATTGTTATCTCGAACTCCTTCCTGTTCCCCTTGAGATTCGACATAACGAGAGTTTACCGTACACCGAGTTGCATATACATAATTTCTATTATACACTATACTCGGAGTATTCTATATAAATTATATGTGACGTGCATGTTTGTTTATACACGCCACCGCAGAGCGGTACAGACGCGAAGACGAGTTTTCAATAAAATGTCGACGTGCCCCGTATACTTGCAATCGTCTTGGCGGCGAGGCGGTACAGAAAAAAAAAAAAAAGGAAAAAAATCGTGCGAATACCGATCGATTAGAAAAATGGAATCGTTCATACCCGGCGAATTCCTGTGCGTATTCCCATTGTCGCGTGTATATAATGGCATAAGTACGATACGTACGATTCGATTTTCCGTGACGAGCGATACACGCGTATTGTATATATGACGTACCTATCGTATATTATATCGTACGTCTGGGCGTATATAAAGATTCCGGTATCCGTTTTCAGCATCAAGCCGATTCTGATTGGTCGATTCGAATTTAAAATCGCGATCGTGTTTTTATTGTGCGCGCGCGCGCGCGCGAAAGTGCCATATCCAGTGTTACTGTTATCATTAAGCCTCGCTCGCACGTGCCTAACCTAACCTACCGAGACGCCACGGTGGCAGGACACGACACTGCTCGAATTCAACGTAATCAGTAGTGTTGTTCACACGTATGTGCCTATATTTGAAAATCGTAAATTAAATATTACCATTACGAAATTATAAAATACGAGGTTTGATCAAAAAATACCCGGATTTTTCAAATAAAATTTTATTAACACAATATTATTCTAAACACACATTATCACTTTCGAAATAATCTCCCTGGGAAGCAATACACCGCTGCCATCTTCTTTTCAACTTTTGAAAACATTCCTGGAAGGCACTAATTGGAATGTCCCTAAGATGGATTTCCGTATTTTATTTAATGTTATTCATTAGTTTGAAAACGACGTCCTTTAAGCGTAGATTTTCACTTCGGAAATAAAAGAAAGTCGCACGGAGCTAGGCCGGGTTAATATGACCGGGTCAGTTAGTAATATCTATATACGAGGTCTGTTTAAAAAGTACCAGGACCAATGTTATTACGACTAATCTACACACGATAACGTTTTAAATTGTAAATAGACGTATTTCCCACGAATAAGTGGATATTTCAAACAAAACTTGAAGTCGTTATCTTATCTCAGTTTAATATTACACGTGTTTAAATCCAGTCAGTTTGTTTCGTTCGCCGTTGTCGACATGTCCGAAATTAACGAACAATGCGTGTACATCAAGTTTTGCTCGAAACTTAATAAAAAATGATGCAACGGAAACGTACGAGAATTTTTAAAACCGCTTTTGGGGATGATTCATTAAGTGGTTCCGTAACTTTCGAATGTTTTAAACGTTTCAAGGACAGTCGGCGGTTAATTGAAAACGATCCACGTTCTGGAAGACCGTCGACGTAATCCAGAAACGATGGTGTGGCGACGATTTGCGAAAAAATACGAAATGGCCGCCGATTAACCGTTCGTGAGTTAACAAAGGGAATCTCAATTGAGACTCGTCATGCAATTTCACAGGAAAATGTACAGATGAGAAGGGTCGCGCAGCCAAATTCGTTCCGCGATTGTTCACCGCGACAATGAACCGGCACATTTAGCGCTGTCGATTCGTGAATTTTTGACTGATAAAGAAATTGCTGTGGTCCCGCGGACTGTCCTCATTCTCCAGATCAGGCCACATGTGATTTTTTTCTTTTCCCAAGACTAAAATCTACGCTTGAAGGACAACGATTTCAAGATGTAGAGGAAATTAAAGCGACCGCGGCAACAGAACTCATAGCTTTAACTTTGGAACAGTTCCAAAGGACTTTTGAAAAATGGCAAAATCGCTGGGATCACTGCATATCGTCCGGAGGAGAGTATTTTGAAGGAGATATCTTTAAATATTTTGTAACTTCATTTTTGTATTTATTAAAAATAAAATCCTGCTACTTTTTGAACAGACTTCGTATTACTACAATATTACACCGAGTTCCAACAGTGCCTGTGTACGTCCTTTTCCCCCTAAATTTGGCCACTCGGGCAAATGTTTCCATTCCGCCCGCCCTTTATATACGACCCTGCAGGTGGGCACCTGAGATCGGCGCCAGCAGGCGCAGCTGCAGCGTATACGCCTCTGTGTACACGTCGTCGTCGTCGGTCGGATTACGATTTTTGACGTCACGCAGTTTTTCGAAACGTGCCACCACCGACCGCAACAGGACGAAGAAAAAAAATCGTAGATAAAATAACAACCGAAACTGTGTTCTACGCCCTCTTTCCGATGCGGGCACGACGACAAGAGGACCGGTGGATCGAGCGCCGCGAAATGGACGTGCGGGAAATCCATTGTGCGCGCGCGTTTCGGGAAATCCGATACCTACCGGCGCCAGTCGCGTGCGTCTCTCGCGGCTGATCTCGAGGCGCCAACAACACACGGAATCGCCGCCGCCACCACAGCTGACGGCGTATATAAATCGCACCCACCAGATTTATTGCTATCTTTAATAATATTATACTCGCGTGCTTACACGCAGTCGAGGCAAGAAGTTGTTTCATTAAAAATACTCGGCTAAATTTGTGCTCGCATTATTGCATTAAAATTTATTAAAAATTGGACTTGTTATTTAGAAAATTGCCTTGAAAAATTTAAAACAACTGGCTTGGTTCTCGGCATTTTACAGACGAAATATTAGACACGAAAACGTATAACGAACAACTAAAACACATCGATTACAAATTATAGAACGATATCGGTACATGATTATTTTAAACATAACACTGATTGTCGATCAACAATGGTCAATAATATTGTTTACTGAAGCACAACTAAAGATAAAAAAAAATAAAAGCAATATAGAAATATGTTTAATATATATATATGTACATATAAATTATATATATAAATTGAGCGATATTTTGTTGCTGACGCCATAACTTGAAAACAGACTGGAGCGATTTTTACGCGGTTTTTTGCAAGATTTTCCGCGTTGTCTGTGAAGGTTTATAGTTATTGAAATCCACACCCAATTAAATACCATCCCCTTAATATTCGGTTCTTAGGGATTGCCATGGTGACATAAATGAAAAAAAATCTGTTATTTACTATTGTAGTGCAATCCCTAATGTTAGCTTAGAATGATATATGCATTTCTGCACTGCTACGTTAACTTAGTTTTTATTTTATAGTATATAATGTTAAATATTCTTGAAACTATAAAAAAAACATACACTAAAATAAAAATAATTGTCAAAATTGTATTTTATCGCAATAAAAAAAAAGTTGTATTTCAATTAATATTTAAGCGAAATATATTTTGGGCTCACTTAACAATGAATATATAGGCATCAAAAAAAAATATGCAATTACAATAACTGTACTGCCCTACATATAGTATACATACTATTATATAGGCGCACGTGCGCGTATTATACCTACTTGTTGCCCCTATATTTATTTATTTTTTCTCATTTAGCCATTAAAGCTTTTATCAGCTTCCCCTAAACTTATTCATCTATCTCTGTCTAGGTAGTCGTCTAGTTTTGTTGACTCATCAACCGCTCTTATGTCCTGCTTTATTATGTGTCTACTATGTATCGTTATCGAGGCCTTCTACGTGGCCGTTTTCCAGATACATTTTCGAACGAGGATGGCGGGGGCCTAGATGCCCGTCCCGCGAACATAGGCGAGATTTTCCAGACCATGTCCGAGTTCGTGGGGGCCACTAGTGCGTTAAGTACGCTCGCTGAAGTCCGGCACCAGTAAGGCCTGGGACCATATATTCTAACACAGCGGTCCCCATCCTACGGCCCGCCAAGTTTATTGATGTTTTGACAATATTATTTATTTATCAATAGTATTTCCTACTAAAAGAAAAATAATAAAATAAACGGTTTTTCGTTAGTTGTTGTTCTTAATAACTAAAAATAGCAAAAACTCCTCGATTGCATGATTGTTTTTACGGCAGCGATCATTAATCGAAAATCGCCAATCGTTGCAAAACCTATGAGCATACGAGTACATAATATATTTTAATCAGTTAAGTATTGTTTCTTGTCGAGTTTTGTTCTCTATGCTGTAATCTGGTTTAATTATGAGTTCAAACAAAAGACGGACAGTCGATAAACAGTGCTGTGTTTTTAACAAAAAGTAGAATTATGATTACTTGTTCATCGAACAAAATTGTGATTTATTTGTAAGGAAATGTTGCCGTTTTGAAAGAATATAATATTCGTAGGCATTTTGAAACTAAATACACATCTATATATAACGAGCTATCTGGTAAACTACGATCAGATAAGTTTAAAATCTTAAAAAAAAATTTACTAGTTCAACAATCAATTTTTACAAAACGGTCACGTCAAAATGAGTCTCTTGTAAAAGCAAGTTTTGAAGTAGCTAGTTCTCTGACGATAACCGGAAAACTTTTTACTGATGGTGTAATTGTAAAGGAGTGCATTTTGAAGACAGTTGAAAAGGTTTGTTCCGATAATATGAATTTATTCACTACTGTTAGCTTGTCAACGAATACAATCGCGCGACGTACCACATATCTCGAACATGATATTGTTCGTCAGTTAAAAGACACTACTAAAAGTTTCAAATGTTTTTCAGTCTTAAACTCATTAAAGATAATTATTTTTTTAGTGATATTAATTCGAATAATTCAAAGCAAATTGTTAAAATTTAGTGAATATTATAAAGTTAGTTTTTGTTAACATAACCATTATTCTCACCGGAAAAATAGTTACCTTTCTGGAAATGTTCAAAAATTAAACTAAACGTTATCGATGATATAATTTATAAATTCTTTTCAATTCTTTACCACGTTTTAGCCTAAGGTATGACTTACCACTTATACTATATACACATAATGTATGTATATGTATGTATGTGTGCATTATGTTATTTACAATTTAATTATTACCCTATAAAAATCGTTCCAACTTCCCTTTTCAAAAACAGGACACCCACCCATTAAAATGATTGCGAATCATGCCTTCTTCGAGCCGCCACTAATACACGACTTATATATGTATATATATGGATCTTATACCGACGCCACGTGCCCCGGAAAGATGTGAATAAGGAAACAGGAAAAAAATGCTCTTCGTTGTGATGCCTCGCATGTTGCAATAGATTGGTTTATTACAAACCTGTACTAATAGAAAACTCTAAAAAAAGGTATATTTGTTCTAATCGTTTGTGGTGTGTGTATTTGTACTATAAACCGTATATTTATTAATTTATACAGATTAGTGGTTTATAATACACGGCCACCTACTCAGTCAGTCGGTCGTTCGACAAACATATTTTGGTGGTTGTTTTTAATTTGTATTGTCGTAATATTTTTTGAACACTTTTGGCGCCACTGCAGGTACTCATAACGACTAATATTGTAAAAATACGAGAATTTAATAAAATCGCGGAGACTGGGTAAAGTTAGTAAAATTAATTTCTCTAATGGACTTTTAACGAACCTGAGTTGGTTTACGAAAAATCGTTGTATTTTTCGTTCATGGACAGTTTTATATTTTAAATTAACGTTCCAAGGTACCATCAACATTATGGAACATTTACTTTTACGTGGCTAAAAACGATATCAATATTGAATTTTTCCTAATACAGTAGAGCCTTGATAGTCCGGACGAATTCAAACCGAACATCGTCCGGATTACCAGAGGTTTTTCAAGATTACCTACTTAAACGACTAAGATTTGTATTTTTATTTCCACCACCTGTAACGTTCATAAGCTGTAGCGCACCCTTATCCACATGGGATAACCAGCTCCGACCGAGTGCCAACTCCCGCAAAAAGGTCTCCGCCGTAGTCGCACATTTACTCCCCGATAATATTAATAATTGATGACTGGAAATCATTAATGGGCTAAGTGCCAAAAAGTAACATTTTTTTTTTTTTCATTTATAATAAATAATTTTCAATTAATTAAATAATGGACATTTTGGTGTCATATTATAAAATATACAAAAAAATATTTAGGTGATGTCTGAATTAAATAGCACAAGAAGAATTATGTGGAGTAGTCCTACAAAACAACTAGACAAACATCGCACATTAAATGGGCCAATACTGTAGTTGGGAAGTCAGATGGAAAGATATAGAGGGGATTTTCATTTATATCCGTATGTAACAATTAATCATTTCTATCGTATAAAAATGTTGAGTAAAGTTCAGATAATCATAATAAAAATTCCGTATTTTTTCCAAATTGCATTAGAATGTGCAACTGGTCTATGCAAAAAACTTTAAAAATAATACACAACGTAAATTGAACAAAATAGATATACCACCGATATAAATATGTTTCTGATTAATCGCTTAATAAAGTTCACGTCAGACCAGAGGATCTTATTATGTTTATATTGAACAAATACAGATGCTCGTGCAAATACAAGTGAATGCGTCCACGTCACACTATTTCGCTGTTTTTGTGAAACTCGATAAAATTGACTTTTAAAATACATATACGTAGCAGTCGTATTTTATTCAACAACTTAAAACCTAGTCAAATTCCTACTTATTCGCTTTTTACATAGACGGTACTGTACAGTATGCCGTCCCCGTCGAGAGTAACTGCGCGCAAAGTGCGTCTGCTGTCCGCCATAGCCGTTCTGATTTTTGCTAGCCTTTGGCGGCCTGGGAGATGCGCCAGGATATTAGCCGTGGAGTCGATGGGTGCTATAAGCCACTGGAACTATATGAGTGGCATCATCCGGGCTCTCTTGGACAAAGGTCACAGTGTCACGGTATTCACACCATTGGCGGACGGCGACGACAACGAACGATATAAGGAGATAGACATTTCTTACGAGGAACCCGTCATGGTAAATGAGGACATAGAATTATTGGCGCGGGAGTGGTCCAGTCCGTTCGGGAGCATGTACGTGTTCGTATACATGAGCCGGTATTTTTGTGACAAGATTTACAAAAATAGCGCGATGAAAACGGCGTTGAAATCGTCTAATTATGACGCAGTGCTAATCGACCCGTTTTTGTCGGAATGCATATCGTACGTGGCCCGTCGGCTCAATGTGCCGCTGATCATTATCACTGCCAGAGCCGAAGTCGATCTGTACAAACGCCACGTCCTCGGCCTCTTCCCGGATCCCACGGTCGAAGCAAATGAATTTGCCCATTATACTGTCCCCAAAACCTTTTACCAACGGCTTACAAACGCTTATACTATTGCGTACATGACCGTCGCGGTAGAATTTTCGGAATTCTATTTGAAACTTACCAAACCCAAATTTTACGACCGCGGGACGACCCTCATCCCGTCGTTGTATTTTGTCAACAGCCATTTCATAACCGCCAGCACGACTTCCGTCCCGTTCAATACTATTAACATCGGCGGCATTCATTTGAACAATCCCGTCAGAGAACTGCCGAAAGTATGTAAGACAATTTTAATATCAACTCTAAATTTTAAAATAACAGCTATAGTGGATAATATTCGATAACCGCATTGGAGCTATTCGTAAAAGCAGAACGAATACCCCAACATTATGCCGCCTGACTTGTATAACTTTACGTACACGGAGCCGCGTCTAATAGGGGGTAATAAAGGGGTTTAATACCTCAGACGGGTTATGGGAATGGCAAAGATTTAACTAATGAAGATAGAGAAATAGGTATTACACATTATACACTGATATCCTAAAATTATACGTTAACGACATTACCCACATTATGATAAAACGATAATAGTATATATTTGGTTAGTTTATTCACAGTTCCTTTTGCTATTCACTAGATTTTCAAATAAATTGACATGTATGCATTAAAATATTATTGTACATAGCTTGTCAAATCAAAAACTAATTGAACGATAATCATATTATAACTTAATAGTTTCGACTTATGAGTGTACTTATTGAATAAATACTTATTCTATGTATTCAACACATTAGGTGTATGGGTATAACACGATTTCTAGATTTATAGGAAGCATTGTTGATATCGTTTTGTTTTCCTTAAAACAAACATAGTTTCTAATAATGCGTTATATAATTTAAATAATACATAAAAACAATAATAACTGATAATAATATGGACATTATTTAATATTATACATAGAATTTATAAAATATATGCTACTTAATCTAGAAATAATCGATATATGCATCTTAATGATCAAAAATGTCAAAGATGCAAAAAATATAAATCATTGCTAGCAAACATTAATTTTGAGTTATGTTTAATACATGTTTATTACATAACTAAAATTTCGTAATATTTCCAAATTTCATAAATATGTACAATCCACTTAACCAAAAAAATTGAAAAATAAAACGCATAATAAGTTGGACAAAATAAATAACGGTTATCAATTGAAATGTGTTTCTGATTATCTTATTATGGGTACATTTTGGGTACAACAAACACAGACGCTCGTGCAAATACAAGTGCATGCGTCCACGTCATAAATTTTCGCTGTTCTTGAAAAACTCAATAAAATCAACTTAAAAGGTTAAGTTACGTAGTTATCGTCGGTAACTTATGTAAAAACTAATAACCAAGAAAAATTCGTACGCATTCGCACTTTTTCGGAGACGGTACAGTAAAGTATGCGGTCCCCATCGAAAATAACTGCAGGCAACGTTCGTCTGGTGGCCGCCATAGCTGTTCTGGCTTTTGCTAGTCCAGGGCGGCCGGGGGGGTGCTCGAGTATATTGGTCATAGAGACGATGGGCGCTGTGAGCCATTGGAACTACACGTGTGGCGTCATCCGGGCGCTGTTGGAAAAGGGTCACAGTGTCACGGTATTCACGCCGTTCACGTATGACGTCAACAACGAACGGTACACGGAGATAGACATTTCCAACGAGGTACATATCTTGGTAGGCAAAAACATGTCATATCTAGTGTGGTTGTGGTCCAGTCCGTTTGGGAATATGTACATGTTTGAGAAATGTAGCAGGTGTTTTTGTGACAGGATTTACCAAAATGACGCAATGCAAACGGTGTTGAACTCGTCTGATTTTGACGCAGTGTTGATCGACGCATATATGTCAGAATGCACATCGTACGTGGCCCGTCGGCTCAATGTGCCGCTGATCATTATCACGGCTAGGGCCGGAGTCGACATGTACAAACGCCACGTACTCGGCCTCTTCCCGGATCCCACAGTCGAAGCTAACAAATTTGCCCATTATACTGTCCCAAAAACGTTTTACCAACGGCTTGAAAATGCTTATACCATAGCGTACATGAACGTCGTGGGAGAATTTTCAGAATTTTATATGAAACTTACCAAGCCCAGATTTTACGACCGTGGGTCGACCCTCCGCCCGTCGTTGTGTTTCGTCAACAGCCATTTCATAAGCGCCAGCACGACTTCCATTCCGTCAAATGTCGTCAACATCGGCGGCATACATTTGAACGAACCCGTCAGAGAACTGCCGGAAGTATGTAAGACAAAATTAATTTTAACTCAAAGCCGCGCTTTAATGCTTAAACGCCTAAATGCGGTTAAATGACCGCCGACATAAATGTTTCACCATTTTTCAGATTTAAATTGACAGGTATAGTCGATAACAGTCGGTAACCACATCGTAATCACTCAAAAAACCCAAACACGTACCCCCCCTTCTTGTCACTTGTCTCTTAAATAACTTTTCCGTAACTAGATCTGCGCCTACCAGGGAGCAAGGGGGGTTTATCACCCCAGACAAGTTTTGGGTATGTCAAAGATAAAACTAATATCGATAGACAAATAAGTATTACAGATTATATGTTAATATCCTATACTTACATGTTGACGACATTCCTCACATTATAATACAACGATAATAATATGTATTTGTACTAGGTTTTTTTGTGCATTGTTCTATTTGCTCTTTACTAAATTTACACATCCAATGACCTGTTTGACATGTTTGCTTTACATTATTATTGTACACGGCTTGTCGAATTAACTAAAAATATTATTATGATATGATTGTTTCGACTTATGGTAATTGTATGTATTCAACACATTAGTTATAGGTATTACACAATTGTTAGATTTCTACATTATATTGTTGGTATCATTTGGTTTCCTATTTAAACTAACATACTTTCTAATTATGCTTTTTATATTTTTTTAACATTTAATATACATTAGGATTTTTATTATAAGCGGTTAAAGTTCAAGCTTCGATTAAAATACGTGTTCAATTTTATAGAAAATTATAGTTTTTTCGATATGGTTATTGTAATTTCGATAATTGCACTCGGTATTAGTGTAAAACGAGCAACCTTGTAAGTTGTGCAATTAATGAAAAGTGATAAAAAAAAAAAAATTAGTATACATAAGTTATATTTTGTAGTTGATCTGTCGATTTTTCATACGGACGTTAAACATCTCGTTTAAAGATGAAGTGATGTTATAATTGTAATATTAGGGTATGCAGGGGATTGCTAATGCTTATAACAAATGTAAAAAAAATAATTGAAGGTTATGCTATAATTCTTTTTTATAATTTCAAAACATAATAAACTGAAAATAGTTCAAACTAGACTTTGAGCGTAGTATAATTAATTATGTTTTAAAATTCCATAACTTTTACGACATTCATCAAAATTTGGATTTTACCCTCTTAGCTAAAATGATTTATTAAAATACGCTAAACTTTTATATTTTTTACCATTAAGTTTGTATCGTGATTTATAACTTGAATGTATTAATATCATTCCAAAAATAATATTATTCACATTATTCGGAAATTAGTACATTAATATGCGAAATGCCTTAATTTTTACGATTTTTATTTAAATGTGCCATTAATTAAATAAAATTGAAAAATGAATCGCAGCATAAACTAAACAAAAAAGACTATCAATTCAAATATGTTTCTGATTGGTTGCTAAATATTGCTCACGATTCTCTTATAACGTCAGATCAAGGGATCTTAGTATGTGGATATTAAACAAAAACAAATTTACTTGCCTATATAAGTGCATCTGTACACATTTTTTTTTTTCGTTTTATAAACAATAATCGATTTACTACATAGAATGGTAAGGTCTTTACACCATCTTGTTTTATTGATTCTAATATTGGATGCACAGTATTTGTGTGGACAATTTGATGTCATATTATAAAATATGCCAAAAAATTTTTGGGTACCGTCGTAGTTTAATATCACAGAATGAGATATGTAGAGTAGTAGTACAAAATGAGAGTAAACATTTCACAGACATACATCGCACCTTCGATAGGCCAATATTGTAATTGAGAAGTTAGAAGGAAAGGATATAGAGGGTATTTGAATTTATATTCATTGATAAATCATTGCTACCAAACAATAATTTTAAGTAAGTTCTGGTTATCATAATTAAAATTCAGAAATATTTCCAATTTTTATTAATATGTGCAATTCCCTTATGCAATGAAATTGAAAAATAAAACGCATCATAAGTTGGACAAAATGGATAAAGATTATCAATTGAAATGTGTTCCTGATTAGTCGTAAAATATTGCTCACGATTTTCTTGTAACGTCAGCCCCGGGCATCGTATTATGTGTACATTTAACAAACACACATTTTCGTACAAATACAAGTGCATGCGTCCACGACATACTTTTTCGCTGTTATTAAAATACTCAATATAATCGACTTTAAAGGTTAAGTTACGTAGTCATCGTCGGTAATTTATGTAAAAACTATCAACCTAGCCAAATTCATACGCCCTTGTTTGAGACAGTACAGTAAAATATGCCGTCCCTGTGGAAAATAACTGCGCGCAACATGCGTCTGCTGACAACCATAGCTGTTCTGGCTTTTATTAGTCTGCAGCCCGGGAAATGCTCGAAGATATTGGTTTTGGAGATGATGGGCGCTGTGAGTCACTGGAACTTCACGAGCGGCGTCATCCGGGCGCTTTTGGAAAAGGGTCACAGTGTCACGGTAATCACGCCGTTCCCGTTTGGCGTCAACACTGAACGGTACACGGAGATAGACATTTCCAACGAATCACAAATCATAATAGGCGAGGACATATCGGTTCTAGCGGGTTTGTGGTCTACCGCGATTGGGAATATGTACATGTTTGAGCACTGTAGCAGGCATTTTTGTGACAAGCTATACCAAAATGACGGAATGCAAACGGTGTTGAACACGTCTGATTTTGACGTAGTGATGATCGACGCATATATGTCAGAATGCACATCGTACGTGGCCCGTCGGCTCAATGTGCCGCTGATCATTATCACGGCTAGGGCCGGAGTCGACATGTACAAACGCCACGTACTCGGCCTCTACCCGAATCCCACGATCGAAGGAAACGAATTTGCCCATTATTCTGTCCCGAAAACGTTTTACCAACGGCTTGAAAATGCTTATACCATAGCGTACATGAACGTCGTGGGAGAATTATCAGAATTTTATATGAAACTTATCGAGCCCAGATATTACGACTACGAGTCGACTCTCCGCCCGTCGTTGTGTTTTGTCAACAGCCATTTCATAAGCGCCAGCACGACTTCCATTCCGTCAAATGTCGTCAACATCGGCGGCATACATTTGAACGAACCCGTCAGAGTACTGCCGGAAGTACGTAAGACAAATTTAATTTTAACTCTAAGCCTCGCTTCAATGCTTAAACGCCTAAATGCGGTTAATTGTCCACCGTTATAAATGTTTCACCATTTTTCAGATTTAAATTGACAGGTATAATCGATAAAAGTCGGTAACCGCATCGAAATTACTCGAAAAACACAAACGCTTACCCCTTCCTGCCCTTTATGACGGTCATCTCTTAACCCGTCATTGGTCGCGTAGTGAGTGATTCTCTGCCTATACCTATACCTATACCTTATCAGATACATTTAACCTAAAATTATATGGACTTTAACCGAAATTGTAATTGAATATCTATTGTCAGTATCCGTCTTATGCGACTTGTATACACACGGTGAGAGAAATTCTCTATGCGCGACCATATAAATTAATATTTTTTGTGCAGTTCATTATCATTATGGATAATAACGTATCTGCTTGGTTTGATGAAATTTGACGAATTTTGGTAGATGATTTTGACTCCTATAAAGATGACAGCGAGGGATAAATATTAATTGTTAATCCAGAAAGTAGTGATGAATCTGTTGAAAATAAATTTGAGTTCGAAATGTCTTGATATTATAAAAATAATTTTCGTAAATATAATAAAGGAAAAGATTATATTATTAAGTGGTATACTAACCCTCCTCGTAATGTTAGTACCCTAGAAAGAAATATTGTAACACAACTTTCTGGTGTAAAATCGGTAGCAAAAAGTGCTAGCACTATAATTCACTCTTGGGAACATTTTGCCCCCAACGATGGTTTACAAGAAATTACTACTTGTAGTACTACTTATTTTTTTGTAACGTCAGAACCGGGGGGTGGAGTCTTATTATGTGTATATTAAACAAACACAGATACTCATAAAAATACAAGTGAATGCGTCCACGTCACACTATTTCGCTGTTTTTGTGAAACTCAATAAAATTGACTTTTAAAATACATATACGTAGCAGTCGTATTTTATTCAACAACTTAAAACCTAGTCAAATTCCTACTTATTCGCTTTTTACATAGACGGTACTGTACAGTATGCCGTCCCCGTCGAGAGTAACTGCGCGCAAAGTGCGTCTGCTGTCCGCCATAGCCGTTCTGATTTTTGCTAGCCTTTGGCGGCCTGGGAGATGCGCCAAGATATTAGCCGTGGAGTCGTTGGGTTCTACAAGCCACTGGAACTATATGAGAGGCATCATCCGGGCTCTGTTGGACAAAGGTCACAGTGTCACGGTATTCACACCATTGGCGAACGGCGTCAACAATGAACGGTACACGGAGATAGACATTTCTTACGAGGAGCCCGTCGTGAGGAACGCGAAAATAGAAAGATTGGCGCGGTTGTGGTCCAGTCCGTTCGGGAACATGTACATGTTCGTATACATGAGCCGGTATTTTTGTGACATGATTTACAAAAATAGCGCAATGAAAACGGCGTTGAACTCGTCTGATTTTGACGCAGTGCTGATTGACGGATATATATCAGAATGCACATCGTACATGGCCGGTCGGCTCAATTTGCCGTTGATCATTGTCTCGGCTAGGGCCGGAGTCGATCTGTACAAACGCCACGTCCTCGGTCTCTTCCCGGACCCCACGGTCGAAGCAAACGAATATGCCCATTATACTGTCCCAAAAACGTTTTACCAACGGCTTGAAAATGCTTATATCATAGCGTACATAAACGTCGTGGGAGAATTTTTTGAATTTTATTTGAAACTTACCGAACCCAGATTTTACGACCGCGGGTCGACTCCCCGCCCGTCGTTATATTTTGCCAACATCCATTTCTTAACCGCCAGCACGACTTCCTTTCCGTCAAATGTCGTCAACATCGGCGGCATACATTTGAACGAACCCGTCAGAGAACTCCCGAATGTACGTAGACAAATTTAATTTTAACTCAACGCTGCACTGTTTTAAAATAATTAAATCATTAAACGAATGGTATCTACTCGTAAAAACCAACGTTGTACACCCCAATTATGTCACCGGTCTCTTAAATAATATTCACGGGTCCGGAACTGCATTTAACAGAGATCATGAGGAGTTTAATCTCCCCAGACGGGTTTTGAGAGCAGCAAACGTATAACTAATATAGATAGACAAACAGGTATTACAAATTTATTAAAAACAAATCATATAAATATACGTTGACGATTTTACTCAAATTATTTTACAACTATAATAATATGTGTTTGTTATATTATATTGGGTTATTTTATTCACTGTGCTTTTTGCTATTTACTCGGATTTCAAATTTATTGTCATGTTTGCTTTGTATTATTTTTATACGTGGCTTGTCAAATCAAAATCTAATTTCTAAATCTAAAAATCTAAACAATTTTTATTATAAGCGGTTTAACCTTAAATTTATAATAAAATTTGCGGTTAATTTTATAGAAAAATATAGTTTATAGATATTATTATAGTAAATTTAATATATCCACTCCGTACAAATATAAAACGTGTATATAATATTATTAGTTGTCCTTATAAATAGTGATAAAAAAAAAAAAATTGTATACAAAAGTTGTTTCCCATAGTTAATTAATTGATGTTTCATGCGGACGTGGATCATCTCGTATGAATACTAAGAGGAGTTATATTTGTAATAGGGTGGTTTGTGGGGGATTTCTAATGCTTATTACTAATGTAACAAAATATATTTGAAGGTAATGTTATAATTCTTGTATGCCAAATGCTTTAATGTTTACGATTTTCATTCATATGTGCAAATAATTAGTACAAGAAAATTGAAAAATAAATCTCAATGTTAGTTGGACAAAATTAATAGAGACTATTTATTCAAATATGTTTTTGATTGGTTGCTAAATATTGCTCACGAATTTCTTATAACATCAGACCAGTGTATTTTAGTACGTGAATATTGAACAAACACAGCTGCTCGTGCAAATAAAAGTGCATGCGTACACGTTACACTTTTTTGCTGTTCTCGAATAACTCAATAAAATCGACTTACAAGGCTTTATACTTTATAAATCAGGGGAATAAAATTACCAAATTTGAATACGTAATCTTGGATAATAAGTTTTTTGTTTTAAAAAAACCCCGTATCGGTAATTATTATATAGGCGGCGTAATTATGTGTTCCGTTGACCTAATCGCAAGGTATATTGATGTAATAATATTATATTATATTTGTTAGTATATTAATGCTAATAAACCTGGTTTAATGCTCGTAAGAAATGATCTGTCTTTTTGTGTAACTTGAATGCCAACGAGCAATGGTTTAGTACCAGGGGCGTATTTATGGCTTATGCTGTTGAGGGAATTATTTTGTAAATAACTATAATGACGAAAAAAAATTATTTTAATATTTAATTGAAGTATTTATTTGATTTCATTAATTTATTTTTACATAAAACTATTTATAAAGTTCTAATAAAACCTGTGTACGATAATATTGGTGTTTTTGACTATGCAATACGAAATGTAGGCTATTGTGGAATTCGTCATTGCCTCATTGGATCTTTATCATTATTACTATTATTATTTATTCTATGGGCTGTCTTTCTTGACTAGTCTTAACTCTATCTGAAATAAATTGTAGATTTATTGAACATAAAACCACACTATCAGGTTTTTGTAGGTAAATACTAGGTAGGCGTCTACGTTTTTTTTTTTTTATTATTATTATTATTAAACCCCCAACAGAAATTATATAAATTGTTTTTCAAAACCTCACTAGTATGCTCAGGGGCGGAGTGGAAATCAAATTCAGGCCGGGACGTTGAAGTTTATCCAGGCTTCCATTTAATTCCCCCGATAAAAAAGGTGATTTCAAAATGGTATTTTCTCGCTGTGCTCAATTCGAAAATTTTTTCTAGATTTCCAACAGTTTTTCTAAAAAATTAAAATATCAAATAATTATAATTATTCAAATCGTTTAAACGTTTTAGATATAGTAACTTGTACGTGTATATTACTCTACCAATTCCATAAAATCATCAGGCCACCGGATCACATTATGATTCAGGACATCTGGAAAATTCCCGTTTCCAGCCCGGCCATTCCGCTCCTCGGGATGTTTTACGTATTTGAGTTCATTAAAACAGTTGTATGTATATTTGGCTCACCTGTAAAGTAGCCAAAATACAGATAGGCGTTATTGTGGCCGTAATGAAAGCGACATGCGAGTAGATACTACGACCGCGTGACGCTCGTCAGCCCGTCACTGATTTTCGTCAACGGCCGTTACATTAGTACTGGGCCCGACTTCCGCTCCGACGAATTTCCTTGGACATGGGTGGCGTACATTTTAACGGTCCCGTGAACGAATCGTCAAAAATATGTACGGCATGTTTAATTTTCACTTGGAACCGTCTTAAACCTAGCCACGTAGTCAAACGGGTATAATAATTTGGATTATGAGAAATTAAATACTTCATCACTCGAAACGCACTAGAAAATTAATTTTTGTTTAAATGTTTGTCGATTTCTATAATAATAGTGTCACGTCGGCAAATTTCTGCTGTGGACACTATTATAGTTTTAAATTCAAAAACTAATTTCTAAAATGAAATATTTGAATAAAATTAAGTCTCGTGAAATTTAAAAACCCTAGATATAATCAATAATCAGTAACCGGAACAATATTACTATTATTTTTACTGATTTGTCAAATAATTTTCACGTGCCCGTTGACCCGATCTGAATGTTATGATTTTATATCAATTTTATAAGTATACTATTAACAAACGGGTTTTAGTTTATAGGAAATCGTATTATTATAAAATATAATTAATGCTGCCAGTGGGCATTGGTCAGTATTGTAGTCTTGGATCATATCTGAGGACCGTATACATCATACCAAGTGTAGAAAGTGCTAAAAATATAAGTGTTTGACGATGAAAGTTTCCGGTTTCATTTTTCACTTTAATTTTAACTAAATTATAAAATAATAGAAATCATTATTGCGCAAATATTTTTTTTATTTGTCCGACGTCCCGGTGGACCCATTTAGTGGCGTAATTGTAGAGGGGGGCACTTTCCCCCTCTGAAATTTTTGCGAGGTGTTTTAAAGGTATTTTTTGCCCCTCCCTCTCCTGATATGACAACAGTATAAATCTCTAAATTTTCTAAAACGAAGCAAGAATGCTTATTATTTATATTTATTAAACAAACTACTATAGGGACATTAAAACATGGCATCACTATTACGTTTTCGATTGACACAAATAATTCGAATAAAAAAAACTACAGATATGCCGTTTTTACAATATTTCAGGATATATTAGAATTCATCGAACAGTCTCCACACGGAGTTATTTTGTTGTCGTTCGGTTCGACCGTTAAAACGGCCTCGACTCCGAAAGACAGCGAAAAAATGTTTATGGAGGCGTTTGAAGAAATTCCCGAACGAGTGATATGGAAATACGAAGACACTATGGAAAATAAACCGAAAAATGTGATGACGAAACGATGGCTACCCCAACGAGACATACTTTGTAATAAAAAAATTATCGCATGATTCTATAAAATAATAATTATTATTATTATTTATTATGTAAACCTTATTTATTTGTTTAGTACACCCTAAAGTGAAGTTGTTCATAAGCCACGGAGGCATATCTGGATTATACGAAGCCGTGGACGCCGGTGTTCCGGTCCTCGGGTTCCCGTTGTGCGGAGATCAACCGAAAAATATTAATCATTTGATCGACGCCGGCATGGCTATTTCCATGGATCTGTTTAACATGACCAAAGAAACGTTGCTAAATAACATCGAGGAACTTCTCAACAACGAAAAGTACGTCTGTAACGGTTTGTAACTCGGTCGTCTATGCGATTTATCTAATTCTCGTGCTCCCGTTCCGTCTGTATAGGTACGCGCAGAATGCCAAAAAAGCTTCGGAAATGTTCAAAGACCGACCGATGACGCCATCGGAATTGGTCGTTTACTGGACAGAATACGTAATCCGTCACAAAGGGGCGCCCCACTTGAGAGCGCACGAGTGGGATCTGGCATGGTATCAATACTACATGTTGGACGTGATCGCTCTGGTATTGATTATTATTTATGCCGTTTACAAGATTTTAAAACTGATGTTCATGCTCGGTGTGAAGTATTATTATTCGCGGTTCTATAAATCAAAATCTATATAAGTGATAATAATATTATAAAATAAAATATTCGACTTATCTTAATTGTATGTATATAATATATTGCACACATCACGGTTTTTAGAATTCGGTACAGTTGTTTACCATCTAAGCAAACATAACGTGTTAAATTTTTTTTTTCTTAAAATATATAATACAAATTTGGTGTATTTGATACGGTTTATGTGAATTGAATTTTTACCATCACAACATTGGGTTTTTTTCATTAGTTTATTGCGAAATTGGTGCAAATCTGATAAAGAGCAAGCAGAAACTTTTCGTTCTAATCTCTCGGAAATTTTCCAACCTCACCAAAATATCGGTAATCATACTTTCACCAAACATATTGAAAACTATATCTTGCTCCAAAACCGTTTTCTCCTGGCGATATCCAACACTGTATAAAATCATTTCCCCTTAAAAAAATCACCCGGGATAGACTTAATCACCGCAGAAGTTGCCCGAAAATTATCGAAAAAGCACTAATTCACCTAACCCACATTTTTAATTATATTCTAAAACTCTCCTACTTCCCTGTTCAAAGGAAAGTATCAGTCATAATTCTAACTCTAAAACCAAGTAAACCTCCCGATATCCCATTTTCCTGTCGACCTATAAGTCTCCTTCCATATTTTGCAAAACTTAACAAAAAATTAACTCTTAAACATGTATCCAAAATTATCAACGAAAAAAACGTAATCCCTCATACTCAATTCGGGTTTCGTAATAAACATTCAACAATCCACCAAGTGCACTGCCTAACCGACGCCATAGCCTGCTCACTTGAAAACAAATCTTACTGTTCCGCTGTTCTATTAGACATAGCCCAAGCATTCGATAAGATCTGGCACACCGAACTCGTATTCGAATTTAAAACACTTCTCCCACCGCCCTATTTTTCATTTTTCAAATCGTATCTAGAAAACCGTAATTTTGTTACCAAAATAGGCTCTGAATTTTCCAACTTATCCCCTATCTTAGCCGGTGCCATCTCATCTCCATTTCCGTTTAACATATATGCAGCAGACCAACCAACATCCATTCAAACTTCTGTAGCCGAGTTCGCAGATGACAAGGTCATCAGATTTACTTCCCAAAAAGACTCATTTACCGCCGGCCAATATCTACAAGATCACCTTAACGATATGGAAGCATGGTACTCAAAATGGAAAACTAAAGTCAATAATGAAAAGTGCTCCCATATTACTTTTACGTTAAAATAAGGTACTGTCCCCCCGATCGTATATTTTTTTTTATTACTAAATTAAAATAAAAATAATATAAAGTCATGTTAGTCTATTTCGTTGATAAGTTGAGGCAACAGACTTTCCAAATAAAATAATAATATATACTTACATTTTTTACTCTACTGTTATGTATCGCATCAATATTTCTGGTCCGTGTTTTTTTTTTTTTTTTTGTTTGTTAAACAGGATCATTTTTTGTGCCCATGGTGCCAATCGTTTTTCTGTTCCATAATTGTAACAAAAGAAATCGAATCGTAAATGTCGAATAATCGTCAATAACCACAAAATATTATTTAATGCACGTCGTGTGTTGTAAATGAGTAGTAGGGTATACAATTCTATTATTAACGCCAAATACATTTTTGTCTATAAATGGTTTTCCTATCGGTATATTGTTGAAACAATTGGGGTTCTAGCTGCCGCCGCCGAATGCCACTTTCACTCGCAAGCACAAGTCGACATTGATTTGTTAAAAAATAATGACACCCAATATAAGTGCCAATAAGACCAATAGGCCTGGTTAAATTGCGGCGTTTGAGTTGAACGGATTTTAATTTTGAAAACAGATTTGATTTTGTATACTAATTTTCTACGTTCCGATCGTAGTGCGATTTTTGTTATTCAACTTTGTCGTTAAAATATCGATAGTTAAAAAAAAAAATAAATTTCCATTTGTTTGTATACCGAATTACACATTCAGTTTTTCGAATATTAAAATTAGTATACATAAACTGTATTCAACATTAAAATCTGTTCATCTCAAGCCCCGAAATTTAACTATGCTTATTGGTCGTTTTACGTTTTTTTTTTCGACCGGCTTACGATCCACCTTAATGTAAAACAATCTTCCTAGATAAGTTATACTAAATACTAATACGTACTTAATAGTGGTAAAAGAAAAATTGCTGAGCGCAGTATCGTGATTGATTTCAAGAGCGATTTAAGTTCAATTTTCTAATTAAATTCGTTAAAAATATTAACAATAATGTAATGTATCTTGTAGTAGTCAAAATTTCAGAGCACGTCATACAGATTGTCGTTTGCTGTCACAGTGTTACTGAAATTAAAGGGCAATACAGCAAAAATATGTTTTTGTACTTCCGATTTGTAGTAATCAGGCTCCAATAAAATCAAAAAAAAAATCTTGTTAAAAATAATTCAATGAAAAATTTAAATAATATTCATTATCAACATATGTATAGTGTATACACAGGTAATTTTAAATTGAAATGTACCTGCAAGATAAAAGAATATGTAGGAACAGAATAAAAAAACAGACATATTTTACAAAATTCTTTTTAAAAAATATAATATAACTATATCATTTGTAGGATGCACAATTCCAGATAAAACTTTTTAGCGGTGTATTCCATTTGCATATTGTTAACAAAATTGCGTTTCGTTCACAAATAAAATTAATTAGGTAATTACAAAACTTTTGATAGAAAATAATCTATTCGTGTACGAGAGCTATTTAAACAATTATCACAGAATACACCGTACCTAACATGCGTATAAATATTGTGTAATATAAATAACAATCTAAAAAATATTTTATAAATATTGTACTCGAAAAATAATAATTTAATAAAGTGTAACATTTCTAAGTTTAAAAAAATATTTGTGGAGTATACAAATACTAGGAATATATAAATCAGTTAAAATAGATAATCCAAATACATATTTTCAAGATTATTTATTCTGATGGCACTTAAACCGATCTTTCATTCAGCTTTTAAATTTTTTTTATAAAATAATATTAGAATAATAATCGTATAAATATATATATATGTATAATTCTTATTTACATGTGATACAAAATATTTAATTTAAAAATAGTATAATATTATATTAAAAGAAAATGTCATTGATGCTGATTGTAGAAGATAAGTTTTTCGATTAGAGTTTTTGCACAGAAATGTTAATAGGTTATTTAAAACTAGGCGCCATTAACATAATATTCAACAAAAATTAGTACAATAAAAAAATACTTTTACAAAACTAATATCTAAAAGCACCACATCACAAATGTGATAGTAATAATATTGATCGGGACAAACATAAGAAATAGTGGAATGTCGAAAAGTGATGTTTGATATAAGTTTATAATGCACATAGGTATAAAAATAAATTGGTTCCAATAGAACAAATGAGTAATTATTTATCTTGTTCACTTAAAGTTACATTTACCTCAGATCATATTAAAATATAATAAATATATATAAATAATAATTTGTTTTAACTAAGCTCATTTTTTAACAGTTAAAATTTTTTTATAATTTCTCTCAACATGTATAAACTTAAAAAAATATTTACCAATGACTAAAACAAAAATACTCCATCCACAATACTAAACTAATTTGTTGTATTAATATTTTACTAAAAATATATGTTTTATCCAGAATATTTATTTATATAGATTAATTATGAAAAATATATTATTTGAGGATTTATTTTATTATTAAATAATATTTCACTGGTAACGTATTGGACATTAATATCACGTATAAAAAAAAAAATCAAAAAAATATAATTTAAATACATCCGTATTATAATTTATAACATTTTTAGTAAAATATATAATATAAGTACATAAAATATTTTATAAATAAAATAAAATATTTTAAGTGTCTGTCAGTAGTTCCTTATGAATGTATAAGAGTCTTTCTACATTTTATTTTTATTAGCTTAGTAGTAACAGAATGAGAAGGTTATAAAAATAAATAATTTACTCTAATTTTAATATAGTACAAATAAATTAAAAGTAATACAAAATCAACTGTTGGTAAAAAAAAAATTTAAAAAAACATCACCTTAGTTAGCAAATTTTTAATTTTATAGTCATAAAAAAAATGTATATATTTCATAAATTGAAAAAATATATTTTTAATTTATTCTAATAAACATATAAAATAACAAACAAACAAACTAATAATAATATGATTACATTAACAAGATTTTTTTTTTTTGCTTAAATATTATAAATTTACGTCATGAGTGTTTGGATATGTGGAATGTAAATGTTACAACAATCTATACAAAAAAATAAATAAATAAATAAATAAAATAATAAAATATAATATTAATATTATTTCTTTAGAAATATATATCATATGAACTAAACAGATGTCAGCAACTTTGTCTATGTCGATGAATAAAATTATAAAACACGAGAATAGTCTATGATAGGAAATCAAATATATAATACTAATAAACTGTGGCGGATATAATAAAATGATTGCAGGTAGCAATATATTGATATTAATTAATTATTAGTGTAACTTACCATATTACAAGGATTTCAAAATTCAAGTTCTTCTAAAGTCCTTGACAACCGATTGCTGTCTATTCGCCGCCTTTGGCTCCGTCGAACAGCGTCTGCTCTCCTATAGGGCTCATTTTTCAAACCCAAGAGAATATCCTCTAATGCACCATTGTACACTTCATCTTGATGTAACAATTTCTTTTCTTTGACCATTTTCGTTTTATTCTTCAGTTCATTTATCACAGCATCCTAAAAAAAATATACTAATTAAATGAATTAAATTGAGATAAAATTATAAAACTGATATATTAAAAAAAAAAAATGATATTTATGATGAATATGAAGATGGAAAAATGAAATGAAAATTAAAATAGTTAACTTGTTGTTAATTGAATACTGACTAATTGTAAATTATATAACTTTCGACATCAGCATTAGTCAAAAATAATTACTTTATGAATAGCACATGAAAAAAAAATGGACTACACATTTCCACTCATGTTGTGTATGTGAAATAAGTTTATGAACAAAAGTAATAGTTTAATGCTGCCAGTACTATATTATAGATGTACTTTTATAAAATATACAGGGGTTGACATTTTTTTTTTTTATTAGTTCTTTGTTAAGTTTTAATAATTAAAATAATAGATATCTATAATATTAACATTGACTAACAACACTATAAATATAGTGTTATAAATATAATATATTAAATTAAATAATATTTTTTTTCTATTATAAACAAGTAACAATTTCCTCTATACATTTTACAATAACTTATTACAATATAGTTAACCCCAAAATTACACAACGTACAGGGCAAAAACAAGTCTGTCTGTAGTATAGCAAAACGAAGCAGTAACCATTTAAAAAGTTAAAAGTTAGTGTTTTTGATAAATTTTAAATTACCATAACTAGTTAGAAAAAATAAATAGAACATTAGAAAACAACTTAGTGATTTCTTTTAAAAAATGGCTTTAACTTAGTTATTTTGTTAAAATTTAATTAATATTTTCAGATATCATTAATACATAACAAGACAGGCATGCAACTTATAGAATACCCACACGAGCCTTGTATATTAAGTGTATAAAAGTCTAAATATTAGAGTAGAAAATACATTTATGAGTGTAGTTAAGGGTAATTAAAAAAAAAGAAAGAGAGTTAAGAGTTAAGAGTTTCTTGACTCAAGTTATTATTTTCCTAAAAATTTGTAACTTGTTACACAAATAAATTTATATTATAATATTAACTTTAATTTAACTTAATTGTTTTAACTGAAACTAGCTCAAAAAATTGGTTAACTTGCCCAGCTTTGGGTACCAGTAGGGCGAGGATAATGAATGCACAGGAGGTGTCAGTCTAACTAAAATCAAGTACTACATTAAATATTATATCTCTAAACTCACAACAAATTAAATATGGAATAAAATAATTACAATCCTATTCTATAAGCAACTAAAAATGTTTGTTGTAGTCAGTTAACTGTTAATATGATCCAAAGCCATTGAATGTCATATTTTTAAACAATTTTAATCCTCAAGGTTTATTGATCAGTGTACTTTCAGAAGTGATAGAATCATGAAATTAAAACATTATTAAACATTTCATTTTTCCTCTGTCGTAATGTTGTTAAATAGAAGTGGATTGGTACCTAAGTAAGATATGTTCTGATCCAAACCAGTTGTCTAGTGTTATGTAGTGCAGTTTCATACAAAGTTCCAAGCAAATGATTGAGGTTACAAAAATGACTTAATAATTCTAAATTAAAGATTAATATGCATACAAATGATGAAAAAAAAAACAAAAAAAAAACAAAAGATAAATACAAACACCAAATTAATTAATTAATTAGAAATTAAAACACAAATATGCTATAACTTAAGTAGAAATAGTAGACCTTAATTATTATAAAATACTTTTTTTTTAAATTATGTTACCATAACCAAATGTAACACATGTAAACAATTATAATAAAAGCAAACTATTAAAATAATATTGCATTTCTAACAAACAAATAAAATATATTAATTAAATTATATTAAGATGAATCATGCGAAAAAAAAATTTAATGTTCCACAATGACCTCAATTATTCAATCAATGAATCTTGTAATCGGTTTAAGTATTTACAATAAAAAGGACGTACTTGTTGCATTTTTTGATTTATTTTGTTTTTGGCAACTACATTCTCAGTACTTGATTTAATTTTCATTTGGCATGCAGCTTCTTCTAATCGTTTTCGTTGTTCATTTTCTATATCAGCGGCCTATTATAAACATATTCATAGAAACTAAAATACTAAAAATATTTGTACTGTGTATATTATAATGAATACTAAAGATAAATAACTACTATTGATTACTGAAATTTGGTAAACTTTAGTTATATGACATACAGATAAAATTAGTTTACCTTAAATGCTTTAACAAATCTAACAAGCATGGAAAAGAAAGTATTAGCGTCTGTTCCTCGGCGCGGTTCACCAAAATATTCTATACAATCTCTAAACGATTCTTGAGCTGTTTTAGTCTCATTTTTTAATCGTTTCAATTTGTCTTCAGAATTATTAAGAAAATCTCGAAGGACCATCACATGTTGAGCATTTCCATAACTTCTAGTTTCACATTCTTTCTTAACAATTTCCATATTTTTTTCTAGCTCACTTACATCAGATATAACATTTTCTAATGAAACTAAACAGATAAGCGATTCAATATAATAATAACAATACTTTATAATATATAATTAATATAATACAAATCATACCAGCTGCTGCTTTGTCAATGTACATAAATTCTGAATCAAAATTCATAATTTCTGGCATTTTAGCCTTAATAGTGTCAACAATGAAATGTAAAAGACATATACGCTTGTCACTTGACTTGGTATCAACTAAGGTGTCTAGTGATTGAAGTTTAAACCCATATGCAGGACCACGTTTTGCACTGTTCATGTAATTACCAAATGCTAATATTATCTCTAGTAGTTGACGTAGTTTCTTGGAATTCTTTACTGAACTCGAAGCTGATATGATTGCATGCACTTGCTGTAATCCAAATGATAGAGTTAATTATTATGTTCATTAGACTACATAGTTATCATAACTCACTGGTGATATTAAATGCAAATTATCCATAAAGTTTCCCATATAACTCATTATAGATAACTTGGTAGCTAGTCTTTCCACTTTGGTTAACTGCATTAAAAATTTATCTTCTTCAGTTAATATATTAACATCTTTTTTCTCCAATTGGTATTCTCTATAAGATTTTACCTGTAATAATGAAGTGTTTTAATTATTAAAAATCATACATTAATTAAATTATTAAATTCAGAATATTTAGTTTATTAATTTCAAAACAAATAATTTATATTGTGCCGGAATAGAATAAACTAATTTTGTTTGCTTTTTTTTTTTTTTTTTTTTTTTTAAGTGCCATTGACCTAGGATATGACTAAATTAATCAGGAAAAATATTCAATAATTTCTAAAAAATGGTTTTTGATTATTATAAATTATAAATAATATGATAACACAATTATTAACTAATAACTTATAATAATTAGAAAAACCATAATACACTAATATGCAATGAGATTACATTATAAATAAAGGAGATTAAATTTACTGAAATATATAATTTAGATAATAAATAGAATATTATGGTTTTAATGTAAATAAACAAAAACAAATAAACAGTTTCTGTTACTACTTGATTGATTTATAATTGAATTTCAATAGTAAATTTTACATAATGGCTTTTGTAGAAAATATTATTCATAATGAAAAAATCTTAGATACAATATTAGAAATAAAACAAAAAAACGGGGCTCAATATATTGAAAACAATAAAAATGCTGCAACTACAATACAACGACATTATAGAGGCTACTATACTAGATCATATATTTATAAGTTAAATTTAGCAGCTACAGTTATACAAAAAAACTGGAGAAGATATATAACCAAGAGGTATGCTAATAATTAAGAATTCATGTGTTCAGTTAATTTGTATCCGTTACAATTTAGGTATATGAATGATTTAGCAATAAATACATTTGTATTGAAGTCTATTGATTACTACAATAAGGCAGCAACAATTATTCAAAAATATTTTAAAGGATTTTATACAAGGAAATATTATTTGGACATAAAAAAGAGGAAAAAGTCTATTAAGGAAATTCAAAAGATAAATGATGATACATCTAAATTGATGCATGATTACAAAAAATATATTTGCTCAGAGTTAGAAAAGATAAATAAGGAAAAGGTAAAATGTTTCATAACTGAGATTGTATATAAACACCATTCAATGTTACGGACTAAAATACAAAAAGGAGTGTTTAGTAGAAAAGAAGACAAAGCTGATTTTTACAGTGATTCGGAATTTGAAAAACTTATACGTGATATATTTGTGCATGTTAATAAAAAAAAAAAAAACTAAAACATGACAAACCAAAACTTACCTCTTGATCAGTAGGAATCATACGTTGCAGAATTTCGACACTTTCTAATGGTACTTGTTTCAAGTCTAAAGAATTTACAGCCATTATAATACGCTCCATGGGCATATCGAGTTTTCTTCTTGAAATAGCTAATTGGGAACATAATTTAGAATATATTTTACAAACATAATAAATAATTGTTTAATACTAACCAATATTTCTTAAACGAGTATGCTCTAGGACAGAAATATTGTCTTGTTTTTTCATTCGTTTACTAGGATATGTCATTAATCCATCGTGTTGATCAGAATCACCATTAATCAAAGCCCGACCAGCGGCAGTCAATTTAAATTTCTCTTCAAACTGACCAAAATCTATCACAGAATGCAACTTATCATCATCTAGCTCATTGAAAATTGTACCACGAACCTATATTTTTTAGAAAAATAATTAGGTACAAGTACAAGTTTAAGTGGTGTAAATTCAATATAGTACTTGATTTGGTTTCATTGCAACCCAATTCAGAGTGGGTAATTTGTATTTAGTCTGTACTTTTCTCTTAATCGTCATAGCGCCATCTGGTGCTTGCATTGTACCTGCTAAAGGTGGTGCTGGAGGTGGTGGTGCAGGTATGCCAACAGGTTTTGGTGATATTGGTGGAGGTGGTGGGGGTGGCACAGCAATCGAAGAAGCAATCTGTGGTAATGTTGGAGGTGGTGGTGGTGGTGGAGGGGGTGGTGGTGGTGATGCAGATTTACTGTTACTACCCGTTGAAGAACAACTCGAAATACCACTGCTAGAGCCTGAACAATAATAATGAATTACAAGTTAGTTATACAAAAATTAGTTACGCCTAAATTATATTACTCAGGTCTGGTTGAGCTCCTCGTGAGATCAGTTCTTGAATTTTTTCTTCTAACATAGACTGCCTAGATTGAGATTCTCGTTTTTGATCATTAACAACCCTTCTAAGTGTTGCTACTTCTTCTTCGACTGCACGTTTGCTTTCTGCTGCAGCGTCTCTTTCTGCCCGAGCCATACCAAGGGCACTTTCTAATGCAGCTAATTGAGCTAATGATTCGCGTTCTAATTCGGCTAACCTATCGTGAGCCTTAAAATTTAATTTAATATCATTTCATTTATTAGGTACATATATTAATGTAGATATTATTTAAAAGTAAATTTATTTTGCATACATGTGCAAGTTCATCCTCGAGAGATTCAACTTTTTCTAAAGCAGCAGTTTTAGTCTCACTGTCTTCCATTAATGCTGCTACATCAAACACATTATCAAGGTACGCTGAAATCTGAACCTGTAGTTCTTCACTTTCTGTATGCTTAAGTTTGTCTAAATAATCATCAAGCCCAAGTGTACTAAATTCGTATTGCAGATGAACTCTGAAATTCATATCTTCCACCGAATGTACAATTATATTTATAAACTGCATGCAAGCAACCTACAATTTTGATTTATACAAATAATACACATTATTATATTATTCATATTTCATATTTATATTTTCTTTGATAAATTCTTTACAAATAATAAACATACCATAAATTCTATATGAAATACTTCATAATTTATAAAATAATCCATTAAAGTTTGGAAACGTTTCTTTTCTTGGCAGATTTCTTTGAAATTGTCAAATGCAGATAAAATGATCTCGTGGCCACCCTTGACTAGACATATTGCGGCCAAAAGCTCCAATACCAAAGCTTTTGTCCTAAATAAATGTAAATAAACACATATATTACATTCTATGATAATCATACTGATTGCAATAATACTACATACCTCAAACTCTTGTGCATTAAACTCAAAGCTATACTATTAATTGCGTCCGTATGTTGAATGACCATATTTAATCCATACTGCAACAGTATATTAAATCATGAAACAAATATTAATTTATTAAAGTGTGTGAAGAACTCATTATGTAAATACACTTTTATGTAGTAAAATGATTAGGAAGCTAAAACTATATAATAAATTTTAGTTGTCTTAACTTGATAAATGTATACATTTATTTAACCTATATAATAGTGTTATCTTTTTTATTAGCAATTTTTATTTTGAAATATAAAATATATTGTAGGTATTTTTACAATTAAGGATTTGATTTTCAGTACTTAATTTTAAGCAAAATAACTGTAAAACACCACTATGGTTCAAAACATATTTTTATTTGTTTGTTTTATATAAAATAAAATTATATACATTTGTACACGGTCTCAATCCATAAAATTCCAGTAACAACAGTTTAGTATGTTTTTCCACTGCATATTATTTTAAATGCATTATAATGGCGAAACAGATAATATATGTTTAAAATGCATATTAACCTTTAAAGGTTGCCCCCTACATATACAAACTATGTGAAAGACCTTAATGAAAATGCCACAAAACTTGCAAAAGGAAAAAATGTACCAATCTTGATTAAAGTTCAAATATATAATCAATACAATAAACACACGAAGAAAACTTTTAAAGCTCACACAAACTATGTTTTTTTTTATTTAATATGTTTATAAAACCAAATTTTAACCTGTAATTTGAAATATATTCGTCACACAAAATTTAAAAAAAAAAAAAAACAGTCCCGGATACTGCTCACGGGTGTGCCACTATTGTAGATGGGAAGTTAGGAAGATAAGATACATAGAAGAATTTAATTTGTGTCTGTAACGCAATGATAGATCATTGCTAATATAATACGATTTTGAGGTAAGTTCGGTTTAATGTTTTGAAATGACGATTTTCATCAAAATTTAAACTTAAAACGCTTATAAAAAAAAAAAAAAAAAACTATTACATTACGAACAAATGTTTTTATTTAACTACTAATTACAACTTATGATGAACCCCGTATAAAATTTTCAAATATTTCTGTTCAGCCAATACAATTTTACCGCATTCAACCAAATAAGAACTAAAAACCTAGTAAATTTAAAATGCCTATAAATATCACCAGAATGTTTTTAAAAATATTGTCACATCTAGAAACGGCTAATATTAATATTCTGTTAAAATGTCAGGTCTTACGATTATTTTTAACAGAGTTACAATAAAAAAGAAAAGATCGAAAATAATGAAACTATAATATTGTCATAAATTGTCCTGTTTTTCCCAATTATTAATGAAACTACAACGATAATCAAAAAATGAGCTCCTCGACGCACCGACTAGATACCAAATACTTTCAAAAAAGGTGCTACACTAGGAAAATCTTCGAAGCAGGATGTCTGGTCGTTAGCAGACCGAAAAAAAAATCACATTATAGTAAATCTACCGATATTGACTATATATTAAACATTGTCTGTTTCTCTCAGAACCTAAAACTAATTGTTAATAATTTCACCTTATTGTTCATAATAGCCCGTAAACACATTATGCAGACGTGTATATCGTCTTTGGTATCTCCCATGTTTAACTTCGCCGCGTGTCTCGATCTCCGTTTGATCCCGGGACTATCTAATATGTCCAGAGTAGGTCTCGTGTGATTCGTTGCATTACCGTTACTAATCCCATTTGTATGCATATGATTACTGCCAACTAAACAAAATGGAATTTTCCAGATTTTCCAAATAATTTTATTGAAAAAAATCAACTAGGAAGGGACAGGAGGTACCTTGAGCGATTTTTTCAGTTGAAACATTAGTCGCGTCCGTGCAAGCCCTATGTTCGTGCCGCATCATCACCAGTCTAAAGCTTAGATAGTCGATCAGTGAATCCAGGCCGTGATTTTGGTCGTCAAGGAATTCGCGAACCCACCTGTTTGATCAAATTTAAATTATCCGTTATTTAAATTCCAAACGAACATTCGACGGTACCCATTAAAATTTTATAAAGCATGATCTAAAATTCTCATCGTGTAACAATGGGCGCCGATTGTAAAAGGATCTTAATCGCCGGACAGAGGATAAAAAACGGGACAGGTGGCCATGGCCTATACGTGGACCTACGAATAATACGCGGCGCTCACTTGTTCGTGCGACTGCTCATAAATTGTTAGCCACTCGGCACACAAATTTATTAAAACGAGCTTTCATATTTCTGCGCGATGACGGGGGAGCCGTTGAAAAATTGCGCGTTCAAGGGCAACGGTCTCGATTTACGCTTGTCCCCAAGTGTATTTTGTTAAACACGAATTTCTGATCACGCTGTATAATAAATATATTTACATAAATTTAAATATTACTCTATATGATTAGTTCGCAGAGATATTTCTAGATCACGTAACACCTGTGTAGAAGTGGCATCGCCGACCATTTTTCGTTTCTGTAAAATATGTAACGTAGGTATAATTATATTAAGCGACACGAAATATATTTACCAGTAATTCGTAAATGGAATTTTCGTATACCGTTTAGTTTTTTGATAATTATTATTATATTTTCTATGTTTTTAATTAAAAACTCACTTACTCTTGAACTCCGAGAAGCTTTCGGATCTAAATACGTACGGAGTCTGAACAAATAGTGAGCAGGGGGGTCTTTCGCTTGAACCCTTTCCTGCAACAAAAAAAAAAAAAAGGTAAAAAATAATATTCAATGCTGACTAATAATATAGTAAGGATAAAACAACAAAAATTTCGGAAATAATACATTTTCCGGAAGTAAATGCGATAAAATACGTAATAAGTCTCTTTCTACGAGAGAAAATCGAAAATATTATCCATAGGTATAATGTCATCAAATTGTTAATATATTGTTATCGGAGTAATAATAACTAAATGTTCTGGTCAGCCCTAATTAGAGTATTGTTTTATCGACTCGACGCCAATTATAATAAATATCCAACGATATTAATAGCGTTATTATTTTTTTAAATAAAAAAAACATACCAATTAAATTTAAATATACATATTAAAACATAATAAATAACGGATAAAGATAATTTTGTCTAAATATTAATTACTAAAAAAATGATTATGTGAACTTAATAACACCTAATAGTAATAATAACAATAATAATAATATAAATTATTTTTGTGTAGTTACGTTCGATTTCTCGGCATTCGGATGTACGTTATAAATAGTGGGCGTACTGTGTAAATTATAGTCGTGTACGACGGTGCACGTTTAAATTGGATTCTTTTTTCCATATTACTTTGAAAATTAATATATTCTAATCGATAAACAATATTGGAAAATTAATTTTTCTTGTGAATAATTCCAAATACTCTGTGTGCGTAATATGACTTTCTATGTAATATATCTAGCCCACGTTTAGACATTAGTGTGTTCGGTATTATATTGTAATATCTATTGACGAATCAAGACACGAAATACTACCAACGAGCGACGTTGAAAATAATTAGTACCAATAAGTGTAAGTGAATATTTATGAACTGTTTTCAAAAATACTCGAACGGTCGAACATCCGTAAGTGGTAATTTGTCATAATTTTAGAGAGGGCTGATGTTTTAAAATATTTTACTGTACTTTTAAACCGCTCTCGGCGGTTGCAAAAATCATCTTACTGTGCAAAACCTACCGATTTATTTTTAAGTGTATTTCGTCTTTAGTGTCATTCAGGATATTTAAAGGGGTATTTATATTAATATTTCTCTGTTTGTAAATTTTGTTCATTTCAACCTCCAGTTTCCGCCTATGTCAACATCAATAATAATAATATTTTGAAAAGTATTGAGATAAAAGTAAAATAACGATTAGCTAGCTGGCCAGCTATAACCAGCTACGTTAATTTGTTGTTAATCATCAGAACAGAATAGAATTTTGCCATGTCAACAAAAAAAAACAAAAACGCCAAGATATCACGAATAATAATAGTAATGTAGGTTAAGGGTATTATAATAGGTTAAATAAAATTGTGTTTATCAAAATGAACGTAATCTGCGCGGAAATCAAAAATATTACGTTGCATAATCGTAACGGTTATTATATTTTAATCGAATCGATTTATCGTTGAAAACTTAATTCTAATATAATAAATAAATACGAAAAAAAAACAACCATTAGAATGTGTTTATACGCGAATTATTTCAGCGATACGCGAATGTTAACGGCACACATCATTTGTCACATGTGTCATTTATTATAATATAATATAGTTTCTATAGTTTTTATTGTGTTGTGTATTTTGTTTTTTTTTTTTTTTGTTTTTTTGCATCTTCGCCTCTGTAGGATATACAATACGATATTAGGCGAGTAAAATTATAATATTGTTATTCCGTCGTCATAAGGGGGGTATAATATTTTAAAACCGATATACGCGCGCGTTGTCCACGATACCGTCGTCTGACATCATATCGTATTTTTAACCGGCCACTATAGCCATACAAGAGGAAAAGAAACAAAATAAATAAATAGGTGAAGAAATATATTACACGGCGAGTTGGAAGTGTCGGTAGATAGAAGGTTAGGTTTGTGTTTTAAACGGTTTCCCTCTGCGGCTCAAAGATGCAGGAGGTTCGACGTGGACGGTCGACCTCGGCCGAGAGCTAACCGATGAGGTTAACGGGGAATTATGACTCACATAATATTATAATGCCACTGCCCACGTAAATCGTATACGATGTAAATATGAATACCTACGCGGGGGGGGATACCTTTCGTTATAAAATAACATAATATTGGTGTGTTTAGGTTATACTTTCCTATATTATATTATTTGATAGACGATCGAATTTATCTTCTAGGACACTGACGATGACGACGACGACGATAATAATATTAATATCTACTAATAACCACTATCGACCTTGTATGTACGTACAGGAAACCTAGTTATCCTAGAAATAATAAACCTATACAGTATACACACAATACCACACACACACGCACACACACACACACACACACGCGCACACACACACACACACACACACACACACACACACACACACACACACACACACACACACACACACTACAGTATACAATATTAATGAATGATGAACCGTTTGGTATGTTTTTATATAAAATGCATTTATGCATTTATAAATATAATACAATTTTTATGCGTATAATATATATTATAATGACTGATCGATTAATATTGTATACGTAATTTTATGAAATTCCCAAGTCCGTGTACAAAAAGAAATTATTATCGGCGTTGTTACGAGTTTGAATTTATAAAATTCCCAGACTTTTTAATTTTTCTAGATAGTTTTTAAAAATTGCCATACTCAGCCATGATAAAACAAAAAACTGTATAATAATAAGAAAGTTAAAAAAAAAAAAAAAAAAAATAATACATTACATGCGGCGAATATATTTTTATTATTATACATAGCTATGTAATGGAAGATAAAATAAAAAAACTGAGACATATACTTCGCGCCATTTGTAAATTTTATGATTAACTTTGTGTCTAATTTTCGTGACTTTCCGTAGGGCCAAACAAATGTTATTCGCCTAATTCAGAAAATAGTACGCTAGTATGTGTAATGTTTACGATTTTGAAAATTAGCACTTTAAACGTTTATAAAACAGAATTATTATATTACCCTATATTAGGCTATTACCCTCAATTTTTATTTTTCCATAAAGTATAATTTATAGTGAACTTCGTGTAAAATATTGCAAGTATTTCTGGTCGGCCAAACCAATTTATTTACATAAAACCTAACAAAACTCAAAAACTTTAAATGCCTGCAAATAGTTTTAAAAAATGGCCAGTGTTTTGACAATTTATCCACACCTAGAAAGGGCTAATATTAATAAATTATTTTTAACAGAGTTACAAAAAACAGAATATAATGAATCCATAATATTGCCGTACATTTTCCTACGTTTTTCCTAAATCAATGAGAAAACTAAACGAAAATCAAAAAATGACCTACTCAATGCACCAAATATCCAAACATCGAAAATGCTTTCAAAAAGGGTGCTACACTATAAAATCGGAGCCGGGTGTCTAATAGAAAAGTTGTTTATGGACACATAAAAAGATAATAAATAAATAAAAAACCACACACATAATAAAACCAATACATTACCCCAATAATAAAAACACCAATCATGACAGGAATTACATGAAATATACAATGAAATACAATGAAACTGTTTAGAAATTTAATTTGCAATTTTAAAAATTCCAATAAAAATCACAAAATCACTGACATTTTCAGGTTTTCCAGACTCGTGGAAACCGTGATTGTTTATTTATTTCGACGTACCTACATTTATATAAATATGTTAATAAGTTAAAGATGTAAGAATTTAGGTAAGAATATAAGGTAATAATTTGTTCAAATGTATAGAACATAAAGTGTTTAAAAAAATATACACAAAATACCTAGATAAGCCAGCAGCATAAGACATTAATAAATAATTAAAACCAAGGTTTACTTTCTGCGGTCATAACGTGAGTTTAACAAACTCACGATGATGAACCAAAATGGATACATTATTTAAATAATTTCTCTGAGGTTATACTAATATTGTACATAAATTGTATTTTAAAATCGTTGTAATTGTTCACAGAAATCGTAAAATAATATTTCGAAAGAAAATACTAAATTGTGAAATGTTTAATTTAGATTCTGAGTTTTATCAATAGGTATGTATTTTTTTTTTCAATTAGTAATACGATTCGATCTTTCCATGCCGTACCTTAAAAGATGCGGGCTTTTCACCCGATTGTACTGAACTTGAAACATTTTTCTAGATTCCCAACAGTATTTACCGATTAAAAAAACCGACAACAAATGCCGATGGGTACACGGGTTTTATTTTTGCCAATTTCTATAGATGACTTTGTCTACGCAGGAAAAAAAAACACACGACTTATACTCAAAACGTTAAAAGTTTACTAAGCTACGCTCAGGATAGGTTTTTAATTGCGAAAATTAATTGATTTGCTTTTGGTATATAAACCGTATTGCCCTACACATCCTTTATACCTTCCAAACTTTCCACCTACGACAGTGGCCTACCCATATATATATATATATATATGGTGCGACGTATGTCCGGTTATTATTTTACTCTTTCAACTGTACAAATTACAGTCGCGCCCAGTCACTGCAGTCAAGAACACCCAGGTTTTACACATAAAAATTCAAACTATCGTAAGTTATAATACATAATATAATAATTGTAATAATATAATCCCGACGATATTCAAATCACGTATATATAATATCTACCTGACTATATACACTATACTTGTTTCTATACCGACCCCAATAGAGGCCAACCATGGCATCCTACACGATATTATAAATAAAAAAAAAAATGTAAAAATTCAATGAAATATAATATACGAACAGTACGTGCCTAAGTTGAAATACACGCGGCTTACAGGTATGGGTAAACCCGTGCATTACATATACTATTGTATTATAGAAACCCAATAAAAATGAAAGTGAATATAAATTCTGAAATTAACTATATATCCGGGACGTATTTAGGGAGGAGGTGCACATTATTAATCCATTTAGGTTGCGGTAAATTCATATTGACATATTATTATTGGGTATTAAATTGTATTCAATTAACATTTTATTTTATAATAAATAATTAAAACATTAAATGTTTATAAAGAATTCGTCGTTAAATCATTTTTGTTTTACATATACTATTTCTTTATGAAAACTACGATATGTTTATGTAACATTGGTTTTCCTAGAGATTTGAGAAATAACTAAGATGAACAAATCAATATTACGTCGTTTATTTGTATGATAACCATTTATAATAAATTTGTCAAAAACATACATAGTTGAGTGTACAAATCTTACTAATATTATAAATTCGAAAGTTTGTTTGCATGTTTGTTCAAACCCCGCCATGCCAAAACTACTGAACGGATTGAGCTGAAACTTTGCATGGACGTAGTTCCGGACAATATTATACGAGTAGCATAAACAGTTGGTTAAATTTTCTTTGGACCAACATTGTCTATAACAAAATAGTCATACCTTACATTTTAAGAAATTACTTTTGAGGAGGGCGGAGTAAAAATATGTTGCCCCGGGGGCATAAAACGTTCAAATACGTCCCCAATATATATATATATATAATAGGGGCCTAAAATCTTTATTAAATATATACCTCAATTGGTAATTATTCAACAATGGGCAAAACGAAAATAGGACAACGAAATCGACTGTGCGGATTTTCGATAAAATAATGTATATTATATGTTTAAAAAAAATTAAAAGCGGAAAAATAATCGCGAGGCTATATTATCATATTATTATTATTATACGTATATATAGGTGTACTGACACCGTACCGTGCATTATATAGTATAGAATTTTACGTTGTTTCCACTTTGTGGTAAACCGCGCGCCGCCGGCACGAGAACACGAGAACCAAAAACAGTGTCACGAATATTATTATATTTTGTTTAAAAAGTAGGAAAAAAAAAATATATATATATATATATATATGTACCGACTGATGAACACGATAAATATCACAACCGCCGATGACGACGGTGCATGTACGCCGGGAAAAATATATATATATTTTTTTTTTTTTCAATATAATTATATATATATCTATACATATTTATCAATATAATTATAAATATATATAATTATATATATATATATATATATATATATATATATATATATATATATATATATATATATATATATTAGTATAAACGGGTTTCACGCCGGCGGTATAGGTTCCGCCGACAAGAGCTGCAGCGCATATGGCGGTAAACCATACGGATATTTCAAACGGTTACACGGCGTCAGCCGTTACGCTTTGGTCCCGGAGCAATAATAATACCTCCGCGGCCCTATAATATCGTCTTTAGTTTTCATTCGCATATATATATATATACAGTAAAAAAAAATATATACAAAAAATAAAGTAAAACACCTGTACTTATTATATATTATTCCTTTTATATTTTCAGATGGGAAATCTTTCCTGCATGCCTTGTATAAAAAATAAGTAAAACAAGACCCGGGGGGTCTAAGGTAAATCTAAAATTTTAAAAAGTATCCTCCTTCCCAACTTTCCGCCTACAACAATGGCATAATCGTGAACAGTATCGGCGACTTTTTTTTTTTTACTCTTAGTATGACGAGAAATAGTTCCCCCATTTTATGTAGATAATTTCAGATTTATTTCATATAGACTTAGTACTGGTATTTGGTACTATTTCGCTTGATTTTTAAATTTAAATTTAAAATTGGTAATATATATATATATATATATATATATATATATATATATATATATACAATGGAACCTGGATTAACCGTGTCTCGATAATCCGTGCACGCGATTAACCGTACTCACTCTTCCGAAAATTAGTATGTATAGAACAGGAAAATGTTGACTTCCGTGACATCATTTAAGAAAAATTAGAAGTGAAGTAAGGAAAACCATTTCAAACCACAAAATACAAAGACAGAAAACTTCATTTATCGAGCTCTGATAACTTTACAACGTGACAATGTACATATTATATAACAGTGTACACACACGTGTGCATTAAAGATATAACATTGTACATAATTGCAATTCGTTAAATAAAAACTCTCGGTTAGGACAATCGACGTTCTACCGTGTATATATATATAAATATATAACAACGAACACCCACCCACTAGAACGTTTAACACGCTGGGGGGAGAGGTGGGGGGCACATATATCTGTAATAATATGTACGCGTACCGCCGTAATAATATGTAAAAGTACGTACGTCTATTGTATACCGTACGAAAATATACGAAATATTAAACGGGGAGGGTCACAGTCGGACGATTTTATATATATATATGGATGTATGTGCGCGCGAGTTGTAATAATATCACGCCGGAGAAAAAAAAGAACAAAAACAAACCAGACGTTTTCAAACGGTTTTCAACTACGCGCGCGCGGACGTCGTCGAACAATGCGCTAATCAATTTGCTTATATTTTTAAAACGGCCGCGCGACCACGTACGCCCGAAACGACAACAAATACGGTACGAATTATTATTATTATTATTATTATTATTATTGTTTTCCGGGAGCGAGCGCACTTGCTGCTTGTGTTTTCGGTCACGTCCGTGTAAATATAATAATATTATCAAGCGTCCCACAGTTCATTGGGCCCCGCTTTCCAGTACCATCCCGTCCGTCTAGAGAGCCTATTTATACGGTCGCAGAGTGACGGTCGACTCGTGATTATCACTCTAATTGGAGGGGGGGGGCATTTTATTGCCGAAAAAACCGTCGACATTGGGCGCCAAACAACATACATGATGCCCATCAGATTTTCAGATCACTACGAATAAGTCCTATTCTCGGAATTTACACGAAAACAACATTTAACAAAACGTGACAATTTTTAATAGTCCGTATAAAATATAAAAACCTAACCTAACATATTTAATGTAATCATTTTTTTTTAAAATATCAATTTGGCAATCACAACATGGTGCCGCCTATGATAGCTGATAACAGAGTAACTATCAATAGGAAGGCATCTCATGTTATTTGGGCTCTTTAGTCTCGGAACGGTAGTCTGAGTCTCTAGACTCACCGGGTTAATTAATTAAACGTAACTGATAATATATATGTTCGCATTTGGATTTTGTACAGTGACGAAACAATAACGATCATTTATTTATTGTATAATATTTAATTTACAATTTTTTTTACCGGGTATAGTTCAGATTACGAGATTATGAGAAATTAATTGGGAAAAAGGAGCACGTGATATGTAGTTTTAATGGAAATGTAATCAGATCGATCAGTTCGATGTTTGAACTTAAATATAGCAGAGCCTATTTTTTGTCATTTTCTGTACTACACACTTTTTTTCTGCGCAAGCAGACCCGTGCGAGACCCTAAAATACAATGTACTCCCTGACATTTTACTACCACACTATACTTAAACTTAATTAAACAGTAGGTAAAAATGTTTTTATTTTTTTTTTTTTTTAATATCGTCACATGTTTCAACTTGTTTAGCATAAAAAAAAAAACAATATTAAAGTAAAATATTTGAATTTTATTTTTCTTCTAAATCTCAAAAAATCATTACAATTAGGTATATTAGATTAGCGTTACGGGATTTTTTTTTTTTCTACATTTTGAGTGCCGGAATCAATCTTTAATCTTTATTAAATTTCGGGTTACACACAAAAATAGCCCCCGCATATGGTTATCGTGAACAAATAATTTCTATACCGTAACCCCGATATAGAAAACTACCCTAAAACCCGGCAGATTTATTTGTGGAATGTATAACACAAATATCTGTTTATCATCACCAGATAGTGGAGAGTGGTTATTTTCTTTCGCAGGAATGATGCAATGTCCGAATCTAGCAAGAATGAGTGATACAGTATTTGAAAACCGGCCAAGTTCGTGTAGTACGCGCATCATGTTTAGGGTTCCGTAGTATGGTAATAAACGATATAATATAATAAATTAACATATTTTGTTCAACATTGACATAATACTAGTTAACATATGTTGTTTAAAATAATTTTCGTTCAGTGTTTATTAAAGTGTCTATTCTCTTGAATTTGTTTAGAATTGTTAATCACACGGTTGGTTAGGTTAGGTTAGGTTAGAGGCGCCCCGGTATGTTATACTGTTATCTACTTTAAGAGCTTATATATCGCAAAATATCATCTGTTTAAAAAAAATGACACTTGAGAACCTTTATTATAATTTCAAAGACTTTTCTAACGATACCCCCACGCGATGGGGTACGCGAAAAATAAAACGTACAACCTTTGTGTATGTATACTTCATGTATAGAAAATTACCCCTAGTTTATTTATTTCCTCATAATTGTATGATGGCATCGAAATCTATGGAAAAATAGCGTAGTTATAAACCTGTGGTATACGAAACTGTTAAAACGTATATCTTTAAAATGAAATAAATTCAAAGTACGTCATTAATATCATATTTATTTTAATTTTAAAAATATAAGTTTTTTCAATTACTATTTAACAAAAGCATATTAATTTAGTTAACATAATTTATGTCATTTTGTTTTGTATTTTCAGTACCAAAATTTGATATTTGTTTAGTATTCTGTGTTTGAAACACAAGAAGTGATATATTTTACCCATCCCTGGCTATCTGCAGCAGTACAGGAACGTATAATAAGAAAACAAGTTATTGGATGCAATTTAATATATACACTATAAAATATTATTTTTGCTATCTAGTGTATGCACAATAAAAACAGCATATTATGCATAATATGCTAATTATATAGACATATATTATATGCGTGCATAAATAATTTTAAAAAGTCTGTTCGCGAATTTCTAAAAAATATATATATATGTATATAGATATAATTCGTTTAAACGATTGAATACACGATGAACACGAGTATAAGTATACAATATTTTATCGAATAACGAATAAATTACACTTTGACGTGCTGCAAATAGTAAATTACTCGTTTTTCACATGACGAATATTAAAATAATCAATTACTTATAATTTGTTGCAGTATTATTATTATTATGATTATTATTATTATTATTATTATTATTATTATTATTATTATTGTCTTACACGTAATAAATTAGCCATTAGTCATTGCAATAAGGTGTGTGTTTGCTAAAATATTTTTATTTTTTTAAGTTTATAATTGTATTTTTTTACTCATCAATACTGCAGCGACGACCCTCAAAACGATATTAATTTCCATGCCATGTGAGTTTTATATATAATCTTATAATAATAATAATTGTTAAACAATTATCAATAAAAAAAAAAAAAAAAACATTTTCAATTCATAATCATACGCACGAAAATGTAATAAAATATATATAATAATTATATATTCGTATTTTAAAAACGATAAAAAGTAGGTAAATAAAATATAAATCCGGTTTTAAGTATGCCTCTATATATATATATATATATATATATATATATATATATATATATATATATATATATATTATATTATCAAATACTATATATAAGAACGGACGGAAATATATTAAATGAAAACGTCTTAATTCAACTGAAACAGAAGTTCAATAGTAATTAAGTAGGTACCTATATGTATACTATAACGAAAAAAAATCCAAACGATCTAAATTAATCAAGATTCTGGGTCACCGGTTCCTTTTCTTTATCTATATACATATAGCTGATGGTACATAATAACATAATAGGTACCTATGAAAATCACCGATTCGATTCGGTACGTTTAAAAAAAAAAAAAAAAAAAAAAAATATTGACGATTAAGTATTTTTTTGTAACTATATTATGCTAAAACCGTGCAATCACATCGTACTAACCATTATTAGAACATTGTTGGTAAATTAATAACAATACATTGTTAATTATATTGTACCTAATCGGAAAATAAAACGTGTTTTCGTGTTTTAAGTAATAGGGAAGTTAATTGCATATTTATATAGGTGTCGAACGGAAGTAAAACAATTTCTCGCATTAAAATTAATTTTAAATTATTATAATATTGTTATGCAGGTTGTTCGATATTATAAATGTATTTTTTTAATAGGGTACATTATTATAATATAGTATTTAGTGTAAAAGTCGGTTTGTACTAAATATACCGGCGTATATATTCGGTGTCGATTAACTATATTTGCGAAACGATATTATTAATGAACCAAGTGTGATAATACAATATAATTCAGTCAGTAACAACGTTTTGGGCAATCGTTGACCTTTTCTCTTCGTCAGCGGTTAATAATAAAATAATTGAACGGTCTAATCACGTCTTGATTCATAGGACCGCTACTACCTATACTATGTTATAGTATAATATTATACAGGACGTGTTCGTTATCGTAATATATTCATTTCCTCTAAAATTACGTTATACGTTCGATTTTTAGCTAAAAAAAAAAAGTACATTTATAATATTATAATCTCGACGATAACGCAATATATAAACCCTACCTAGATATCTAATCGAATACAAAAAGAGCATAGAACAGAAGAATAATACATATCAAATATTATATAAATACCTATGTTTTTTTTTTTTTTTTTTTTATAAGCCCACGAGTGGATCAATGGAGTATACAGGGGAGGAAATAATAAAAAAAATGCCCCTCCCCCCACTAAACACCGTAATACAGAATGTGTTTTGGATGATATTGTTAATAATTCGTTCTGTAAATATTGGTTTATACTTATGCAGTTATCTATGTTATATATCTAGACAAAGATTTAATTAGATGTATGCGTGTATAGGTATACCAATACGATTTAATACAATTATTTTAAAATATATACCTGGTTTCATTATTGTAAATGGTTTGCCCCCCTCTCTCAAAATAAAATTTAACACTGCGAGTGAAATTCTTTAAAATCACGAAATTATATTCAGGCGTGCAATAAGTTGCGTAACATGATTAAATCTTTTTACGAAATCCACTTCCTATACTTACATTCAAGAGTCATACATTTACAAATTAAATAAATGCGTTTATTAAATTAAATGTAACATAGGTATACGCATAAATTTTAATAAATATGTTTTCATATATATATATATAAATTCTATTGTTGATACCTATACTATATTAAATGGGCAATATATTACAATCTTACACGTATAATATTATTAATATAATAGTCGTACATAAATTATTTATTACGTTATTTTTACTATAAAGCCATTTAAAAATCTTGCGGATTAATAGCGCAATTGAGAGATTTTTTTTTACAAAAATAAATTAATAATACAAAAAATAAAAAAGATAAAAAGATTATAATAATAATTTAATTTTGTTTATATATATATATATATATATATATATATATATATATATATATAAGAAAATAATACTTGTTATCCCTACCAATATTTTTTACCCCTCATTTTCAACACAGATTCAATAAAATAATATTTTTCTAAAAATGTTAATATGCATAATACCACTAATATCGGATGTACTAATGTACCATAAGTTCAAAATTTAAACCAGAGGAGTAGGGAAGGTTAATAATTTTATTTCGTAGACAATAACCCCATTCTCATGCCTCCTGCCTACATTGTACACGGTACATACGATATTAGTGTTGTGCATTTTTAGAAAAATATATTCTCTTTTCAAATACAGTTTGAAAAAGGGAGGTTACTGTTTGAAAGTCAAAATTTGATATGTTTTAACGGAATACGGAATAAGTGTAACGTTTTGAAAATATTGTATGTAAGCGATTCGATATTGACTGAAAAAAAAGTAAAAACTAAAATCAATTTTGCTCTAAATCTTTATAGGTAATTGTTGGATCATGATAAAAAAAAAAAAAATCACTTTGTATCGTATATACATTTTGTTTTGCTCTAAAATTATGCTAAAATATTGATATACTTTTTTTCTTTTTATAATCGGGGGTATCCAGACCCCCGAATCTCCAGTTTTTTATGACCTTGGTATATATACCTAATACCCTCGCCCCCAAGACGAACACTCAAATAAACGTAACACTGTCGCTGACAAATCGCAGAAGAAAATATTAATAATAATTATTATTATTTTAATATTGTAATTGATTTGGCATTGAAACCAATAAATCCTATTTAAAAAAATATATATATATTCTCAATAACATTATTATCGATTACGATTATTTATTTTTAATTCAATAAAAAAAATATATATGTATTATAAATTTAATATGCATTATATAATGTGGCCTTTATATTTACACAATGTACCGTCGTCGGTTCTTAAAAAAAAATTATAAATAAGTATAGAGAAAAAAAAATAATATAAAAAATTATATGGGAAATCGTGATAATTGAACAAACATCATCGTCTGTATGTAGATTAAAAAAAAAAAAAAAAAAAAAAAAACGGGCAATGACGTAATCCCATAATGTGATACGATGACATGTGTATTATAGTGATGCGTTCGTGAATATATAATATCCGGTTGTATCAGAATATACGAGTACACGGTGGGAACGATGTTTAACTACACCAAATACGACGTCTCCGTTTAAACTTTAAACGGTGTTCGTGTGTGCAATGTGTGCAGCTCCGTTTAATTACTTAATAGACCCGAAATGAAATTACTGAAGAAAAAAAAAAATATGTATAGTACGTATAGGTACCATTAAAAGCGACCGATGTAAATGTAATTTAATATTATTAAACGAAGGTTACGGTAAAATGAAAATTGAAATTAAAAAAAAAAAATCGATAAACGTGCAAAAAATTTTCTTAGCAGAGCGTGGTTTCGATCCACGGACCTCTGGGTTATGGGCCCAGCACGCTTCCACTGCGCCACTCTGCTCGCTGATTACAGTGGGAAACGTACATCCATCTAAACCCGTACAGCATAACGATAAAATTATAATAGTTCGAAACCGAAAACAATATTATCTACGAGATAAAATGATAATATTATTACTTAAATATTTTTACGCTCGAAATGAAATTCACTCATCATCATAATATTATTTTAAATATTCTATTACGGAACAACACAATCGATCATTCCATCAATATCGCACTATTTTTCGATTGTATTCATTTATTTTTTTTTTTACTTTTGAAACCAACCGGCGTACCAATTAGGTACGTTTTAAATACGATAGAACAAAAGGGTAATTGGGCGGATATCGTTACATTTAGGCTAACCGTGTGACGATCTGTGTAAAAACTCTAATTTCATTAATTCAACGTACCTGTATTGAACTACATAAAAAAGTAAAAACATTACCAACTAACTTTTTTTTTTTTACTATATACGTGATGTAACATATTTTGTTTTATATGTTTTTCGCGTGTTTGGCATTCATACTGTCGGCATGATTGCGATAAAAATATTTTCCACGGAAATTGGCTTCGTTGAGAATTACGACCATAGCTACACTACAGTGGTGGAGCCTAAAGCACGGGCGGGGGGCTTTTACGGAAAGGACATATAAAACTTAAGGGGGTCGGAGCAGATTATTTTACATTATCTTCAAATTTGAAACGAGTTTTTTTTTAACTTAATGAGAAAAGACTTTCCCACTAGTTTACTGCCCATTTAAGGGGTATACGTCCGTTTCCACGGACGAATATGACGTTTTATACAAACGTAAGCGGTGTGAAATTAGATGTACTACCCAAAGTCCAATTAAATTTTTTTAAGGGTGTATTGATTTATTGACATATTGTCTAGATTAATCTATGAGGTCGATTTTTCGATTTCAAATTTGGTGTCCAAAATAAATATACGAATAGAATCCGTGGTTACATCGTGGAATTTTCAAAAATAATATCTCCATTTTGGTGATCGTCTATTAACCATGACCAAAATAAAGGTTAGGTTAGATAAAAAAATGATTATCAATATGATAACAGATAGATATAATAGATAGTATAGTGTCTAGTAGGCAGTAAAGTTCATGGCTCTGGTAATATCCTATAAAACAATATGTGATAAAGACCTCTGCTGAGTGGAGCAACCAAGAAGGGTGATAAGAGTGTTTGGACCCCCCCCTCGAACCGTAATTATGGAAATTTAATTTTTTTTTAAGCATATATTTGAAAATTACATAAATTGCGTATATTAGATTTCCAACTATATGATATGTGTTTTTCAGTTTATTGAACGCTGGACAGTGCGGACACCAGTGGCGTTTAAATTAATAACGGGGAAGTAATAAGTGTCACGATCGTGATATGAAGACAACCCCCTTGAAAAAATTGTAGTTGTGCCACTGCTTCTACTATCATGGTTTCAAGCATTAACGGTAATAATGACTATAATACGTATTATGATAAAGCATAGTTACAACCACAATATATTCAAATATAAAAAAAAAATTGATGTTTATTGATATCGATACCACAAAATTAAGATAAACTTTAATAAACAATTTTTGATATCAAAAATAATAAGTGACGTATACAAATAAAGTGACCTTTTAAAAAAAAAGTGACTTAGTAAAAAAATGGATGAATATTGAAAGAAGTAAACGCGTCTCGATTATTTTTTCTTTTTTCTATTCGGGTTAAATTAATTTTATGCTGTACTGTCTCGACGAGTTATTGATTTTGTATTTTACACTACAATATATATAATTTTTTTTAAACATATCGCGTTTACCGATCATCGGTTGTTATTCGGTGTTTGCCCTTATATAACAATATTACTATAATATCACGCGCATGCCACCACTTCTCCAATGCGAAAGCACTATAATTTAAAAAAAATATTAACTTCGTCTTATAGACGCCAAAAAAAATGTATACGTGAAAATATAATATGATATATGTATTAAACCGGTAACACTTTTAATTAAAAACTTGCTAACAAATATTTTTTGACTTTCAACAACACAATATAATCTACTAGACGACACACACCTATACTAACTCTATTATTTTATATAATATATAATATACATAGATTATTCACGATTCATATAATATATGGAGAAAATTAACAGCAAAATTAATTTAATAAAATATCAGATAAAAAATTTTAAAAATTAGGAATAAATTTCAAAAAAAAAAATTAATTTAATTTTTCATAAATACCTATTTGTTTTGTTTTCTTCAAACTAACGTCAAATAATTATCTTCTTGAATGCCTACAGAAATGTAAAATCCTTAAATATTTTATACCAGGCGTTGTCTAATGTGTCTAAGTTTAAATGATCATCAGTGATACAAGAAATTTTTGTAAAGACCTTTCTACATCAACTGAATTTATTGGTACAAACTTGTAGAAAATGAAATCATTATAATGGTGAGTTCGGTCTTCGGGTAGACCTTACTTAATATAAGAATTTTTCCTCTCGTTAAATCGATAAAATATGCGAATTTATACAAAAGATAATAAAATATGCAATAAACCATTTTGTATTTGAAATGTGGGTATTTTGAAAGGAATTTGTATTAAATGAGAACGCCTAATTGTTCTTTTAACTGGCATTGTGGAGTGGACGTGTTATAGTGTTTTATGAATTACTGAATTCGAATTCTGGAAAAGATTTATTTTTATTTTATATATATATATTCCCTAAACTATACATTATCTATACTTGTTTAGGTGTATAGTCTATTTTTCTTATAATTTTCTTCGTTATAAAACTTGATTTCTAGCAAATCGAAAAACAAGAACTAATCAACATGAAAAAAACTATAAGAGATAAATAAGAATTATTTCAAAGCTGTTTTCAGAATATGAATATAGAACTAAACCGGGACTAAAGTAGCAGAAAGTTCAAAATGTTTGAATCTTTATTATAAATATTATTTCTTTGGTCCCGGGGCCTTCAAATAACACCTTTAATTTCTTTATTTAAAGAAAATAATGTTGCCCCATGTAAATAATATAAGTATATTTATGAGTTTTTGAGAATACAACTGAGTTACAAATTATTATAATGATTTAAGACAAATAAAAAAATAACAAGGAATTTGAATATACGAATAAAAGCATTTTAATAATTTGCATGAACATTAACTCGATAATATTTTTACAAGAAAAATATAGACCTATATAGGAAAAAAATATTACGTAATTCTATATAACGTAACTTTAAATGTTATCTAACAATACATGTTTATTATAATATAGTATAAGTACAATGAAGTACCCATAGTTTTGAAATATGTCAAGATTAAATATAAGTTATTAGTTACTGTATTTATGTATATTTAATTAGTCTACTTTTTAGTTACAACTACTATGATGAAATAATAATACACATACGACACAAACAAAAACACCTCATCATCATGATTTTGAGCATTTAAACGTAACTAAAAATATATTATTAACATAAATCATACAAAAATTCGAAAATTTCAAATAAGCTATAAAACAGTTGAAAAAAAGAGATAAAATATGTTGGAAATCGTTGCCTTGTCTAGAAAATTATAACCTAACTAGAAGTGTTTGGTAAAAACGTCAAATTTTCGCAATCATTTCTAACTGAACAAAAAAAAAAAAAATCGGCGTTGCACAAATATTCCCGTTTATTTTTACATTTTTTCTTATTATTAGGAAAAATTTAAAGAATTTTAACAATGCCCCCAACCCCCCACCCAATTATATAAAAACGTACACCCACTCAGAATCAACAAATGAGCAGCGCGTAAAAACCTCTGGAATGTACAAATCTTAAATCCAGTCTTGTACATTTCAGGTTTTCACGAGTATGGAAATCTCAACCGTACAATATGTAACATTTTTTTTTTAATTTTAACGAAATTATAGTTATCGGTGGTATTAGACAGTTGATAGCTATTATCAAATTAACGATATTTATCGCGTTTGACCGCGTGTAGTGTACTCGAGTGATGGAAAAAGCTATCGGCTTAGTGAGACTTAGAAGCTTATCAGTTACGCGTTACCTCATGTTCTCTGTTTCTGCTATCGATAGCCAACAATAATTTCGTTGAAAACCAATTATTTTTTATTGCCGATTTCGATATTTGTAAAAATCCGGAAAGTACAAATCTGTAATCCAGATTTGCAATACCAGACTCGTGCATTCCGAATTTTTATAGGTACCTACCCGTGCAATGTAGGCTCGGGCATAACCAAACATTAAAATACGAAGGATCGTATTGTTATTTAAAAAAAAAAAAAAACAATTAAACGCTCTAGTGATAAAAATTACAAACAATTATTAAAAATCGTTTTTTTTAAGGGATTCAAACCGTCGGACACGGGCAATAATACATTCGAATGGTCGCGTGCGTGCGCGTATAATACTAAAATGAACAATAGTCGTGTGATTTTTCTCATACTATACCGCGGACGCACACGTGCGTGCCACCCACGCACTGTCGGTTATTATTTTTTTCGACAAGAGTAGGTAGGCGTACACAGATTGTACTTGTTGTTTGTCCGACATGACGTACGACCGACGTAATGACACGATAAGGAATCCGAAAACCGATTTGAATTTGTCATAATATTAACGAGTAACCTAACGCCTCTAAAAAATAATCATCGATTTTCCCACATTTTTTTTTTTCCATCTTCGAAATAATGTCGTATAATCGAAAATTGTTCATCAATTTATTTAAAATCGAATTACTGGTATGCCAAAAGTTCGAAAAACATGACAATCCCCTAGGTATAAAGGACACGACTCGCACGTCAAAACTGTTTTTAGATTTCTTATCCCGCCGTATATTAATGTCAGTACCGGTGTGCATTGTATATAAACTATATATTTGTGCAATAATATTATAGACAATAAAATAAACTCGAATAAACTTTTGGTTTTAGAGTTCAATCACCTTTATAATGCTTACCGTTCATATTATTGTGTTGAGTATAATATTCTAAAAACACTCAAATAAAACAAACGTTATATTAGTTAAGCGTGAAATTGAAATACTAACAACGATTAAAAATCTTATAAAATAGTAAACAAAAAAAAATTTAAAAAAAAATACCTGATCGCAAATCAGGTCCCATTTTTTCTCATCGTCGTACTGCTTCAAGAGTTTTGCTTTGTCCGCAGGCAAATTCATGGATGCCTGTAACACATAATAAACAAATTGAAATTAATGATTTATTTTGTACTGACGTAGTATTGCTATTGTAGAGACAAAATAATAATATAAATAACCTATGCAGCCATGCAGGCGAATGTAATTATAAGAAGGTCTTAACGTTATGCAACTATATGCGAATGCGCATGCGAACACAAAATTAGTAACGAGAACAACCAATCCAACACGTAACGCAATAAATAATATTATCACTTTAAAAATAATATACAAACATAAAATGAACATTTGTACCTAGAATTTTATTTTTGCAAAGTTAGTATTAATTACAGACGATATATACTCAGAATGGTCAGCTAAAAATTCTCAATAATGATTAATAATACTGCAGTTAACTAAAATTAATAAGTATTTCTTTAATTTATTTTTTTTTAAAACTATAATAATAATGCATTTATTCCCGAGAAAATAAAATTAATTGACACGACAGTTTGTCATATATACAAAGTATTATTGAATATTATTAACATTTATAAAAAGTTAATGTGTCGGCAAAAATAGAAATATATATTATTATATTATTACTAATCGAAACTACACGGACAACTATGAAATAACAATTTAATTTTGCATTGTATACCCTGTAGATAGTATCAACGTTTTGATTGAAACTCGCTAAATTTAATTTAAAACACAATAGATGCCATATCAAACACAGATCATTAATTAAACACCATAATACATAAGTCAAGCAATTCGTGATTAAATTATTTCATTACAACATTGGATAAAATACATACAAAAGTTATAGAAAACAAAAAAACTAAATAATAGACGTTTATTACGTCTCGTGAACATAATACAGTTGTTTGATGATATTTATACAAATAAATATAAAAACATATTTATTTAACTTTATGGTAATATTTTGAACATAATTTAAAATTTTAAAATTGTATGCAGTTTAAAAGTTGAATTAATTTAAATATTTCATTTCAATTATTTAGCTTAAAATAAAGAGCTACTTACACTTTTCAAGTAGGAAATTGAAATTAATTGCTTTCGCAGAAAACTAAATAATAAAAAAAATGATAAGTAATTAAAATACCTATCTATAAGTAGGTACTATCATTTCAATAATTTAATTAACTCAGACATATATTTAAACACTTATATAATTACACATTTTATTTACTAATATATAATAATAAAACAAATTATTTTCTAATCGTTTGATTAAAAATATCTGAGAATATGATTAATCAATAATCAGATAATCAATCAATCGTTACGTATTAAACACATTTCAGATTATTTACTATAACTATTATGTTTTAACTTATTACTTACAAATGTATACTTTACGAATCCCCATTTTCTAGATTTTAAAAAAAAATGTCACAATTCACATTACACAATCTCATTCACTGCAGTTACTATTAGAAAAATAAAATATTACAAAACTAAATAAATTCTTTCCTTTCTCCAAAATCGTATTAAATCATTATTTTCATCGTCATTAAAATATATTTTTGACTACCCACGTAGAAAAAAAATATATTAAAATCCAAAACTAAGTTAATCTTCTAGTATAGTTGTGGTTATTACGTCGTGCTGGCTCTCTATTAACTTGGTATAAGATATAAGTTACGATACAAATAATTTTTTAACATTTTCATTATTATTATTGTCTTAGCCTCATTTTGAGATAGTATTATATCCACTTGATGGACACCGGGGTTCATTAACAATACAATAGCATTTCATTATTCCGAAGATACTTAAAAGTAAAAATACCGCCCCCAGGGAGCTTATGCGGTGTGTGTGTGTGTGTGTGTGTGTGGAACGGCAACTCAAATTTTTTTTCTATTATAAAACAATAAATTACTTAACGAATACTGTATACAATAAAAGAGAGGATATGGTACCACACCCGTTTGAAACGATAATATAGCCGCAGGGGTTGAGGGTCCATTGTGATTTTTAAAAATACAAAGGGTGTGGTTTCGAATAAGTTTTAAGTAAGGGCTCCAGTACATAAACGCAAACTTATATTTACTTGTTTACTTACGTCGTAATGGTTTTTATTTTTTATTTTTATTTTTTTTATTAATATTTAATTTTGCAAATCAACGTTTATATATAAAAATAAATGATTATAACATTTTATAGTCAGATAAAGAACTTGTTACCATTTAGCAATACCGGTCAAACACCCGTACTTATTACTAAGGTTAGACCAGGTTAAGTTAGTCGACATAATAATAATACAATAAAAACCTCATACATATTAGATATATTAGTAAAACAATATACAGTATCTGCATTTAAATCCGCAGTCGTATACCATAGTAGTGTAACGGAAAAAATATATCAAATTGCATAATAATGCAGGCAGTGTGCCTTAATAAATTACATATTTTTCACCATTCGATTAAATCAATTAATATTTAAGAACAATGCATACACGACGTATTAGTTACGTATTAATTATTACTAATTATAGTTATTATAGTCATTATAGACTGTACTCAGTTGTGTTAAAATCTGGCCGAACACGACTATCAACGTACAAATACTATATTGTTATTCAATGATATTATTATGTGCATTTCAACAATTCCAGTGTCATTATAGTATTACTTATTAATTTATAGATCATAATAATAATATGTATTAAGTGTAGTTCAAATTATAGACAATAACAAATAATATATAATACGAAATACATTATTAATATCGTATTTATTTGTATTAATTTTTTTATAATATATTTTGTACGTACATAATATTATTATGTTAATATTTTATAAATACTAAACCCAATATTTATTTTAATTAATCAAAATGTATTATATTGAGTAAATAGAGATTTTAAATTTATAGATAACACATTTATATATATATATGATGACAGGGTCATCCAAATTGTATATTAAAGTTTTGAGAGTAGGAATACGGGTATTCGGTTCCATACTCCTGCTCTCAAAGCTGTAACATATACATAGACGGAAATTGGAGGGGGTTTGAGAGGGCAAAGTCTCCTCAAAATGTATAAACAGAGAAATTAGTCTCCATTAAATATACTCAAATATTATACATATTTATACATATACTCGTATACGTATAATATAGAATGTTTAAAACAAATCATAAGTTTTGCGTGGTAAGATGATTTTTACAAGCGTAGAGAGCCGTTTTAAAATAGGTACAGTAAAATATTTTAAAATATTACAGCTCCATCTAAAATTATGACAAATTTCCGCCTATAAACATATAATTTGGAATATCCTGTATGCGATTAATTTCAGTTATAAGAATTTAAAACGACCACGTACATAAATATGTCTGTACCGTACAAAACTGCAATAGAAACTGAACGAAGTGTAAAGTTAAAACATATAGTAGTTACAATAAATATTATGCCAATTAATAAACTAACATAAGAAAATTAGCCTACTTTAGATTTGTAGTAATACATTATAAACAAGGTGTAATAAAATATTAGTTAAGTGATTACAGTAATATGATTTCAAACTGTATGTTCAAAAAAAATAATAGTTTATAAAATGTTTTAAAAGTTACAACAAAAATAATCTTTGAAAACTACCAAAGTTCAACGTTTTACAATAGAAATGCGAGTACATTAAAAACCAGTACACCATTATTATTTAACACGCAATATATTTATGGACGAACCTCATAAAATAGCGATAAAACATTTCCAATTTATATCTATTAAGGGATTGTTAGTTTTATATAGAGGCTTTTTAGATTTCAGACCCATCCGACACATGGCAAAGTATATAAAGTAAGTAATTTTTAAGTGATTTTCATTTGTTTACAGTCAACAGTCAACGTAAAAAACTAAACATTGTTTATTAACGCTTTAATGTATTCTTTAAATTTGTTACCAATGTGTATCAGTAAAATAAAATATAGATGTTCAATTAAATATGTTAGATTAAAAAAAATATATAAAAATCAAATTTATTAAATAGCTATATTCTATATCCTATCTATATTCAACATGCAAATGTGTATATAATTATGTTTAAAAACAAAAATTTGGGCATAATTCACATCATGGGTAGATACCCATTATACTGTTATAAACGGTAAGTTTGGGAGGTTAGGTTAAGATTGAGGGTAATTTAGTTTTTACACTAAAAGCAACTATAAACCATTACAATCAAAAAACGATTCTGAGCGGAGCTCAATAAACTGGTAAGGTTATAATAAAAGAAAGAGAATTAAATGTATTTACCTAAACTTTTTAGTTATTATAGTATTAGTCTTGTTCAACAAATATAAGATTAATAATGTACCTCCATATTTGTTGTAGTTTTTTTTTTCAGAAAAGCTATTCGGAATCTAGAAAATTTGTTCAAATAACGTATCACTGGGTGAAAATTAAGCATCTCTTAACGTGCTAACCAAAAATATCGCAGCATTTTGAACAACCACCAAAAAGTGTTTTCCCAAAAAAAAAGCACATTTTGGTATAACGCTACACTCAGAATCTAAATTAAAATCTGTTTATTCCGAATTTATTTGAGTAAAACAATAATTAAAATTTTTATTTTGGATCAATAAGTTAGTTTATAAATTTTATAAAGCTATTTTAGATTAAAACTACATACGCACCTATAAATATTAATAGTATTTTATGGAATTCACCTCTTTGTTAGTTTTTAAGCGAAGCGAGGAATGCATTGGTTTTACGTTTTACTATGATGTGTATTTTTCTTATCCGACTGTGAACAACTATTATGTTACATATTTTGCTCCAATTAAAATACTACAGGCAAGCTTTTTTGTTGCACTTTGGATCTAGTTGGTACACTTGAAAAGGTATTTTTTCGATTTTCCTTGTAATGTCCTTAATAATGGAGACAAACCAGAAAAAAAAAACTGAAACATTTATTTTATATATTATAGTGTTCTGTTTTTTTGTAATTCTTCTTCTGATTCAATTTGTTTGGCTTCCTCAAAAATTTGACAAACGATTTATTATAAGTTGATAAAAAAAATCATACAAAAATATCGAAAATCCATAATAAAGCACATTTTTTTTTTTTTTTTATAAGCATATGAAGTTTAAATTTTGACGGAAATTTATAGTGGACTATATTAAGATAGTTTTATATAGATAAAATTTGTTTGTTCAAACAAGACAAATACATGAAATTTGACACAAAATTTATCATAAGTTGTATATAATGGTGAAAAAGAACGTAATGATAACGTTTCCTTTGTATAACCGTATAATGTATAAATTATGACATGAATCGTATACATCACAACATTTCAATACATGATTAACCGAACTTCACTCAGAATCGTTTTTCGTTAGCAATGATTTTTTTATTTTATTTTAATTATACTAAATTTGAAAAAACTGAAATAGGTATACTGGTAGGAATTATTCACGTTGACGCGGAATTGTAGTGTATTATTATAAAAAAAATTAAACACCATAATTATTATTGTTGTAGACTTGTAGTTGTATAATAATGCAGCTGTGGACGTGCGATTAGCGCTGCAGAAGGGAAAGAAGCGAAACGATTGCCTAACAACCATGTAGGTTGTATATTATTGTAGTTTTTTTTTTTTTTAATTATGCGTTTCATTATTATCATTAAAAAAAAAAAAAAAACAATTTGTTAAACGTTGTTGAATTAAATTTATTTAAAAACAAAACAAAAATTAGGAAGACGGAATATAATATAGGGTCATTATTTAATTTATATCTGTACGCAACGATAAAAAATTAAAAACGATTCTGAGCGAATTTCGGCTAAACATGTTTTAACGAATTTATATTAAAAATCGTATCAATTTTAAACTAAAAAATAAATTACTATTGTCCGTGATTTTAACGAGTTGTATCGTTAAAAATTGAATTTAAAACTCTAATAGAAATCAAGAAGAAAAATGTTCACAAAAAATTATAAAATACACTCAGAAATTTCAAAATTTTGTATTCAGTGAATGTTTCAGGTCTCCGCTCAGAATCTAAAATCCGTCTTTAGTGTCTGTCCGGTTCCCATTATGTCAGCTTATGTTTAAAACATCAAAATTGATTTTTTTTTTTTTCAGGATATATACTATAAGTGTACATTCTTTAATATTATTACAATAACCAAGTGCAAATTTTAAACTGATTATAAAGTTTATCAACATTTGTAATTAAAACATAATTCATCCGTACAACAATAACGAAAAGTAAAGACGTATGGGTGCTATCATAAATAATTACTAATAATAAATAACAAATCACTGCGTCATATTTTATGTTAATTGGTCATATACACAATTATATACGCAAACTGAAATACCTATCGATTTAAATTTTTGAACATTATACTCTTTTATATATTAATTATAATACAGTGGCATACCTTGAGTCTAGCCTCCTAGTTTGAATTTAGTAATATCATTGACTTATACTGTCAAACTTATACGATAAAATATAATAGGTACGATTCGAAAAGTTTGCACGTCTAAATGACAACATATAATAAAACAAATAAATAAAAAAGAGTGGCAAAATGTTAGTTTTGATTTAACTAGAACCTAAATAAAATGTTCTAATTTTATATCACTTTTGTAATATGTTAAAAAAAAACCTTAAAAAAAATTGTATTTAAAATAGGGGCAAATGGAGCGTCTCTGTTAGTAAGTAGCTGTCATGTTAAATACAATAAATTCCAATCCTCTCTCAATTTTAAAATCCTGGACACGCCACTGAGCAAATTATTTGCAAAATAACTATTAATACAAAACACCAATACGCGTTAATATTAATTTATATATACGTTTATAAATAGTTAAGTTCAGATAACAGAAGAAAAAAAACCTACACGGAATTATAATATTATAACCCATAATTAATAATAAGCAATATAGTTTTAATGTGCTGCGTTATTAAAACTAAATCGTTATCTTTGATAAACTTATCAAATTTTGTATTTGTATATTATAAACATTATTGCAATACCTAAATGTTTGATTCTACATAAAAATATTAATGTTATTCGATTTAAATAATGTTTTTTTTCAACGGAAAATATTCTTTAGGGCAAAAAAGTCTTTCAAAATGAATTGAAAATTGGTCAAGTATTTATGGGAGAAGTAATTATTCTAAAAATTGAAAATTTCGTCAAATATTCGAGCAATCATTAGTTTTAAATTGAAGAATATTTTTCAAATCGAAGTTGGTTTAACTAATAGATCCCCAAGGTAGCGATTTTTCGCCAGACCTCTACACCTCTGATATACCAAATGATGGAAATACCCTAATTGCCACATATGCTGATGATACTGCTATACTAAGCAATCACAGTGATATGCTAACAACATCCTCCACTATCCAGTCACATCTTACTCAAATCGAAAATTGGGCTCAGAATTGGAAAATTAAAATAAATCCCGAGAAGTCTCTTTTGGTACCATTCTCCTTAAGAAAAGACTTCCCTCCTGATCTCTTTTTCTGATTGCCACTCAAGGTAGCGTTAACTTACCCGATAATCCTCCCCGGCGTTTAAAAAAACGCTGGTGCAGAGATCAATTGAATCCTGTCACTTAATCATTTAAATATTATACATTAAACTCCTGAGGGTTCTATCACTGGACAACCTCAAAATTATTCATGTTATGTAAATATTCTGTAATTATCCTATTTGCTTATTGTACAAATGCTACTGGTTGTAAATCTTCATTGTTTTTTTTTCCAATAAAAAAAAAAAAGATAAATTCAATTTTAAAACACTGGCTCACGTTCTTTTTTTTAATAGTCAATCCAAACAACAAATGATGTCAATTTTTTTCGTATCAAAATATTTAAAATATACATTGTACTTACATATTGTGTATAAAAACACTGCTATCCCAAACGAGTTTTTCTTTTAAGCTACATGTTTTAAATGTATTAATAATTAAATATATATATTATAAAATCCGGATGTACTATGACCACTCTGACGGCCACTATTGTAGGTGGAAGGTATAGGTTATAAGGAAGGTGGAGGATAAGGTAATTTAGTTTATACACTAAAAGTAACAATAAATCATTGCAACCAAAAAACAATTCTAAGTGGAGCTTGTTAAACTGGTAAAGTTATAATACTAGTTGTGTTTTTCCCATTGTAGCCAAGGTAACCCAGAAATCAACAAAAATATAGTCGTCATTTGTTGTCAGATTTGTTTTGAAAAACTATTGGGTATCTAGAAAAATCGTTCAAATAAGTGAGTACCAGGTGAAAAAATCCGAATATTTTAAGGTACGGTGTGAGTTATATTCGCTGCGTTATAACTAACCATAAACGTGTTTTTCAATGTAAAATAAACACATCTTTGTAAAACTAATAGCTTTTCTACGTTAACCTAACATTCAGAATCTATTAGTGTGTACAATATTTAATCAATAATGTATGTATGTATTTATTTTATTTTCGTATGACCATAAGTATAGTGTAATAGTCAACAATAAGGTGATCATTTAAAATAAACAAAAAAAAAAAAAACCGATAATGTTTTGAGTATCAATTCACACGGACTTGTTCTCTATTATAATATGTTTACGCAATAAAATATTCCTAATTAGTAAAATGAAAATATTATACATAGATAGGTCTACAGTCGTATACCTATGGCATTGATATATTAATATAATCAATGGTCATTTCTAAAATCAATGTACCGTAATACCAATATAAAAAAATTATGACTGTTGTTAAACCTGCCGAGTTATGGCACATTTTAAGATCAATAGAATTTGTTTAATGTGCAAAACGATAATGTAACCAGCTTGACATCACGTATAATTTATCAAAAAAATTTTAAGCGAATAACATACCGACATATCTGCGTGTCTTATTGCTTATTAGTTATAATGACCGCAGACAGCAAATGTGCTACTAATTAAAAATAGATAAAACTTATAATTTAAATACGTTTTCGCGCTGTATGCAACGATAAATATATTGTAAACGAAAATCAAAAACGATTCTGAGCGAAGTTCGGTAAACATTTTTTTTTGTTCGATATATTTAATTCGTACATTGTATTGGATCTAATTAAACAGGTAAGATCTGGGCGATTTTCGTCAAAACAATTATAAAAAGAAAAAAAAATCGTTACAACGGATTTTCGATTGTTACAAGAACTACTTAATGATAAACCTTGTATCAAATTGTCAAGAAAAAAAATTGAATCCACATAAAACCATAAAAAAAAATTACAAATTGCAAATAGCTCTTAATAACTCAAAAAACGCAAGAATATTTTGTAAAATGTACTATGTCTAGAATGTGCTAATATACGTTCGTATTCGGTGAAAGTTTCAAGGCTTTACAATTATTTTTCATACAATTACAAAAAATCAAAACTAACAGAAACCATTATTGCGTAAATATTCCCACAGTTTTCCGAAATGTTTTCCATTATTAAAAAAAATACAAAGATAGAAAAAAACACGTCCTCCTCGATCCTCCAATAAGACAAAAATGTCTACCGGAAACCACCCCCGGCTTTAATGATCGGAACGAAATATCTGGTGGAAAAGTTGTTTTTTTTATTCTGTCCGACCGGGATCTATCACGTCTTAGTAAAATCAATACATTCTCCTATGCTTTACTCAGAATCTAAAAAAATGTATAAATTATGTATTACTATATTTACGTATACATATACACTACTGTAACTATATAATCTAAAATTGGCGATATGCTTCGTATTATAAAGGCCGAAGAAGTGATCGTGTAATATGAATTATATTAATATCATGTACAATGTACCTATACCCACTCGTATTTTATATCTCAAATTCCGAGAACATTTTAACCACTCCCTGCTTAATCAATCGTCAGTAGTTGATCTCCCGACCATAATAAAACTCACACGTTTTAAAATAAGAAATATTTATGCGAACACATGTTTTGTATTTTCGACCCTACGTGCGTTTCATTGTCTGTTTGAATGCGCCGGTTTAAAGAGATTCGTGATCGAAAAATGCGACAAAACGTATTTCGTTTCACATATTTTAAAAATGCTTTGAAAAAAAAAAAACGTTAATATTACGATCCGGGACTTATATTATAAAATTGGATAATTGTATACGAACAACATGAAGAACGTTTGGCTATCGTCAAGACTTCAACTATAGAATTATTAACACTGGACCGACATTTACACCTGTGTATATTTATGGCGGGAATAAAATAAAATAATATTATACACGAGTTGACAAATTAATAGGCGAAACCGTGAAGAAAACATTTTTTTTTACGAAATATTCAACTATATAATATTAAAATTTATTTTAAACGTGTTATAAATTACGATTTACGACTTGTTTAAAAATATGTCAATATTTTTTTTTTTTAATTTTAATACTTATCTCGTTCAAACCTAAATTGTTCACTCTCACAACCGTAATTTAGTTCAATAAAACTAATTTACTAAACGGTCATGTTCTAGCAATACTAATAATAAAACTAATGAGAAACTAAACAATTACATCTTCTGAATACACTTAAAAATAACGCAGTGACACGAACGTGTTAAAATTATTTAAAAAAAAAAAAAAAAAAACATCGTTTTATTTTTTAATACCACATTTAAGCCCAGAGACAATTTGTACGACAAAACTAACAAAAAGGTAATGTTATAGCTATGTTGTCACATTTATATTATTTTACAGTGATTTGTTCAATCAGCGTATCAGAAATATTTGCTAATCACGGAAATTGTTTGGTAATCGTATAATAGGAAATCTCAGTATTCGTTGGGAAAATCATGGTATTCTGTAATCTGGTGTACACATTTATCCATCAGTGATTCACCCTCGGGAAATATGTGATTAAAAACAAAAAGAAAATAATATAAAAAAGATCGGTGTACGTCTTTTATTTTAACGGCGATGGTATAATTTATTCGGAAAATAATTTTCGGAAACGTAATTGTACAATAATTATTACGCACACTGAAATTAATTGTGTAGCGACTTTATATAGGTAGTAGATTTGAAACTTGAAAATAATTGTGACTTTCCACCGAATTTCTGCAAAATTTAAATGCACTTCAAAACAAAGTAAGAATGAATCACTTAGAAATTGTTATGAGTCGTTCCACAGTACCAACATTAAGTTAGGAATTTAATTTCACACGCTCGGACGTTTGTTTTATTGAAAAAACGAAATAATGTAAGTAATTAAAATAATTGTGAAAAATAGAAAAGAAAAATAAAACACGTTAATACATCATAATATATTAAAACAAAAAAATTTCACGACTTCGATTAATAAAAACAAATGTTTAATTGTAATTATATGCCGACCCACTTAATTTTGATTAGTTTATATATATATATATATATATATATATATATATATAAATATTTGTATTAACTATATTGACGGTATAGTTACAACAGAAATCCTCGTTTTATTTTATAAGTTTATGAAATAGGAATCTCTTATAAAAACATGATTATTACAGTGAAACCCCGAAATCGGTAGTAAGATTAGTTTTACTAGGTAGTTAAAACTAATGTTACTCGTGTAAAAAATTGTTTCTAGTACCTAGACATGACTTAGTTTTCACTAAGGTCCGAACAAACTATTTCTTTTACCTAACCAACAACTAATTTTAAAGAATCGCCATTTGTTGTCAGTTATATTTTTTAAACGAAAAATTCTGTTTGGAATCTAAAAAAATGCTTCAAACAATGTACCGGGGTCGATTAGATTACAATATACAAACATTTTGTCGACTACGAAACAAAAACTATTTTCTGACGATATCTGTCAGTAATAATTTCCAACGGCGTTAAGCCATCGCTTATTAATTATTAATTATCGTATACAATATTTTATCATCAAAAACAAATCGAATAACCAATAATTATACACCACAAAACATATAATTATAACGAATAATCCATTAAATCGCAAATTGACATTATTATTCATCCGATTTACATTATTTTGTTATCCTTCATTTTTTTAACCCATGTTAACTATATAAGCGTTCCGTCTGTCTACAGTCTTTAAATTATAAACATAATATAGGTATTTTACTAATATCTACTTACCTATATATAATATATCAAATAAGTAATTATATATATAAATTGTTTCAACATAGTTTATTAAATATTTAAAAGAAAATATCATATTTAGGACGATTATTTTTACGCACAATACTTATTTATTAGAGATGCACTAAAAACCTACATAAAAGCAATTAATAAGTTACCGATAATGCTATAAAAAAATTAACTAAAAGTATAAAAATTTAGTTCAAAATTATTTTTAATACCGAAAAATAACTTACTAATGAACACATTTTCATATATTTAAAAAAAAAATGAATTCTTAGAACACCTAAATACGATTTAATATCTATGAGGAACAATAAATGAAAAACGTTTTTATTAAACCAGGTACACGAAATTCCACTAAAAAACTGTGTCTATAATAACGTAATTTATGAAGATAATTTTATTTAAATTTGATAAATATGTGCATACTTATTAATAAAAGTATGTAGGGCAAGTTGTAATTAGTTGAAAAAAATGTAAATAATAAATATTTGTTTATACAATTTTAAAATGTATGATTAAAATATCGAATATGAATATAATTAACAAAAATGAATAAAAGAAAAGCTTATTAGCTGTCACTAAAATACCAAAAATGCAACAATATTTTTTTATTAGAACTCTGTTATGTATGAATCAAATTTTGGTTTAGATAAGCTATGTGCCAAAATACCAAGAAATGCGAATTCTTCAAATTACTAGCCTTACTTATTATTATCTCGGAAAGTATGGATATACTTGTAAACCTTTTTCAACATTTTGTTTTTGATAAGTTAAGTTCTAAAATGTAACACTGTCCTCCCTTATTTTGTTCACACCCTTGTGTTTGGCGGTACAAACGTTTGATTTTTAAATGGACAATCCATGTTAAAAATTACAAATGTATAAAGTTTTTGTTGAAATAAATTTCGGTGTTGGTTGTATTTAATTTCCATCGACCGTTGGCCAGATATTCTGCCTTTTCAATATAATTAATAAGTCCTAAATAATTCTATTACGGTACATAGTTATAATCGCGCATTGTTCCAGTAACGAATTTAAGATACAGAATTTATAAGCCTTGAAAACATTTAAATATACGTAATATGAAAAGAGCGCGTGCCCTAAAAAATTCGGTTAATAGTATGCTTTACAAATATTTACGATAATTTAAGTATATAATCTGTTATTCAATAATTTATTAAAAATCCGCGTACTTATATGTAATTTGATTTTAAAAAAAAAATATATCCTAGGTAATAGGTGACTATGGAATTCTGCACCGTCTATGTAAATATTTATTTATTTTGTTACACAAGTCGAGTGAAATTTATTATTGAAAACAATAAATACTAAAAAGCGTTCAAAAATGCGTTGGTCTTATCATTTTTTTCTTTCATCGCCCAACAAACGTTTGCGAAAACAGGACTCGCAGTACGCACAATATAAACACGGTGTACCATAAAATAGACCGACGGCGTGTAGATAAATCCATCCCCAAACCCGCCACACAACACCGACTGATAAGAAAAATAATACAAATATTATTATATCACTGATAATACGCATAAATCTAATCAGCCATAAAGAAAATGAAAATATAGCAGGAAACACACAAGCCAAAAATAATTTTTGTGTGCAACAAAAATAACAAATATTGCCTACATGCAAATCAAAACAAATGAGTGTAAAAACTAGAAAGCTAAAATAAAACTTAAAAATAAAAGTTTCAAATTTAATACAGCGTTTATAATTTTGTAGATAATAGAATGAAATCAAAATTTAATTTACTTGCAACAAATTCATAGCAATGTTCATATCAAATTGGAAATAACTAAAATGGTAAGTTACATTACAAAACGCTTAGAAGTACCAATCCGTTTAAGTATTTCATTGGGTTTTTTTTTCTGAAAACTAACCTAACCTAACCTTTTTTAAAATCATTAAAACAATTATAAAAACAAGTAATCCTCGGCAAATGTGCAGAAAATATAGATTGACAGAACTAATTGATTTATCAAACCACATGTGTAGTATATAAAATTTACAACAACTTAGAAATTCTGATTTAAAACTACGGGTGTATTATTTATTTGTACCTATAAAATTGTAAAATGTTATTTTTGTGTATAGGTGTATGACGTAAGTACTCAAGGTAGTGTATAAAATTAAATATTATTAACAATTTTTTTTTATTTATAGCAAACCTATATTTATTATGATAAACTAATGTGAGTAATTGAATGACCAAAGCAAATTAAGGAGTGGTTGTTTGAATTAGCAAAGAGAATAAGTGATGCGACTTTGATACTTAAAGCAGCACACGATTGAATTCATTTTACTTGAGGTAATATGATTTTTTAGCAATATTAAAATTCAATTTATATAAAAAATAAAATGTATTAAACAAATATATAAATTTGTCCACTTTATAGAAGAAAAATAGGATCAAACAGTTTCCTTGGTTTTAAATTTGAGTGACAATATTTACACTTAATACTCATGTTTAATAAAAAATACTTTTGCTTTCAAACTTCAGCAGCAGGAAAGTATATTAAATTATTAAACTAAAAATTAAATTATCTACACATATTATATATTTGCCAAATACATATTTAAATTATTAAAAACAATAAATTTTCATAAATAAAATGTTATTTTATTTATATAGTATGAATTATTTATAAATAGGTATTGCAGTAAAACATATAAATATAATAATATATACACCTACCTACGTATGAATTGCAATATAGTAAAATACTCGAGTAAATTATTATAATTTATAAAAATATTTTATTACCATTTTACTAGTTTCATTTTACCGCCTTCAATATTATTTACATATTATGGCTCACCTCACATTTTGAATTTCTAAATTATTAGCTAGAATTGTTTTTTTATTTTTTATATGCATATACCTACGGGTACCTGCCAATAATAATAATACTTATATAACTAGGCACGTAAGAATTGTCTTTTAATTCAAATAAAAAAAAAGTAAGTATTTTGATTAAAGGTGGTGAAATGTGACTAGGTAATAAAATAAATATCGTACAATAATTAATCATAGAATATTGTAATAACTTATACATTTGTATTGTGTAAACCTACCTAATATCTTTTCATCATGTATTTTAGATTTGAAGCAAAACAAAGAAAATATATTAATAAAATATTGTTTGTTCAATGTCATGGTTCTTTTATTTCAGAAAAACACTTTTTGGAGCAATAACCATTCTGAAAACTTGTATGCCAATATACAATATTTATTTGGAGGATTGGTATTTTAGCTAGGAGTAGGTTAAGTAGAGTAAATTTGTTTACTCCTCAATACTATATTTTATTTATGATCATTCAAACAATACAGATATATGGATACAAATATAAGCAACACCTGAAAATGTGTTAACTCATTAAGACTATAAAACATATTTATTAATATAATATTTAACGTTTATTAGTGGGTACATAGTATTTAGGTTATTAGTTTGTGATAGGTTGTTAAGTAAGTATTAAAAGGCAAAACACCATGATTTAAAATTGAAGATGAAATTATGAGTAGGTGTGTATTCAACGAGAATTTAAATATGCTTGAACAATATTAGAATTAAAGTATTTAATAATTTAGAACTAATAGGTTTAATAGTTTATTTATCTAAATCTACTGTAGTGAAATAAAAATAAAAACTTTGATCGTAGAATTAAAAATGAATGTGGGTACCGACTAAAATAAAGAGAAATGTTTACACGCTAACCTTATATTTAAAGTAAATAAAATATAAAACATACCAAGACTTTTGTGAAACGTTTTTCCAATTCACTCTTGTCCGGCATCGGTATTTTGGTCCGAATGCTCGCTCGCAAATTATGAGTCCTGGGCAATTCTACAGGCAAATGAAGCTGATGTTGCGGAGTCGAAATCGGTGAGCTGTATTCCGACTTGCCGCTTTGCGAGTTGCCCATTTTCACGTCAGCCGATTTTGCTTGCGGCACAATGAACTTTAAACAACATAAAACTCTCACCTCATCGCCATTCCGCATTTAAAATCGATGTGATGATTTTCATACAATAAAATGAAAATATCAACTGAAATGCAACAGGTGCAGATCTGAGCATATGGACGGCCACGTACATTAAAAAATAGGCGATCACATAGTAATAATATAACAACACTTATAGTTAAGCCGACACGGTATTAAAAAACCGATTTTAATTTTAAATTTTCAAAATAAACAAACAAACAAACAAAACAAAACGAAAATTCAAATTTTCAACTATCACGACGAGAGAGAACAACAAACAGTATCACTCGCGAGCACCGAGAGACTAAAAGCGACGAACAACAATAGGCGGCGTAGCGGCGGTGAACGTAATTGTAAATCAAAAGGACGAAACGAGATGGCAGTTTGCGATTAACGAACGCAGTGTTGCCCGAACGTTCTACTCCAAAACTCTCGAAAATGATAATATTTTTGTATAATTATTACAATGATTAGAAACTTTTCGTAGCGAAAGTCAAAGGTAAATAATAATAATAGTAATATTGTAAGTATTGTAAACCACTTCGATATTCCTAAACGTTACGTATTGTATGCGGCGTCAAGTATGTATATATATTTGTGAATTATAATCGGTTTATGAAAAACCATTATTTTTTTTTTTTTTTTATTGTCAAATATATAATTGTAAATTCTAGAATAATATCATCGTCTCGTATACTTATCGGCTTGAAATTCGGGCTGGCGTGACCGTTTAAATGGATAAATATATATTTATTATAACCTGTACAAAACGTAAATAAAACGCGTTATACAGAATTTTTATAGGGAGATTTAGTGATACATTGAAAAGATTAAGTAGGTACGTCCTACGACATCTAATAGCAGTAGGGTTTGGAGAGTTTAGCCCCTCCACTCCGAAATATGAAAATTTAAAAAATAAATTTCCCGTCTTATAAATTTAATAGTTATTTCAAAGTTTCCCGTGAGACTTAATTAATATATATATTTATATACGAGTACCCAATGGCGTAACTGGGTAATAAACTAGGGAGGGGCTAAATAATTTATTAACCAAAATCAAAACCACAAGGTATAAATATATTTGTATTATATGTATGCAATATAATCAAAGACTAATTTAATGACTATCTTAATAACGTAATTAAACAAAACTTAAACAATAAGCGAAAGAATACATAATTTAATGTTAGTTTTCTTATTTTTGTAACCTTGATAATGCAATAACGTTGACAATACGTTACAATATTATTATAAAACGGGAGAAACGTGAAATTTGTATTAACTATTATGGAATAAAATTGAGGAAAAAATATTTTTATCTTACGGAGGGGGCAAAATAATACCTTTGACCCCCCGGAAAAATGTAAGGGGAACTAGTGCTCCCTCACATTTACGCCACTGCGAGTACTTAAAGAGTAATTAAGTATAATACTTATGCATATTTTACATTTTTTTCAAAAACCTTCCTCCTCCTCCCCCCCCGAAATTATTTCTTGCGTTCGCCACTGACTAGTAGTAATCCCCAATTCGGGTGGTATTTTCAAATAGGATACGTACCTTATATATTAAATATTATGCAAGATAATGATTACGTGGGATACCTCTAATTATTATCGTGGAATGCTCATAATGATATATAATAATGTCTAACTAACGATAATAATACGAGTAAAGTACGAATAATATTATGTAATAAGAAATAAATGTAAATAGGTACTAGTAGGCAAATGTCTATACAATAATATAATACACTTGTTCAACTAGTAGCTAGGTGGTATAACTACCTACAGTGGCGTATTTTGGTGAGAGGGGGGTATCCTCCATGTCTCGACATGTCCGACTTTAAAAAAAAAAATGCCCTTATCTATTAGTAGGTATTACTAATATTTATTCACGTATTTATATCCAAACTAAGATTAATGGATTTTTGTATCAGTAAATAATTCTAAAAAACGGGTTTGTAAGGGTCCTAAAACTTTGGACACCCCCCTCCCCCTGAAAAATTATCCAAATTACGCCACTGCCTAACTAATTCTAACCGATCCAACTGTAAACAACTTCGTAATGTTTAAATCAACAAGTAGGCAGGCAGAGGTTATGCGCATCACAGCTCAACCTTTGTGAAATAAAAATACATTTCCATAATATCTACGAGTATATAATGTAGGAAGGCAAGTATGTACGCCTGTATTATTGTAATTTATAACCGACACGAAACGTATTTAAAACTCAACTGCATATTATAGGTGGCCACTTAAAATATGTTTTCGAAACAATTAAACCGATCTGGGTTAGTAGGCACGTGTATTGTGTGGGTAATGAATATTTAACGATTATATAAATTAAATGCAATTACCTGAGTATTGTATTATTAAACATGTGACGGTAACATATTTATTCTATTATACAAAACGGAAATTATTATCAAAATCGTATATAGTCATATTATTACACAGTTATCCGGGGATAGATAAACGAGATGAGAAAACCGGTGAGAGGGACGAATATATATAATATATTTTTAAACAATTCTTATCTATCTTATCGCATAATATAAGTATTTATATTTTATATTTAAACACGGGGGGGGGCATAATCCGAGTAATCTGACCTAACCTAATACTCTTTTTATATAATACAGTTTTATTATATATACTATATAGGACATACCTATTACGAGCACCATATAGTTTTTTTTTTTTTTTTAATACCCAGACCTATGCGCGTATAGGTGCACATTATTCATATTACGCTTTTTAAAGTATTTAAATTATTGTACGATATGATTATAATTTGTATGGCTCTTGGAACCTTGATAATACTAGGTTTATTTTAAATTCAGAGCACAGCGACTATGACGTGTTTTTTTTTTACTCTATCTATAAACCACTTTTCTACCAGAAATTTTGCCGAAAAGAAAACTTTTTCGTATCTGTAGTTGGTGTATGGAGACGGTAATTTTGTGATTTCCCTAGTGGTTACCTTAAAAGGGAAAACCCGGGAATATTTACGTTATATTCGATTTTGGTTTTTTTTGTTATAATGCAGTTAAAAATAATCAAAAAGATATTAGCAATTTGTACTGAATACTTTTATTGCCTTTCAGATTTCAAGAAAGTTATCAAGTTAAAGAATCTCGGCATTTTGCGTACTATTTTTCGCTTTATGTGAATAAAATTTGTTTTTTCCCCTATAATCATTTAAAGGTGAAATTTAAATGCAAATCGTATAAACACGGCATTTAAAAACATGAATACCAGAAATTTGCTGAGAATCGTTTTTCGTTAACAATGATTTATCGTTATGTATGAATTGGACTATATGACTGGTTGTAAAATTCTGGTAGGAAAATCAAACTGTTACCGGTAGTATACCGCTCGAATTTGGACTCCAGCACGACTGTACAGAAATCTACAACCGTAGAGTGTATAGTAAATTTTAAAAAAACGTAGACCCCTCCTCCCCCGAAATTTGTATTCAGTTACGGCTAAATAAATATCCATGAATTAAGATCATAATTTATACCTAGGGTACCTGGCATACTGCAGTTTATTGCAGCCGCCACTGTTTATAGCTTTGTAACCGGGTTTTGTATTTTATTCATTGGATATCGTAATACGCTACCAATTTTAAATTTATGTATCTGAATATTATTCAGTTGATCAATATTCATTTTTTTTCTCAGAAATTCGTTATAATTGCCTATACGCAACCCCTTAAATATTGATCTACACTTGTACGCATAGCGTCCGTACTATAACCTAACCTAACCTTCTACTCTGTGGATTCTCCCAACATACAGATTATGTTTTCATATTTTTTACATTAGTCACTACATTATATATTTACAATGATATACTCGTAATGTTATGTAATATTATGATTATTTCCGTTTGAGGATGATCGAAACAGGGCGAACCGAGCACAAACTAACCACAACATAACATATATATGTATAAACCTAACCTAACCTAAAGAGTGTATATAGCGTAAGCGGTAAGTCAGTCAGTACCTTAGGCTAAAATGTGGTAAAGAATAGTTGAATAGTTACTGAAATTAATTTTTATCCTACGCTTGACAATGGGTGAAGAACGACTTGAGCATTTTATTTGAAATTAATATAGAAATAGATATGGAAGAAGCTATAAATTGGTTGTTCTTCGGACTTACTAAAATCACACGCCTCGCGTATAAATTAGATAAATAAATAGTAATTTCACAATATTAGTTCAATTATTTACTTTAATTTAAATCAATTCCAATTTACTATCATTAATTTAAATAAAAAAACGCTAAAAATCATATTAGTTTAAATTAGATTAATTTTTAAACATTTCCAGATAGGTAATTATTTTATCGGTAAGAATAATGGTTACGTATGTTGACAAAAACTAATTTTATAATATTCACTCAATTTTACAATTTGCTTTAAACTATTCGAATATAATATCACTAAAAAAATAATTATCTTTCCAAAAACTATGTAAAACTCATAAAATTAAAAATATACATTTCATTAATTTTAATTTTAAATACATTTAAAATTAATACAATTAAAAAGAGAATTTTTATTATAGATAACTTTTGAAAAAAATCATATTCATATAATAATATATTAATTTGCTTCCACCACTTACTGTATATACCCTTCACCCCATTAAGGTGGTGTAAAAATATTATATATGAGTCAAGGAAAAAAAACTTCAAACCGCCAATGGGGGTAGGTATTATGTGCGTAAGGCACACAGTCCGTTCGTTTTATTTAAATGCATTACTAATAGAAAAATCTATTATCTATTTATAGTCTTTGGGCTATAAATTATCACGGTGAATTAATGAAGACGTTTTAAATGTATATAAATCTCAAAAGTATGTGTTTAAATTTGAAAGTTAAAAAAATGTAACAGACTATTTTTTATAATCAATTGTGTTTATATGAAATTTATAGTGTGTATACGACAAATGAATGTCGGACAGTAGTTTCGTTTTGCAACTATCAATACCTACTGTGTATATACAATTATTATTTTCAATCTATTTAAAACGATGATTAATCGTCATCGTTTAATTCGAAAAAATGATTCCTAGCAGAACTAGATATTTACTCAAAAATTATTCAGATTTCGTAAATAATGAAAATCAGAAGTATACTACTATGAAACTTATTTGAAATAGAAAAACGTCAGCGGATATAGAACCTCTAAACAGAGCCTTATTTAACATTTTAACACCCTCGGGCATACATTTATGCTGCCCCCCTAATTATCAATAATATTACAATTATTTCTTGTTAATATTTTTTAATATTTTCTGAACATTTAATATTCTTAATATGTATTTCAATATTAAAATCTAACAATTAATAAAAAGGAGCTCCATCCTCCTCCCCGGTGACGAACCGATGACCCGTCCAGGATAGCGAATCCGTCTAGAAACCGTTTCATGATGGCGGCAATAGGCCTTCAATTATAAACAATAGTACAACTAGTTCATACAAATTATTTAGGATTCAAATTACAAACATATTGCTAACTATAAATGATTTTACTATTATTATTTTTATTTTTTTCATTAAATTATTTAAACTAATATTGCTTAAATATTTTGCCGTTCCCGGGGATATGGTCTTGAATCCGGATAAAGTGTTCTGGTAGAAAAAGTGTTGACAGAAAAAAAATAAAATGAATAAACATCATGTAACTCAGGATCTAAAACGAGACTTTGAGATTTCTTCTAGAGCATTTTTTTTCTTTTTTAGTTCGTGTTGTCTAATAAAATACAATTTTCTCGATATTAAATCAACGAAACCAGGCAGTACTCGATTTTGGCAGACCTCGGGCAAACTAAATCTTCCGGACCCCTTATTTTCCTCTTAGGGTTAGGCCTGATATTCGAAAAATGTGTCTAATTATACACGAAAACTAATAATTTTGTCAAATGGCTTTGACATCAGATATTATTGCAACCGTGGTGTTTTAATATGTTTTTTCTTGTTTTCATAATTACATTCATTTGACTGTATTTTTAAATAGTGTAGTATGTTGTTGAAACATTTTGAAAAGAAAATGAAACACTGTAAGACATAACTAATAAATAAATAACTACATAATAATATGAAACCTTAAATTAAATACGCGGATACAATGTTAATAAAAAGTTCTAAAAAAGTGGTTAGGGCTCGTTACCCAAATTCCAGCAGGGGAAACGTCAGGAATTTAAATTTTTTTTTGTAGGCGCGGGCCCCGGACAAATGACCCGAGAAAATCGGTCACAGTACGTATATATAGGGCCGACATGGGGAGGGGGGTTCGTTGGTTTTGGAATTGAAATTTTGTTAACATTTATTTATTTTAACAAAATTATTGTTGAAGTTTCTATAATATGTTTTTTTAACATTGTTTAAATATAGGATATACTGAAGGTCGGAGAAAAAGTTCGAGATATCGACAATTTCGAGACTGTATAATATTAATAATAATTGAACACGGTCGTTACGTTGTTATATTACCGAAACGACGCACGAAAATAAAACGTTATTACGCGAGTAAATGTTGCGCACGTCTGGCACAATAGAAATGGCGTAGTCACGAATCGGTCGGCCAGACGGGACAGGCCGTCCAGCCGCAGAATATATCATTATAATATAGCGTACCCCTACTCTACGGGACGGGCCAAGACGATTTATGTCGTATGATTGTGTCACTTTTCCGCGGTATAGTCGCGCTCGTGCATTACCGACATTGCACAGGCACCGCCGACACGATTCGCAGACGAACAACAAACGCTCCCCGCATTCACCCGCTAACTCGTATATATATATATATATATATAATAGCTGCCATCACCCGGCCATGCTCGGATCAAGTAAAATGGTTATCCAGAATTATCTAGCTGTCCTCACATCATCTTTTAAAAATTCAGAGCGAAGTGTGAAATGTATTGGTTTTATTATGACGTGCTTTTTGAACAAAAAATTTCCCGTCTAAATCTAATTAAATGTTTTTTTTTTTTTTTTAATTCTTTATTACTTTTAAAATTTGCTTAATATCAATTTTTAAGATTCAATTGGCCTTACGCGTTATATATTTCTGGAACAAAGCCACTTACTATTGAATACGGAAAAAAACATTGGACGGTTAAGTCTAAACCTGCAACGTTTAGTCCTGTGCCTTATTTATGATCATCGTAAAGCATAATTTTACGGGATGTCGGAGCCGTGTAAACTAAAATTATATATTGGTTGATATCATTGGTATTCTAGGGATCAAGACCGTTTCCCTAGCCCCACGGCCATTAAGTATACTGAAGCAGGCAAATTTTTAAAGATTTTATTTTTCGTTTCCTAGCAAAGGAATTCAGACCTTTGATCACCTGGTGCAACATTCTTAAGTAAAAACATTCACTGTTATTCGGATGAACTACATATATCGTACCAAAGGCATCCATTTTTTTTACTCCGGGATAACTTTCGACGGTGGTTCCTCGTTATATTATCCTCGAATATATTGGTAGATTGATTGTCCGGTCACATATATATATGGACCGGACTAAAATTGTTCACTTTATTTCTAGATTCTAAACTAAATGTAGCTTGATCACTACTTTTGTTTGTATATTTTGTGGAGGAGGATTACCGATTTATCGTAACCAAAACTCGCCGCTTTATTCTATATAATTATTTATACTATTTGGTTTCCATGGTGATCAACATAAATTTAACTGTTTTTTTTTATTTCGTCTGTAGCACCAAGATAACCATAAATCAAAAGAAATAATTTTATCACTGTACTAAAAATACCTATAACCCTGCGTCAGCCACCTATCGGGCCCAATTGTGAATCTAAACCATCTGTTGACCCATTCAAACACATACAAACAATTTCATCAAAATTAGTACAGCCGTTTAGTAGGAATTCAGTAACATACACACGGACAAAAGAAATATATATAAAGATAATAGTAATAATCTGATTATAAGTTATGACCCGCGGTGGCGTAACTAGGTATTGTTTCAGTTCCTATTCTTGCAGTGGTGCAACTGCGTGTGTGCGTAACTGTGAGAGGGGAAAACGCATTTATTGGCGAGTAAAATACTCAGATATTTTTTTTTTTTTTTTTAAATTGATTTGAACGATTTTCCTAGATTTCCGGCGTTTTTTTCTTCAGAAAATATTAAAAACTTGATAACATTAATAAATTATTTCTGTTAATTGCCGAATTTCCTTAGCTATGCATAAGAGGGAAAAACACAATTTTTATATAACCTTAACAGTTTACCGAATTCCACTCAGAATCGTTTTTTTGTTTTAATAATTATCTTTCCACAACTTCCCACATACAGTAGTGGCGTTTTATACGCCTGTTAAAAAAACTATGGGTAAATAACTGGTAAGGTAAAGCTAATTCTATAGAGGGAAAACGGGCATCGCGGATGTGGACGACAACAAAGTTTTTGGCTTCCCGCATGAAAAATAAGGTCGCGGGTGTACCACTGTTATAGGTTGGTAGTTAGCATACATGGAGGGACTTCCAACTTATTGCAAATTCATTTAGATTTAATCAACAAATAGGCAATTAAGTGGCGAATTAAAATAAACCTGTTTGTGTATGTATCGTTCACATTGAAAAGAACCGATCGTCCTGTGCCTATTTACGTATTTTGATGTAAATAAATATTTTAATAATAGTACCTATTTCATAAATATCCTAACAATTCCGAGAAAAAAAACTAAAGACATCATTTCAAATCTGCTACCATAATTACAACAGGAATTAAATATTATAGCAAATTGTAAATATAAAAAGAACCTTGTTTTACCATTTTTAATATACATATTACGAATAACATCCATACTTTTCTACCGGTACACATTTTTGTTATAGACATTATTTAATATTTTTTTTCACTACAAACAGTTGTAGTTTAGTAGAGAATACAATTTCAAATGTTTTCTCTAAAATATTTTACCTTTAACTGTAATACACAATTAAATCGATACATTAAAAAATATTTATGAGTTTAATGGACATATTTTTTTGTAACAACTGTTAGTTAACAAGATAAAAAATATAATCTCATCAAATAAATTAAAACTGTCTATAAAATAATTATAAACTGAATTGAAATTATTTGTTGGATAATATATAGTAATTCAATAGAACTATTCAAAATCCATAAATATAAACTAATAATTATACAAAGGTACATACAAAATTCATTAAACCATAAAATGTTTGAACTCAGATAAATTAAAAAATAATTTCACATAATCTGCACATTGAGACTTATTAAATAGTTTTGTATTTGAGCACGCCGCTCTTCAATAAGTCCTTGACTCATTAGTATAGGAACACGTCCTGGTATTTGGCTCATTAGTTTAGTTAAAGATTGAGCTAGGAACAATTTTGCTTCTATTCCTATATATACAAAACATAAATAAAATTAATATATTACATTAATATTGTTTTACTTAACACTTACCCTGTAAAGGATCATGTTCGGTTTCACTGGCAAAAGCAAGTTTTGAGTAACCAGCTTCATATGAACTATCAGTGTCATTTTGAAACAATTTGTCTTCAGAATAAACAGTTTCGTCTTCAGGAAGTTCAAACAAGCAAACAACTGATTGAAGAAGTAGAGACCTGTCAAATTATTTTTTTAAATTTTAACGGTTTATTAAAACTATTTTTATATTCTTAAAATTAATAACATTAATTTGTATCAATTAACTAATTTATTTTTACATATTTAAAATAAAACATACCAAAATTGTGCATACGGCCCATCAATTAATTTTGGTGTGTCTGTAAGTACTTTTATTATACCAATTGCAGTTATTTTTTTATGAATATTTCCAGTTACTTTTTGAACATCAGGTAATATGATTTTTTCTAATAACATTCCAAACATACTAAAATACATTTGTATTGTATTTATATTTAGTAATAATATAAATTGTATTTTAATTAAACAAAAAGTAGTACAAACCCATTTTGAATTGAATCTATAAGATCAACCATGTATGATGCACCATATTTGATGACACAAAAGAAAAAAAACACAATTAATTCACGGATAAATTTGGTTGTTTTAGATGAAGATAACCGTTGAAACAAAAGAACATAGATATTTTTAATTTGAGGTTGTAAAAGTTCCCTGAAAGTAATTATGTTTTGTTAATATTATTTAGAACTAATTGAAATACATGAGTGTTTACTTACCCAGGACAATTCTCTATCATTGTTTTTAATAATCGGAATCCTTCTTGATCCTGTGATTTTGAAGCAATAAGTTTTTGGAACACTCCTAAAAGTCCATTCTAAAAAAAAAAATATAGACCATTAAATAATTTACTAATGATACAAATAATACAATTAGGTACTTACAATATTCAAAGATTTTTCAAAATTTTCTGGAGAAGTTTTACATACATAAGATCTTAAAAGTCTAACTAAAGGATGAATATTACTGGTTTTCTCCCACAATCCAGGTGTTAATAAAAACGGATACAATATCCTGTATGTTTCACCTACATTACCAGGACTGTGAAATTCAAGTAGTTGAGCCAATAGTTGGAAAGTATAAGGCATAAATTCTATACAAGTAAAATTTTAAAATATTAGATCAAGCTATTAAGAGAGGCTTTACACCAATATTTGTTTTTTCTGTTTAACTCGCAACATAGCAACAAAAGGCATTCCGCACTTTCACAATTGCGATTATCTAGTTGAGTTTATGGCAAATGGACCCATTGTACCTATTTTATAAAGAATATTTACTAGGCTTTGACTGAATTAGTTTTTAAATATTTGCATTGTTTTATAAACTATAAATGATTTAAATTAAGAAATGAAAATAATAAAAAAAAAATTATTCGTTCTAGGCATATTAAATACTTGTTTTTATTAAATATATAAAAAGTCCCTTTGCCATAAACTCAACCAGAGGACCAAAAATAGATAAAACAAATGTTGGTATAGAAGTTGTATAAAGATAAATGTTTGATTCATACCCATAATGTCTTGCTGCAATATAATTTGAAAAATTGGAAATAATACTCCTTCAAATGAAGTAATGCCTTCGGGTGTTAATTCACAGACTAATCTAATAATAAATAAAACTTAAAAAATAAGATATATATATATATATATATACATAATTTATAAACTTACTTAACGCAAAATGAAATAGTTTCAAATAAGTAATGGTTAAATTCCGGTTGACTTGGATTGCGTGCGACAAGCATAAGTTTGTCAGTCAGTATAGGTAAAAGTTCAGCCAAAAGAGGTATTATTTGTTGTTTCAGAGTGAAAAATGTTCTCATTATAGCTACGCATAACAATTATTACTAGGTCTTTAATTTCTAATAAAATAGATTAAACAAATTATAACATTTAATTTTACCTTTCATTGTATGGCTATTTTCCTCAGAACCATGTTTAGTTAAAACACCAAAAAGTGATTTTATTAATTGTTCTGAAAATGGAGATAATGTATCTGCATTGACCCTACAAATTAAAATTTAACATTATCATTTTATGTATTTATACATCCCAACACAAAATCAAATGAATTAGTGTAAGTCACATATTACAAACAAATATACCAACAGTGGAGTTTTAGCATCTGGTTGTTTTAAAAACAATATTTTATCAATAGCAGCTGCAGCATATATTCTAACTACTACACTGTCGGCTTCTAGTAGTCCAGTCAGTGCTGGTAGTGTACTAACAACAACTTGAGAAGGTAATACACTTCGGAATGTCACAATATATTTAATAGCATCTGCTTTCATAACTGGCATACCATTAACTATAAACATAAAATATACAATCATGCATGTAAATTTATATTATAAATAAATAAAATAGCTTTTAATTATAATCTATTTATTAATTAATATGGTTAACAGTTTGTTTTAATAAACTTTAATATAACTTAATTATTTTCTAACTAAAAAATATGTTGCTTGTTGTGTATTCAAACGTTTCTTATCTGGAATGATACAGCACATTCAAATTTGTATCATAATATAACGTGCAATACCATTCCTAGAAAGAACCATTTGATCCATAAAAATATGTTGCTTGTTGTGTGTTCAAACGTTTCTTATCTGGAATGATACAGCATGTTCAAATTTATATAATAATATAACGTGCAATACCATTCCTAGAAAGAACCATATGATCCATAAAAATATGTTCCTTGTTGTGTGTTCAAACGTTTCTTATCTGGAATGATACAGCATGTTCAAATTTATATAATAATATAACGTGCAATACCATTCCTAGAAAGAACCATATGATCCATAAAAATATGTTCCTTGATGTGTGTTCAAACATTTTTTATCTGGAATGATACAGCACGTTCAAATTTGTATCATAATATAACGTGCAATACCATTCCTAGAAAGAACCATCTGATCCATAAAAATATGTTGCTTGTTGTGTGTTCAAACGTTTCTTATCTGGAATGATACAGCACGTTCAAATTTGTATCATAAAATAACGTGCAATACCATTCCTAGAAAGAACCATCTGATCCATCAAAATTGTTGCTTGTTGTGTTCAAACGTTTCTTTCTGGAATGATACAGCACGTTCAAATTTGTATCATAATATAACGTGCAATACCATTCCTAGAAAGAACCATTTAAAAGATGACTTGATAAATCTAGAAATCTACAGAAATACACTACATTTATAATAATAATAATAAAACAAAAAAATAAAAAATAAGAAATAATAGTAATAATAATATAACAAAAAATAAAAATGAATAGTAATAATAAAAATATAACAAAAATAAAATATAAAATGAATAGTAATAATATAACAAAAATAATAACACAAATTATAATAACATAGTATAATGATAATAAAAATACTAATACAAAAAAGAAAATAATATTTATACTAAGTGTCAATTATTAAATAATCTAAAATCTAGAAAATTAAAAAATATTTTTTACTCACCATTAGAATTTGCTAACTCCGGTAAGACATGCATGGTAGTAAATTCTTCTAGATTAACAAGTTCACTGACTTTAGTTGTGCCATGGCGTTGTGTACTACCTCGGGATGCAAGTGTTGTAACCAAAAATAAAGCAGCATCTTTACTACGCCAATTTTGTTGATTGGCTGCATATTGTTCAAGCATTGACTAAAAAAAAAATGTTTGAATATATTTTTAAAACTCAATTTACAAATAAAATGTATTTATTCTATTATTTACCTTAACATATGAACCAAATGAAGACATAGTTATTTGTTCAAATTCTTTTGAAAGAGCTTTAACTAAATCACATGCTGCTCTTCTTCTAGTGTCCACATCAGAACCTTCAATATCTCTTCGGATATATTCTTCTGGATTGTCTTCAAATAACTCCTCATCAGATGCTTAAGTAAAAAAAATATTAAAATAAATAAAATAATATTCTATTTAATAGGCCTACCTTTAAACTGCATATTAGGAATAGCGACTTTTTCACAAATAGCAGAGAAAACTGCTGGATCATCAAATAAATCACGATACTGAGACTTAATAACAGTAGTTGACAAAAACTGCAAGGCGTTTATAACAAGCTAAAAATAATTACAAATTAGAATAAAACTAGTTTTAATTTTAAAATATTATGTAAAACCAAGTCCCCTGTTATTGGAAACAAAACTGCAACAGATTACCAGGAAAACCAAAAAGTTATTGAATTTACTTAAACAGGAATCCCAATAATCTAGAGCAAATGACTTAATGTGGCAGAAACTAGAGAGGGGGTCTACCTCTAACTGGTTGGCCATATTAATTTATAAAGCTGATTAAAACTTTAAATACAAAACTATTTACTGTATCATATTTTGGTTGTGATCCGGTCTTCATTAATAACTTCCAAATAATTGTAACTAATGTTCGCATATAAGATGAAAACTCCTCTTCATATTTTTGAGCATACAGTGATATATTTTCACAAATTTGTGATTGAATTTGATGCAATATACTTGTTTGATCGTCACTCTATAATCATATATAATTAGTAAAATAAATTTTAAAATAAAAATAAACTTAAAATACCTCTGTTTCAAGTTCTTTTATTTCCAATTCTAATAACTTCTGAAAGTTACTTATCCAAATTTCCATGTTGTCCTCAAAAAACTCGGGTAAATCCTTTTTAATAATAAAATAATTGTAGTATTATACATTTTTGATTACTGAGTACAGAAGATAATTTGTATTTACCTGATAGTTTAATGAATAAAATATTTTAGTTATAACTAGAACAATGTTATAAAGTTTAGGATCCTTAGATACTTCACATATATTCATGGCAAGCTATAAAATAATGAATAGTTGTTATTCTTTTAAAATAAATATATATGACTTAATTTTGCCAGTACTTACAACAAATAATTCAGTAAGAGGTTTTGAGAGATTATCCAACACAAATTTTATTTCAGTCCAAAGCTTCTGAGATTTGAGCTCATATCTATATTTTCTAAACAAGGAATGTGCTGTCTCTAATGCTCCGTTAATAGGTGCTAAATCACCTGTTGGCGCAGCTAAAATATATATTATTAATAACTATTAAATTTAAAACTTCTGAACTAATAGCTATATAAATATTTAAATACATACCTGCAAATGATGCAAAATTTTCAATAATTTTTGGTAATAAATTTGGCCAATTTTCTGGGAAATCGTGTTTTCCAATTTGTAAAATAGCATCACTTAGCTGTTTTTGTACAGCTTCTGGAGAACTCAACATAAGAGTTACAATTTTTTCTTTAATTAATAAGCGATCATCATGATGTATTTTATTTTGCAATGTGTCTTCATCCTAAACATTTTTAGATTCATTTTATAATTATTATACTTAGTGGCAGGATAGGAAAAAAAAAATAACCAAGAACATATTTATTCTAAAATACTTTAGTTAATTCATAGACCATGGATAATTAAACATTATTACAGATTAAACAGTATTTAAAGCAGATAAAAATGAATCACTAAATTCCAATCCAATTATAGTGGTTTATTTATTTATTTTGTATGGCTTAACAATAACAATAAACTAATGATTAAACTATATTATTAATACATAATTACAAACAGATTATTGTGGTAATAATGTAAAACATATTTGTTTAGGGAACAAAATCATCATGAGTTTCCATGAAACTTTATGGTTAATGATAATTTGAACAATATTATTATTGTATAAGTCAATAAGATACACACGCCTGAATTACAGTATTAAAAATCTAACTTGATAACTCAAATATTTGGAATTTACTATTTTATTAAACATATATTCTCGTATTCCGCGCTCCAGTATTATGCATAGCTAAGGTATAAAAATGTGAAACGGCAAATGAGAGATAATGTAACGAGATAATCAAACTGTACTGTTATAATAACAACAGTAATAAAAAAATGTAATTATTTTATTAATTATTCACAGTACCAAAAACCCTTTACCTATATAACTATATTTTCATGACATTACAAAGAGGTGCCACCCACCACTCACTATTTTTGACTGCTTTATTCCTTATATTATTAAAATTTCATAGACTGTAATAAACAAAAATTAATATACTCACAATAGACCAATTACGTTTAATATAGTTCTTAAATGTAACAGCTGCAATTTTCTTAGTTAAATCGGCATTAACATCGTTTGGACCACTGATTATGTGAAGAAGCAAAAGAGGATAATTTTTGTTAAATTCAATTGACAGTAAGAAATTTTCAGCTACAAAATATAAAAATAAATATTTACAGCTATAATATTATTACATTATTTTAATTAAATATTTGCAAATACAAACCATGCTTTCGGTCTTGCAGATCCGGACTCAGTGTTGCCTGGAGACATTTGATCAAATTGTTAATATTATCGGTTGTAATGTCCATCTGGAACAAAATAATTATTAATAATGTATAACATAAATACAAAAGATTTTTTTTAAAGTTTAAAACCAATCGTGACAAGTTTATAATTGAATAAGATCTGACTAATTATTGTAAAATATATGTGACTTCACTGTCAACGGAAAATATAATTCTACTTGTATAGGGTGAAGCTAATACTTATGAGAACTTAATTGAAGGTAGCTGTACTTACTTTTCAATGTTGTAATGCTAACCAAATAATTCGGTAGCGTTATGACACACGAGTCACAACTTCGAAAAATAACGAAATTCTGCTGGGGGAAGAGTGGAAGACCAAACAAATCGGTATCAATATTAACCAAAATCCCTAATCTTACACGGTTACCACGCTAACTCTTTTTCATCGTGTTATTGAATATATCAATTAATGAGGCGTAATTAATACTTAACGACATAAAACAATTATATTATTACTATTTTGTGTAGATATTTACCAATTAATAGCTTTATAATCGTCATCTGATTTCATTAATATTTCATTGAACAATAGAAACATGTTTGTTTTTGGGGAATTTTATTAAAATCTCATTGAAAACAAAAAACATATGTTTTCTTTATGATATGAAAAAAAAAAAAAAAGGAATATTTTAAAAGTCAAAATACTTAGTGGCTGTCCTCCTCTGGTTAACGTAATGATAATAATATATATAAAAACTGATAAGAATAAAAAAAATTTCGATTTCAGAATATTATGCAGGATTAACTTCGGATTTCTTGTTTAAGTAGTTGTATTTGTACATATCGAAGTTTTCTATTTGTACATAAAATGTCTTATATACCATTTGAGATTATTACTCACAAAAGACAAGTTTGTTCGCTCTATAAAAAAGCCTGCAGGACCATTGAGGATTGGTATCATTACAGGTAAAAATAAGTTCTTCGATATTTTAAAATGTTAAATGTCGTTTTTTATAGTCTGAATATATTATTTAACAATAACATTTTTTCATTGATATATTTGCCTGTAATATTTTTGTAAATGAAGGTTTAATTCTATGTGCTGGTAAAGAAAAAGAAAACACAATTTGGGCTTATTTCATTTAAAATCATAATATTATAATTAATACAATTATAAAATAGTTAACGTTTTGTAAAATATAGTTTTACAGACACAAACTATATGTTTTTTTTTTATTATTATAGAGGTCACAACGGAAGTTGACATTCAAATATTAATTTATATTAAAATAAAATTGTATTTAATTAAATTGTTCTTGTTAATTCTTGTATTGTATTGTTATACTTGTGTACAAGTAAATTATAATCATATTCTTCTTAGATTGAAATTTAACCAATTATATATTTTCTAATGAATGTTACAAGTAAAAACAAAATAAATAATCATTGATTAGGTATATTTAAACAGTTGTTTAAATTACTTGATTGGCATACTATTTATTAAAAAAACATTGGGTTTTAATCTTCTAATGTATACAATTTTAGCCAATATTGTTGACCTTTAACTGTTCATTAAAAATTATTAGCTCACAGAACAAATAGTTGACTTACAATTGATTTAATTTTATTCCAGGCCTTTAATGCGGATTAATATTGTCCGTTTGAGAAAGCGATTTGATGATAACAAGAATATTATTGATGTACCGACTTCACATGAATTATTGAAGAAAGGACAAAAAGAATTATGGGCTAATCAACATTACTATCCTCACCAATGTACGGATAGCTAGTTAACTAAATTATTATTTATGAGTACAATTTAGTAGTTGGATGTTTATTAGTATTGAAACAAACCAGATTAGTTCAGTCTTTAATCAAATTCTAATAATATTAAAAAATCAACTAAGCCTATCACAATGAGGAGAGAGCTTACAAAGTACTTTGTAGATATTCGCATATATGTATTTAATCTGAGGGTTTAGAAAACAGTAAATTGCGTATTAAACAGAACTTATATTTGTTAATTTGTATTTTGTTTGATCAACTTAACATGCAGGAAAAAATAGAAAATTTGGTAAATATTCAAAACATTTTTAAGTGTCTTTGGGTACATAGGTTTATATAGATTAATTTGAAGAAAACAAATATCGAGAATTAATAATTTAAATGGTTTTAATACTTAAAGATATTACAACAAAAGAAATATGAAGAAAAAACTTAGCCTGGAGTATTATAATTCACCTTTCTTATACTATTACCTGATAATTTTTAAACTGAAACTGGTCGTAATACATACTATCAATTAAAATACTCCTGAGTAAGTTTTTTCTTCATATTGTATTGTTTAAATTGTATTATAAATTAATAAATATAATATTCAATTTCAACATATTTTATATAATATCATTTCATATAATATTGTTTATTATTATTTAATTATTTAGTTCCGTCTTCACCTGGTGGAACAGCATTTGAGCGAGAATGTAACCCTCCAGACTGGGTTTTAGATTCATGGCATCCATTAGAAAAGGCTCAGTATCCAAAGTACTTTGCCAAGAGAGAAGAACGCAAAAAAGAATACATAGCCTTATGGGAAAAACGTTGGGGAAAACCATTTATTCCACACGATGAACATTAAATTGTCTTTTTTATAATTTAGTGGAATTTTGATTGATTATAATAATTAGAGATTGTTATTGTAAAAAAACTATATTGAATACATTTTAGATTTGTGAATTTACCATCAGTTTTAATACTTGAAATTAACATAGTGTAACCATGCAAAAGATAAAACCACTAATAATTGGCTCAGTTCTTCAAAAATATTAATTACGCTCCGCTTTCTATAAATGGATAATTTGTACTTATTTAAAAAACATTTTACACTCATGGTTTTAACATCCTCACTGTTCTCCCACTCACAGATGAAACAAGACAAAATAATAATTCATTTCTATCACTACGTAACATGAATTTTATAAAAGGCATATGACAAAAAAATAAAAAAAATTGATTTATCAATCCTAACATAAATAATATTATCAATACTATTATTAAATATACTCATACCAAGATTGTATGGTATTATTGTTATAATAATTTAGTTATGTTCTAATTGTATAAGTCCTGCGTATTAACCATTGATTTTATCAACATCCTGTTTTTATTCAGAAACCCTTCGGTTTTGCTTACTTCAGAAAAGCATTAAAATATTGTTATTACACATAGACCTGTTAAAAATATCTGAATAGTAATAATATATAATTCAGATTTTAACAAAACTGTGTTGCACTGATTTAGAATTTAGAATTTTTATCAGAAAACACCTTTAACAAAATGGTCAATGTTAGTTTAAATAGAAATAATGACTTAAAAATATTTAAGATTTTACACAATATTATGTTCTCTAATAGTGAAAAAAATACTTAATCAAAAATTCTAACAAAAGAATAATTCTCCATTACTTTAAAGGGGATAGCCTAGATAATATGGAAGGCTGTACGTTTTATATTTACACATACAAATTAAAAAGTTAATATTTCTAATTAAGAAAATTATTTAATAGCTTTATAATTTAATTAAAGATCCAATTTTTCTTTAACAGCATCTCTAACAAGATATTTAAAAAAATGTCATCCAAACTAAAGGATACACAATTAGCACTGAAGTGTTTTCAATATAAATTAAAAAGTAAGATTTCCGTTTTGATATGTATCATTAAATGATGATTTGGCATTGGGGAAAATTTAGTACGATTAAATTTAAAAAAATAATCAACTTTCAATTTATTAGTTCATATGGTTAAGTATGGGTAAATAAAAATACAGAAATATGTTTGAAAAATTAGTTTTATATCGCTTAAAATTGTTGGTGAAGCTGATTAATTAAGCAAATATATTGAACATTATGATATTATCATTGAATTGAATAATATAATAAGTTTAAAATTTTTCTTCTTCGAGTCCGTGTTTGAATAACATTAACACTGGTACATTATCGTCTCCAATGTCTCTATATTCGAGCATGGCTACCATACCGTTTTCTATGTCCATATTTTCACCGGTGAAGAATTGCAGATCTTTGAATCTCGTCAACAAGTCTTTCATAACCTACAGAAACCGAAATAATATTTAATACACCATACACCTAGATTGAATAAATGATATGTTTGTGTACTCACTTTGTTGATGTTGGTCTTGAAAACATCCACTTCGGTACTGCCGTTTTCAGCCATCTTGTCGACTAACCGTTTCATGTATTCTTTCAGGTATTGTGTAAACGACTTCTTGTCTGGGAAGGCATACGTTTCCATGAGACGGTGGTTGAGCACTACATCTACGCCGCTCTCGACGGCGTCTTCCGTACCCTCGCTAGCTTCTTCGGCGGACGGGTTGGCGCCATCCAATGTTACGTCGCCCAACTTCCGGGTGACCAACTTACCGTATACTTCGTATAAAACTCCGTCGATCAATTTGAATTTGTATGTATCCGAGAACATTTCATCGCCGGAGAAAAGGTCTTTGAAGATCTTCATTTTAAGAATTTATTGGATTGGTAATAGGGCGCGAAACCGGACGTCGAAATATGGCAGTCGAGTAACTGACACGCGGCCAGGGCAGTGGTCAGAGGGTAAAAGACCCGACGTATAAAAGAATTTCACTAAAAAGGAATAACGTGGAATTTATCACTATGTTATCATACATAATATTTTCATTTGTGTTGGCCCAAAGAGATTAGACATTCTGTTGGTTGTATTTGTTCTTTGGTAATGTTTTTCGTTTTTTTTTTTTTTAGTAATTTCATATAATATTAATATTATTGATTTCACACATCTTTAATATCCATCACTATATCGTAATATTATATATTCGCTTTTTTGAAATCACAAGTTCATAATAAATTGTATGTATAATACTAATTACTATTGACAAACTCTTTATTCGTTAGTACATCCACATGTATTACAAATCTATATTTTAAATTATTTTCGTTTGACGCGGAGTTTTACGAACAGGTTCACAATAACTTAAAAATATTGTAGATTGAACAAAAATGAATAAAAAAAGGCCAAACAACATTATGCCCCTCCTATACGCAAATTATTTAAACGACTGGAATATCGAATAATTTTGAACTACGGACATCGAAAAACAGAATATACGAATAAATATTTGTCTAGCTTATAACTATTATGCGCCGCAACCACAAACCGTGCGATCCGAGTTCAAGTTTTTTACTATGAAGTATCATTTGTTTTATTATCATAATATTGCTTTAAAACGCCTTCTAGTCTTCTACTAAATATTTGTCGAAACAATTTGACTGAATACTCGCTAATCTTGGAATTTTACGACTATCGTTACTGACAAAAACTATAATCAGGTATCTCTTCACCATTGGACACTTTGGGCACGTGCCCAGGGCTCCGCGATCGATGGGGCCCCCTAGTTCTTGCCAGATCACCAACCGATAACCGATATTTATTACCGATAAATAAATTTATTTCGAGAAAAATCAAAGGAAAATTACTGACTACAAACTTACTTGCTAATGCTTATATTTTAAAACTTCTACAAAAAACTTGAATAAACTTAGATCAGGTATGTCAAATATTTTCGCTTGAAAACGTAATTCTGTATCGTTGAGACAAGGTTGCAAAAAATTTGCTGATATTTTTTATGAAGACGTTAATGAGGCAGAGTTGGAATACGGAATGTCTGCATTTAATACTTGAAACATGTTCATAGTGAAAATGAAGATGAAGAAACTGATATAATTAAAGACACATTTCCAAATTTAGAAATTGAATTGAGAATATTTTGAAGCATGATAGTAACTAACTGCAGTGAAGAACGCTCCTTTTCCAACATTTTATGAATTACAAATGAATGAAAGTACAATGTTACAAGAAAGATTGAACAGTTGATGTCCATAGAATGTGATATGCTCAAACATTTTAAGGAAGTGATTAACGATTTTACCTATCTTAAATTTAAATTTTTACCTCTTTAATCAAAATAGATTTTTAAGCACTAGATAACTTATGAATGCTAAAAGAGATACTTTTCCGGATTATTTTATGATTATTGATTCATGTGAAATGAAAATAAATAAAAATAATAGTTAAATTAATCTAGACTTTTGCTTATCTACCACCATCCTGTTTTAATAAAATAGTACTCTGTCCAAGCCGTAGAGACTAACAAAAGGTTAAAGACGGCCCTGACTATTATATTTAAACATTAAACTGCTGCCACGGTTCTTTATAACTAAATCATAAGAAACATTAAAATCAATATAATTACGAATTTAATACATAAGGAAAATAGGTCTATTAGAAGAAAAATGGTTATATAAAGAATAAAGGAAGATATACGCGGGCTAAATATACTATATTGGGTATAAAAGAATATAATATTATTTAAATTATAAGGAAATCTCTACCATTTAAAATCAAAAATAATATGCTACATAGGAAATGGGTTGACTAAAATCATTTTTATAACACGGATAAGCGGGTTAAAGAATTACAAAGTAAAGATAAACACATGTTCACGGAAATCAATGATCGCTGTTCCAGTCTGCTATAACCAATCTAAAACCAGACACCGTTATCGCTAAATTATATTCGGTTATCACAGTTTATCCTACATAATTCATGATTTCATTCTACTTTATACAATATGTTGAATTAACTTACGTTCAGTAATAATACAATGATTTTTTGTGTTGATTTAGTATCTTTATTGTCTTAATATGTAGGATGTAAAATAAAAAACAATTCAAATTTAATATTTAATTGTATGTAATCATTGTTTAGATAATAATATAGACAGTTAATCAAATAGTCAAAATGGTAAGTCTGAATGATTAGTTAAAATTAATAATGAACATTCGTAATACTTATAAGTAAATTGTATCATTGAAATGTTATGAATCACTAATATATTTGCAATTAAAAATTTGACAATTCGTTATATCTTGAACAAAACTATGCTACCCTATGTATATAATTGTGTGTTCACATGAATTATTTTACAACACCGATTTGATATTAAATTACAAAATATATTTGATTTATTTATTGTGTGATTGAATTTAGGATTATATCATTGAGTATGCTTACTACTCGTGTTAAATTTGAAATTTGAAATAAAATTATTCATTCTAAGACACATTGATTCTAAATAAAATAAAATAGTACTGAACTGTATACTTGTTTAACAATTTTGTTCAGGTAAAATATCATTGTAATTACATTTATATTTATATTATATGCTTAGTTGAAGATAGTTTTAAATGTTGTAAGTTATATGAATACATAATTTTTTTTGTTATATATATTCATATCAAAACATTGAGTAACTTGTATAATACTTTGTATGTTTTATTTTAGAGTAAAAAGAACAACAAAATGGATTCTTTTCAAATATCAAAAACCAAATGTGATATAATTAAATCTAAAGCTGTCGTGAAATATTCTTCAGTTCTCCGACCAGCCAATTTTGCTCATCTTCAATGTAATACCGATTTAAATTTGCCACCATCAAATTGGTTGAGCAGTACAGCTGAGTCTTATGGTCTAGGGCATATGTTTTCTCATTCAGATGGTTTCTCTAGGTAAAGGATTAAAGTCTTATCAAACATGTACCCATATTAAAACACTTTTTTTTTTTAGTTTTCAAATGGCCCATATGTTTCCAGATTGCATTGGTGAAGTAGATGTCGTGTCAGATGCTGAAAATATAAAACGCTTACTAAAAATACCATACAGTAACAAATCTGTAATTGTTTTTTTCTGTAAAATAAATTCTTTTAAATCATTTGAATTGAACAATTTAAAACTATTTTAGGTGAGCATGATGGTGCATAGAATTGAAAATACATTACTTATAGATGAATTTGATGTACACAAACACTTGATGGTGCAAACAGAAGATGATTGGGAATGGCTGAGAAAATTCTTTTACAACCATATTTTAGAATCCTTCGATAGAAAGGTATGACTTCTTTAGTTTTTAATCATGAATTTGTTTTACATTTTTCTTGTAAATTATAATACTAAAATAATTTGTCCATTTGTTACTTAAAAGTTAACATTTTAAACTATTTGTAATTTATTATTATTTTTATTTTCTTTGTGAATATAGGAGCAATGTATCACCCACAAAGTAAATACTTTTGATGTAATACAACAGAAACATTTAAACTCAAAATTTTTACATTATAGTATTGCTAATTCATCAAATTCTAGTAATAATGAATTACCAAATAAAATTTTACCAAGCCCGTCTTCCTCGGTAAGTTTAACTCATTATTTGTGTATTGTGATTTTATAAATACAATAAATATATATTTTATTTATATGAATATATGTTATAGTCAGGTCCTCCTTTACCAGAACCTACACCAGAGGAAGAATTTCCAGATGATCCTAAAACTCATAGATTATTCAATCAAAATGTTTTATGGAATTTTGAAGACCTGCGAATGTTACTTGGTACAGATTTACCAATTTTTGGAGGCGGTACTTATCCTTGTTTAAGTTTAAGATTAAGGTATAATATATTTTTTTATTTTTATAGTTTTTACTGATGTCTATAACTTTGTATCTATATATAAATAATACTATTATTATGGTTATTTATTAAATTGTTAAATTTAGAGACATGTCCAAACCTATAAGTGTGCTTACTGGAATTGATTACTGGCTAGATAATCTGATGTGTAATGTTCCTGAAGTTGTGATGTGTTATCATCTAAATGGGATTGTTCAAAAATATGAATTAGTGAAGACCGAAGATTTGCCATATTTGAACGATTCAAAATTTTCACCTAAAGTTATTAGAGATGTTGCACAAAATATTTTGTCTTTCTTAAAGTCAAATGCTACTAAAGCTGGACATACATACTGGTTATTTAAAGGTATAAATTAAAGTTATTAACTTTTAAAAATATTTAAGGTTGACATAGTTTGTTTACATTAAATTAATTTCAGGGAAAAATGATGATGTAGTAAAACTTTACGATTTAACATCTTTATGTTCTGAATCATTAGTTGAAGGACGTTGTGAAGGCCAAAATCCATTTACTGTCCCTGTGGCTATGTTGTTATATCGGGTTGCTCGTAATTTAAAACACAATCCAAATGATGGCAGGCCATCTAGTCCAGTTACTATACAAATTTTACTAAACAATTGTTTAAAATTATTAAACAAAACTAAATACCCTCAAGTATTAATATAAATAAATAATGTTATAATAATTTAATTTATGAATTTATAATCATTTACAGATTGTTACATCAGTCAACTACATGTTATCCGATCTCTATATTCCAGTTAATACCAATCCTACATCGCCTAAACTAGAAGATTTAACTAATGTGGGCGAAAAAGACTCTCTTACATCTCACATTGATTCCGATGATGATTCATCATTTGGTTCTGACGAAGAAAATCCTACATTTTCTGTTGACATACATGATTTATGTTTGTCACATAAGAAAGAAAAAAAATCTAAAAGTAATTATTCAATATACATATATTGGTAAATGTTCAGTGGTAGTAATACAATTAATAAATAAATTTATTTATTACTTAATCTTATTGTTATTTCAGAATCCAAATTCCCTCCAACAGAACCTGTAGTGAAGACATTAGAAGAGCGTTGTCAAAAAGCATTACATCATGTTGGGTGTGGTTTGAGTTGTTTACAATTTTTTAAGAATCTCAATCCACAATTTGTATTTGAAGAAAATATTGTTCGTAGTGATAAATAATTTATTTTATACATTTTATTTAATATTTTTTTTTTTTTTTTAATTTAGAAAAATACTGAAAATAAATTTAAAATGGCATCATCTGAAGCTATACCTATGCCATATTTTGCTCATGAAACAAACCAAAAAATCAAAAAGGATGAAAAAGTTATCAACAAGGGTGTTAAAAATAAAAATCGGAAACGTAATAAAGGGACTTTAGTTTTTGAAAATGACGAGAACAATAAAGATGTGTAAGTATTATTTAATAGATAGACTAATAATTTTTAAGGAATATAATATTAGGTTTTTATGTTATCAGGCCAAGTACATTACTATGTAAATCTATTGCTGAAACTATGCCAACTTGGCATAATCCACCAGATGCTAAAGACAGTCATTCATGGAAAAAACATCTTAGAGTATTACTTTGTGAAAAAGCATGTTTGTCATATGCTGCATTAGCCGAACATGAGTTTACATGTACAAAGTAATAAACATTAAATGTATTTATAATTGAAATTTAATACATACTTGTATATTTTATTATTATAGGTATGGAAGAGCATTAAAACATTTTCGTTCTGTATTTGAATGTCGGTTGTGTATTATAAACAGTACTAATATTCACGACCTATTTGGATTTCTATTAGGGCGTTGTGGTGATTGCTGTTTGTTAATTGCCCAAAATTGGGATAAAGCCCAACAGTATACAAATGAGCTAGAAAATGATGAAAAATATGATTTAGATATAAGAGAAGCATTAAACGAGGAAACTGAAGACTGTATACAAAAAGGTAATTTTTGTGTATTAAGTGTTGAGTAAAAAAATTAATTTTTTGTTTGATTATGTTACAGATTTTGATTTAATACCAAGTCATTTAGAGTCAAAAGAAGATTTATTAAATGCTGCAGCAAACTGTTATGCACGTTCTTTGGAATTGGAGACAAACGATAAGAACAAAAATAATTTAAACAGACGAATTGGTAATGTTTACAATGAAATCACTTCAGGTTACATAAATGAAATATCGAGTAAGTTTCAGTACAATATAACAATAATAATAATATAGTTAAGTATTAAACGTAATACATGTTTTGATTTGTACAATGATGAATTTATTTTATTTTTGTATTAATTTCATAGCTGCTTTACGAGATAAAATTGAATTGACACCTTTGAGATTACAGTGGCTGTTAAAACAGTCTGAACATTATTTGTCAATGGGAATTGATAAATTCGAAAACACTGATGATTTGATTAACCTTGCATTATTATATTCAAATATGGGACGATTGTACAGACATGTATCGTATTATTCCTCACATTATATGATTTCCTATGGAGAATTCATAAAGAATGAAGATTTTACTAACAAGGTTAGATTCGATATTGTAATAAAATATTTGAAGTATATGTGTACCTTATTGCATGGAATTTTAGGCAGTTGAAAGCTACATGAAAGGTTTAGCAGTACTGGGTAACCGCCGTTTTAATCCACAACTTTGGGATATGGTTTCTTGGGACTTGTCAACAACTATTTACAATATGGCTATACAATCTCAAGATGATCCATCCATATACAGTGTTAGTCTAATGTGTATAATAATTAAGTTCATTCAAATTTAAAATTAATACATTTTTTAATGGAAATCGTATGACATATTCAGGACAGAATCGAAGCTGAAAAAGAAGTTATAAGTTTACTTTTGAAAGCTTTGAAATATTGTGATTTGGAAAATGATTCGTCTAGAAGATTATTATATGAATTTCGAGCTGCTTATATTCACGATCGACTAGCATCCTTGTACCACCATCGTCTAAGGTAGGTACTTTACCATGTTATCACAATATTCTATATTTTGTCAAAAGTATATTGTGTTTTATTGTACTTTATGCCTTATTTATATTAAATAATATGTTAAATTTATTTTTCAGATGTTTAGATATAGATATTCCAAAGTTCAAAACTACTCTTCATCAATGTATGTCCCACTATAATCGAGCGTTTGAAATGTTTTTCAAAATGGAACGTCCATTGGAGTGTCTTGAAATTCTTATTAAAACAATTGCATTGGATGAGCTGCAAATTGACAGTATGCAGTGTGCTAGATTTTACTACAATATTTAATAAAACCATTTTAACAATATTATTTTCATTTGTAGGTGCAACAAACTTTCAATCTAAAGTAAAATTTTTTATATCTATTATTCAAACCTTGGGAAAATGTGTCAATGTTTTAAAAATGTTGTCTGAAAATAATTTTGAAAATGAAAAAGGGAAATATACAATTGATAACAATAGTCTTGGTAAAATTGATCAAACTGGTGTAGATGATCAAGATAGTGAATACAAAAAGAAAAAATTGTTAAATCTATTAGAAGAGAGATTGCAATTTATTTTGAAATGCATGATTAAGTTGGCCATGGCAAAAATATCCAAGTGAGTGTCCAAGAAAGTTAAAATTTAAATACTAATATAGTATATCATTTTATTTAAAAATAATTATTTTACTTGTAACAGGTTTGCCAACAAAACTAATCAATTGAAAGCAATCTATGGAGAATTGTTGAGAAAAAATGATAAAGCTGATGATTTTATTATACATTTACTCGGAGTCGTAACTCAAATATCCAAATTAAACATATAGTAAGACCGATTACAAAAATATTAACAGAATACTGTTTGTGGTATTATCGTTAATTACTATTATTTGACTTATATTATTTTTTATCAAAACAATGGAATCATAGTTTCTATTTTTTTTTATATTTGTATAATTAGTTTTGTTTCTCTCTAATAAAAACTTGGATAATTTAACATAAAAATTGTATTATATTATTTATATAGTAGGCATAGACGTTATTTAAATTAATTTAAAATAACTTATGCTGGTGTATCAACAAATATTTATTCATGTTAATGAGTTACGAACAAAAGAAACAAAACAATATTTTTTGTGTCTTATAATAGTGAATTGAATATACATTTTATTCAAATTTAATAATGCTCATTTCATTAATTTGATGCGTGCAGTTAAAATGTTTTAAACAAATGTACAATAGTAGATTGATTAATTTATTATTATAATAGGTATCAATAATTCGTTATGACTTAATATATTAAGTAGTTTTGTTTACAACTTTATGTATGAATTATACAAAATGTTAAATGATTGGAATCATATAAGTAATAAATTATAAATACTATTGCTATATTATGAAATCTTGTATATTGTAACTATTAAAAAAAATGTACATACATACAATATTAATACTATATATTGTATAGGTACCATTACTGAACATATGTGAGAAAAAAAAATACTATAATATTCAAAAATAATAGCACCAACAAGAAAAAAAGTAACTGCAACTATAACGAATATGTCGTTTGTGCATTAAGTATAATAATAATATTATTTTGGGTTACAGCAATAAGCTGTATTTGGTTTTATTAATTATATATTAATATATATATATATATATAATAAAACGTTTAATATATTATTATTATAAAAAGAAAATAAATAATAATACAAATTAACTGGAAACAAATAATAAATGAAACGCACATGATTATATTATTCTCGGACACGAATAAACATTTAGTTTAAACATTATAATAACTTTTAATATTATTAGGAACATAATTGTTTATTATTTTTTTTCTATGCTGAAATATAATAATTATATATAATATTTAAAAAAAATAAAATAAAAAAAAAATATGACTAAAACAGAAAACAATAACGATTAATTGCTACGGCCCCCATGCCAATAGTAAGTGCCAAACACGACTATACTAATCGTCTTGCGCCGGTGAAAGGGGTTCGATTTTCGTGGGCGACAGTGGTTCGATTTTCAATGGCGTCGTGGACATCAACAGTGCTGGGTTGGTCACGGCTATTATGTTGCCTCCGCTTGACGATATGACCTGTAAATAAACAATTGATATTGTATTTTAAATATTATTCAAGAGTATCTGTAGATGAAATCCGAATACTTATAAATACATTTAAAATAAATTATTAAGGTCGTTTTCCAGCGCATCACATTACACCGCGTTGAAAGTCAGATGGATTCAATATTTTAACTTGCACTAGTATTAAACCAGTGTACCAAAAAAAAAAAAATCTTTTGTATGAACGACTCTGCCTATGACATAAAAAAAAAAAGTATTTGAAAGTATTTACAATGGCGGTTTTGGGCATTTTGTCTGGAGGGGGGAGGGTCCTAAGATATTATCTTACAATATATTTAGCATAAAAAAAATATTCATCCGTTAATCATTTATTAGTTTAATTATAAATTGTAAATTAATTTACAATGACGAAAATACCATAATTTTTTTTACTTAATCTATTCAACAAACAAATTTAAATTAATGAGATGGACATTAAGAAATACAGAATATTGTTACACGCAGTTCGTATTAATTGGCCAATTATTTTAGTTTTTTTTTTTTAAATTTTAATTTACTGATTCACAGCCTAAACTCGGAACCTTGGTGGAGGTCTATTTTGCCCTCCGTAAAACCGCCATTGTGTGTTTATAAATACTTTGCAAAAGTATCTATATTTGTACTCGAATATTTTTTTAGCGCAGTACTCATGTGTTCTAAGTATATTCTAAAATAATATCTGTACATTTGTATTCGAAATACTTTTACAAATCTGGCGGTTAGGTGTATAATTAATTGTAATATATTGTCAAGGTGTAATAAATTATAATTTCTTCAAATAGAACAAAAAAAAAGAACTGGACATACTCAGTACCGTATTATGGGATACGTCACTGTTGTAGGTGGCAAGTTGGTAAGGTAGAAAAAAAAACAAGTCCAAACGTGAGCATCCCCCTCCCCATATATATATATATATATATATATATATATATATATAAAACAATAATAGCAAAGATTATTCAATACGTAAATAGAAAAATATTTGTCTTCGCAGCGCAACATTTTTCGTTTACAATAGGAGGACAAATATGGAGGCTTAAAAATATACTTAGGTATTATAAATCAAAATAGTAGGTACTTATTGGCGATATGTCATATATCCGATTTGTGGATTTTGTATTTCCAATTTTTAAATCCAAAATTTGAGTTTAACCGTACAGATTTTCTGTTTTTTCAAATCTTAAAATCAAATTCTTAAGTAATTTTGTTTATATTATAAAATGAGTTAAATAATTTTATTGATTTCAAGGCGTGCTACCATAAACAATTTTTATGAGTAAATTAACGTTTGCCGGATCAGCTATTAATACATATACAAATTAGAGTAATATGTTTGATTTTTTTTATTGTACTTGTTTTTTTTAAATACATTTCAATTTGTTTTTTTTTTTTTGAATTGTAAAAACGTATTTAATATTTAACACATTTAATGCTATTAACAATAAGATAATAATAATAGTTTTATGAAAAATTAATAAAAGTACTAAATCACAATTTTAAAAACCGATATTTGGAATCCGGTTAAAATTTGGGTTTTCAAATCCGAAATCCGGATTTACAATAAATGTCGGATTAGAAATTTCGGAATCAAAAATTCCGGATTCTTCGGCAAGTCCGGATTTTTCCTATTACTAGTACCTATATAATGTTCATCGCAGAACCGGCGAGGAGAAAGGAGCGGACTGTACTAACATGGAGCACCACACAGTGGCGTAATCACGGAGGGGGAGGATCAGATTATAGGGGTCATTGACGCAACTAGGATTTTTTCAACGGGGGTGTCTGCCTAACACAGCCAATCCCCAGTTACTTATTTCTGAATACGCCACTGATGTCCGAACTGTCCGGCATTCGATAGACTGAAAAACGCATGTCATATAGTTATCTGCCCTACTAAGGAAAAACGCCGTGAGACCTTCATACCATTTTGAGAAAAATTAATTTTTATGTTTCGTAATTTTTGGTAATTTTGTTTTCATAAATATAATAATTTTCAAACTAAAATACATAATTTCTTATGGAAATATACATGATGAATGCATGGAACTATTCAATTTTATTACCATTGCGGTAATATTATTTTCTTATAAAGACAAATTTCTGGATTAATAACCATTGTTTAAACATTTTTACTTATGAAAAACGTGTACAACTATAATATTAGACATGAAAGAGTATTATCTCATTTTAATTTTTTTCTGGAATTACGGAATTTTTTCTTAACAGAGCAGAATAGAAATATTATATATTTTATACAATTGTCAAATTTTGAGGCATAATAATTATATTTGTATTAGAGCTTAAAAAAAATAATAAATTCTCGTAAATGCGGTTCGAAGGGGATTGTCTGGACACCCAAAACACCCCCTCACCAACACACCACACCCTAGGTTGCGCTACTGATATGGGGCCTTGATTATAAGCAGGCTGGTTCATCCATAGAGATAATTTAGATTTCTTATACCTGAATTTTGTCGTTAAAATAACAATCCGCTAGATTTCGGTTATCGTTATTAATGGCCGCGGCGGATGGACTGGGGCGATGAGATTCTTCGTAATCTTCGTCCGTGTCGTAGGTATCACCGCGAGACACGACGGTATTCTGAAAACAAGAGAAATATGTTGAAAATGCGAATAAAAAAAATAAAAATAAAAATTGAACAATTCATATTTAGTATTGTCGTATTGTTACGTAAGTAGTTAGTGGTTATTGTAAAATCTAAGCTGAAATAAATCTAAGCAATGATCATGCGTTACCGTGTCCGAGAAACGTGTTTCAATTTGTAGTACTTAAATTCACATCATGATGTGTATAAATAAATATACACAATTACATACCTGGGTTTCGGAAAAACAAGCTAAAACACAAGCAAAACAAGCTAAAACAAACGTAAACTGAAAAGGTTATAGTTAATAACAACGCACAAATAAATCATAAATTAATAGTAATTAGTAATATTAGTATATATACCTACACAAAAATAATATACATGCCTGTTAAACAAAAAAACACAAACTGCAAACCTATAGTGGATAAAATTACTATTATACAAAATAATATATATATATATATACATAAAATACAATTATAAACATAAAAGACAACCCAAAAACTATACATAGGCATGGAAAATAAAATAAAAATATTATTTACACAATATTAGGCAGGTATCGTTTTTGACATTGTTTTAAGGTCTAATCGTTATTAGATCCTTTTTATACTTAACGGGGTTGATCATTTTAAAGTTATTGCGACATCATTTTATTGTAAAGTAAATGAACGGTCAATATTTAATAATAATATTTATAAAAAAAAATTGATGAAAAATATTTACTTTTTTTAGCAATTTAAAACATTGAAATGATTTTTCGTATTTTTAAATTTTAGATTTTAGATTTAAATCTTTTAAATCTATACAAAGACAGAAAGTCGCTCATCGTAAATATGTATATCTATGAAAGTAAATACATATTGAAATTTACACGTGTCATACAATTCTAAACCATTTTTTAATATGTAGGTAGGTATTTTAAACTGGAATTGAAGAAAATGATCACGCGAATTAGCAAATTGGGCGTTTATAAATCATATAAGTATCGATTTTTGTTTTCTTTATTTAACACATACGCAGCACATACCGATTAGCCCCTTTTTTCTACGATCTAAGTGAATCGATAAAAATTCTGACTACAGAATTCGGCGTGCAGTGTACACGAGATCGACCAGGCCACATATTTTAATTTCATTTTAGGTTTTTATTTTTATATTTTCAAACTTTCGTATCAAATGATTGGAAATTAATTAACTGAAATTCGAAAAAGTCGTCCGGCCAATCTCTCTTGTGTCAATTTTATGTTGACTTCAAATCAATGTTTTCAGAAGTCGTCCACACATTTCGTTTACACCGGATCCGGACGAACTGATAGAACTAAAATTGTCCTAAAATTTGTTGATACCTACGCTGCGCGGCGTATGTGTTGGACAAAAAGAGAAAATCCCTTTAAAATATTATTCCTGTGATATATAATGAACCTGCAGACAACCATAACCTATCCTAACCCTCTAACCAGTAGTGGGTTAGGTTGACGAGCCCAATGAAATAATGTTAGTCTCGGGATAGGAACGGTTATTATTATTTCAAAGCGGATCCGTGCCGCAAGCGTTACCGCACTCGCCATCAACGTCGACGTCACGCTTTACCTGATTACTGGTATTCTGCGATGGCGTTTTTCCGTCGTGATGATGATAGTCGACGCTACGAGTCATCGAATCCCTCGAGTCACTCACGTCCTAAAATTCATCATATATAATAATTAAAAGGTGCGTTTAAATGCAGTATACTGGTATATGGTCGCCCATTATGGGAGGAGGGGGATAATAAAACACGCTAGTATTCAGTTTTTGCTACTTAAGTTTGTAGAACATTGTTACATGTTTTATGTTTATGATGATTTAATATATTGTTAATATCCTAGTTTCGTTTTCTTCGCCCTCCCCCGATAATTATCCTACGATTCCTACGGATGCCCTTGTACTCGTATGTGAAGTATAAGAGATATTGGCCGAGGGATAGCATACAGCGCGGGCGGAATTTCGCGAGATCGTTGATCGACAGTGTCAAAAGTTTGGACGAGAACGTTAGATAATAATACACGAAACGGATGTTGTCGTCAGATTTTTGTTTTTATGACCGATTCGAAAAAATATATTTTACCTGCAAAGGAGAACTAGTATTGCTATACGACATTTGAGAATCCGTGTCGTCCGTGTCGAAGCCAACTGACGACGTTCTATCGCTCCTGTCCCTTCGCAACGACCTATATATTATGTATGGATTAAACGTTTTCGTGTCGGTCTCTTCTGACGTGAATATTCGCTGGGTACTTACTTGTTTTGTTGTAGATCGTTCTGTTCCACTAGCAATTGCGCTTGGCGATTTTTCAACGATTCCAATTGAAGTTGGATCGTTGGATCCTCTTTCGAACTTTGGCCCAGTTCCTCTCTCCGATCGTTGACCGCTATCAATTCATCCGCAATCAGCTCTAAACGTTCCTAATATACGAAATTGCATATCCGAACATATTAACATTATTATTAGTAATTATTAAGATAAATACATTTGTTTTCGATTAATTTTATAAACAAGAACTCGAAATAACGGCTACACAGAGTATTTAACAAGACCATGTAATAATGTACGCACGTAAAACGTAGTGGCACACAGATACATAAAGAAGAGAAAAAACTATCTGTCACAGAGAGAAAATTTCCTTAAGGATTTACAGACCCCGAAAAAAATAAGAGATTCGACCATATGAAATTAGATCCAATACAGAAGTACAGGGATTATACGGAAAACCAAATATAATAGCTGAAATATGACACAAAAAACATGGAGTTGGCTATAACACCTAAAACGTCAGTGTAAATTAATCTATCATAATTTCTATTATCTAAATTGTAAACAAAAAAAAATTGTCCGAACAAAAAGCGTAGCACATTGAATATAAAATATATAAGTTGTGTCTTAAGTATGATGAATAATACTTATAACAGAAATACTAATATATAATATAATAGTATCTTAGTTCGTGCATAGACGCCGTACAGTCCATTTAAATCATCCAGCTTCTGATCATACACCTATCTTGCTTCTCATTGGTGCCCAACCCTCTTTGAAGAAAAATAGACTTACCATTACTCCAGGCTTTACAAACTGGAAAAAATTCAAAATTACTATTTCAAACAAAATAATTCTTAACACCAAATTAAAATCATCTCCTGATGTCGATCAAGCAATTGCCAAACTCTCTGATGACATTAAAAAATCAGCCTTGGACTCATCTACCCCGAGTTTTCCCTATTCTCAATCACCCAATCTCTCTCCGGAGTTAAGATGCTGAAAAACGTAGAGCCAGATCTAAATGGCATCAAACATACTACCCGAAGGATAAGGCAAACTAAAATCATCTTTCTAACAAATTTAAATTTTTACTCAAAATTCACAAAACCAATCTCTACAATAATTACATACAAAATCTTTCCTTTAAAAATGGTTCTCTGTGGCGCAATACAAAGTCAATTTTACGGTTTAAGGAATCCCCTCCTCCTTTACGCCGCCCAGATAACTCACTTGCTACCACAGATAAGGAAAAAGCTGATATTCTAGCTGAAGAACTATCAGGAGTATTTAAACCACATCTTATTTCCACACTAGAACCGCATAAGTCGAGAGTCATGGAGTCTCTTCATTCAACTTTACCTATGGCTCTTCCTGCAAGACCAACCTCCCCAGCAGAGATAAAGTGTATTATAAAAAAATTGGCAAACAACAAACCCCCTGGTCAGGACTTGATCTCCAACAAAGTCGTTAAAAATCTCCCTGTGAAAGTGATCGTTCATCTTTCACATATTTATAACGCTGCTCTTCGTTTATCGTACTTTCCTACTACCTGAAAATTGTCATTGTCACAGTCCTCAAATCTGGCAAGCCTCCTGAAAATCCCTCCTCTTACAGACTCATTAGCCTACTATCGGTATTGGGAAAAATTCTTGAAAAAATTATTCTCAAGCGTATCACCACTATAGCTCAAGCAAATAACAGTATCTCAAACTTCAAGTTTGGCTTCCGTTCTCACCATGCCACAACTCATCAACTTCATCGGGTTGCGGATTTCATCTCATCAGCACTTGAAACTAAACAATACTGCGCCGGAGTCTTCTTGGATGTTGCTAAAGTTTTCAACACCGTTTAGTATGAAGGTCTTCTTTTTAAACTAAAAAATATTTTTCCAGCCCCTTTATATCTAATACTAAAATCCTATCTTGAAAACCGTTCATTTAATGTTCGTCTCAACCTGCAACACTCAAATCAATATCCTATCTTCGCTGGTGTCCTCCAAGGAAGTGACATCGCTCCATTTTTATATACCATATATAATTCCGACCTGCCTACCTCTGAAAATACCTCAGTCGGAACATATGCTGATGATATCGCCTTACTATTAGCTTCTTCAGACTACATGATCGCGTCTCAACAACTACAAACTCACCTTAATACTCTTTCCCAATGGTTCATCAACTGGAAAATAAGAATCAACGAATCGAAGTCCTCCTTTGTCACTTTCTCGCTCAGACCCATAACTGCCTAGTTGTAACTATTAACAACATCATTATTCCTCACTCGAATGAAGTTAAATACCTTGGTCTTACTTTTGACAGACGCTTAACCTGGTCTCTTCATATTAAAGACAAGCGTAAGAAACTTAATTCCAGACTCTTTCTGTTAAGGCCACTCATTCGTTCCAACCTAACCATACCCATCAAAATCATTTTATATAAAACCCTTCTTCAACCAATATGGACATACGGTATTGTAAAATGGGGTTCTACTAAGACCTCAAATAAAAGGACTATTCAAGCTTTTTAAAACATCTCTCAACGTCTAATCACTGGTGCACCCTGGTTTGTTTCAAATGCCACCTTAAATTCCGACCTCAAATTACCTTCCGTCAATGAAATTGCTGCTATCTACTACAAACGCTTCCACGCCAAACTTCTACATATTCCAAACCAATTAATCAATGAGTTAATTTCCTTAACACTTCCTGGCAACCCAAACAAACGCCTCAAAAGGAACTGGTGCCGTAATTTGAAAACTTAAGAATCAACAAATTATTAATAATATTATTATGAGGTATCATAACTGTGTGATTCCTCTTCATGTGTATATAAATGTTAATTGTCTGTAAATTATTATTATTATTACTTATTGTACAAACTGTACAGATTGTATTTTTTCAAATAGTCAAATTTAAAAAAAAAAAAAAATAGTATCTTTCAAAAATGTTCTGTGTCAATGTTTATCCCTATAATATTTTTATCGTGGAATTTAATATTATTATGCTATATCATTCTTGACTCTGGTATTATTATATAATATTAGTATATGGGTTTTCGATCAATAGCTTTACGCTCATATTACCTGTCGTCGGATTTTGAGTAGTTCGTCGTGATCGTCCAGACGAGGTCTCTTCGACCCGTAACAATCACCGTTCGAAGTCAATCCTCGGAAATTCTGCGCGCTCGACCTGTTTTGATTTTTTTTTTAAAATTGTGTTAATAAAATAATGTGACTGAAATATTATTTTTTATTACAATGACTGATTTAAATGTAAATAAACGGAAAATTAATATAATATATATATATTTTTTTTATATAATATTAGTAGGCGAATTTTAGTAGATTATTTGTTTCTCGTATTTTCCTCAAGGATTTTAATTAATATTCGACTGTTTATTTTATATATATGTAATTTATGCACTCACTTGGAATGTCCTTTGGAATAATGGTATCCTGAATCACGGACCACTTGTCGGGCTAATGGGAAGAGTTCGTCTCGTCTAGTCAACAGAACGGGCACTAATCTGCATATTTGTGCAGCCGCTTCATTTACGGATACCTGTAAAATTGTAAAAATCGTATAAAAAAATTATAAAAAGAAAAGAAAATACTGGTATACTTCGCACCGTGAGTGGATCACTGTTGTTAGTGGGGAATTGAGAAGGTTGGATGTATAAGATGAATTTGTTTATATCTGTACGCAATAATAAATCACGAAAAACGATTCTGAGCAAAATTACAAAATAAATTACTGACCGTGTTCCAAATTCATCTTAAATTTCTAAACATTTTTTGAAGATCCAAACATTGTTTACCACATAAATTTTCGCGTATTATATCCACGAACATAGTACACAAAATGACGTTACTTTTATGATTTTCGTCAAAATCAAAACTTCAAACGCTTATAAAAATAAATCGTGGATACGGATTTTCAATAATTTTATATGGTCGGATGAACAACTTCTTTGATGAATCTTGAGTCTAATTATCGAGTATTATTGAGAGGCCAAAAACATTTGACCCGCATAAAAATAAAAATAACCAACAATTTTAAATGGCTATATATAACTCAATAAATGCCAGTATGTTTTGAAAATTGTACCACGTCTAGAATAGGATAATATAACTTATTTAATGAAAATGTCAGGTTTCTATAAATATTTTTAATTGAATTACAACAGAAAAACAAAACCAAAAATAATAGAAACCCTTTTACCCCGACGTTTTTCTCAATTACAAAGAAAACTATAAAACATTTTTTTTTTTATATGGCCTGCCGAACACACCAACTAGATCAAAAATTCTACAACAAAGTTCCTATAAAGTTTTTCATAGGAACAAGATTTCTGATCAATAAGTTATCCACAGATGAGAGAAAAAGAACACACACACATTATAACGACTAATAACCAATGCGCTCACTAAAAAAATACGCTCAGAATTTAAAATAATATGTACAAGTGATACATTTTTCAGTCAAGAGAATTAAATTTCAATATAATAGTGTAAGTATTGATGTTGTTATTCACCTCGTGCAACGTTAAGGGTTTTTCCGGTTTCCTTTTGCAATCGAACCGACCGTAAATAGCCGAATATTTTCTAATAGATTCTATACGTCTCGGATCTTCTTCCGGCATGTTCAGGACACACTGTAAAACGACAAGAGTCGTTACACACGACATGGAAGTTTGCTAGCGATTATACGTGCTTACCTCGAGCTCCTTATTCGTCTTCCGTTTTGCCGTCTGCGCTTTGGGTTGATACTGCGGTAGCCTTTGTACTAGTTCCTTGGCCGACGTAGCTAACCGGGCGATTTGCGATTCGTCCAGCGACGGGGATAACTGCAACGGCGACCCAGGACTTTGACCCGGACTGTTACTGTCTCCGTAGTGTTGACCCGCCGAAGTCGTCGCCTCACTCGTTTGGGCCACCTATAATATTGCACAGTTTAGGTATTAATGTGTTTTAATTGTTTTATTGTATATATCCTGAAAAAAAAAAAAAAACTCGGTCCAATAACTATTCCGCTAACCCGAATGTGGAAAAATATTTTATTTTATTTACACGCGTAGTATTGGTCAATTCGAATTTAGTAAGAAAAAACCCTGAAAATACAATGAAATCTTAGAAAGAAAAAAAATGATTTTGTTTTTTAGAAATATAACGAATATACAGATGCGGGAAACGTATGGTATGTATATAGTTATACGTACCCATAAATATACAATATGGTCTGTGTATGATATATTTTACGCGTATATTATTATTATTAAAAAATAATAGTGTAACGGATGACTCGCGCGAGACGGCTAATGCCGTCGGAGCATATAATATACGAGAATTTGTTTGTATTTTTGTGGGGGAAACATAATTTTCGGACGTTGACGCGCGCGCGTGTAATCGGTCAAAACAACGCGTACCTTTATTATAAGATATATAGCGAACGCGAATCGCCGTTCGGCCGAACGGTATTTTTTTCAATAAAAATATACGACGCGAATATTATTTTATCGTATCAGCGTATTATTATTATTGACACGTACAATTATAATATTACACGGCAATTGTTTGCCCCCTCCCCCTTCCTTCGCTATACCTAAAACAAAACGCACGATTTTATACGTACTGTAAAATATCGCCTTATAACATTCAATAACTACGCAACGTCGGGAAATCGACTTTTAGGGCCGTGACGCACTAGGCAGCCGGGCTGCGGCAGCCAATGCCACACATGGTTGCTTATTGCATATCGCTCACTAGGCAGCCAAAGTTTACTGGCTGCCGCGGCCAGAAAAACGTGCGCGACTCCACGGCAGCCAACTGGCTGCGTGCAGCCAGAAGAAAACAACGTTTTTACATACGAATGTATGTGGCTGCCTGCAGTCTCCGCTCACTAGTCGAAGTGACGGGTTGTGTTCCTCCGATACGATCACGGGCGGACGGGTCGGGCGTTGAGTTTTGGCTGCTAATCTGGCTGCTCAACAAACTGGCTGCCTATTGCGTCACGGCCCTTAAAGTTTCACCGTGTCGCACGGGTAAATCAATTTAGATTTTTTTCTTACGCGAAACCGTTACCTTTCCGAACGACATTATTATTCTGGTTTGAATAACAATAATATATACATAGGTAAGCGAAATATAGCTAGGTCGGGATAAAGTCATATATCTCAGTCTATTATATTCACACTGGATATAATATTTTATTACTAGAAGAAACAAAAACATTTTTAGCTCATACTGTCTTTAATATTAAATAAATGAAAAAAAAAATACCAGTTTACACTAAATTATCATAGAAGATGAAATTCTGCATATTTTTTAGTTGTGTCACTATTATTTAAGGGGGGGGGGTGCGACATATTATAGTATTATGCTGTCATATATATTCAGGGATGGGCAGTAATCAGTTGTGTGTATCAAACGGTAGATGGGTAACTTGATTACTCCTGTAACGCGATTAATCAGTTACAACATCTTCAATTAGCTTTAAAATGTAACTTGTTCAGTTTGTTTTGTATCTTATATAATAGAAGATACACTAACCTAAGTTCCAATAATCGTCTCGAGTCAGCATTTTGGTGATTTATTGTCAATGTAATCAATTCTTTTAACCAATTATTCAAATAGATAAATTGATAGATTTGTTTTTATTTTTATTATTACAGTCTCTAAACAAATCCCGTTATTCCTTAGAATAATTGCAAATTGATAAGAACAACCAAACCAAGATGATTTCAACTTGTGATAATAAAGGATGAATTATTTTAAATATTGACTTATAACTTTTGTATAATTTAATGTACATTTTGTTGACTGACAATAATTATTTTTTTTAACAAATATATAGTACCTATAACTTATTGTATCCAGTTACATATTATTATCATATACACATATATATTGTAAGTATTCTAACCTGTGGAAGTTGGTTGGTCGAACTAGGCACGTGTGACGGTGACGCGGGCGGCTGATAACCGTATCCCAGCGGAGTGTAGTAACCGTGGTGGATAGACGTCTGGATCAGAGGATTCGGACAAGCGCTCAGGAACGGGCGGATTGGGTTTGGCGGCAACACCGGGATCGAGCCGGAACTTCCGCCGGCAACCGGTGAAGTCAACGGAGCTTGGAACATGGCTGCGAAATTTACAATATTTTCTTGTCAGAAACACATGTAACAACATATTATATATAAACAAATATAACCGATTCGAATAATAATATACCATTAGGGTTACATCTCAGAGGCGCCATTTGAGGGATCAAAATGGGCGAGTGCCCAAGGTGCCTCAATTTTAAGTGACGCCAAATTTTAGACAGTTATCAATTTTTTTTAATTTTTTATTTTACATATTTTAATTGGCATACGAAGAAATAAAACCTATTTAATAATTGTTTTAACTGCAGATATTAATTATTCTATATGATATATTTTATACCGTTTTAAATAACTAAACGCATTCATTCGCTTAGTAAAATTGTTTCGATTTTGTTCAACTAATACATGCGAATTTACCGCTTTATAGTCGTACTTTATTTGAAACATTTTTCGAATTTCTCAAACACTTTCCACAAAATTGATTTTCATATTTTTTTAGAAAACACATTTTTCGGTCGGTAAAATGTTCCGATTTTCTCGTGTAGTACCTCAAATGATGCGGATTGTTTGCTAACTTTACTTGAAAAAAAATTCTAGATTCTCAACAGATTTTTTTATAAAATTAAAGAAATTAACGATAAGTATGTCAAAACATAGGTTCTATTTTTGTTGATTTCTAGGTTACTTTGGCTACAAGGGGAAATGCTTAAAATCGTATTGGTAGAGGTTTAAACGTAATTAAATTCTTATCTTTTCTATAAATATTTAATCTAATTTCTACCCAAGTTGAATAGGGAAATGATTACCCAAGTGCGTCAATGATTTAGGCTAAAATATTCGATTTTTTTTTTTAATGAAATTTCGTATAACATTACATTTCAACAACAATTGCAAATATTTAATTTTTAAAACGTAAAAACATAAATTTCCTACATCGGGTATGAATTTTAGTTGGAAAATTATTTGAATTTGTATACAATAATACATAGTGTAATAAAAATATAAAAATAGTATAAAATTGTACGATTAAATTTTGTTATATATATGTAATGTATATAATGTACAACGGTATTATCTTTATAAACGACCAATTTTTTTTTGTTGATATTTTTCGTATAATAAAAGTTTTCATTATATTCTATGCCTACCTATAATAGTGAAGATGATAGGTAATGTTTATAACCTAGATTTTAAATTTAAAAAAAAAAAAAAATGTTTTTATATGCAATCGGTCAACTCTAACTGCCGTCGTTCATTGTCCTATACATTAAATAATATTACATAGAGTTTAGATTATACTTTTATAAATATAATTGTATACGTTTCACATATCCCGTTTTGAACCGTATTCGCTCAAGGGCGAAGGTATTCGTTCTTATATAATATTAAATCTCAAAAAACGTTTCGTGCAAATTGTATTTTTTTTTTTTATTCATTTTTTCTTTTAATTTTTTTCTATGACAACATAGAATATAACATAATATTTATATTATACAGATAATAATATAGGTATGTACGGTAAGATGCTGTAATTTTTTTTTATTCAAAAATCAATTTCGCCACTAAGATTACTAAACACAAAATACATTTTTTACATTGACATTACATACATTTTTATTTTATTTTATAAATCGTTATACACTTTTATTTGTTTATTAAGGGTTACATATAAAACCAAAAAGTTTTTTTTTAATATTCGGATGAATTTCTATATTAAATAAAAATAACTTCATTTAAAGTTATCAAATGAAAAATAAAAAAATTAATAATAGTATAGATATAACGTGGACGATACAATTTATAATTAAAATGTTGACTAATAAAAAAAACCTACACAATATATTTTATTATAATATTATTCCGTATTTACTACATTGTATACTTTTGGATTTTGTAAAATACTCATCAGTTTAATTATTATTTTTTTTTAATGTTTTCTTAAAACAAAATTATTGACGGTTTCTAAACTGAAAAACCCTCAAACCCAGAATTATGTACTTTATTCGCCGGTTTATCTGAAAACCCCTCAACACATTGCAGCTGCGACAGAAAAATTGATCGAGCAAACTTTTTTCGTCTTTTTTTTCTCTCTCTCCGTCCTCTCTCTCTCTCTCTCTCTCTCTGTGTGTCTCTCTCTCTCTCTCTCTCTCTCTCCCCCTCACTCTCTCTCTCTCTCTTTTCCACTACGCTCTCCTTCGTTCTTTCTCTCCCCATAATTCGACGACGTTGTTCCGCAAAACAACACGAGGCAGGACTGCAGGGTAGAGGTTTTATGATTCGGTTTTTTTTTTTTCGTTTTTTTTTTTTCGTTTTTTTTTCTCGTTTTTTTTTTCTCGTTCCTTTTATTTTTATTTTCACCCTCTCTCTCACTCTGAGCGATTTCTCTTGTAAAGAGAAAAAAAAAAGAGGTAGAAAAAACCTGCAGACTGCCGTATATATTTTATATATATATATATATATATATATATATATATATAACGCACATATACGTACACACACACACACACACACACACACCCACATACGAGTATATATATATATGTTATATAATATTATATATATGTATAGGTGATCTGTTGAAAATTTACACCACAAAATGTTCAGTACGCCGGAAAGGGGATAGGAGAAGCTTTTGGAAAAAGTCGTATATAATTTTTTTTTTCTCGTATATACAAAAGGTTTTTCCCTCTTGGATTCACCAAACCTTTCAATATGCATCCTGACTTTTGCAGTGCGAACGCAATATACGGATGTACACGAACAACAATTTCCGAAAAATTCTGTCTGCTTTGCCATTATTATTTTTACTATGTATAATATATTTAAAAATTTGTCAATTTCTATATGTATACCAATACTATACGGAAAATGTCTAGTATCGATCTGTTGATAATAAAACGTAATTATATTATTATACCGTGGTTCAAACTTGAGCCGATTTAACCGTATCTGTCTATACACGGATTTTTTTTTCCGTTTACTTCTATATTATTATTATGAAAATGTATTCCTATAGATAATATTTGTTATTTTATTATTAAATCAAACGTAAATTATTAACGTGTAACATGACAAAAAACGAGAAATTCATTTTTCATTAGTTACAATAATAAAATATTGTATTGTATAACATTTACGGTCCAATAAAAACGAGTAACAATATATAGTCATTTCGAATAGATCTTGAATATTTTATTAAATATAGAAGTAACATTTTAGATGTAACTGATCCCTCAAAATATTTAGTCAGATATGAAATTTCGTACGTTATCCGTCAAAATATATTTCCCGATTGCACTATGTTTCACTTACAATAATTATCCAAGTTAACCGAAATGTTGAGAATCTTGAATATTTTATAAAGTTTACCATTACCATACAAAAATCAACGAGCAGATTGTTTTTAGGTTTTCTAAAAGTTTTCGACTATCCGAATCTTAATGAAAAATATCAACTCTAATAAATTCATCTAAAATCCAATACTGTTTAAATACTTAAAGTATATAGCTGATATTATTGAATGCAGTAATTTAGTAAGAATATTATACTGAAATTGAATAAAATCTGACATATTTAAACAAATTATATAGGTTTTTACCTAATATAGCATTAATTTATATCTTTCCAAAATTTACTTTAAAAAAAATTAGTTAATGTAATTAAATAATAATTAAGTAAACTATTTATAGTACCTAAAGAAATTTTAATTTCAATGTGTTGTAAAAGTACCTTCGTAATAATTAGTATTATATGAGAACACAATTGCTTAAATATACACTGTTACATATTATTTCGTGAATTTGTTTTATAATTTCAGTTTTAAATGTTCTGAATTTATATAGACATTTTCTTTGACTTTATTATAAAATATTATTATAATACTTATTAGTTTTGAACTAATTTAAGAATATCTTAACTCTTAAGTATTCTCGTTTATATACTTTTTATAATATTTTAATGATAAGAATGATAGGTATAGCGAATCAGAATATAGAAATGTTCACATCGAAATAATATAGTTAAAGTGACTAAATAATAGTAAATATTATTAAGTGCCTAAATATAAACCAAAGCTTGTAGTAAATTCAACTAATTTGTATTATTTATATAATTGTAGACCTTTAACTATTTGATTTAGTACGTTCTAAAGTTTTATTGCACCAACAATATTTTTTTTTCTAGTAAAATTACTACATCGACTTTCTATTTATGTTTTGTACACGCCAGTATTTAATTTTCACTAACCTAATCAAAATTTAGTTACACCAAATAAATTTTCGTCGATCAAATTTTTTTGGTAAATATTTCTTTTCGTTTACGTTTTTCGAGCACAAACTTCGCACCTTGAACCTCGAACACCGAATTTTCTTTACACCTTTCTGTATAAATACACACACACACACACACACACACACACACACATACACGCGTGCATAGATATGTATTCAACTGAACCCACCCGATTCCCCACATGCCGCACTAATCATAATAACAACAAAAGGAATTCTCTAGTATATAGAGAAAAGGGTTGAATGAAATAATAATAACGATAATAAACCCGGTGGCTCGCCAACTGCTCCTATACTGCTGTTCAGATCCTTATTCATTGTCATTCTCTTGTACGTCCTCGTCCGAGGATATTATTATTAATAATAATTTCACTAAAATTCGACCTACATAATGTGTAGCTACCTATCGAAGGATTACCATTAAACCTACTGATAATGACCCAAACGACATTTGGTCAACGGCCCCAAAGTGTTGCGTGTTCAGAAATATTATACACTTCTGCCTTCGACCGGGGGAAGATGATTAATCAAATCTATTACGAAAGAATCGTATATTATTACGAAGTGTGTCGTATTTATAACACATATCGTATATGTTTTTAATCCGAGTGTATAAACATGAGCGTATTTTAGTTTTATATAAAACGTTTTAACGTACTTATACCCTAACCTTTTAATTTAATATTTATATGGGTTTTAATACGGGAAACGTGTCAACTGAAATTAGTACGGTTTATTATATTTTAAATACATTTATATTTTAAACATTTAAGGACGGTTAAATATTTTAAAACGTTTTACTAACAAATATGCACTAGTTTTTTTTTTTTTTTTTCGATAATATCATAGAATTTTATGTTAAGGTGGTTAAATTTCAAATTTAATATACTAATTACTGTTTCCAACTGTATATTTCTCGCAAATACTTATGTTTTATAGTTACGTTTTTGTATGTGAGTTTGTTTATCTATTTATTATATATTATTTTCTATTTTATTTATTATAATGTACCTAATTATAATTTGTATTCTCTATGGTAGGTATTTGTGTTTTGAAGATCAAGTTGTTTAGTGTATTTGATCAGTTTTTAAGTTAATTATTTGTCAATTAATAAATAGGTTTTCTTTTATACTAATATAAAATAAAATTCGTTCTCTACTCCTTATAGTGATGTTTATTTTTGTATTATTATTCATTATTACATTTTTTATTTATTTTTAAAATATCCGTGAAGTAATTTTGAAGTATTGGTCGAATTGATTTAATTATATGCACTTACCTGGATTGCTAACCCATTCGTGCAAAGCTTTCTGCAATCGTCGAACGTGTAGTGGTTTTGACGCCATGCCAACCAGGGCCATTATCTCGAGAAATTCTTCTTCGCCGGCATCACATAGCTGTTGCAAGTCATCACCGCCTGTTTATTAAGGTGTACAACAGCGGTGTTAAAAAATATATATAATATGAACATTTTATATTTAACAAAAAAAAAAAAAAAAAATGTTTAATAGCTATAGGTAGGTACCTAATTTGATTTTCCTTTATAATTTTGTTTTTGAGATTTACCTAACGATAATTTTCTTATTGATATATTATTATTTTTAAATGTTTCATTCAGATATATATATATATATCGTTAAAAGAAATGTTTAAATTAAAATATTATCCTTGTTATATTTTATCGCTTGAATAATTTTATTATATGGAATACTAATATATTTATTTCGTTGAAAAGAAAAGTGGATCGATAAATAAGTCCAATCAAAAACTAACAACATATAATAATATTTATAATAAAAATATAACTCTGTACAAATTTAAATTATATGTATAACGTTATTTTTTATTGGATTTTAATTTTATTCCTGATAAATTTAATTTTGAGCATTTACTACTCAATAATATTTTGAAATTAATTTTTTTAATATCAAAATTGTATAGTATATTTTGTTCATTAATCATTACTAAACGATAACACTATGTAAACGAGCTGTCCACGAGAGAAAAATTTACCAAAAACCAAATAAATGTGAATTTTTTCACTATCCAAGTTTATTATTAATTTATTTTATGCACATTTAAAATATTCGATAAAGTTAATAAATAATAATTGTTTAAATGAATTTAAAACAAATCTTGCATATTGCATATTACGTATAAATAATATTTAAAATTAAAATTAATATTTATTGTTTGATGGTTTTATAATAAAATTATTATAAGTTATTAAAGTATTTTAAAAGAAAAGGCATTTTTGTACGACTCTTAATATTTGCTGTAAGTTAAGTGACCAATTACTTATAAATAAAAAAGTTTATATTTCAAATTATTTATTTTAATTTATATAGAATAGATACGATTAAATAATTTATGAATGTATCAATTTTAATAATCTCATACTATTAAATATTATGTATAATCTTATAGAAATTGTATTAGGTAGGTGCCTACCTAATAATCTTTTTTGCATACAATAATGCAAAACATTCTTATTTAAATTATAAATAATATTATGAATAAATGTATAAATAAACGGGTCAAATATACATTTATTAAATAATAATATAATTAATTAATATTTTCGACTAATGAATTTAGGTTCACAAGAAAGTATAGTACATAGAGTTAAACGTAAAAGTAGATTAAAAACCGATATCATTCAGAATAAACCAATATTAAACAAATATTTATTCCTTATATAAAAATGTGTATTTATACTTTATACGTAAATACAATTGAGTATGTAAAATTGAATTTGTAAATATGTAATTTTTTTGTATATTAGTTTACTCGAAAATAAATTAATATAGATATTTAATTAAATATAAAATATAATTTTCACTCATAAATTTCTTACCCATTTCAAGTAGTGTGTCATAATATGCTAACAAGCTCGCCCTCTGCATTACCCTGTACAGTTGTAATTCAGCTTCGTTACTCGGACTGGATGTCATGATCACTGTTAAAAAAAATACAAATTTATCATTGCATACAATTTTCAAAAACCTATTCGAAATATTTAAGCATATTAAAGTTCAGTTTTTGTATTTTCGTCGTATGCAATACACACACTTATATTCCATGATCTCCGCGAATAACCTCTTTTACTTTTTTTTTTTACAATAGTTCAAATTTAACCTTTACAGGGTTTTTTCTGACATATTTTGACGATGGTAGAGAAAATGGCATTATATTATTGTTATGGAACAATAATATTGCTCGATGGCGGAGTTCAGAATTCAGGTCACCGATAATAAATGTGTCTGATGTGCTCTCTTTTGCTTGCATGTGGGATGTGGGTATAGTATAATAATTGTATTGTATATATATAGTGTTCTCCTTCATTTTTGTAACCGATATTTTATATAAAATGTGACTTAAGAAGAATTGTAATTTATTTTACGCGTTTTATGTAATATCCGTTCATCCTATCCAATCCATTTTCATTGTGTCGACGAAAACGGGAAAATATTCGATCGCCTGCATATTATACGATATGGAAAAAATAATGACCTCGCTCTTTTTTAAGTAGAATAAAGAGTTTTTTTTTCTTTAATGGCCGTAAAATGCATTTGGCGTCATTGCGTCGGATTGTCGTTGCAGTTGTATCAAACACTGCAGTTGACGGCGCCACATTGACTATACAGACGATGCACAATATGCATGCTTCAACATTTTGACATACAATTTAGGATTTGTGTTGTTTCGATTAAATACATTTGTCAAACCAATATCCTATTACTATATTCACAATAACCCCATTCACCAAATCAATTATATATTAATTATTTTTTATTTCGAAATGTTAAATTTTATACAATTTTTATGCCAGTTTTATGGCATTTTGTACGCTTAATTGTGTAGACATATTGTAGATATCTGGTCAAGAAGGGCCTAAATCAATTTTTAAAAGTCAAATTTTACTTTAAAGGCTTAATTCAGATTGGTTTCTATTGAAATAGCATTAAATACTCTTGTTTTCGACATTAGCTTATCTATTTTTTTTGTAATTTTAGTGTTCGGGATACGCCCATCTAGCACATAAAAACAAGCATCAAATTTTATAATTGATGGGCCATATTGCATTTTCACCAAAAAAAAATAACTTTGGCCCTTATCGATCAAAATTTCATACATATTATATTATACAGGTAGTATAGGTACCCAACGTATAAATATGATTTTATTCTCTCAGCACTCGGTTTAACAAAAAGTGAGTGATTTTCTCGAGTTTTAAGAAATACAATTTGTTTAGCTTTTATTATATTACTCCACTTCCATTATATAGACGTTGTAAAAATATAAATTTCAAAATAATTGTTTCTTAATCTAATAAAAAACACTTTATTAATTCTATATTCTACCCCGTATATCGTGTATGTATACCGAACCGACCGCGACAGTACAGTGGTCTTTTATTATTATTATTATTATTATTAATTTTTTTTTTCTTGACTCGTTAAAGGGATGGTGGCCAGAACAATATTTGTGGTGGGGATACTTTCTGTGTATTAACCGGGAGGTCCTGGTATAGCCGTGTTGATGTAACGACTTCCTGGGCTAAAGTGACCCGGGGCCGTCTATAGGTATAGTTTGTTGTAATTATTGCACAACGTGCGTCGGACAGCAGCTGAGGGTTGAACTCGTTTTCAAGGCTATACCAGCACCACGGGGTGTCCATTATTGTATTTAAAAAAATACAAAATAAAAATAAAACAACATAGGTCAAAAATATCGACCTTTAATAACATATTAAGGACATTAATAAAAACCGTCGCGTATAGTTTTATCGGTTGTCAGTATACAGAGTGATCGACTAACTGCCGTAAGACACTCGTTAATCGGATTTTTTTGGACTATTTAAGAAATAAATGACTCTAAAATGTTGTTACATTATCATGTTAAACGTTACTTTTGATTTTCAAATAGCTATATATATTACAAATTTCATAAATAAATACAAAATATCAACACCAAAATGTATTTTAATTAATACTTATTTATTTGTCGAATTTTTGATATAGATTTTCAGAGTAGCGAATAATATCAGTAATGTAACATTTTAGAGCTGATTATTTCTTAAATTGTCATAAAAATCCAAAAAAGTCAATGCTTTACGGTATAATGAATATTTAACAGTCAGTTTATCACTTCCTATATAGGTATACGTTAGAATTTAGTAATTATTATTATAACACATATTTTAGGTATAGAATTTCCAAATCATACCAATTAAATTATTCAGAGGTTTTATACGTTTTGTTATATTTCTGAAACATATAAGAAACTCAACAGCGTATATTATATCGTCATAATGTCGAACATAAGTTTTCGATTTGAACGTGTGATAATATTATGTTAGAAGGTATATGCGGTACTCCATAATATAGGTATAAATGTATAAGAAAAAAAAAAATGTAAAAAAAAAAAAAAAAACATAACAAAACAAAACAGACCGACGAAGAAATAATAATTTTGAATGCAAAACGGCAGATGTATCTCGTACAATAGGCATATATATACACACACACACACACACACACACACACACACACACATATATATATATAGTGAGAAGAACGAAAGTTATATGAAAAAAAAATTGAACCAGAATCTTCTAGTAGATAAAAAAAAAACTAAAAAGGTAGTATGTGCATACACATCAATTAGGGTCCGTCCATCTGTCTTTGGATAGTCCGTCTATGTAAATTAACCTTCGTATTTATTATACAACTCCAGGGTCAAAGATGGGGGGTATATGATTTTGTTAACTGATTAAACATACTGCACGTTGTACTCACGCGGACGTTGTGGGAGATGAGGTCAACGATCTGGTTAAAATAACAAAACACCTTTTCACGTCGTAGATCACAATATTTTGATAAGTATACGTAGGTACCACGGTGTCGAATATTTTTAAGTATGCGTATTGGATTTATTGGACCTTGGTAAATTGTCAATATCAAGGTTGATATTATGTATGTTGGTATTATTAACATTCTGTCGTTACTTATTAATCTTTAACGTCTAAATTAATCTAGTAGAATAAAGTACAAATAATACTTTTACAATTATATGTTATTTTAACTTTATATTATAATTAGAGGAACCAATGAACGTTTCAATATTCAAACGACGAGACTTTAAACGACAATCAATATTATTTAAACATTTACCTATATTTCATATTTAACAATTTAGACAGTTTCTATCAAATATATATAATTGTTTTAATCTTTACACTATCTTTCGTGCAACGATATTTTAGTTTTATAATTATTACTGCCTGAGCTTAATAATATAAACTAATGAAAACATCTAAACCATTAATAGCTATTAAGCATCGAAACAGAAATATTTCATTGGTGTTTTTTAAATAAAAAATTTAATTATTATTCGTTAAATCAAATTAATCTAGTAAGTATAATTTTATTACTGTTATGTGTATTTTTAATAAAACCGATTAATTGATTGAACTTATATTTTTGATTACGACTTGAAAAAAAAAAATCGGTTTATTATCGGCTACTCACAATGGAGTATTTATATTATCATTTAACATTAATTATAGTGCAACAAGTTACCATAGGTATGTTTATTTTTTTCTTCACAAAAAATAACATACCATTTGATAGGTTTAGTCATTTTATTATTAATATTATTTGTTGTATAATAGGTAGGTATAATTATATTATATTATATTATCTATATTTTAAAGCTTTTCTCACGAGAATTCTAATATTTATTTTTTAATAAGACACAGAAAAAAATAACTATTATCAAAATTATACTAAAATGTAAATAGTTTCAACAAATATATATTTACCTATAAAAAGAAAAAATTTGGAATTATAATATTAATTTGAAGAAAAAAACGTGGTTAGAATACGGTTTAACTTCTAACTTCAATGCAGTAGGTATAACTTTTTTTTTTTATTCTAAACCTTCTTTGAGTCTCATGCTGATGATGATCTAGAGAAAAAAAAACGGACAGAAAAAAAAACATCAGAGAATGTGAACCCTTCAGGCAGAACCGGTGGTTCTTTTTGTTTTGTTTTGTTTTTTTTTTTTTAACCGAGGCCATTAACATTATTTTTTTTTTGTCTTTTTAAAGTCCGAGAATGTCTTTATGCATGGGAAACATTGAAAAAACAGTACCGTAGACAGAACATAAAAAAATAATCAATACACCTAGAGTTCTAAGAAGAAAAAAAAAATGATAAAATGAAATGGGGTCTGGGTGCCCTGCGCGATACACTCTGTTGAATGATAATGAGTTTTAACAAATTGGTTCCAGCTGTTTTGATGATTAGGATTTTTTTCGTTGAAGTAAAAAGATTATTTAAAGTTGGAACTTCTATTGGAAAATAAATAAATTGTATATCATAATATTGAATAATTATATTAAGCTGAATTTAACTAATTAATTATTAATTATTGTAATTAAATGAAATAATTTTTTTAAATTTATTTATATGTCAGGAAAATGTATTTCTAATGTAGGTAATAATAATTAAGTTATGCTATAAGTTGTGATTATGTTTAAAATTATTTTTTTAATGTAGGTATTTATGTATTATATGTTATCCACGAATGATTTAATTTTAATGACGTTACAAAAATAAGTTTGAGTATAAAATAAGTTTTCTGTCTTAATTAAATACAAAAAAATAATATTTTTACTCAAAATATAATTTGCACTTAAAGTAAAGATGCTATGTTACCTACAACCATAATTTGAAATGATTCAAATAATATAGAGTAACAAATAAACACAATTTTATTTCGCTTTGTGAGCTAGTTTTAGATTTTGAAATTCGTATTGTTGTTGATCGGTAGGTATTCAATTTATTAGACTTGCAAGATACGTCAATTTTAAATTATAAAAAGATCTATACAAATAAACTATATAACCAATTTAAAATACAAAATAATAAAAGTAATAAATTGTTAGTATTTACTGTCGTAAGATGTATTATTAGTTTTAGTATTTTGTAAATGTACGATTATAGTCTATTATGATACGTAGAATCTTATTTTAAGCTTCATAATATATAGGCGCATTATTGTGATCGAAGGACAGGAAACTAATTAGGTCCTTACCAGGTGGTATCCACACAGTATACGCATTAAGCCTTTAGGTGATCTCTATAATTATATAATTTAAAATAATAAACATACTAAGGTATGGATGATTGACACAAAAAACATCTGTTTTCTATAAAAATATTCTGTTTTTTGTAACAGTAAAATATTATTATTATTATTATTAAAATAAGTTTCTTATTATAATAATAGCTAATAAACGGTAGGAAAAAATTACGCTAAGATAAATGTACCTTTTGGTAAAAATAAATATAAATAAATTATAAGGTTATACCGAATATTGTTACAATGAGTAATAAATAAAATCACTAATAATAAAAAATTAAAATGTCTTTTTTTTTTTTTTAAGTATAGATAGGTTAGGTTAGGTATAGGTATGTACTCGTCTAAATAAAATAAAATAATACCAGTCAATCCCTTTCTGTGGGAATATTATCGTCGACAAGATCCCACTCTTGAAACAATATTCATATAAGTATTAGAAAAAAAAAAGTGTTATCCGAGAAAAAAACCACCTCGTATTCTGTTCACGTACATGCAAATATCGTGTGACTATGTCCTCGGTTAAAGAAAAAAATCGTCTAATTTTTATACTTCTATTTTTTTTTACCTAAAACAATACTCAGCTGCCAGTATGAGCACAGGGGATAGGTGTGCGTGAGAACGAGAGGAAGGGGTCACAGGTGTTTTACATGGATATAATCCGTCGGATGCATGCAAATACTCGTCCACGTATTATAATATAGTGGAATAGAAGAAAAAAAAATTACCCTACGTGAGATTCTAACGATGGCATTGTCTTTGTAAATTTTTTTGTCCTCTATACAACCCTTTTCTCAGGTCATCTCTAAGTTGATGCAAAAAACGAACCCCTTTTACATAAAAAAAATAACTAAAACTTTTTTTTTTGGCCACCCACCAAAAAAAAATTGACTCGAACACGGTTAGATAGGGAATGGATCGTCCCAAGAGGGGTTGTTTTTTTTCCCGTCTATATACGGATAATTAAGGGTGTGAGGGTACGTCCTCCATTTCGCTACCCTCCGGTATTGTTTAGGGGTGGATGCTATTTTTTTGTATTATTTTTTTTGGTTTCGTTCTACCCTCCGGATGACTATCCCTGTCCAATGGGGAAGCGGCAGGGGTGACTGAAATATGGTTGGATGGGATCAACGGTTTTTGTAACGTTTTCGCAACGGTTTACTAAAAATAAAAATGGACGGACCAAGACTGCTGATTAGTACTAATACTAAACACGTACAATTACGGTAGACATTTTTTTCAGGATACGTCATAATATATTTGGTAAATTTTAAATTTAAACTCGTTTGTCATGACGTACTTCAGTATTTAAAGTAAAATTGTTTTACGCATTCAATTAATTAGGTGACCATATTATAATATATTTTACAGCTATAGTTCTCAGCTACAACTCGTATAGTGATGGTATTAAATTAATTCAAATTGAAATACAATTATATACAAATTATTGTTCTTGTACAAATGTAGTTTTTTTAACGATTATTTAAATATAATAAAAAAGTTAATTCACCTAAAATATATTTATTTTAAGATTCCAGTTTTTAGCTTTGGTTTTACGGAACGACAATTTTTAACGTCATATATATATATATATATGAAATACAAATACCTAGGTATAATATATCATGGTCAATGGTGACCCATTACTAGAGGTATCTACTTGTATTTACTATTTTAAAAGTATTCGAATTGTATACAAAATAAATCAACAGGACACTTTTGTAATACTTATATTGCTACTGGCTATGATATTGCTTGATGTTTAAAATTTCTTTTTATTAAAAAGTGAATATACCCTACAGTCTATTCGACTATTCCATTGAATAACATTACAACAACACGAATACAAGTGGGTCAACAAATCTAATTTTGTTAACAAATTAGCCCGGAGTAATTACTGTTTGTTTTAATCAACCGTTTAATTTTTATATTATTTAAAAATTACGTTGTTGGTAATTTTTTGCGCCAATCGAACTAATAATTATTATCAATAAATACTAAATACAAATCGATATAATTATGTACTTATATAGTATATATGTAGCCGTAAACTTTTGATCACCGAGATAGTTTTTAAGTTACCTACTCGTAATAATCTATTATTATATGTTTGTTATATTCATGTAAATGCTACGATACGTAAATTGTATAACTAATAATAATTAATACAATTTTAACTTAATATAAAGTATAAAATTTATAAATTCAACAAATCATTCATTTAGGTGATGATACAGTATTGTTTGAATTTTAAGAACATTTTTTAATATCCAATAATCATTGTTTGTTTTTTTTTTTTTTTTTGTCACCTATTTATTGTATTGAATAGGTAGTCACAATAAAATAATAGTTATTTAATAATATGTACCTACCACATATGTATGCGAATAAACAGTTTATTTATTATTTCAAACGATGTCCGGGGTACTATATAAGATATTATTTATGTTTAAATTTAATGGATAATTATGGGTATTTTATTTAAATTTGCAAAATAAAAGTGAAAACCTGAATTATTATTTCTCTAAAATGTTGAGAACATATTAAATGAGGGTAAAATATGTCTCTGGAAATTTGTAATGTTGACAAAGGATGTCGAGGTACTTTCTCAAAATGAAAAAAAATGTTTATACACATATACAATTGTATACAACGTCTATAAAAAGAAATCTTATTTTGCTCTTGGAATTAACTTTAAATTACATATTTGATTTCTGCTTGTGGCGTGTACATAAAATACGCCAAAGAAAAGCAAGAAAGAATGATATAAAAAAAAAAAAATATAAGAATAAAAAAAACTCAATTCAACCTCTACGCTCCAAGGCATATCATCAGATAAATCGGTCGGTTAAAAAAAAAAAAAAAATAAATAAATAAAAAAAACAAGAAAAGAAAAAAAATTACTCAGCGTCCTATTTATTGGTCGAAATAAGTTTTTTGTCTTTAATATCATTGTTACATACGTGAAAAATATTATATCTAAGAAAGTAAAAAAAAAAAAATTACTAGGAAAAAATCATCAAGAAAAAAAAGAGAAATAAATAAGTCGATATTTCTTATTATTGATCGACGTGATGCATAACGCGTTAGGGATAAGAACCAAAATGGTACGGGAAAAAATCGATTCGTTTCGTATCTGTAATCGTACTTATATTATACATATATAATATTATAATGATAAAAACAAAATTAGACGCCTACGTGTTGATCAGATGGTACCTCTATCATAATGATAAACGATTTAAATGTATTAAAACTGTATATCTTTCAAAAACGGGATACTTAATATTTATTCTTCTTTTACGGCTTTATTTCAGCGTACCTTTTATTGCACATGTGCGTGTGTATACCATCAAATTGGTGTGTAATTTTTTTTAGTATCAACTGGCATTTTATATTAATTACTAAATGGGTAACTGTAATTTGTATAAACTATATACAATACATGACTGCGATTTTATAGAAATTACCGGGGTAACAAAATTATATCAATACGGCTAATCAGGTTAAAAACGAATTACCTAATGTCGATATAGCTAAGTCAACATAAAAAAAAATGTATATATTTATTACGTAATTAATACGAATAAAGACAAGTCGTTTAAATGTATTGGGTATCATGTCTCAATAGACAATAAGTAAATAAAAAAATAAAACATTTTGTTGAAGTAAAAAAAACGTAAGTATTTTCTTAAACGTCATAAATAAATTAGTGTTGTACTATTTTAGATACCAGTTTAAAAACCCAATTCCATGTTAAGTTGCGCGTGAACAAATTACAACATTATGCAAGTATAAAATACTGTTAACATTATTTTAAATGTTTAATAAAAAATTACATAACAATTCAATAATCAAAAATTACGATTTTATATGATATTAATTATTATAAACTATGTTTTTATCGATGATAGATTTAAATATTAAAATTATTTGTTCATAAAGAAGTTATATGTACCAATACTCCATTATAAAATATAAATAAAACAACATTTTGTAGTTTAAAAAACAGAAAAGAAAAATTGATTTAGATATTAAAATTCAATAATATAACAAGTATAATTATAAAAATAATAATAAACAAAAAAAAATAATTGTCAAATTACAAAAATATTAATCAGCACTTTGGTTTTTCGTGACCTAATGTAAAATCTATAATAGTATTTATATAATTCAATACTAAATAAACAAACGAGTAACTAATTAGTTACCTATTTAAAAAAAAAAAAATCTTATTTCCTCAATCAAATTTTAATTTTTGTTAATGCTACTTCAATAGTATATTAAGATACAAATACGTAAGCGTTTAACAATTTAATTATATTTTAAAAGTCGTATAATAAGTAAGGTTATTACCTATACGTTATTTTTTGCTAAACGAATTGTAGTTGCCCACCTACAACTTAAATATCAATCCAGGGACCTACGTTAAAAGAAATCACATAGAATTGTGAAAAGTACTTCGAACTTTTAAGGTACAAGTACAACACTATACTGAACCATTTATCTTGAAACTAATATATAGTTGATTTTTTTCGAATACAATATATTAACGGATTTCTCAATTGTAATAATAATTTAGATTTCAGTACAGTACTTGATATTATATTTTATCGGGTTAAATAATATTTTACCGATGTTCTAACCCAGTGGTTCCCAGCCGGTGGCCCGCAAGCCTGTCATAGGTGGTTGGCTAAACTATTTTACTCATTCCCGTTCCCTAAACTTTCTGATTTTATTATTATTATTTTCGCCGACCGTCGGTATATTATCAAGAGGTCGTATTCAAAAAAAAAAAGTCACCAGTGAATCGAGATGGTCCGCGACCTATCGAAAGTTCTCCAGTGGTCCATAGTGTCGAAATGGTTGGGAATCACTGTTCTAACCTATATACCTATAATATATATATAATAATGTATGTTACCAGTCTAATCCCCATATATACCTATATAATATGTGTATATGTTAAAAATAATGTAGTCCAGGCGCCGTTCCAAATAAAACTACGGAAAGTTAGTATTAGTAACAAAAAAAAAAGGTCACTTACTCGTGCCGTTTGAATTTTTACTTAAGACTTTCTTAGGAGGTTCCGCGGATGTCCTGCAGACGTCGCCGTTGGTCGGTGGCGTGCCGGTACACCGAACTTCGGTACTTTCGTTGGCTTCCATAAAAATTATAACAATGGAATACGCGACAACGGCAGACGCGACGCGACGGTAACAACGCACCTTGAAGAAAAAATAAATAAAATACTATTCACAACATGTCGCACTGCATTTTGGTAGGAAATGAAAAAAAAAAAGAAAAATTCTAAAAAATGAACAACGCAAAAGAAAAAGAAAAAAAAATATATATATATATATATATAAAAATGTATAAATCGTTAAATATATAAATATATATACTGCGATTAATATAATAGGTGGGTGTTGGTAAATAATATTATTATGGTAATATGGTACGGTGCGCGATGGCCGATGGGTGTCAGCTAAACGTCCGACGATAGTTACACCGTGACGGTTGCCGCATGGCGACTCTCGGGGTCTAGAGGAAAACCGCGCGGGCGACCGTTGGCGCGGGTTCGCCAGACGCCCGTAACGCCATCTATGACGACACGTCGGGGTCGAAGAAAAACGCCGTCGCTTCCCGCGGGCCCGGCGACGGCAGCAGCTACGACTGACATGACGCAGCGCTGCACTCGTCGTAGTCTGCGCTCGCGCCGCCGCCGGCCGAACGGTGCAGCCGCCGCCGCCGCCGGAGGGGTCGTCCGCGTACGAGGGGTCTCCCTGCCCGGTATATATTTGTACGTATACTACGTACCCGAGCGACGTCACTAGTCACTACTGTACAATGGTAGGTGGGTTTTTTTTCCTCCTACCCCTCCTATCTATACTGCGGTGCGCACAAAAACGCCGGCGCCGCCGTACAAATGGCAGGGGACCCGGGAGTACCCGTAGAGTAATATTATTAGTATATAGGTATACGTCGTCGGTTGTGCAAGAGCGTACCGGCAGTGGGGAGGTGACCGTCGAGAAACCGGACTTGAAGGGGCAAAGAAGAAGAAAACGAAGGGGGCGGGGGAAAAAAACGGTTTCGGGAAAAGAACCAACTGCATTATTATATTTATATAGGTACGAGTATATATATAATAATCGTGCGCATAAAAAAAAAAGAAAAAAAAGCCGAAAGCGGTTTCAGCTCGTAATAAAAATATAATTAATTGAAACGATGATATAAAAGAAGTATAGACGGAAAAGAAAAAAATTGTATGTATATAATGCCACCGCCGTATCGTGGTCCCGCAGGAAAAAAAACGTTGAAGAACAAAAGGGTTACGAATAAAAAAAAAATTCGTTCGTTCGTGACTGCACACGTCTGTTGAGAATTAGTATACGTATATAGTACATACCTAATAATACTAAGTTTGTCGTATATCGTTACTTAGATGTATATATATATATATATATATTATAATAATATGTCGTATTATTGCGGTAAATAGTATTAAATGACTAAATGACAAATTATATTCGCAAACGTCTTTTGTGCATGATAAAAAAAATATCGTGATGTATATAAATTCGCACCCCTAGAACAAGACTGATACCACGACTCAAAATTCATCAATTTTTGAGTTATGATTGCATATATAATATATATATTCGAATAGTAAAATTTAGCTTTATATAAAGCTGCCACATTCAATATCATTTTTCATTTTCTTTACGTTTTTTCGTTCATTTAATTAATCACTGAAATCTAAATTCAAGACTGCTTTATTTCGATATGTGGCGTTCTTGCTCTAAACGAAAACTAATTTATGTATGATATATTGAGTGTAAAACAGCAATATTTAGAGTTATGGCGGCATTGCATTTACGTATGGCTTAAATTCAATTCTACTATATTTTAGTGTATGGCTTTCTCAAAATCAATTTGTGTACGCATTACAGCCATATCTTCAATTATGACAGTCTTACATTTATTTGAACAGTAGTAAAATGCCACAAGTATACCTTTTTGTGTTTAAGAGAGTATTTCATAATATTTGAAAGAATCGTATTGTAAAGCACGTTTTTAAGTATTTAAGTTTTCAGTTTCAAATGCATACAGAGAAAGAAATTAAAATATCTTAATTTTAAACTTTAAATCGCGTTTTCTTAAAATTATAAATTATGACATAATTAGTTTTTTTACATATACCTATATTATAGTATATATAGATCGGCGCTGTAAGCCAGAAAAAAAAATTGGGGGCACTTATATTTGATTCTTACTTACTATTTTTTTTTTAGAACTATAAAATACACTAAATAATTATAGTACTATTATAATCATTAAAATCATCTTGCTTACAAAATATGTGTATTTTTTCCTTTCGATACAAATGTGTTGGTGATATATTCCAATACACACAAAAACAATTTATATTGTGCGAAAATAAAAAATTTCGGAGGGACGTGCAACCAGTTTCATCCCCCCGATTTATTTATTGTTATAAAACTATTATAATTAATTATTATATTATTTTCTATAAACAATTAGCATAGTTATTATGCTAACATATATAAAAGTCCTTAAAAATTGTTCCACATAACTAGACAATACTACTTTTTTCGATATCCAGTGTATCGATATTTGCTACCAATATTTGAAATAGAACCGTTTGCCGATATTAAAATTAACCATATTTTTTTTAAACGCTTTTTCAGAATTTTAGTAACAATTTTTTTCTCCAGAAATATCGATTTTGAAAAAACCCGATATTCTCAAAATTGGCTGATATATGATATCGGTTTATGTCGATACTCACTAGTAAATATAATGTTATATTACCCTGTAAACTTAGTAATGTAAACTTTTTACATTTGATATTAATTTAATTCAAACTATATAGTATACTACACTATAATATTATCTACCGTGATTAAACTTAGTGATCTTTGTTCAGTGGCGGAGTTCATCCAGAGTAAGGGAACTGTGAATCAGTTATTTTTGAGAAGCCACTTTTTAGAGCTCAGAATTAGGATCATCTAATTTTAAATAGTCGTTTTTTGTAATTATTGTTGAAAACACTTTTTTTTTTTTTTTTTTTTTTTTAATTGCCTAGAGGCATTTTTATTTAAACGATAAAAGAATCATTATAAATATAAATCAGTAGGAGTATTAATAAATACAATTCTATACTAATTCCTCTTTTTATTGACAAATGATATATTACAAACGATAACGTTCAAATAAATACAACCGAATTCCAGGGGAAAGAGGCCAATTTTATCCGCAAAAATTAACTGAGGGACAGACAACTCCCCCTCCCCTCTCTAGATCTATTACTGGATTTGTGAATTATATATTTGTAAAGGGCCCGATTATTATTTTTTTTTTGGAGGGGAGTTCTTCTTAAGTTAAATTTATTTTCTTTATAACTTTTTATGGTTTTTAAGAAAACAAATTAATTTGTATAATGTAGTTTGTATGTATTATAATACAATAATAATTGTTTAATTTTATTACTTAAATGTGTATATTTGGTATTTTTTTAACCGACTTTATTTAAATTAAAAATAATATTAATTTTTTATTTTAGTTTGTATTTTCTAACAACTAGTGGTAACCTATACAAATATTTCGCACAAAATTAAGTAAAAAACAAAAAAAATCAGCAAATTGGATTATGGAATAGTTAATAAAAATATTAAAAAAAATTTATTTTTACGGAAATTTTGACCATAGGTTTCGATTTCGACTTCGATTAAATCATCATATGTTTGGATTTGTGATGGGAAAAATCCAGAACATTTTTGGATTCCGAAATTTAAAATCCGACACTTATTGTAAATCCGGATTTTTATCTGAATCCAAATTTCAGTTTTTAAAATTGTGATTTTATATTCTTTAGTTCAGTTTTCATAAAACTATTATTATTATCTTATTGATAATAGCATTAAATGTGTAAAATATTAAATACGTTTTTACAATTTAATAAATATCATAAGTAGAAATGTATTTTAAAAAAATTATACATATTACATATTAATTTATTAAAAAATAAATTACTAACTGAGTAGACAAACGTTGTTTTACTCATAAAATCACACATTTTTGGATTTCAATAACCGGATTTGTTTGATTTTCGGATAATCTGGGTTTTTGTCACACCACTAGTTTGGATATGACGTATTTAAATAATTTGAACAACTTGAATATTTATGTACTTTTAAGTAGTGGCGCAACCAGGATTTTTTCAAGAGGAATGTCCGCAAGTGGTATATACAGTGGTACAAATTTTTTTTTTTGAAAAGTTAATGATTATAGAATTTAAAATTAATACTATTTAATATATATTATATTATTTTATTCAAACCTACCGCAGTTGAACATTATACATTTTAAAAAAGATTAGACTTTTTTTCAGTGGTTATCAAAATAATTTCCATAAATACAGTTCCAGACACCCAAAACACTCCCTAGTTTACGCAACTGTTTTTAAATCGTATTGTATATATTTTGCAGTATTATTATTGTTATTATTATTATTATTATTATTATTATTATTATTATTATTATTATTATTATTATTTTTACCTATTTTTGTAAGTACCTATCGATAATTGATAAACGCGGTATTATTGGTCAAATTATTTAACATTGTATTTTATACAATATATTGTAGTATATACCTACACATTGTAATTTATTATACATTAACACTGAGAAAAAAAAATAGGGATAAAACCAACAGGGTCGTGACTACACACCGCGACTAAGAATTAAAGGGTTTTTTTTTATTCATAAAAGGCCTGGGAAAAATGAAAAAAACACATTGTTTCTTTCAAACAATATAATATAATGTGGTAAAAAATACACACGAAATCTTTTTTTTTTCTTATAGGCATACATAAAAAAATGCATAAATATAATTTTGAATAGCTGCATAAGTAGCTGCATAGAAGACAAAATGGAAAAAAAAATCAAATAATAGATAGGTATACCTATATAAATAGTAGTTTAACATTATTCATAGTTGTCTAGGTAATCTAAAATATCAAGATTATCAATATCACTGCTTCAGTAAATGTTTCACTAGCTATAAGCACAGATTGTGCACCTAATTGGTTTCATAATTTTTTTACCCGACTACCTTAAATACTTAAAATTTGATCAACTGTATTTACATCCAAAAATTAAAAACATTTGAATTCCAATAGGTCATTGGTGATTTATTCCGTTATAAACTAGTTAATATCCTATCCACGACTGTTAAATACAACAGAGTTTTGGGTTTTTCGTTAAAATTCCTTGTAGTTTTCTAAATTTTAAGGAATATTTAAAAATTGCGCTCGTGTCAATTCCAACCTACCTCCGTCTGCCTGGCAACAGGTGTGCCGTATGGCCGCCCCATTGCAAGACATAGACGACAGCTTCTGGTCGCCTGGTATGTAATTTTCGAATATTCCTTAAAAGCTTTTATTAATTTGTATAAAACATTAAAATTAAGACATTTTCAGGAATTTTAATAAATGGCCGTAACTCGATTGTTTTTCATTGTGTTCGGGTGGGATCTTTAAATGTACATATAGGACTGTTAGGAGTGCATCATATTAAAATTAACCCCCCGTTTCAGATTATTGAATTTAGGATATCTCAGGGTGGTTTCACCGCTAAAAAAATTGGCTTAAACCATCGCACAATTCCCTCTCGTAATACGATATCATAAAATCTTTTCCTATGGACTTTGTAGTAAGGTAGTAAGTACCTACTTTATTTATCTGATAATCACCGTAAAAATACGGGAATGCATTTTATAATATTTAACTACGAGAGGTACTTGTGCGGGGTTCGAAGCAAAATTGCTTGGCCTTAATACCACCCTCTTATCACCATATCTCGCTAATATATCCTTAATCTAAAAATATGAAGGGGGATTTTTATATGAAACGCCCCTACAGTCCTATATGTACAAGTGAAGATCTCACCAGAGTACGTTGAAAAACAACCTAGTTTCGGCCATTTATTAAAATTTCTTAAATTCCATAATTTTATAAAACTTTAAAATAGTTTAATTTTAAGGAATATTCGAAAATTGCATACCAGGTCACCAGAAATCAACATCTACGTTTTGCGCTCGGGCAGCCGTTAAGTCGCAACAGGTATCCACCTGTTGCGTGGCAGACAGCCGTCGGCCGATATCTACACGCACCGTCTGAGCTCCTGGTATTACATATTTCCGATTACTATTGCCAATCAAAACCTAAAAAGCTTTTTTGTGGAATATTAAATTTAAATTAAACTTTTTTAGTTTTTTTTTTCATTTATTAAAATTATCTGTAGTTTTCTTTATTTTAAGGAATAATGGAAAATTGCATACCAGGGGATCAGAAACTGACGGTGATTAACTTCGCTCGGGAGGACACCTGTTGCCCGGCAGACGACGGCGTTCAGCCGGCATTGACACGCGCTCTCTGAATCCTGGTACTATATATCCTATTTTTGGACAGAGTTATGGTTTTTTATAAGGAAGGCTTGGAATGCTCCAATTAAAAACTTAGGAGCTTTTTTGCAGCATATTAAATTTAAACGGTATTTTAGTGACAACCACAATTGTAACTCATATGGATGACAAACATAGATGCTCATACTCATCAGGCACGGGTACCCCAACAAAATTCGGTGAGGTGGAGGGTGAACCCGTCCTTGTTCAAAATAAAAATAGGTGATTATCTCCTTTTTTAAAATACGAGTAGTTAACCTAGTGATCAAATTTAAAAATGATAATAAAATAAGTCTTATGATCCCGCTAAGTTGAAGCCTTAATTTATATATATATATATATATATAAATTTATATATATATATAAATGGAGCGATATGTTGTTGTTGACGCCATAACTTGAAAACGGGCTGGAGCGATTTTTACGCTGTATTTTTAAAAATATTCCGCGTTGTCTGGAGAAAGTTTATAGTTATTGAAATCCACACCCTATTGAATACCATCCCCTTAAAATTCGGGTTTTAGGATTTTAGGGGTTACCTTGGTAACACAAATGAAAAAAAAAACCGTTAATTATTGTAGTGCAATCCCTGTGCTGTACGGATATCTATGGTAATAAGTGAAAACACGTATAACGCAATCGACGTATCTTTGAATTTATGTATGTAAGTGATTGTTGAATAAGTGCTTCTGTGTTGCAATCTTGTACAGATGATATTACGGTGAGTTGCTATGCCGCCAATAAAACGGACCAATTTGGGTCGCAGAATGCATCATGCTTCATCTCAAGCAAATTATCAAGCTAATCGAACTCCAAAGAAACGAAGAGAGCAAAATTAAATTAAACGAGGACTACGTGTTGCGTTCAATACGCATCGAGCTCCATTTCATTACAATGTGGCAATTGATTACAGTGCACATAAATCCGTTGTCATTGGATCGATAAACAGGAACAGATTCCATACATTTTTTAACGCATATCCAGCGATACAACAATTGCTTCTAAATTACATCATTTGGTGCAACAAATGTCGTTAGGGATAATTGTGTGCCCACTGTCAAGGTAATTAAAAAACAATAATCATTTACATATCATTCAATAATTTAACACATAATAGACACTATTAACTGTACTATATCTATTTGCCTTTACAGATTCAAGGTCAAATATAACATCGTACGATTTCGTTATTGTCACCACCAATTTGTAGACTACAAATTTCTGCAGATTTATTTCATAGGCGATTTAGCACAAGTCAATCAGCGTTGTGCACACAACAGTTCGGTGAAAAGACCAATTGTGGAACAACTGCAAACTTTTTTCCATCAGCATGAATTAGTTGCATTATTCAAAATCGCAGTGGATCACATGCCATCTGATAATCACAAAATTGTAATCAGATCCGATAAGACACCTGCAGGATAACATGTAAGAGATTTTAATGCGCCAATAATTGATGAAGTCGCTATTGTCGTCGAGGGTGAAAATTTACAATTCCGTGATATTGTTTTACAACACCAGATTTTGCCTTTTTCCATTTCTATATTTTTTAAATATTTTCATAGTTATTGTAATTTCAAATATAAATTAATAAAATATATTATTTGATTAATATGACAATATCTAGCAATAGCAAAGGATTGCCGGGTCAGCTAGTAATATATAAAGAAAAAAAATTAAAAATGTATAATTTGGACATTAATTATTTCCAATTTGAAAAGTATAATGCTCCGAGAAATTTAGTGTATAAATCTACAATCCTAATAGTTGTCGAAAAGGGTGCAAGAAAGATTCAACAAATTAGATCTACGAAGGTTGGAATCGAAGATTCGTAAGCATTTAAAGACACCGTGAGATTACATATTGATCTATACGTCACCACAGAATATAAATTTGATGAACAGACATTGCTATACGTTCGTATGTGTGCGCATTGTAAACACTGCCGTTCAGACACACATTGTTTTTATACAAGATAACTACAATCGTGGTACCTACTCGTAAGATTTTGTTTTGGGAGTACACGAAAATGAGAAAATGAGTATCAAATTGAAATAATAATGATAAATAAATGAAATAGTTTTATAAAACCTTAAAATCGTTGTTTAATTGTCTGTGATTTTAATTTTAATTTTTTAATATCGAGGAGATATGATGAGATTATTATAGAATGTCTGTGATAAAATGTATTATCACAATTCAAATTGATAAAATAATTATCGTCCATGAGTTTTGTTATTGTTATTAAAAAAATAAAATAAATACAATTATTGATATTGGTATTTAATTATTACTGAATTAATTATTAAAAGTATGAAATGCTATGAAGTATTATTTCTTTAAAGTATTTTAATGGATTTGATATATAATGAATTTCACAATCATAACATCTTTATTGAAATTGACGTATATAGTTTTTGGATTTCAACCAGCATTTGTCCAATGCATCAAACCGGTTTGCAATGAAAATAAACAGTGAGCAAATAAAATAATAAATAATAATATTATTAAAATTAAAATCATATGTTATGCATGATAGATTTATATTTATAAGCACTTTGGATGGAAAACTAACAGCTTTAAATACTCTTGATGGCGGAACAGAAGCTTGGGAATTGTCAACTGAACCAGGGGCTTTGTTATCTTCTAGTATTGATCAACTAGAGGTAAACATAAATGTTTAAATAAACAGGCAAAAATGATTTATTAACTGTGTACGTAAAATTTAAAGATTATAAAAAAATTCATGTTTTAGATAACATAACTTACCTTGCATTGCTTATAGTATAGGTACTTTACCTATATTTTAAATGTAAATGTTTAAAACTATGTTAATATTAATTTAAAATATTTTTGTGTGGAGTTATCAAACCATGGTTATTGGATTCGAATGATTCCATCATTGAGTGGGAGTCTATACAAATTTGATGGTGAAAATCTAGATCGTATACCATTTACTGTTGATTCTTTATTAAAGTCATCTTTCCGATACAATGATGATTTAATCATATCTGGTATGTTCCATTTCTTAGCACAATAAATGTTTTAATATAATTATACAAATATGTTTAATATAAAAGGAGGAAAGATCAGTCGAACTTATGGTGTGGATATGAATACTGGTCAATTATTATATGAATGTGATATGGCTCAGTGTAATAATATTACTAGTAATAGCTTTACAAGCATAGAAGGAAATGTTTTGATTTTACAGAGACAAACACAAACTGTCCGAGCATCAGAACCTCGCAGTGGAATTGAAAGGTAGTTTTTTTAAATTTAAACATTTAAGTTAAGTATTGATCAAATAGTACTAGTTGGTTATTGTCCCATCATTAGTTTGCTGCCTGTTGTCACTGTTGATGTTGACATTGACCGTAAAAGTACTATACTCATAATAATATCAATTTATTTCCTGTGACCTACGCCAAAGTGGTTTTTCATAACAAATTGAGGGACAATAATGCAGAAATAATTTCTTTACAATTATTTAAATATATTGGATTTGAGATACTTTAAGTAGAGTAAATTTTCTGAAAATTGTTTCCTAATTATTTAGGTCAATAGTTTTAAATTGATGTGTGCATAAATAAGCAGAAACAAATTTCAAAAATGATCTAATGTATTCTATTACTTATCTTTCATCCCCCCAAATTAATTTGTTAGTAAACACAACATTAACAATTTTATTATAATATTCATTGATTATTTCATTATGAAATAATTTGTTAAATAGAACTATTATAGTTTTAATGTTTTGATTTCATTAATTTGATTTGTAATGATATCTTAGGTTTTACTAAATACTATTAATTTTTTTATTTTTTTTTATTTTTTTTCAAGATGGAATTTCAGTGTTGGTTTACATGATCTCAAAGTTGTTATAGATTTAAATAATAATTGTGACACTACAAACCCTAGTGTTAAACTTGATTTTAAGATAAATATTCCTAATGGAGTAGTAACAGCAGTAGCATTTGACCGTCCTCAAGAAGTGATTTGGACTCACAAAGTAATAAATTTATATATTTGTATTAATTTTTATGAGTAAAATTCATTTCATTTTTAGTCAAAATCTCCCATTGTAAATGTTTGGAAATTTGAATATGGCAAAATAGAATCAATTGATCTATTTAAACACAATCATAATATGAACTCTATAAACCCTTTAGTTTATCTTGGAATGCATCAAAAACAAGTAAAATTATTTAAAATCTTGATTATTCATTAGATTTAAGATTCAAAATACAGATTTTTTTTTGCATTATTATAAAAATAAAAATAAATTCTTTTATAGTTATACATTCAGGAAAGTGATAGAGTATTTGCGATTTATCCAACTTCATATCAACAATCACTTCTTCTTGAAGAACATGAAGACAAATCTAGAATTCCTTGGAAACCAATACCAGTTTCTAGTATGTATATAACATTAATATATTTTTCTTTATAAATGTTCTTATAGGTATCAATCAATTTTGTAATAATTGATATTTATTAAAATGACTTCTTTTTAAACATTAAATGATGCCGATTTATTTCAAATTTTACTTTATAGCTAGCAAATTTTTAAAACATAATATATATTTGTAATTTTTTTTTAGATTTCGAATAAAGTGAAAAAGGTTTTTATTTTTCCAGTATTTATATTCAAAAATTAAGCATCTTTGTGAACATAAGTGGTGTCCACTGTAATATTAATGCTTTATTTATAAATTTGTATATAAATAGTAATTTATTAATTAATTAAATTATTGTCACCTAAATATTGTAATATGTACAAAAAATTTGAGAGTTCATTGAGCACAAAGAATATGATTTGATTTGATACAAAACTCTAAATAACAATTATTTTCCTTGTGAAGGACATTAAATATTTACTTTTATTAAAAACATAAAACTGTTAATGTATCATAAAAACAGACTATGACAGGTTACTGAGATCTCAAAGTTTTAGTTCACTTTTAAAAATTTAAGTTCCATTTTTCAATTATATTGAATTAAAAAAATAATTATCCAACAAATTTTTAAAAGTATAATAAGGTTAGGTTAAATAAACCTATAATAATAATTAATACATTTTACGTAAAAACAATTATAAACATACACAATGCAATCGGTAAAATAAATCAGCGTACAATTTATATTAGTTTTTTATTGATAAATTTGTTTATCAATAATCATTAATTAATTAAATTATTGTTACTTTAAAAGGCCAATTGATTTCAAAAAGTTCTTCAGCAATACAAACTACTTATGATATTTCTAAAACAACTGCACTATCTGTATTGTATGCATCAGTGTACATCAATGGTAATATACATATTATACATAGTATATTTTATATAATATAATTTTGTAAATTTTTTTTTTTTACAGGAAATGGTTATTATCTTAATGGACCAATACAAGCAAATATAATTACCGATGAGCAAAAGAAGAAACATTCTAATAAAGAAAATGAAATTGAAAATAATCGTATTATTAATTATGAGGAACTTGAAGCGCCAGTTGAAATAATTATTGTTTCACTATGGTATTGGTGGAAAGAAGTATTATTTATTAGTGTTTTAACGGCTATTTTGATAAATATCTTTATTCCATCTCGTTTAGCCCGGATAATTACCTTTATTCGTAATCAATCAGTAAGTTATATTTTAGATTAATTATAAAAATACTAACAATTTTAAGAACACCCAAATTATTTCCAAATTCAATGCAAGCATATGTATTGCTAAAAAACTACTATGTTAAAATATAATTATGGATAATTTGTTTTAACTTTTTAATATAAAATTTTGTATTTTCTTAATAGAACAAAAATGAAGATATTGAGAACATAGAAAAACTGATTGATAAAAATACTGATGGTTATAAAGATTCTGGTATTGAAATTACTCCAAACATTGTTCAAAAACAAGTACCTTCAGCAGTAGAGTTTAAGTCACGTTATTTACAAGATTTTGAACCAATTCATTGTTTGGGAAAAGGTGGTTTTGGTATTGTATTTGAAGCTCGAAATAAAATTGATGATTGTCATTATGCTATTAAAAGGATACCTTTACCATCACAGTACGATTATAAATATATATTTATTAATTAATGGTAACTTTAATGTATAGTTGGAATATTATATTACTTATAGGTTATAATATATTATATTTGGTAATTCACCATATTGCATTTATAATAAACTATAAATACAACAAATAAATAAATTAGGTTTTCTAATGTCATAATGATAATATGTAATTTTTATTGATTTCTTTTTTTTTTTTTTAGAGTTGAATCTAGAAATCGTGTACTTCGTGAAGTTAAAGCACTAGCAAAATTAGACCATCAACATATTGTACGATATTTTAATACTTGGCTAGAAGAACCTCCTAGTGGCTGGCAAGAAATACATGATAATGATTGGATACAAAAATCTTGGTAATTACGTGTTATAACCAAATACTATCCATAATATTATTTGGCCTCAAATTTTATTGCCCTGGAAAGAGTAATAATTGTGATATTACATTAAATTAAATTAAATTACTACATAAAAATACATACAATATACTTACAATATTAAGGTATTCAAGTTTTAAATCATGGAACTAATTTATATCTGACATAACAAATTATACTAAAAAAATGTGCAAAAGCAACAAAGTTCAGGTCATGATAAAATTATTGTATTATTGTGTTATTATAATTCTTATTAACTTGTGCAAGTCTAAAATATTTTATATCATACATTTCTAATAATACAACTTTTAAAAAAAAATTTTTAGATATTAATACTCGATAAAATATAAAATATAATTTTAAAAAAATAAAAATAAATGTAATATATACAGTAGAATCCATTTAATTGGGATACATGGTGATCTATTTGCCCTCATTATCTAACTGTACTGATAAACCAAATAATTTTTTAAAAAAACTATGAATGTGCATAATAACTTTATTTACAAAATACATACATACTTTGTTTAAAAATTATTATTAGTAATATTTATATCGTAAATTAATTGATTGATATATTAATCATATTTATAATAAATTAATTGAATAAAATAAAAAAAATTAAATTAAATTAACTGACTGAATCGTTTTTGCAAAAAAAAAAAAAATGTAAATACTTAATTCATACTTTGTTAGGCTTCAGAAAATTGTCCATTCTTCTTTGTTGTAATTTATTAATACTTTGATTATTGACAAAGTATGCAAAAACATTTAACAAAGTTGTTGGGGGCATTTCATTTAAATGAAATATAGCCTCAGCTGATCAATGTACGTTTTTGCTTCTTTTATTGTAATTTTGACGGGTTGGTTGTCGTCATCGTCATCATTTTCTTAATTTTGCAATTTCATCAAGAATTAAAACAAGGATATTTGACTTCTCGCTTTCTATTTCTGTTTACAGATCCACTTTTGCTGTTAAATTTTTCCCATTGTTCACAAATACCTTTTTCACTTTTTCCAATCGGCAAATTACCGATTTAGATGTGCCTATTAATTTCTCTAAATCACGAACACTATTATGAGGTTGTGCTTTTTTTTTATCCAGTACAGACATTTTTTCAATCAATAATAAATCTTTACAAGACATTATTACTACATGTTAACACAAACTGGAGTTAATAAAAATAGAATATGTTAATACACATAGCCAAAAAAACGTGAACTAAATCTTATCAATGAAGTAATTTTGTACATAGGCTAATCGACTCTTATCTTCAAAGAATATGTAGTAGTAGGAGAAAAAGATTAACTAAAATAAAATACGTAATAACATAAAATTAAAAGACATAGAGATTAGATAATTACAGTTTCAATATGAAAGTAGGTATGTATAGATTATTTATTTAGTTAGACACTTTTATAACCTATAACTTCTATACACTTTTATTTATGTCCCTTATAACTGATGGTTTGTCCCCAATAAACAAAGTTAAATTGTCTAAAATGAATACCTTCGTTCGGCACTCTGCCAATTTGTCCCCATTAAGTGGTTCTCCCCTATATGAGGTGTCCCAATTACACAGATTCTACTGTATATATACACAAAAACAAATAAATAAAAAATATGTAGAAATAGAACAAAACAAAACCTGAAGTATTATAGAACTTGTGTGTACATACAACCAGCTTTGTTTTTTCTTTTTATTTTTATTTATATTGTTTGCATATGTATTACATCATTTTTTTTTAAAAATTATATTTAAAATAATAGTGAATATTAAACAATGATTATATTGGGTGTACAAAAAATATTTAATAGTGTTGAATAAAAAGCACTTTTTTTGTATGTGACAATTTTACATTCTTAAGTCAGCAATTGTATAATTTAAATGTCTATACAAATTATTTTTTCTATATATTATATTTGTGTAGTGGTACCTTACTTAGGTTAAGTCTATTGAATTATTATGTTCGCTAACATGGATATATAAGATATATGTACTGATATATATTCTCAAAAATGTTTGATTGATTTTTTAGCAAAATATAAATAATAATAATAATTTGGAACCTTTTTTTCCTGGAGGCTTTTTGTAAAAAAAGTAATTTCTTATTTTGTATTTTATAGTCATAAAATTATTGAAATAATCATAAGATGAAATAGGGGTCAAATAATCATAGCAAAGAATTCAATAGTATTATATAGTTGTTGAAAATATTAAACATTAACTTATTATTTGTTATTTATTTTCTAGTGATTTAGATACAAATAGTAGTATAAAAACTACTCAAAAACATATCAAAAATATTCTATGTCCAAACAAACATCATGTGCGAGCAAAAAGCTTGTCAACTATGATTACATTTCCAGAAAGTAGTGGAGAGTTATCTGACATATTAAACAATCCTCATGCATTAAGATTATATAATGATAAGAGTGACTCTTCATTTATTGTATTTGATAGTCAAACAAATGACAATAGTAAAAAAGATTGTATACTGGACATGAGTTCAGACAACTTAACTAAAGGTAGTAAAAGACGAAGACATAAATCTGAGTGCAATACAGCAAGTAATGCTCATGGAGATAGAAGAACTAGGCATTACTTATACATACAAATGCAACTCTGTCATAAAAATAGTTTAAGAGAATGGTTGAAAGATAATATTGAAAATAGAGATATGAGGTATATCTTAGATATTTTTAGCCAAATTATTCAAGCTGTTGAATACGTTCATTTACAAGGATTAATACATAGAGATTTAAAAGTATGAACAAATAATTTTTTTATAATCTTTTTTGAGATATTGGTTATAAGTTATTAATTTCATTACATTATTTAGTAATTTAAGTTAGGCTGGGAAACTTAAATCCTAATTTAAATTTTTGGATTATGTAGATATAATTAAAAAATATTTTATTACAGGCCACAGTATATAATATGAATGTGTAAATTGGTTTGCCAACTACAAAAAATTGGCCCACATTGTTATAGATTAATCATTAGATTTATACATGTGGTAAAAATATTAGGAATTTAATTAATTTTTTTAATCTTTTAATTGACTATTTGTTTTTTGTTATAGCCTTCAAATATATTTTTTTCATTAGATGGTCAAATCAAAATAGGTGATTTTGGTTTAGTGACTGAAATGATAGAATCTGATGAAGGTATAACTGAATGTGATAATAAAAAAAAATGGTTAAATGAACAACACACTGATAGAGTTGGCACACAATTATACATGAGTCCAGAACAGGTAAATAATTTAAAACTAATTTGAATAATACCAATTGTATTTATTTTTTAAACAAATTTACCTTACAGATTTCTGGAATGTCATATAATTATAAAGTAGATATTTATTCTCTTGGAGTTATATTTTTTGAACTGATTACTCCTTTTACTACAGAAATGGAAAGATATCAAACATTAACTAGACTCAGAAATAATATATTTCCTTCTGAATTTTCAAAAAAGTATAAAAATGAAGTAAGTGTTAATTAACTTTTTATTTATATAATATATACTTAAAACCTTATTTGTATCAATATTTTCATTTTCAGTATGATTTATTATGCTTGATGTTATCACCAAAACCGAATTTACGCCCAACTACCTTTGGCATTAGAGCAAGGCCACCATTATGTGCGGCCAACTCATGTTTGGATTCTACATTAAGTGACATCCGTTGTCACTTTGAACTACATAACAGAAAAAGGTTATTATCGAATAATTTGACCACTCATCATAAATAGACCTTAGACCTTATAAAGTACTTGCTAATATACTAAATATTATGGCTGAATACTATAAATTACATTTTTATATAATATCTTAGTATTATTTATTTTGATAAAAATGTTACTCTTTCCCCAAATTAGTTGTTAAAAATTAATTAAAACTAATTATTTCATAAACATTTAGTATTTAATAAGTTATCTAAATTGTTTAAATTTAAATGATTATAAAAGTAATTTATAAATTTAAGTATTCTCAATTATTATTTATTTATTTAATCTAAATATGTTAAAATTATAACTGATAAATGACCCTATTTATTATATTTATGTTACGTTCCAAATGTGTTATTATTTTTAATTCATATCTATGTGTTTAAATTTAATGATTCAATTTTCAGTAAATAGCATAATTAATTACTCTAGAGGGTTAATCGCAGAAATTTTAATAACTACCCTCTTAAGAATTAGAGATATACTTATTTAAAAAAAAAAAAATGTGTACCATATTCTTTATTGAATTGTATGTACAAATGTAAAAGAAGATACAGAAAAATGTTTTTTTTTTCAAGTGAATTTTTGTAAAAGCTCAATATTTATTGAGCTTTTTATATTAATAAAAAAATTTACCATACAAAATGTGGATATTATCATAATTATGTCTAAAGGCAAACAGATCACTAATATAATAGAACAATAATATTATAATAATATTGTCACTAGTTCCTACTCATATTATGTGCCATGATCAGTCAACCAATAATCAATAATCGACTAAGATAAATATTTTAAAATTTATTATGCAATATAATTTTTGTTTTTTATTTCATGCAATCAAATCAATATAAACAGAAGATTTTTGTTTTAATAGTAAATAATCAATTTTATATGTGTAGAACTGTTGGGGTACATACATTGATTATGTTCTAATAATCAATAATGTGGTTTATTAATTATAATTATATAAATTTATGGCTTATATTGAGAAAAGATTTAATAATCTTAATTTTGGTTTATTATTATTATTATTATTTTAATAGAAATACATCGTAATTAACATGTAAACACGAAATCGGACCTAACAATATAAATAATTGGGAGTTAACTTAAATGAGGCATAATATTAGGATATGGGCAAGTCAGGATATATATTATTGAAATTACGTAAATAGTTATTATTAAATCATTTATTTTAACAAATTTATATTTTTGATTGTATATTCATTTGTATATATATATTCTATAAACGTTACATTTTATAAATTGTGAATTGTTCAAATTTGATAATAAAAAAATTTTACCAGACTAAAACATGTTATTATAGATAAAACTAAAATGTGATCTAGGGTTAAGCATTTTAAAATTAATTATTGAATTGCTTAATTGACTTTTTATGAAGTTTCTTCCTATTTCTTATTAAATTTCATTCTCACTTCTTTAAACAATTTTAATATGTGTATTCAGAGCAGCGGTTAACAGTGCAATTGATTTTGGGGTACAACAAATTAGCCGTATAGTGTATTTCTAATTCTCTATTGATATTTATAGGGAGCGGCTAAATGTATTTTGCCCAAAGGCCGCAGTTTGGCTTAATGGGACACCACATGTAATCCACAATTTGATAAGGACCTACCAAGAATTTTTGGACAATTTTATAATCAAATTATAAAACAGTATAAAAAAAAAATTGAAATACGGAGTACGATTAAAATATAAATAAATGTTCAAAGTAACATGTCCTACAACCTTAGATATTGTTATACAATTATATATCTCCTAATAATAAAATATTGTGTATATTATATGCATAAATCAACAAACAACACATTATCATTAATTTAAAGAAACAAATAAAAATTATATTATGTATATGGAACACTTAAATCGTAGTACTAACAGCCAATTAATATTAAATTTTAAAAACAATTATTTGTCTTCAGCTCATTAACTTGGATGTTTATGCAAATTAACTGCAGAAAATTGAATTCATACAATAAAAACATAAACTAATTTAGTTAATAAGTTAATAATAAAAAAAAATTAACTTAACTTAAACTATTTAACTAGTAAATGCCCACCTTTGATAATATACATGTATATATTATTATATAATTTTGTATTATTCATGCCCACGCTAGTCCTACAAATACGTTTTAAATTATTTTTTATTTGATATTATTCGAATTGTTCTATGAGAAAAATTCACTTCTGGCTCCATTTAATGTCTAAAATCTAATGATAATAAAAAAAAAAAAAACGAAAAAAAAAAACTACCCATTTGGCATTTGGCAATTAATTTTTATCTATACTTTTCCCGCCATTTTTCAATGAAATATAAAATGTAATATAACGTCAGCTGTTTCTTTATCACGTGACGTGTTTTTCTTTAACCTTATCACCAACTCAAAGTGCACTTGAAAAAAATTGTAAAAAAAAAAATATATATATATGCAAGTGCTTATGAAAATTGGTTGAAGATTCGATTTAATTTACCAAAAAAAGTAAGTTTTAGTATTTTATTTGTATAGTAATTTTATTTATCACAAATTGAAAACCAAATTGTTAGTATACCTTCGTTTGAATAAATAGTTAGATGCTTAACACATATAACATGAACCAGTTATAAATTTTACATTTCCGTGTGTCAAGATAAAATATTTGTTCTGATTGGCTGTTGTCCAAAAATCCTATTTCCAGCATATCCAGAGTTATAATTTTAGATTGGGCTGGATCAAATTCAAATTTTCTGGGCGCTCATCATTTTGGTGTTTTTGCCGTATATTATTTTAAATTTAAATTTCATTATTTTTTATTTTTTAAGCGTTTTCATCAAGGTAAGAACTTTTTTTTATGTCTAATGAGTTAAAATGTTAACTAACTAAATGTTCCTATTAAAAATAATTTTACAAAATAAAAATAAAATTGACTACCTAAGTATCTATAGTTTATTAGATTTTTATAAATCGAAAAAAAAAAAAAATTCTGAAAAACCAGATAACTAAAAATATTTTTCTATTTACTAATTATCTTAACATTTTTTTATCACTGTTTAATTACTTAATAAAATAAAATACATATGCATACTTATATGTTGGGATTATTTTTTTAAGTTCAAAAATAAAAAAATAATATATAATTAAATAATATTTTTCATAGGTATAAATTGTTTTATTATACAATGCATATTAATGTATTTGAATATAATTCATTAAGAAAATTGAATACTCAACTTTAATAATAAATTATTGAATAAAATAGTTCAGCAAAACAAATTAGTATTATAGTTTTATCTTTATGTGGCCAAATAAAAATTGTGTAATATTATTTGATTTTTAATTAATATGAATAGTTTTAATTAGGTTCTACATTAATAGTTTTATGAACAGATAAGATGTACATGTTTTATCTTATCTATATACCTAAACTACATAATATATTTAAAAAAAAATTAATGTTGTAATTGTTTATAATTTTATTTGAGATTAATATCCATTATTGAATTCTTATAATATTAAAAGGATAGTTAGTTTGCTATAATAGACCCATACAAGTATGGGTTTGTAAATAGTTCTATAACATAATTTTTAATTAGTAATTTAATAATATAAACAGGTTAGGTACATGTCAATCTTTTATAGTATAATAATAATTTATTAATATGTTATTAACATAATACAATTGTTACGAGTGAATTATAATAATACATAGTGTAATTCCTAATAATTTTAGGTAGATCTGTATAACTCGGAACAATGCTTTTAATTATAATGTATATTATATGGAAACTGTGTCCTTAGTTTTAATATAAAAATTATTAGTTTTGATATGTATTTTTTATAATTAAATAGTTTTGTAAACATTTCTAAATGAATATATAGCATGTAAAATAATAGCATAGTATTCTTTTATGATATTTGCTAAATAGTTATAGAATCTGAGCCTCAATATTATTAATTCAATTGATTTTATCTCTATTTTATTATTAAATTAGTTTAATCTTTAAAAGTTATCCATATAGTATAATAATATTCTTTTTTTTTTCTTTTTTCAATTAAATTAATTAACTATGTAGAGCATTATTAGATCTCATATATTTATTATTTTATTTGGAAATTTTTATCAATATAATTACCTTATATTTTATTTATATGGCTACTTTGAAGAGCTAATATTTTATTTTATTCATCTACTATTCTCAAACTAATGGTGTATTCTAAACTAAAGTGAATCCATAACCATTCAATAATTTATCCTATCATAATTCTTATTGAAGATAAACTAATATTAAATTGTTAATGATTAGGTATTATATTTTAATCTGAGGGTTATTAAATTAATATATTTGATTAATACTGTTTTTCATAAAAGTACAAATTATAAATAAACACAAATTTATGTAATTGTAATCTATGTATAGTACCCAAACTATTATAATATAACTGTTTTCAGTTAAGTAAAATCATACACTTGCAGAATGAGTACAGAGGAGTCGCAACAGTTTTGTCTCAGATGGCATAATTATCAAAGTTCTCTTATGTCAACTCTGCCTCAGCTTTTAAATCATGGCGATCTGACTGATGTTACGCTATGTGCTGGTTTGAAATCACTTAAGGCACATCGTGTTGTTTTGTCAGCATGTAGTGATTATTTCAAACAATTATTCAAAGCACTCACAAAAGTAAGACATTTTTCTTTGTAATTTATTTATTTAATAATTGTATTTAAGTTGTTTAAAAAATAATTTAATTTAATACATGTTAGTATTATAAATACTTATGATATCATTTATATTTGTGGTATTATTATATACAATTTATTTTACATAAATAAATTGTAAAATAAATATATATCTAGTTATGAAAATATTATTTTAATGTTCCATTTACAAATTTGTGCACTAATTTTCTTATTAAATAAACTAGCTTACTAATAAATTATTATTTATTAATTAAATAACATATTTATGCAATTTCAATATATTCAACTAAAAATAATACACTTAAATGTTAAAAGTGTATTAATTATTTATTTAAGAAAAATAATTTAGGCATGTTTCATGATATTGTGGCATGTAGACTTAAACATATGCTTAATTACTGTAATTTATTTTTTATTTATAAATATTGAAATTATAAATGTCTAATATTTTTTGTTATATGTTTATTGTACCATATTTTGTTTTTAATTATGTGTTTTTATTAGCTTTTGATAGACTTTCTGGAGTAGTAAAGTCACTTAATTTTATTTAGCAAATTTAAAATAGAAAAAATCATGCTTTAAGAATATTTGGATACAGTTATACGACTTACATTTTATTTGTTTATATAACATATTATTCTGTGAGTGGGAATGAGGGACCTATTGGTTTTAATTTTTTTTTTTTTTTTTTTTTATCTATACTTTGGTAGTATAGACACATTTTATGAATTGTAAATCAATCAGGTCAGAAATAAAAAGGTCAACAATTTCATAGTTGTAAAACTGTTGACAGATAGAGTTTATGTAGTAATTAACTTATATTTATTAAGTAAATATAACATGTTTTTAATTAATATACTGTATGTTACATTATATATTTGACAGTAAAATATTTATGGCTTATTTTATTATAATACTATAGGAATTAGGAGCTAGTCATCACCCAGTGATTGTTCTACCTGGTGTTGAATTTACTGATCTCTGTGCTCTAGTCACATTTATGTACAGTGGTGAAGTAAATGTGTATGAACACCAACTAGCTAGCATGCTTTCCATGGCTGATACATTACATATTAAAGGCTTGGCTGAGTTTTCCAATGTGAGTAACCTTTTTCAACATTTTTTAATAACTATTATTATTTTGTATAACATTTCAAAATTACAAGAGTGCACAGTAACATTATATTATTGTTATAAATATATATATATATATATATTTAAAAAAAATTAAGTCGAGTGTTGACCCAATTATTTTTCCATTAAATTTAACACTAGAATATTTTATAAAATAATAAAATGTGTTATTATTCTAGGTTCCTGGTTATACACCTGGCACATTTGAAAAATCATCAAAATGGAAAAGGCCACGAGTAGAAGAACCTGAATCCTTTAACAGGGTAATGATGTCAAGGCCAACATTGAGTGAAACTGAAGTTTTTGCTGATATAGATGTTGCTCAAGATCTAAGTAAGCGTGTTCCAGAAAATGATAGTCATGATGATAATGTTAACTTACCAACTAACGTTGACCATAAACCGTCCACATCCGAAATAAATGTATCTTATGGGGAAGAAGCTCCAGTACCTACAGATTTAGTTCAAGGTATATTATTTTTAATTATTATTTTTGCAAAAAAAAAAAAATTACTTAATTTTAATTATTTAATTTCTATCTGAGCTAATAAATAAATAATAACCCTTTAAAATGTTAGTTTTCTTTTATAGTTTATACAATTTAATACAATTTACCGAATCAAAATTATTTTCATATAGGTACCGACTATAATAGTATGTTGAAGTGTAGGTATATTTTTACAGAGTAAATTGATTATCTGACTAGGGAAAAATATGTTCATTTATTTTATATAATAAATAAATAAATAAAATTATAAAAATTAAAAAACTGGATAATTTTTTGACTATTTAAAACTAAGAAAGCACTGCAATAAAATGGTTCTAATTATTAATTAATATAGTATTTGACCAAATAGCGCATCTTAGCATTCTAAGTTACAGTCAAACTTGGGTAACTTGAGTTTGTCAATAACTTTTTCTTCAGTTTCTTCAATTTCCAATCAAACAATAAAAAAAAATGTATGTATTGAAATTTTTAAAGTTGTTTAGATTTACTGTCTGTCATTAGAGTTTGACTGATATGACAGTGATATCACTATGGGAGCACAAGTACTTAATTCAACATTTAATATTATTAATTATATATATTTTTTATTTGTACATTTATATAGCTCACACAATGATACTTAAAAAATTCTAAATTCTGATCCCTCAATTTTAAGTTAACCAAGTTTGTCTGAGTTAGAACGGCCATGTCAGTATATATTTAAAATTAGAAATTATTAGCTCTGTATATCAATTTTAAATATTATTGCAAGATCATAAAATATATTTTTTTTTTTTTACTTAAAAAATCAAAATTATTTTTACTAAGGATCTAATTCATCTAAACTTAATATAATTTGTGTTTATTTATTTATTCAACAATGTAAATTAATATTCATGAATCAACTATAAAAACATTTATAGGTCCAGTAGTACAGGGTTCACAGTCAGATAATGTTAAACCTCGACCACCTGTATCCAAGCTGTATACAATGTGTTTCATATGTGGTAAACAACTTAGTAATCATTACAACTTGCGTGTTCATATGGAAACCCATCAAAATGCACAGTATGCTTGTTCAGTGTGTAGTCATGTTTCTCGGTCTAGGGACGCATTAAGAAAACACATATCTTACAGACATCCACGTCCTACCAACAATAATTCAGCTACGGACAATTCAACACCAGTGGACTCTTCTCACAATGTAAACAAGTTGCCACCAACTTGACCCAAAAAAATACGTATGGTACATTTATTGTTATTATTTAATTTATTGTTGTTACCCTTTAGTTAATTTTTTTTCTTTTAGTTATACCCATATTAATCGTTGACCTGTTATATAATTACATATTTTTATTGTGTG